>WNGS01004946.1:12295135-12311078 GCA_020271785.1 Procambarus virginalis
TTAACACCTTCACGTGACGAAACCCTTCTCTCTCTCTCTCTCTCCCTCTCTCTCTCTCTCTGTCTGTCTAATACTGTATACCAAACAAACAGTACAGTACACCAACCAGTACTATATACCAAACTACTGTATACCAAACAACCAGTACTGTATATCTTACAAAATATATATACACCGAATCACATTAAACGTGTCGCAACAAACTAAACAAGCAATTCACACAAGACATAAGAAAAACAAGGCCGCCGGTACCCAACTGTTTCTGGCATTAAGATCAACTCATTTTATGACCTGCGTTGTACCTGTCTCCCGCGATAACTATATTTTATGGTGACCAACCAGCCGGGGCTTATCGCAGCCTCGCGGGCTCTTCTAATTATCCTACTAAAATAACCACAAAAATAATAATAATAATTTAATAGTAAACGTATTTTATTATTATTATTATTATCATTATTATTATTATTATGAAACATTTATGTTCCCGCCCGAGACGTGGATATATATATATATATATATATATATATATATATATATATATCAAACAAAGGAACTTAACACCAGCATTGCAGCAGAAGGGAATTAAACGAAGTCGTATATCACAGTCTAGGTTTATACACTCCCTTTACAAACGAACACTTGCGACGTGAAACAAACTTCACACAGCAATAACCCCTGAGGAGGAGAGTAAGTCTTAACTATACCTTACCATTGACACGCACGCAGCCAACATGCAGACCCCGCGGGACTCACACCCACAGCGTGTGAGTACTAATGGTCAAAACACTCCATTCCAGCCTGGGACACACGGGGTGAAAACAGAGAGGGGAAATGAGGGACCAACGTGAAGAGCGCGTGAAAGGAGCGACCGCTGGACGTGAAGAGCGCGGGAAAGGAGCGACCGCTGGACGTGAAGAGCGCGTGAAAGGAGCGACCGCTGGTCGTGAAGAGGGCGGGAAAAAAGCAACCGCTGGACGTGAAGAGCGCGGGAGGACTTAGGTAAGAGATCAGTAAGCAGCCACTGTCGAGGGTACACTGTCACTCTCCGCCCCAGTAAGGCAGTGAACGTGACGCAACCACTTGGCACCATCCTCGAACCTCCCTAGGTATTTCACGCTTAATATTATTCTTACTGGCACTCAAGATGATGTTGCAAGGAGGGTGCCACCTAACTTATTAATACTGCCGCATTGTATTGCTTCCTGTTAAACACGAGAAAATATATTGTCAAATGAAGTAACATTAACTAATGGTCAAAGACCACTTTGTATCATTTAATAAATCTATTTTAGTTTCATAACTAATATGGCTGAAGCCACACATAAAAAACAGGTTTGTCCAATAATCAGGTCACAGCAAAAGGATTTAATTGTAGCGCGTATGGACACCCTTACAACTAGGCTACACAGATCCACCAATGACGCCTCTGAGACTAGGCTACACAGATCCACCACTGACGCCTCTGAGACTAGGCTACACAGATCCACCACTGACGCCTCTGAGACTAGGCTACACAGATCCACAACTGACGCCTCCGAGACTAGGCTACACAGATCCACCACTGACGCCTCTGAGACTAGGCTACACAGATCCACAACTGACGCCTCCGAGACTAGGCTACACAGATCCACCACTGACGCCTCCGAGACTAGGCTACACAGATCCACCACTGACGCCTCTGAGACTAGGCTACACAGATCCACCACTGACGCCTCTGAGACTAGGCTACACAGATCCACCACTGACGCCTCTGAGACTAGGCTACACAGATCCACCACTGACGCCTCTGAGACTAGGCTACACAGATCCACCACTGACGCCTCTGAGACTAGGCTACACAGATCCAACACTGACGCCTCTGAGACTAGGCTACACAGATCCAACACTGACGCCTCTGAGACTAGGCTACACAGATCCAACACTGACACCTCTGAGACTAGGCTACACAGATCCAACACTGACGCCTCTGAGACTAGGCTACACAGATCCAACACTGACGCCTCTGAGACTAGGCTATACAGATCCACCACTGACGCCTCTGAGACTAGGCTACACAGATCCAACACTGACGCCTCTGAGACTAGGCTACACAGATCCAACACTGACGCCTCTGAGACTAGGCTACACAGATCCAACACTGACGCCTCTGAGACTAGGCTATACAGATCCACCACTGACGCCTCTGAGACTAGGCTACACAGATCCAACACTGACGCCTCTGAGACTATGCTACACAGATCCAACACTGAGACTAGGCTACGCAGGCTACACTGACACCTCTGCAACTAGGTTACATGGATCCAAAGAACTTTTGTAACGATAGTCAACACCTTCAGCTTTAATATCACGTGTTCACTGCTATATCTGCAGTCACAACCCAGGTACTAATTATTTATACCTACGAACAACTGTCTTATTATATATACCTGCAAACACCTGTCCACTGTTATGTATACCTGCCAACACCTGTTTACCTCCATATGTACCTCCCAACACCTGCCTACCTCCATATATGTGCCAATACCTGCCTATAATTATATCAGATCAACGTCACACCAGTACACTACGAATGTAATTGGCAGTGGACTGCAATTACACAAAGAGGTCATCAGTCGACCGACAAACTCTGTCCATATCAATATTTGTTCAACGCACTGCCGTTATTTCTTCTCGTTGAACACCTTTCATAACACCTCGCCACTTCGACCCGTGTCGACGCTCATATCTGCCCAGCGTTACAGCGGCTTGTCACTATATGTGCCCGTTAAACCTGACCTCCCTTATTTTCGCACGTTGTCACACACACCTCCTGCCTCACAGTTATGTATATTTCTCTACCGCCTCTCATTTTTGCAGATATATCAGCCAACGTTTCAGCTCTCTTTGTTACACACGGTATATCTGATGAACGCCACACCTGGCAATGCCCAACACTGACAATATGACCTTCCGACGGTCACACCTGTCAACGGCCACACCCGTCAATTAACGGCTCACTTGCCCACCACCATACCTGCGTTAGCGGCCACGCCATGCCGTTCCAGATATCTCAATAACACTGGTCACATCACAGCATTCTGGTAAATATTTACTAATGTCGAATTGACCAATCCTCTGTGGTAATTAATTCTCACTCCGCCTCTGCAGGCAAGAAATGGGTCGTGTTCTCTGGCTACCTTAACTCATGCAATATTTGCTGTGGGAGGGAACGCTGAAGATTGGACCTCGGTGATGCCACGAGTTCCCAGAGGCAAATGATTATTTAAATGTACTGCAGGTGCTAAGGCACCCTTAAAACGTTCAGATAAATGTTCTTTTTAGTTTTTTATCAGAATGTTTTATTTTTATTGACAGTTTAACAGTTTCACAATCTTCGGGGAGTTGGAGATTCGCGGGTTTTCATATGTATTCCGCGGATAATTTGTTTTCTATATTTTGAGATGAGATAGAACACCATAAAATGTGTTTGTTTCCTTCCTGACGGAAGATAAAACTCACAAACTCCAAAACAGGTGAGGTGGAAAGTGCCAGAACCCGCGAGCGAAGTGCCGCCAAGGCCCCGCAGCGCCACTGTTGACTAGCGGCGGCGGGAGTGCCAACCTCCCCGGCGGGGTCAGAGCACTCCACTTCACTCCACGTGACTCCCCCTTACCTCCACCTCAGCCAAAAATACCTTCGGGGGTTCTTATCCGCGGCGGGAGGCTGTGATAGGGCAGGGTGCAGCGGTGAACACTGAGGTGGTGGTGTGAGTGCAAGCGCGAGAATGCACCCACAATCAATAAAACCCATGATGGCCTGGTGTGGCTGCAGCCTCAAGGCCGCCTCACTTACCTGCCAACCACCAAACCTTCACACGCCCTCCAAACATTAACTATTCCAAAGAAACCTTTGGCTTCATACATACTTCTTGGACTATTTTACCATGACGCATACAACCCTTACGTTTCAACAATAAACTATTTTACCAAGCACAATATTTTGTCACAATAACCTGGCTGAAAGCTAGACCCCCAACCATGAAACCTACAGTACTGGCTTACATTTTATTGATGAACTATTTTGCTGTTACAGTTAAGGAAGGATGTGGTGTTTATTAACTACACAACACTGAATAAAAGATTATACCCGAAAATAGGACAGTGTTATACTAGACTAACAACGCCGTGAAATAACTGTTTCTGATGCAAGGAATTTATATGGGTCATGAATAATATTGAAATATATTTACATTAGCTGTGACTCTAAGCGTACCTGGCGGGTACGTGAGTGTTGATTATACATACACACGTTTAGGATTCACTACTTGGAACTAAAAGTTCCAAGTAGCACTGGCTATGGTGAGCCCTTAGTACACACGTGTTTTTAGTGTGTTTTGGGTGCCTGTGCCCGCGTGCATGTGTCTCGCCCCCATCGAGCCGCGACGCTCTCCCACATAGAGCTCCGCGACTCTGGCCTTACTCAGCTCTCTGCTCTGCTCCAGACTCCGTCTGAACGTCTACGACAATGCCACCAACAGACTACTGTAATCAAGACTACTAAATAAATATGAAACTCATCAAACACTGTGTATCTAATCTACCCAATAATGTAACATAATCGTACGTTGCACACATAAGTACAGTAACACATTGACGGTTGAGAGGTGGAACCAAAGAGCCAGAGCTCAATCCCCGCAAGCACAACTAGGTGAATACACATTCACAGTCAATCTAATAGTTTATAAAACAAAACAAACAAAAAAATAGCTAACAAGAGATTGTTTCTCATAATGATACAGTTTGGTCATCAAGCTTTCCCTAAAAATTTGTTTATTATAAAAATAAGTTGCAAGTAAATCTAATGCATTTAATGTCAACTGGCTTACATATTTGGTCTACGAAGTTCTATGAAAATTAACATTTTATGCACAAATAATTGTAATTCTAATAACGTTATATAATCTATCTTATACGAAATGATAGATTATGATCAAGTAATTAGATTAGGCAAAGCTAGGTTAGGCCAAATAGGATGATAGGCTGTTCTACTCCCAATAATTATTAATAAACTTCCGGCTGGTAAACACGCTCATAACACCTATAATTGTGTGCGCTGTTTAATCCATATAAAAGTATTTGTGTACTATTTAATCCATATCTGTGTTCGTGATATCTAAACTGCCAAAAAAACTAGCTAAATTTAAACAAACCTAACCTAACCTCGCAAACCCTAACCTAGCAAGATATATAATCTTACCAGTTAGAAAACGATGTGTGCTAAATTGTAGGATTGGGTGGTACCTACGTAATGCAGATAGATGCTTTTGGGAATTTGGGCATCTGTGGTATCAGTACATCTGACTATATGTATTGACATGATTGTCAATGTGTTTCCACTTGGTCACGGGAGACATCTCATGTCCACGAGGCTAACCATAGCCCGTGCTTCTTGCCCAGCTCCTGTGCCAGGTAAGTTACGGGCTCACCATAGCCCATGCTACTTGGAACTTGTTCCGAGTAGCTGAATCTATAACAACAATTCCACTTGGTCCTGACGTGGCCCAAAACAGTCGTGTGAAACTACCAAGGTAGATGACCTTAGAGGCGACATATAGAGTATTGCTACATCTATAATGTTCTACAGACAGAAAAAATAATATGTATGAGAAAAAAAAAGCTACATTCTATTCCTCTAAACGCCTTTTTGCACAGACTCAGGATTTTATAGGAACAGGAGAGGTAGTAACCTTTAATGGCCATCTGGTCTTTTACGAGCGAACTGCGCTTTACCCAACTCTGGAGTCCATAACCAGAAGCACATCACAGATTTCTTCTGTAACATTCCGCGAGTTTCAACATTCTGCAACATTCTCAACATTGCGCAATATTCTGCGACATTCTGTTACTAGTCGAGCTGTGGCTTTATCTCACCATGCGCAAAAAATAAAAGGGAAGGAAATTATGAGAAAGCGTTAACTTAGTATGACGATATAGCACATAGGAGGGATATGAGGAGAGGACAGGATGGAACTGGAATATGAGGACGGAGTGAAGGAACGGGGCCCAAGGACCATCGGGAATCGAACGCCGACCTACATAAAGCATTTGTTTCTTGCGTGTACATTCTGAGGCGAATATTATGGTGTCGTGCCTGAGCAGAAGAAAGGAAAACAAAAAGAATATCAGCTTATGACCAAAAGATATTGACACATGTTCAAAAGAATGCTACACCTATTCAAATGATAGATACACATTGTCAAAAGACATGTACAAAAATAACACAATTGTTCAAAAGAAAATTTAATATGTATTAAAGAAAATGCATAGTTTCAAACGGTAATTGAGTATGTTCGAAAGATAACCATATGTGGAGATATGTTCAAAATATAATTATACATTCTAAAATGATAACTACATATGTTCAAAACATAATTGCACGTGTTCAAAAGATAAATAAAATATTCAGCAGATAACTACTAGTTGAAAGGATAACTGCATTGCTAAAAAATAACTACACATGTTGAAAAGATAATTATATTTTACAAAAATATCTACAAATGTTCAGAAGGGTTGCACATATTCAAAAGATAACTACACATGTACATGATACTTACATATATTTAAAATATAACTACACATGATCATAAATAATCACACACATGTACAAAAGATAACCACACACATGTTCAGAAGATAACTGAATGTTACAAAAAATATACTAAGGAACAAAATATTTACAAAAATATACGAAAGTACAAAATATTTACAAAGATAAATTCAGGTAAATATTTACACATGTTAAACAAAATTAGCTAAACACGGTCAAAAGATAATCACATAATCTTAAATAACAGTATAATTGTTCTACAAGATAACAGTGGGATGGACGGTAGGTAGCTGTGAGATGCTACCAAGACAGGACATGTGATCACGCATGATATATGATCACAATTACAACTCTTCAGTGATAGAACAGGTAAAAAAACAGGTAAGTGTTGTGTGTGTCGAGGTCAATTAATCAGCTGCTTGGTCCTACACCAAGCGGCTGGTTAATTGTTTGTGTACATGTATTGCTCCTGTACCAAGTTTGTGTACACGTATTGCTCCTGTACCAAGTTTGTGTACACGTATTGCTCCTGTACCAAGTTTGTGTACACGTATTGCTCCTGTACCGAGTTTGTGTACACGTATTGCTCCTGTACCAAGTTTATGTACACGTATTGCTCCTGTACCGAGTTTGTGTACACGTATTGCTCATGTACCAAGTTTGTGTACATGTATTGCTCATGTACCAAGTTTGTGTACACGTATTGCTCATGTACCAAGTTTGTGTACACGTATTGCTCATGTACCAAGTTTGTGTACACGTATTGCTCCTATACCAAGTTTGTGTACACGTATTGTTCCTATAAGCCTACAGCCTGCTGTAGAGCAGCCCGTTGACTGTTCAACAGTGTGAGAATAACATAGTGTGTCCAGACTACTTACAAATCATCAACATCAAATATGTCTCCTATGAGTAGTACTGAGTGTCCATTACCAATAGCTGTGTGTGTGTGTGTGTATCTCTCAGCTTAGCGATGTTCTGCAACACTTGTGCTCTCTTCAACAAGCAGCTAATGTGCTACGGGCTCACCATAGCCCGTGCTACTTGGAACTTCTTGCTCCAGGTAGCGAATCTTTAACAACAGCTAATGTGCAATAATTGCATGCTAACAGCTTCCACGGTGTAGCGAGAGAGCCGAGTCTTAGCATTCCTGGCACGCTTCTTGCCACTCCAGCCATTATCATCACAATATATGTAACAATTTCTGATGTTACTGGTCTAATTTGGGAGCTAAATATACCGCAAGAACCGAGAGCTTACCCTTCGCCATGTTGCAACTGCTCGGAAACGCCAAATAGTGTTTACAATTTTTTTATATTTATTTTTATTAATTTAATTTTAACAACCACATTTATTAATATTATTATTTTATTATCAAGCTTTTTATTAACTAGCTCAGCAATGTGCTGGTACTCTATTATGTATGAAAGATTACACAGTTTAGATAAAAAAAATCTAGCTATTAGCTCATCTAATATTTCCCGTCGTACAGAATGATTAGTCATACATGGAATCAGGAGAGAAAATACCTGCCTCAATACAAATATAAATTTAATTTGACAATTTTTGAACAGGTGGGGAGTGCGCAAGATGACAACAGACTCTCATAACAGCTCGGTGAATCCAACTGGAGCCAAACATATATGGATGATATATTACTGCTGCCGGAGCACGAGTACATTATTTACCATATTTATCAGTGGATATGGTAACCTCCAGATTTTTCTCCTCATAATTATTAATAATAAAATTATATAATTATGAAATAATTCTTGCTTTTAGACTGGGTGGGTATGGGGTGAATAATAAACGAACTAAACTAAAAAAAGCTTTTAGACTCAAAAAAACTGGATAAAAACATAAGGACAAACCTTTGAAAAACCACCAGCTTCCTGTCCCCATCGAGGCCACTAGAGAGATAGTGACCCTTCAGATAAATTCATGTAAATTCAGGTAAATTTCCTGGGTACGGTGGAGGGGGCCGTCGCTTGGACACCGGTCTTGTTTTGGTCAGGCATTAGAGAGCAACAGCATCCCGGCGTACGATAATGATCCTTAGCAAATAATTTCCTGCGTTTCGTTTCGTATATTAGCCTTCAGGTTAATTAAACCTTTTTAACTTTTGTTTTATATATATATATATATATATATATATATATATATATATATATATATATATATATATAGATTCTCGGTGAGAATCCACAAGATCTTCTCTGAATCTCTTTGTTTTCTTCTTCGAGATGTGGGTCCCTGCAATTGCACCAGAGGTGGTACCCCTATATATATATATATATATATATATATATATATATATATATATATATATATATATATATATATATATATATATATATATATATATATATATATATATAGCCTGAATGGTCCTCAGGACTATATGCACTGGGGTGTGAGTTTCAGTTATATATATATATATATATATATATATATATAATATATATATATATATATTATATATATATATATATCTTTCACCCCCTCTTCTACCTTTTTCACTTTTCTCCCCACCTCTCTCCACTCCTTCCCCATCTCCCATCTCCCCCCCCCTACTTCCCTGTCTGGCTTCCATTCTCTAGCCTGAGTTTACCTGAGGACCGCGAACACTAGTGTCCTCGACGAGGACAGGAAGCCGGCGGCTTGTCGAAGGTCCCCCATATGCCTTGATTATCTTTTCCAGCTGTACTTTAAAGGTTAGGGCTCCCTCCACCACCACCACTCAGAGTTTTGGCCTTTACGGTATCAGCGGGTAGGCGGTTCCATGGGTTAATTACCATGTGGGTGAAAAAGCATCTCCTGTTCTCAGTCCTACATTGTGGAAAAAACAAACTGCAATTTCCCGGGTCCCGGTAGTACAATCGGGCTCGTTATCGACTCACAATCGAGAATTATGGGTTCGAATCCCGGGCAGGACGAAATAGTTGGTCACGTTTCCTTTCACCTAATGATCTGTTCACCTAGCAGTAAATAGGTACCCAGGAGTTAGTCAGCTCGTTGTCGGGTTGCATCCTGCAAGTCACCCCCCCTCCCACCCAGGGTCAGTAATTCGACCCTGGGTGAAGATCTCGATATAAGCCTAACATGTACTGTACGTATATACAGGCTGCATATCCGCCGACTAAATGAATTGTAATTATTAAATAATTGGAATGGTGTGCGGGCAAACGGCGGGAGTAACGTCAACACAACACACATTCTCTCTTAAAGGTATATTCTCCCTTCCCCTTATCTGCCCTCTCTTCCCATTTTCCCAGTACTACCTGCAGTGCCTTCTATCCTAACAAACATTTAACACCTAGAGGAATATTAATAAAAAGGTGGAACCTTTTATTTTGCGAGATTAGAAATTAAATTAGTGGAATTTGGCCATTTAATACAAACAGGGGGGAACCATGCGGCTCTCCTCCGATCGTCCTATGTACTGCCCGTAACCCAGACAATTCACCCTACAAAGTCTCGCCGCCTACTGGTTGCCTACTTTGCACAAACAAAAGGACCAATTATATGTCAAAAAATATGGTGAGGTGATCGAGTAAAATAATATGATTCACATTGCTCCTCCTACTTCCAATACTGCTGTTTATTCTATTTGCAGATCCCCCTTTGTTGAAACTGACCGTACTCTTAATGATATACTTAAATAACACAACATAAATAGTAAACTTGATGAGGCTAACAGTGCTCTCTCCTGCCATGTTAGGGACGCCAGTCTTCCTATCTCTCAGAATGTTTGGTAATATGTTTATTGTTTGTGATGTGTGTCTATGTCTATTAACACGATGTACTGAACGGGCTGAGAATAGCTTGAGCTACCTCATCCCTTTGTGCGCCAACCACTTGGGCTGGACGGTAGAGCGACGGTCTCGCTTCATGCAGGTCGGCGTTCAATCCCCGACCGTCCACAAGTGGTTGGGGCACCATTCCTTTCCCCCGTCCCATCCCAAATCCTTAGCCTGACCCTTGACGCTTTATCCTAATAATTCCTTCCCGCGTATACATACAGTTTACTTTTTCGTATACACTTTGTATGCATCTATTATGAATCAATTATTATTATTATTATTATTATTATTATTATTATTATTTTATTATTATTATATTATTATTATTTTATTATTATTATTATTATTATTATTATTACTCGTATATAGAGATGGGTGTGAGTTTAGTTTAATTCATATTATTATTCACCCATTCATTATTTTACCATCCCATGCTCGTAATGGAAAGAATTACAGAGGCACATTTAGCTAACTTAGAGTCTGGATGAGGTAGTTAGACTCTGGATGAGGTAGTTAGACTCTGGATGAGGTAGTTAGAGTCTGCATGAGGTATTTAGAGTCTGGATGAGGTAGTAGAGTCTGGATGAGGTAGTTAGACTCTGGATGAGGTAGTTACAGTCTGGATGAGGTAGTTATAGTTTGTATGAGGTAGTTAGACTCTGGATGAGGTGGGTTAGACTCTGGATGAGGTAGACTCTGATGAGGTAGTTAGACTCTGGATGAGGTGGGTAGACTCTGGATGAGGTAGACTCTGGATGAGGTAGTTAGACTCTGGATGAGGTAGTTAGACTCTGGATGAGGTAGTTAGACTCTGGATGATGTTGGCAGAGTCCGGAATGAGGTAGTTCGAGAAGTTAGTGTAGAGAAGTGTTGTCGGGGTACAATAAGTGTGAGAGGTGGTGCACGAGGGCGGCGGCGGCGGCGCCACCCATGACGCAGGGGCGGCGTCGGCTGCAGTCACTCCTCTCATTATAATTGTTTACCTTTTTCATACTTCTTCCTTCTTTTCACTTCATTATTTTTGTAAGTATGGATGATGTGTTCATCTTGGCTGTGGAGGTTTTATTTGTCTACAATTGCGAACCCGAAGCTTTTTTTTTCTATTTTTTTTTATCTTTGATTTACTGCCCAAATAAGATATGTAAATGAATGTTTGAATGTGTAGTTTATACATAATTAATAATACATTGGGTTTGTTGGGCTGTGTTATGTATATATATATATAGTTTTCAAGAATGTCATTGTTAGACATGTAAATATATTTTGTTAAAAGGTATATGTGAGTTCTTTCTCTAGGTGGAGGTGTACTTCTCATGGGAAGAAATGGTTTTGTATTTAATGGGCATCCATTAGTTCAGTCATGCCCGCTTGGTACCTTACTTTGGTACTTAGGTACCCATTGGTGTCTTTCTTTGGTACTTAGGTACCCATTGGTGTCTTTCTTTGGTGCTTAGGTACCCATTGGTGCCATTCTTTGGTACTTAGGTACCCATTGGTGCCATTCTTTGGTACTTAAGTACCTATTGGTGCCATTCTTTGGTACTTAAGTACCCATTGGTGCCATTCTTTGGTACTTAAGTACCCATTGGTGCCATTCTTTGGTACTTAAGTACCCATTGGTGCCATTCTTTGGTACTTAAGTACCCATTGGTGCCATTCTTTGGTACTTAAGTACCCATTGGTAGTAGGGAAGACTTCCACAAATTACCAAAATCCAGGTAAAATATAATAAAGCTCAAGTCAGAGTTATGTGAGCCTTAGAGAATTTTATTATAATAAAAATAATCATTGCGTCGGGGCATAGATAGCCAGTATACTGTATATATATGTTAGGCTTATATTGAGGCCACCCCTCCCCCCATCCTCCACCCTCAATGTTGAATTACCAACCCCCGTCCACGATGCAACCCCACAATAAGCTGACTAACTCCTGAGTACCTACTTACTGCTAGGTGAACAGAGCAGTGGGCCTGTCTGTTAGGACAGGCCCCACAAAAATGTATTATTAGTAATTAATTAATTATTAACAATAAATTAATAAACAGAGTTTAGGTAATTTGTAATAATGTGGTGAAGTACGCGTTGGCAGAATGCATTTTGACTAGTTACTATTATATATATATACTTCACACTATATTATACAATTGACTCCATTACTATTATATATAGTAGTAGTAGTATATACTGTACTAGTACGGTATATAGTTATTCATGATCATGTATTATTAGAATTTTGGATACATTGGATACAGACCTATATAAACATTGTGCTGTTTAGAAACAAAAATGTCAATGCTCTGCTCATATAATTTAAATAACTTTTTCTTGTAAGTGTACTCAGATAGTCCAGCACTCCATTTGTCAAAATGTAACATATTAACAATTCTTAGGTTAGTAAGTAAGAAATTATCAAAAGAAGCCACCAAGCTGGAAAGACTGTACCACAATCCTTAGGTTAGATAACAGACAATTATTCAGGCAATTAAATTCTCACATTTTCTGTTATCCTAAATAAGTAATTGTGTTTTTGTTATTATAAATTTTGCCCCCAGAATTGGCCAGTCACCATTCTGGGAGAGAGCGAGCGAGTCTTCGTTTCTGAGACAGTGCTGTACTTTTTCTGATGTGGTCCACTGTCCAACAACAATATAACAAAGCTGATGAAATCTCGGAGGGTGATTGATTAGTCATTCTCCATATTAGGCTTTGCACACTGGGTAATGTGCTTGTCATTCAGTTAAGCACTGTTGGGTCTGGCCAGTAACTGGATGAGTGATACATGTAGCATGCACATGCACAATGAAATCACGTTATTGCGATGTGTCTGTGAGAAAATCAGTAAGAGCCGTGTGGAGGATTCTAACAGCAAATGAAAAATGGGTGTAGCATCTTTCTTGGCGAGGAGGACCTTAGTACGAATGCTTTAATTCTAACAGGCTTTCTGCCCACAAAACTGGTAGTATATTGTACAGTACAGTATATAGTACTGCATACTATCATTAGAATGTTGTCTTGAGGGTGAAACTTGAGCAACCAATTTATTGTATACTGTAATGCATAAGAGTACCAGACCATCAGGAAGGTAAGTGTATGGCTCTCTCTTTAGGTACTTTCCTTGTATACAGTGTTACATGCGCAACTACAATTTTGTTAGAAAATTAATTGAATTCAAGTTTTTTCTGATTAAATTTTTGTTGTGTTTTCTACAACAATCAAGAGTGCAAACTTATTTGATGTACAGTACTTAGGGTTAATATAAAATGTATTTAAACTACAATAGAGCTGATAAGAATAAACACCAGCTTTTGTGGAAAATTACGGCTTCATTCTATACAAGCTCTTGCATCGTTTACAAGTGTGACATTGACTCTTGCCCTTCTCCAAACTTAATCATGTTCTTCCACATGCTCAATTTCAAGAACTACTTAAATCTGTCATGATTATATTTAACAAATACATTTTGTCTTTTAAAATGTATCTCTCTCTTTCAAGGGGACAATGGAGAAGCAGCACCAGTTTGGAGTTTAAAATGCGAGTACTACGATCGGTGCTGGGAGGATGTGTGTGTGTGGTGGCGTGTGTGGTAGTGGTGACAACCATTACATCCACACCCCCTGCAGGCCCTGCTATCCATTCAATTGTCTCACATAACCTAAAGGCGAGTTATTTTAGTGAATTAAATAATTTAATTGGCATATATATAATATTTCTTCATGGGTGAATGATCTTGAAAATAATCTACCTGTATATATAGTACTGTACAAGTAATTTATACTCTATCTTCATATAAGATTTGCTATGGTGTGAAATTATCACAATAATACTGTAATAATAATAATAAAATATACAGAACGGAGGAAAATATAAAATAATATTTCTACAAGTCGGTAGGATTGAGGAAACTGGTTAAAAGGTTCAAAGTGAACCTCACCAGGGAATATATGGCAGTAATCATAACTCAAATGGGAGAGGCCAGAACTACCAAAATTATGTAAATAATTTTTTAATACCTGTAGTATTTTACAGAATTATAGATAGCTTGGCCTCCAAACACTTAGAATTAAGGGACATAATAAAAATTAAGGTGATGTATATTATAGATATGACAGAGACCATGTTGAGATTATATTAAATGAAGTTTTTCTTTTCAAAATGTCTCAAGTTTGGAGTGGAGACTTAAAGTGGTCAGTGATCTACTGCTAGAAATTATACAGTGTCAATTGATTTTTGACTTGCATAGATTTTCTTGGAGGGGACCCGATAGTAATTTATGAGGTCCTGGTCCAGCCAAACTTTTGGGAGATGCACCAAGCCTCTTGACACCCATCCTTGCCTACTGGGAGCCAGAATCAGAATCTGGCTCTTTACAAAGTGAGAGAAGCACGGGAATTGGAAATCAAACAAAACCGAGAATATAAAAACGGCAGAAAGCACAAGTGCAAGAAAACCAGCAACTAGAAGAAAATTAGGTACATTGAACCTTAATTCAACAAATCTCGATTCTGCGAATTTCTGGCTGAAACACATTTTTCATGCCAGATTTGCTAACCCGATTTGATGAACAAGAGTCAAATCTTGACGGATTTGCTTAGGATGTTGGGACCGAGTTCACAGATAGAGGCAACAGAATAAAAAGTTGGGTCATTGGAAAAGTCACTGAGCATATTTAAAATCAGATTCTATGGTTCTTCTTTATTTCCAGTTGTAGAGGTTTTTATTCACTAATATGAGTCCTTTTTCCTTTGGAAATGAGATTTCAAGGCTAGGGTGGAAAATATGCTAGATGTAGTTAAATCTCTTTTACGAGGTTGAAATTAACAAAAACTTCAGTGAAATCAGCCCATAGAATATGGGAAATACAGTACAGTATTAAGCATGAATGGTAACTCTTAATATAGCTCCAAATCACATTTTTGATATACTGTATATATATTTTTTTTATATGGGCACATAATTACTAAAAAATAGGTGGAGCCTTGGGAAAGCTATTGACGATATTTAAAACCAGATTCCATAGTTTGTTTTAATTTTGAGTTGGCAATGTTTTCGTTCACTCAGGTATGGCCCTGCTACCTTTTGAAAATGAGTTTTGAGGCTGGTGATGTGAGAAATAAGCTAGAGGTGGTTAATGTTTTTAGCAGACATGTTCATTTGTTAGGTCTCTATTACACTGTAAGTTGAAATTACTATTTTGCCACGTGAACTTAGCCCATAGAGCATGGGAAATACATCCTGGAGGCATCTCCGGTTGCATCGAATCCCTCACTGCAACAAATTAAGGGTTAGTCTCATATAGTTCGTTGAATCAAGGTTGTACTGTACCCGGAGGTAACGTGGCAAATGATCATTACTGACGAATTAACCTCCTAACTGTGAGGTGCCTGGCTACCACCAGATGACAGTCAGGTTATCTAAGTCCCAGCCAATGTGCCTACCATTCAGGAGTTTCTCTAAACAACCCTCCATCCCACAGGAAAGAAGGGAACAAGGCAGGAACGGGAGGCAACTGAGGACTCGCCAGAATGTAAATATCCAAATTCAGTTCATAAAAGTGA
>WNGS01004946.1:12350126-12360147 GCA_020271785.1 Procambarus virginalis
AATCGACCAGAAGGTATCGCTCGTCATCGTAAATATTGTCTGGTAGCTGGTTTAATGCCTCCTCTCTCCGGTTGTCGGAGCCTCAAAGAGCAGGCGAAGGCGTCCGAACCATTCTGGGAAGGAGAGTTGGGCAACGAGAAGAGTGACAAATCGTAACTTGAGTGCTATATAAGAGAAACAAATCACCTCTAAACGCTTCATTCACAAAGGAGTAATGGATACGGCCATTGTTCACCCGCCAGAATGGAACCTATTGGATTTTGGCTTCCTGCGCTACTATTTTGCATATTTGGTAATCAAGTGGCAGGTCACGCTGGTGCACCGAAGCCTCTCTATCCACAACTTTAAGGCCGGGTTCGAACAAGAATTCGAACGTCAGAAGAGATAAATTATAACGGTAGAACAAGGTAAATAAACGAGGGGCGTAAAGAGCTATACCCGCACTTCTCCGTAGTCAACAAATAGCCAATGTTATCGACCCACCGAGGTCGATAACATTGAAAATGTCCCTAGTAGTGATTTGTTACTAATGCATCGCAACACCAGTCTACGGGCTCACCATAGCCCGTGCTACTTTGAACTTTTTGTTCCAAGTAGCGAATCTTTAACAACAATACTAATGCATCCCATTTGAAACGAACTGGTTCAATCGGTCAAAAATATGCGGCGCGTGGTGGGGGAGGTCTTCCCGCCCCCCGTGCTGAAGACCTCGCGTACCGGGAGTATGAACCAAGCTGCCGCAGAGGCTCGTCTGAGACCAGCTTTACTTGTGGTAGTAAACTGCCAGGATCTCAATAGCTCTAATATAATAAACTAGTGTGAAATGTATATGGGGACACGTGGGCATAAATCTGCCTGAATATTTAAACAGGAAACACTCCCTTCACACACACACACACACACACACACACACACACACACACACACACACACACACACACACACACACACACACACATGCCACAGAGACATTAGAAACAACTTTTTTAGTGTCAGAGTAGTTGACAAATGGAATGCATTAGGCAGTGATATGGTGGAGGCTGACTCCATACACAGTTTCAAGTGTAGATATGATAAGAGCCCAGTAGGCTCAGGAACCTGTACACCAGTTGATTGACGGTTGAGAGGCGGGACCAAAGAGCCAGACCTCAACCCCCCGCAAGCACAACTAGGTGAGCATACACACACACACTTAAACACAAAGACACTTGGGTATTGGCACCGAATGGAGCCAATATCCATAAGTTGTAATTCTCGTTGAGATCATTTCAGCCCATCATGGTCCAGTCGGCAGTGCGTGTGCCTAAGGAGTCTAGGGGCTAAAGTTCGATCCCAAGACACAGCCTCAGTATTTGTCTCATACATGTATAAATCACGTTCTTGTGAACAGTTGTGCAACGTACATAACCTAACCCTAACACATCATTGGCGGCCGAACTGCTTGTTCCTGACAGTCGTGGGGGACTTAGATCTATGTCTCACATAAGGAATAGTAATGATACAGATCAACGTTGATTGGTAAAGATACTGAGAGTCGAGATCTCGACACCCCAGATTAGAAAGAGCTTATGATTAGAAAGTGATTTCGGTTAGAAAGAGCTTCTCAAGTCCTAGTCGACTTCAGAGATCAAAGACAGTTTATGAGAGAGAGAGAGAGAGAGAGAGAGAGAGAGAGAGAGAGAGAGAGAGAGAGAGAGAGAGAGAGAGAGAGAGAGAGAGACAGAGAGAGAGAGAGTAGCAGCAGCAGCAGGAGCAGTAGCAGCAGCAGCAGCAGTAGCAGCAGCAGCAACAGTAGCAGCAGCAGCAGCAGGAGCAGTAGCAGCAGCAGCAGCAGCAGCAGGAGCAGCAGCAGCAGTAGCAGCAGCAGCAGCAGCAGCAGTAGCAGCAGCAGCAGCAGGAGCAGTAGCAGCAGCAGCAGCAGCAGCAGCAGCAGCAGCAGGAGCAGCAGCAGCAGCAAAGTCACAGACCGACGCAGTGACAGACAGGGCAGCATAACTACCCTGAACCACCAACACCGAGCAATTAGTCCACACATCATGACAACCAATAAACAATACCTTGAGTATCGACAGGCGTGGATCCGAAGGGGTCGTAAGGGTGAGAATTACTGCTAATAACCCCATGATATTCGACCCTAAGGAGGTAACAGGCCTGGCTGTACTCGTAACTATCATGAAAGGGGACTAATTGCTTGCTCGCTCGTTAGTAAGGACCATGAAGTGCCAATTGTTGACACCTCGCCAAATAATAAGTCGCGTTAAGAACAACGCCTCCCCTCCCCATAAGAACAGAAGACTCGGTGCTAGATAAGAAGATAACACCAGTAATTAATTTGACGACCCGACAACTTCGTTATCTGAATTCCTGAACACTTAACAGCCTGTCCTCGTTAAACAAAGGGCAAACGCTAGTTAAACCCAGCCGCCAATGGGGCAGTTTTGAATTAAAAAAAAAATAACTTTACACACAACCGATGACATTCGAACGCTTCTCGAACAGTGCTCTGCTCTCGTCCTCTGTTCGAATTGCATCTCTCTGAATGCAAATACATACTACAAATACAAAAACAAAATTCAATAGAATCTAAATATCTAAGTACAGTACATACCTAAATCTAATATCTAAACATACCTTAGAACACAGCCAGTTTTAATATAAAGTAATTTGCTGTAATTCTCTACATAAAATACAGAAATACATAAGTGTGGTGTATGTTATTATGCTGGTGTTATTATGTTATTATCCTATGTTATCATGTCTGTGAGAAGACATTACCATTACGCATAGAGTAATGTTAATTTATCTTTGAGAAAATACAGATTTAAAATGCACAGTATATTAACTGTGTAATATTAAAAACGATATTAAATATTGTATTAAAAATTCGATATAATTAAATTATAATTATATTAAAATTATAGATAATGGTCCACGACGGACCGAAATGTAGTCATCTCATCATCTAATATATTCTTAAGTCATCATATCTTCAGCCCCGTTATTGTGACCCATCGTCTGCACAACTACATATATAATTATATTAAAATGGCGATTAAAAATCTGTTTAAAAAAAATAAATAAAAAATAATACTATATTAATATAATTATATTACACTAATATACACTACATTATTTAAAAAAATAGTAATTAATATTTATGAATGGTCTTTGGGGTAGGCGGCGGTGACTTGGGGACTGAGAAAGGAATAAAATCACTTAAATCACTGAAGGATCCATAAGCTGGAATAATGGCGCCATATTATACACACTACATATATAAAACACAACATTTGGCTTAAAATGTTAAAACACACCGCTCTTATTTGAGTTGGATCGGGTCGGTCTGGTTTCGAAGTAGCGTGGTGTAAAATTTCCACGCAAGTCTAGACCCCTTACTCTTTAAAACAGACTAGGCTAGTTGCGCGCAAATAACCATTTTCACAACCGGTATTCATCAGCACACGTGGAGCCGGGATTGACTAAAGCAACACACAACACACTCCCGTTTCAAAGCGTTATATGACAAAGAGTGCTGGGAAGACGGGACACCACGAGCGTAGCTCTCATCCTGTAATTACACTTAGGTAATTGCACTTAGGTAATTACAACCCTGCACACAGAAGATCATCGCGTTTTTGTATTATTATCATTTTATATTTTAAAATATTATACACTTTGTGTTTTCAAAATCTCCTTCCGGGTTAAACTTTAATTTTCCATATTTTCTAAGTAATTAAATCGATACTACGTTTTCATAATAAATAATTTATCTATGTTTAATAATAAATAATTTATCTATGTTTAATAATAAATAATTTATCTATGTTTAATAATAATAATTTTTCTATGTTTAATAATAAAAAACATTTACAATCGTATTCTAATGAAAAGATCAATTAATAACAATTCAAATATTTTGCATACGTTTAACTGCGACGTGTCATGGACCAAAAAATATTTCGAATCGTCGTAGAAAGGCCGTTGTCTGTCTGGTAGCTGGTACAACTATTCATTATGAATTACTGGCTCGCCATAGCCCGTGCTACTTGGAACTTTGTTCCAGGTAGCAAATCTTTAACAACAACAACATATTCATTATGGGGTCATGGAAGCAACTAGCAATCAAACAGGCAGCTTCCTGTCCCAGCGACTCATCGTGGTGACACAGAGAAGGAACGCCTCCTGTATTCTCAAGTAATTAAGAACTAAAATCAATCAGATCTGGAGCGACGGAGGAAAATATTAATGTGCATCTGAGGCGGGCCACAATGTCTGCTCGAATGTTTATTTGTCTCTTCTGAGGAAAATCAAATGTTTATTTTTCTCTTCTGAGGAGAATCTAATGTTTATTTTTCTCTTCTGAGGAGAATCTAATGTTTATTTTTCTTTTCTGGAGAAAATCGAATGTTTATTTTTCTCTTCTGAGGAGAATCAAATGTTTATTTTCTTTTCTGGAGAAAATCGAATGTTTATTTTTCTCTTCTGAGGAGAATCAAATGTTTATTTTTCTTTTCTGGAGAAAATCGAATGTTTATTTTTCTCTTCTGAGGAGAATCTAATGTTTATTTTCTCATCTGAGAGAATCTAATGTTATTTTTCTCCTCTCAGGAGAATTTAATGTTTATTTTTCTCCTTTGAAGAAATTCGAATGTTTATTTCCTCAGAGGAAAACAATGTTTATTTTTCTCTTATGAGAAAACCTAATATTTTTCTCATGAATGAAAACTACATCGTCCTTGTAGTGTTGTTGACCCAACATTGACCAAAGATAAATCATTAAAATACAACACAAGGACAGCTTAGGCAGCCACAGCATTCTTCGTTTGATAGATTCAAACCGCCCAATGGACTGGATTGATAGCCAACTATTAAATTTAAATCTATTATTGAAATAAATGAATTGAATCTTCTTGCATCAATGTAGAAGATTTCGAAATATAAATATTCCCCCCCCCATGGTTATATAAAATCAGCCAGTTGCATAAGCGTCAAGGTATGTGATATTTATCAATGTTGTGTAAATAGATAGTTTTATCATCCATTGATCGGTTCGTATCACCTTTTAACAGTCAATGTCTTATTCATAATGCTTAATTCGCTCGCATATATATATATATACACACACACATTATATATATGTAATGTAATGTGTGTGTATATATTATATACGATAGTGTCAGACCACGGAGGAAGAACTGAAACAGGAGATTCCTTAATTTTCTTCATTCCTTCTGAAGATGTATTAATATACGAAAGTACTTAAGGAAATTCCTGTTTCAATTCTTCCTCCGTGGTCTGACACTGTCACATTTTTCAAACGCGTTAATTTTCGTGATGTACACACATCTATTATATATGCAGGTGTGTGTATGCGTGTGTATGTATTCAGGAGGGTGTGTGTGCATGCATGTGTGTAGGTTGGAGCAGTATACCAGAGAGACAACAGGTCTGAGCAGTATCCACACACTGTACATTACACAGCCCATCAATAACCGGCGTTCACCCGTCCTCAATATCAATAACCCCAAATTCTCCTACCAAATCCGACCCAACTCTGGAAATAGCTCTGGTGAATTATACGAGCCTGTCATCAGCATATTCAAATCATACACAACTAAATTATTTGATGATCAAGAGCCTGTCAGCATTCATCATATCCGCACCGGAAACTTCCACTTGGCGCCATTACTGTGCTTAATATTTCCACCTCTGTTCCCCTCTCTGTCCCCTCCTTCCCCTCCGAGAGCTTGTTTTCCCTTGCTTAACTCTTGCTCGCTCGCGGTTGGCTAAGGCTTTGACTTTTGGAAGGGGAAATTCTGACACGAAAAGCTAATGTGCGGAGTTTCTTGTTGAGTTTATACAGTTCAGTGCCCCAAATTTGGCGTAACCAACGCTCTAAAAAGGTGACGATGATGAGTCTTATGCCCACGTGTTCCAAGGTCGGTAGGCGCCGCGCGAGTGTTGCGGCAACTGGCAGCATCGTTAGCGAGCCGTATAATTGACTTAACACCGTCCAGGTGAGAGTCCGACGCCACCTTTGTCCACTTATAAAGGATCGAACACCCTAATGTGGGGACGGCCTCGGGGAATGTTGCCATATTGCCTTTCTAGCCTCAAAACAATATTTAAAAAATGCAGCATTTTTCAATCGCGGGAAAGGAATCTGCACACACACACAGATTCCTTACTGTTCACGCAACTGATCAACATACTGTATGGCTGTGAGGTGTGTGTGTGTATCTAGAGTAATGCAGTGTAGGATTATGAGGGTGACGGGTTGTCGGGTGGCGCGCCATGACAGCCTCACAGATGGGGGGGGAAGGTCTCTCATTTGCACCCCATTCGGCGACCTATTGGTGTCATTGTGCAGGGACGCTAGACCCATCTCCCATTAGGCCACCGGTACTACAATGCCCAATAGGCCAGTCGCGGGTAACCGGAACATCATTATGGACAATAAATTTTTGTTTGAGTATCGGATCTAGAGATCTTATAACCGGACGGTTTAGGCTGTGATCCGTCTGCTGGACACCCTGTACCCGGGGGTAAGCTGGGCTCCCCCCTCTCCTGCCTGCTACACCACACCAACCACTATATTCCCACACCGGAAATTCGCCGAGAAATAGTACGCGCGTGACCGTCACTTCCAAACTTGAGAATATGGTTCGTTTCCCTCATCTACCCTAGGAAGATCTTCTCAGAACGATTAAGTTCAAGTATGTTTATTGAGACAATAAAATACATCTCAAAGGGTTGTCCAGGTAGGGGGCAGCGTCAGTAAAGTAGCAATGGGAAGGGGGGACGTCCATATAGAGGGGGACCATATATATATATACGGTCTTAACCCCCCCCCCTAAGTGGTTATAACACTGGTGATACTTCATTCTTTTGTGCTCTCTTATTTATTTAAGACCCCTTTTTTATGGGGTCCACTTCCAGTGCATATTTACTGACCGTTTATTTTTTTTTCCTTCTCTCTGATTCTTCTCTCTTCGTTGTTTCCATTCATTAGCATATTAATAGTATTTGTTTTTCCATTATTTATGTTTTCACTCTTGTGTAGGTGAGATTTATCGGTTTTCTCTCTTAAGTCTTGTCATTTAATCTATTTTCGCCGTCGGTTTTTAAATCCTCAGTTTATTCATCTTTGTCATTTTCAACCATATTTATCACTCTTGGGGGTTATCATCCGTGTGTTTAGTGTTAATGTTTCTCTACCAGACTAATTTGACCGTAATAAGAGCACATTATTCTATATTAAATGTGTGTTTTATCTTTTATTTTTGTATAATTGGTAATGAATACTTGGCTAAATTTTCTAAATACAGTTAGTTTAGTGCATTTATTATGCACCCCATACCCATCCCGTGGGTGGGTAGTGGATAAGACGGGTTACAGAGGCACATAATGGGCTCAGGGATCTGAACCCCACATTCATTTAGCGGCTAATACAGTATGTAAAATACGAGTACTGTATTGGAAAGGGTTCCGTACACAGAGAACGTAACTAGGACTCAGAGAAAACGGACCATCAACTGTAGGGAGACTATATAGTGATTAGAAACGGTAAAGTGCGATTTCCAGTGATTTGTTATATTGATTTGCAAGAAAGTACATTGAGTTTCTTAAGCGTTTTTGTTATGTACATACAATACCTTCAATGTGAATATAGTGAAGAACTACACTTATGATATTAATATGTATACAGTGAAAATAAGGTATAGTTTCGGTATTATTTAAGGATACCACCATCATCGTCTTCCATATATACATACCGCGAGGAGACTGAGTACAGACCACGGAGCCATCTCCCGTCACGCACGGTGCAGTCGCACTTCCACAGATCCTCCAGTATCAGCTCTTGATACTGGATATGGCTCAAAAGGGCCACCAACTACGGGCTATTCATGCCCGTTGCCACCTTTGAGTGGCTTAATCTTCATCAGTCGGAGTACATACACTGAGAGTTTACTTCAGTCCCCGGACTATTTTCAAAGCTAGAGTATACTCGCTGGTTTATATTGTAGTGTAGGCTAGTGTGGTGAGTTGAATAATCCTCCCGTGGTTGATTGGCCTCCAGCCTAACACTAAGCCAATCGTGAGCTTCTTTAAGCTAATTTGAATAACATTACTTAATGGAACTCTGGTTCATCAGGTGTAACATTTGTATATATTGAGTCTGTTACATATTTCTTGTTAGACTCTGTACCGCAGAAGTCTCGTAGCGTTACTGGGATAATGAAGATGAATCGAGATGATTTTACCACCTTCCACCTTCTCTCTAGTGGCCTCGAGTGGGGGACAGGATACCGGCGGCTTGGTCAAAATCCACCCTGCACCGACTCCCACCCCCTCAATTATTCCTGGGGATTTTGCCAGCTGAATTTTGAACTGTGCATATTCTCTTAGATATATTCAGGGCTCGGGCGGATAGGCGATTCATTGGGTTTGTTTCCCTATGGGTGAAGAACAGTCTGTTTTCTGCCCATTGTGGCTTGTTGAGCCCTGAAGCTGTTGTCCCATTGTGGCTTTGTTGAGCCCGAAGCTGTTGTACCATTGTGGCTTGTTGAGCCGAAGCTGTTGTCCATTGTGGCTTGTTGAGCCCGAAGCTGTTGTCCATTGTGGCTTGTTGAGCCTGTGAGGTTAGCCAAGTGTTGTCTGCTTGTTGACTTGAGCTGTTGCCATTGGGTTGTGAGCTTGAAGCTGTTGTCCATTGTGGCTTGTTGAGCTCGAAGCTGTTGTCCCATTGTGGCTTGTTGCCCCTTATGTGTATGTTACATTGGACGTTTTATAGAAGTGGTCAACTATCCTCCTATTTATACAGGATTTTTAGTAGCTATGTTGACTCATCGTACATATATGACTAATGGACAATTAGATAGTAGAATTTTGTACTATTCATTTTATAGTCCATATATATTCTTCTAGAATAATACATATATTAAATATATGAACGTGCCACTGCACCTCTCTCTGCTATGTGATTGAACCTCTGAGGGGTGAACCTCTGAGGAGTGAACCTCTGAGGGGTGAACCATGGTGACCTGAGGAGGACTCGAGAACCTCTGAGGGGTGACTCAGGGCCTCTGAGGGGTCGAGGAACCCGAGATGCCTCGAGGTAACCCTGGATGAACCTCTGAGGGGTGGTTCCTTGTCGGTTTCTGCAGTGGTTGAAGCTCTTCCATTTTCGCTGTCAATTCCTTCGCAAGTGTTTATTACAATTAGTTACACCTTATTTAGTGTTTACTTATTACAACAGGTTGTTTGGATATATATATATATATATATATATATATATATATATATATATATATATATATATATATATATATATAATATATATATATATATATGCACCGCTTAGACAGGCACGTGCGAATTAATTAGCTTCTGCTTGGCAAATGAAGTTTTGTTTTTATCAGCTGTGGGAAGTGGAGCTGAAGTCAAGTTTGAAGAAGTATACGGGGAGTTGCTGCTGAGCCCAGCGGCTATAACGTTCCCGAGTAATCAAATCAATGTTGATTTAGTTATGTCGACGTCGTCTGCCCACATTTGCCCTAGGGGGGTGTGGGGACGTTTTGGTTTGCTAGGCTAATATATAAGTCTGTTTCATTCACTTGGAGCATCGGAGATTCTTAACTTAGGTTCCAGAAGTACGAGACTGTTGACTTAGCAACCTCACTATGGCTGCTGACATAAGGAATGCTCTCAAGAGTACCTAACTGGCACCAAACTTATAAGATTGTATCGTATTGTATGCCCGAAACGCTATGCGTACTAGTGTGCTATAGGTATTGTATGTACTAGCTCTATCTATAAATCCAACATTATGTTTGTAACTAATCTAATGTGTATGTACTTTACCTGAATAAACGTTTGATTTGATTTTTATTAGTCGGTTATTTTGGCTGGTACCGCAATAGTGACATTCTGCGAGGGGGGGGGGGTAGAAATAGCCTAAGCTACTTATCCCTTTGAGTTGTATTTTATTGGGTAGAAATAGCCTAAGCTATCCTCTAGC
>WNGS01004946.1:12361147-12372331 GCA_020271785.1 Procambarus virginalis
ATCTAGCTGTTGGTTTATGCATATTCTATCCTACATATTGGTACTTCTGGTGGTCCATCACTTCATACTGGTACTTTCTGGTGATCCATTACTACATATTGGTACTCTGGTGGTCCATCACTTCATATGGTACGTTCTGGTGGTCCATCACTACATTTTGTTACTGTTCTGGTGGTCCATCGCTACATATTGGTACTTTCTGGTGGTCCCATCATTACATATTGGTACTTTTCTGGTGGTCCATCGCTACATATGAGTACTTTCTGGTGGTCCCTCACTTCATATTGGTACTTTTCTGGTGATCCATCACTACATATTGGTACTTTCTGGTGATCCATCACGTACATATTGGTACTTTCTGGTGGATCCCTCACTACATATTGGTACTTTCTGGTGATCCATCCACTACATCTTGGGTACTTTCTGGTGATCCATCACTACATATTGGTACTTTCTGGTTTGGGGGTCCATCACTACATATTGGTACTTTCTGGTGGTCCATCACTACATATTGGTATTTTCTGGTGGTACCTCACTACATATTGGTACTTCTGGTGGTCCATCACTACATATTGGTACTTTCTGGTGGTCCATCACTAAATATCTGGTACTTTCTGGGGGCCTCAATTTACATATTGGTACTTTCTGGTGATCCATCATTAACATAATGGTACTTTCTGGTGATCCATCAATACATATTGGTGCTTTGCTGGTGATCCCTCACTACATATTGGTACTTTCTGGTGGTCCATCATTACATATGGTACTCTCTGGTGATCCATCGCTATATATATTGGTACTTCTGGTGGTCCAATCACTACATATTGGTACTTTCTGGTGGTCCATCACATATTGGTACTTTCGGTGTCCCATCATTACATATGTTAGTGGACTCGGAACACGCGGAAAGAACCTCGAGTCCGGGAAACTAGTAACAGAAATGAGCCGAAAGGATACCCGAAGAACTTTTTGAATTAAGACAATCAATAAGTAAAGAAAAGTAGGGAGTGGAGAGGTGGAAGCAGACACCAGTCGATATAAGTGTCTTCAAGTACCATCCAAGAACTCACGGTCCGGGAGACCATCTCCCGTCACGCAGGGTGGCAGTCGCACCTCCACAGATCTCCAGTATCAGCTCTTGATGCTGGTAATGGCTCAAAAGGGCCCACACATTACGGGCTATTCATAGCCCGTGCCACTCTTTGGTGGCTTAATCTTCATCAATCATCAATCCAAGAACTGATAACTCCTTCCCAGGAAGTGCAAATTAAGCGAGTACACTTACAGAAATCAGTCCCCCTAAATCAGTAATTTCTTAAACCTTGTGAAAATATATTTCTGATCCGTCCCCTATCCTCTCTCTCTCTCTCTCTCCTCTCTAAACCACCTTTTTTGACCTGGTACAGCGAATAGATCAAAGCGTAAGGAGAAGAGCAACATAACCAGTGGGTTTGGTAATGGAGCCAAGTGGGTGAGTCTTGTTCTCCAAGTGCCGCATTCACACTAATTTAACAGTGTAGGGGCCGGTTTGTTTATGTTCACGGCGCGACAACTTCGCACCCCTGAGACACCCCCCCCACGGCCTCCCTCCCAACCGCGCTGCCAGACGTGTGTCACACGGGAATTATATCCCTTCATGTTGTGTAGTTGTTTGCGATTGTTATCTTGTTTAATGGGTAGAATTTTATTTGCTGGACGGTTGACTACTTAAGAATAAACAATGAAAGATCAAACCAAAAAGTTAGATTTTTTTAATTTTGTTTAGCCTAGCTTAGAGTTTTTAGAAAATGGGTTAAAGATGATTTATTATGTGTACGGAAGGATGTAGGTGCTGTGTGTGTGTGTGTGTGTGTTGACCCGTATGTATGTAGATGGTTTGTGCTTGTGTTTGTGTATCTTATGCACATGCATTTGTTATCTTGAGATATTTTCGGGGATTTTTAGTGTCCCGGCGGCCCGGTCCTCGACCAGGCCTCCATCCCCAGGGGAAGCAGCCCGTGACAGCTGTACTACACACCCAGGTACCTATTTTACTGCTAGGTATAGGGGCATCAGGGTGAAAGAAATTTACCCATTGTTTCTCGCCGGCGCCCGGGATCGAACCTGGACCACAGCATCACAGTCAGCGTGCTGTCCGCTCGGCCCCGACCGGATTGTTGTGCACACGTGCTGATTGTTTTGTGAGTTGTACATGTGTTTAAATGCGTCGATCTGAAGTCAAATCTTCTCTGCCGCTAGTGATAAGAATCGTTCTCCGTACAACAACGCTTTTTAAAAATATATATAACAATACATTCCGAGAGGTAATATGCCATCATCCTAATCCTTGTATTATAGTTAACAGCACAAAAGCACATCTGCCATTAGAACGAGGCAATTGAGAGAAGTTGACGTAATCCCCTCAACCGCGCACCAAGCATCACAATTAAATCCTCATGGCGCCCTGTCACAGAGGCGAAAGTAATCCCAGATGATAAATCCCCATCTCCCCCCCCGCCCCTCCACCCCCCCAACCAACTGGTGTTGTATGGAGCCTCTCGTCGAAAAAGGGGACGGAATTAGCGACAGTATATTTTCTGGAATTTCACATCTGACACAAGGTAAGATTACAGATGAATCCCCCGGGCCAAGTGGGGATAAATGGCCACGGGGAGATTACCAATGGGGATTTTGGGATTTACTGCTGCATGTTTGTGACTGCCAGCCTCGGGGGGCGCCCATCAGACTCTGCCAGCCTTCAGGGGGCGCCCATCAGACTCTGCCAGCCTTCGAGGGGGCGCCCATCAGACTCTGCCAGCCTTCAGGGGCGCCCATCAGACTGCCAGCCTCGGGGGCGCCCATCAGACTCTGCCAGCCTCGGGGGGCGCCCATCAGACTGCCAGCCTGGAGGGAAAGCAGCATGGGTAACGGGATTACAGGAGTCAGCCGAATGGGTAGAGCTGAGGTACGGTGCTACAGAATAGTGAAGGTATGTGAGAATGAGGGATAATGGTGAGAGTAAGGGAGGATGATGGACCGTATGGTGATGAGTGTGTTGGGAGACAGATGACAGATGACAGATGACAGAGCAGGCACGAGTTCCTTCCAGCACTGCTTTGGCTCATTTGCGTTTCCAGCTTCCCACCTGGTTCCCTCTTGTCCTACTTCCATCATGATTTAAAGACACTGTCCTTGGCCCTGGGGCAGATTCCGAAGCATTCGCACATCGAACTGGGCCAGATTACGAGGAGCTAAGCAGTACTTACGAAACGTGTACATCTTTCCTCAACTTGACGGCTTTGGTTAACATTTATTAAACAGTTTACAAGCATGAACAACTTGCCACATCAACTGTTGTTATTGTTATAAACAGCCTCCTGGTGCTTCGGAGCTCATTAACTGTTTAGATAATTGTAATTCCAAGGCCCGCCAAGATGGAGAAAAGATGTGGTTTAAGTTCTGCGTACTATCGTGATCTCCCAGTCGTAAGTGCTTGCTCTGCGTGAACTGGCCCAGTTGAGTCTTTACGTCGAATCTGGCCCCAGGTTCGTAATCTGCGTAGCTTCGGTCTGCCAGGTAAGTCGACTGCTTCGTGAATCTGGGGCCCTTTTCTTCATTATTTTGAGCGTGCGCGCGGCTCGCTCGTATAAAATTAGATAAAACAGTAGGTAACTACACTTGTCAGCTCCATAATACAGCGACACATGTAAACATCAATTTTTTTTAAGGCGGGGGTTAAAAAAAGAGAGGGGATGGGGTGGCGGGGTTGGTGGTTCCTGGTGAGGGAGGGGTGGGAGAGATGAGTAATGATAGGCCAGGCATGCTGTCATATATACCCCACCACCGCTGTCATCATAATGCAGCCACCAGCGTCACTGTCATTATACACCCACCACCGTCGTCATTGTAACGTGGCAGCGTTATAATGCCACCGGCGTCGCCCTGTATCTTCATTATACCGAGCGCCGTCACAGTTCAGCAATCTTTCTATACTCTTATCCCAACAATTTCATTGTATTCTCCCTCCCCCCCCCTCCCCCACACTCAGTATGTTCACCTCCTGTGCAGCGAACAACCTCCTCCCCCCCCCCCTTCCCATAATCATCAACTTCCCCCCCCCTCCACTATCCACCCTATAATCATCAACTCCCCCCTTACCATAATTCATCAACTCCCCCAACAACACTCCAGTAGAGTGTTTTATTGTTGTTTGTGTAAAGTCATTTGGTGTGCAGTGTGTCTTGCTGTGTAATAAAGAGGACTCTGCTTGATGTAGCTTTCATATCGTACTAAAAGGGGTTATGTCTGGGCCTGTGTGGTGTGTGTTGTGTGGTGGTGGTGTGGGGGGTGGGGTGTGGTGTGGTGGTGTAAGTGCGTTCACAGGAGGGCCACTCAATCGTAAAGAATGCAACTGTTTGGCCTAACTCCGAAAAACATTCGCAGCCTAGCCTAACCGCATGGAGGTTGATGGTTGGAAAACGTCATTGTTACTGGGCTTAAATGTGTTTGCTAATGCGTCGCATTTTAACGATCCAGAGTCTTGGATGACTGTGGGAGTTGGTCTGGGCCACCACCAACCATCTGCACGATATGTTCGTCCTTGTGCCGTACTCCCTGCGGCCTTTACCCTTCCTCTTTCAGATGTCCTGCTGGTCCAGAAGGTGTGAGGTGAGACGAAAGCAATATCCTTTGTTGCGCATCCAGGGGGGCCTTTGTGTGTGTGTGTGTGTGTGTGTGTGTGTGTGTGGGTGTGGGTGTGTGTGGGTGTGTGTGTACCAACTAGTTGTGTTTGCGGGGTTGAGCTCTGGCTCTTTGGTCCCGCCTCTCAACTGTCAATCAACTGGTCTTCAGATTCCTGAGGCTACTGGGCTCTATCATATCTACATTTGAAACTGTGTATGGAGTCACAAAATGGAATGATGTCTTTCTGATGTCTCTGTGGCTCATTTGGGTACTCAGCTTACATCTGTGTCCCCCTTGTGCGTGTGCCACCTGTGTTAAATTATCCATCCTTGTCTGGTCTGAGGAGAGGAACGATTCTATACCCTCTGGGAGATCATATACATATATCAGGAACAGTATAGGTCCAAGAACTGATCCCTGAGGGATTCCACTGGTGACGCCTCGCCACTCTGAGACCTCACCCCTCACAGTAACTCGCTGTTTTCTGTCACTTAGGTACGCCCTTATCCAGTGGAGTACCTTCCCTTTCACTCCTGCCTGCATCTCCAGTTTGTGCACTAGTCTCTTATGCGGTACTGTGTCAAAGTCTTTCTGGCAATCCAAAAATATGCAGTCTGCCCATCCCTCTCTTTCTTGCCTGATTTTTGTTGCATGGTCGTATAATTCGATTATTCCTGTGATGCATGATCTGCCATCCCTGAACCCATGCTGATGTTGTGATGCAAAGTTCTTCCGCTCCAGATGTTCCACTAACTTTTTTCGCACAATCTTCTCCATCACCTTGCATGGTATGCTACTTAGTGACACTGGCCTGTAGTTCACTGCCTCACAAAAATCTGATTTGAGTAATCACAAACTCCTCTAGTGGTGTTTGGTTAAATATTCCCTCTCATATCTCTGGGACGTCCCCTTGCTCTACTGTGAAGACCTCCTGAAATTTCTTATTGAGTTCCTCGCTCACTTCCTTGTCGTTTGTAATGAATCTGTCTGCCCCTATCCTCAGTTTCATTACCTGTTACTTCACTGTTGTTTTTCTCCTGGTGTGGCTGTGCAGCAATTTAGGGTGAGTCTTTGCCTTGTTTGCTATGTCATTTTCATATTGTCTTTGTGCCTCCCTTCTCACCCTGACGTATTCATTCCTGGCACTCTGGTATCTTTCTCTGCTCTCAAGTGTCCTCTTATTTCTATAGTTTCTCCACGCTCTTCTACTTAGTTGCTTTGCTAGCTTACATCTCTGATTATCATGGGTTTCTTTGCCTGCATTTAATTTCTTTCCTTTTTTGACTGAGACGAACTTCTCTGCTGCCTCCTTACTCTTACTCCTTATCAGCCGCCCGTAGCAGCTGTCTAACTCCCAGGTACCTATTTACTGCTAGGTGAACAGGTGCATAAGGTTGAAAGAAACTCTGCCTATTTGTTTCCGTCTCCGCCGAGGATCGAACCCGGTCCTTGGGACTACGAACCCCGAGCGGTGTCCACTCAGCCATCGAGGCCTCTGTGGGACTTCGCTGGTGACATCTCGCCACTTTGACGTCCCCCCCTCTCACAGACAGACACAGACACAGACTGTGAGTCTGTATTTTGTGTATGGGGGGGGGGGGGGGCGGTTATCGCATGATGTAAAAGTATTTTCATATTCACATAATATTTTGAGCGATTAATAAAAATGCATCAAGTTCAATTCAATTGAACGCAGGTTCAAAACGGTGGAATAATTATAATCACGTAGTTGCAACTCCTATGACAGGCTCGTTGATAACTGCTTCGTTGCAACTTTCGAACGGGGGTACTGACATGTGCTGAAGTCAGCACATGTCTCCTCCCTTTCTCCCAAAAGTGACATGTATCCTATTGTTCTTGAGGTCAGTTCCAGCCTCTTGGGAGCTGACATTCATCCCACGTGTCTTTGTTTACCCGGGGCCACTCACTCGGGATTTTGCTCTCTGTTGACATGGGCCACTCATCCAGGATTATGCGTCTTAGTGATACATATGGGCAATATAGGATTTGTGACCTCCGCTGACGTTGACGACCCGTCGAGGATTACAGCCTTTACACGGTCATTAACTCTGATTTTGACCCTTGGTAACGCGGCCTCAATCATGGGTTCAGTAGATACGGGATAACAAGCCTTAGGATATCACTTTCCTCAAGGTCACTAATGAAGAATTCATCACTCCCTTGCTGATAGGGGCCACTCAGGGGCCATACTATCGCAGACAGGGGCCACTCGGGCTCATACCCCGCTGACAGGGACAATTCAGGGCCATACCCTCATGGCAGGAGCCACTCTGGATCATACCCACGATGACAGAGGTACTCAGGGCCTACCCTCCTGACAGGAGCCACTCTGGATCATACCCCACGATGACAGAGGGTACTCAGGGCCTATACCCTCAATGACAGGAGCCACTCTGGATCATACCCCACGATGACAGAGGGTACTCAGGGCCATACCCTCACTGACAGGAGCCACTCTGATCATACCCCCACGATGACAGGGGGTACTCAGGGCCATACCCTCACTGACAGGAGCCACTCTGGATCATACCCCACGATGACAGAGGGTACTCAGGGCCATACCCTCACTGACAGGAGCCACTCTGGATCATACCCACGATGACAGGGGGTACTCAGGGCCATACCCTCACTGACAGGAGCCACTCTGGATCATACCCCACGATGACAGAGGGTACTCAGGCCATATCCTCACTGACAGGAGCCACTCTGGATCATACCCCACGATGACAGAGGGTACTCAGGCCATACCCTCACTGACAGGAGCCACTCTGGATCATACCCACGATGACAGGGGGTACTCATACCCCTGTTTGACAGGACGCAACTCAGGGCCATGGCCTTCAATAAACACAGCCACAAGGGTTATGGGTGAGGAATTTGATATAGATCCATGTTTAATAAGTGCAAATTTGACTCTATTGCATTTCGCGGTTCGCCGCCACTTAATCTCGAATAATTGGTTTCTACTTGTTTTAGGCTGAAATGGAATACTAACAACATTTAGGACTTGAATCGCCTATTTCCCTACCACAAAAAATGAAGACTGAAATGAATGATTCGACACCAACTGAAAACTTAAATGAATGATTTGCCACCACCTGAAAACTTAAATGGATGATTTGCCACCACCTGAAAACTTAAATGGAGGATTTGCCACCACCTGAAAACTTAAATGGATGATTTGCCACCACCTGAAAACTTAAATGGAGGATTTGCCACCACCTGAAAACTTAAATGGATGATTTGCCACCACCTGAAAACTTAAATGGAGGATTTGCCACCACCTGAAAACTTAAATGGAGGATTTGCCACCACCTGAAAACTTAAATGGAGGATTTGCCACCACCTGAAAACTTAAATGGAGGATTTGCCACCACCTGAAAACTTAAATGGAGGATTTGCCACCACCTGAAAACTTAAATGGAGGATTTACCACCACCTGAAAACCTAAATGGAGGATTTACCACCAACTGAAAACTTAAACGGCCAATTCAGCGACACATTTACTCAGTATTAGAGCCCCCGTCTCTGTGGAATTGCCTCTATGGAACTACATTCTTGGGCGACCCCAAGTAACAGCTGTGAGTGGTTTGTGACTCGTCAGGCTAAAGAACAAGGGGACGGGTTAAGAGGTGTACCAGTTTCTAAAGGAAACCTCTACTGGTTTACAGCCCTATCCTCCTTCTCCTGTTTGACTCTTCACGTCGAGGAATTGATACGGGATTGTATACCTTAACCCCAAATCTTGGTGAATATTATGTTGTACGGCCAAAACGACTTCGTTGTTACGGCCAAAATGACTTAGTTGTTACGGCCAAAACGACCTCGTTGTTACGGCCAGGACGACTTCGTTGTTACAGCCAAAACGACCTCGTTGTTACACAAGAATATAAAACATTAAGAATAGTGAACTGCAGAAGGTCTAATTGGCCCATTCGAGAGGCGCCTCCTATTTGTATCCACCCAAACTCACTCTTATATATGCCTAACCTACGCTTGAAACAATCAAATGATCTCACGTCTGTAATGTTACCTGGTAATTTGTTCCACAGAGCAACCACCCTATTTCCAAACCAGTATTTACCCAGGTCTTGCCTGAATCCAAACTTATCAAATTTATATCCATTGTTTTTCGTTCTATTTTGTACTGATATATTTAACACACACTTGTCTATTTCAATCATGCCTTCTATCTATTTCAATCATGCCTTCCGTAGCTCTTCCTCTTTCTAGAGAATGTAAATTAAACTTATTTAATGTATCTTCATATGGAAGTTGACCAGATCAGACACTAGATGGTGAAGGGACGACGACGTTTCGGGCCGTCCTGGACTATTCTCCTGCAGAATCGACTTGAGAATGGTCCAGGACGGACCGAAACGTCGTCGTCCCTTCACCTTCTAGTGTGTGGTCTGGTCAACATATTTTAGCCACGTTATTGTGACTCATCGCCTGCATATGGAAGGTTTGTATTTCTTGAGATTAACTTTGTTATACTCTTCTGCTCTCGTTCCAATGAATTAATGTCCATTCTATAGTATGGCGACCAAAATAGAACTGTATAATCTAAATGAGTCTAACAAGAACAAGATATAGGCGAAGAATAACATTATTTGATTGTTAACGCTTTGGAAGTAAATCCCATTGTACCATTATTCCAAACATATATGGATTGATTGTTTGGCTTTACATCCCTGCTAATCATGAGTTTCAGATCTTTGTCGCATTCAGACCTTACAAGTACCACTATCAAGCTGGTATTTGGTAACTCTGCCATCATTACCTGACCTCAGAATCCTACATGTATCAGCATTATACTGCATCTGCCAATCTATTTCAAAGGCTTATCTAGATCGTTTTGAAGGAAATTTCAAGTCTTCTAAATTTCATCGGTAAAGTTGTATATATTGCTGCTCGAGATCTAAAGCAAGTTTGTCGAACCTGAGCAGCCCGCAAAAAAAAATTATTAAATGAACAAATCCACAAGGGCCGTGACGAAGGTTCGAACCTATGTCTGAGAGCATCCCAGACGCTGTCTTAATCGACTGAGCTACGACATGGTAAAAGATTAATTTGCTCCCCCCTTTATTAATCTGTTTCTCAAAATGTCAACGAATGGCTTTGCAATTATCGATTAAACACTTTTCCTATAATAAACGTTATATCAATTTGCCCATAATTTGGGCAAGTGATCTGTTCCCCTTAAACACTGGCGCAACACTTGCAACTCTCACAATTTTGTTGTGTATTTCATTTTGGATATTTATTGTTGCTTCAGTTAGCTGGAGTGTGAAGGAACTTGTGGGTGTAGCGTGGGTGGATTGGGGTGGATATGGGTTGTGATTGGGGGGGATATGGGTTGTGATTGGGGTGGATATGGGTTGTGATTGGGGGGGGATGGGTTGTGATTGGGGGGATATGGGTTGTGATTGGGGTGGATATGGGTTGTGATTGGGGTGGATATGGGTTGTGATTGGGGTGGATATGGGTTGTGATTGGGGGGATATGGGTTGTGATTGGGGGGGGGAAAGGGTTGGTGGGGGAAGCTGACGATGGGGTCACCTGAGGGAGAGAGAGAGAGGGGGGGGGTTAAGAAGAGAAGAGGAGAGACGTCTCCTGAGAGTTCGTCCCTAAGAAGAGCTCGCTGTTGCCTCCTGTTTACACTTGTCATTCTCACTTGATGGACTGTAGTGTGTGGCTGGCGGGTCGTAGCCGAGGTCAGGTGAGGCTGGTCCAGGTCACTGCACACCTGTGAGGGGTTTGTTTGGTAGGTAGAATGGCTGCCAACCATCTCTCCAGCGGCACACCCTCTTTTGTGGCAGAGATGAATTCCTGACGATTTTTATATACCTTTGTAGGTTTTTGCTGGTATGGTGTCCTACGTTTAATGCTAATGGGAGCGCGAATATTTTTGTTATAACTCTTCAGGGAAGCTTTAAAGAAGCGCATTAAGCTGGTTTTGTCAGATTACACCTTCATTTCCCGTCAGGGTTGGGACGCCTGGTGCGCGATGAATGGGCTAATCTGAAAGCCATGGGGAGTATTTGTGGGATAAGGCGAATGAAAAAGGGATAAAAGGGAGATAAAAGAGACAAGTGAAGGTCTAAATGGGCGGCCACAATGGAGGGAGCCTAATGGTGGGCCAGTCTTGCCTACCACCCATTCACCGGAGAAATATTTCTCCTCAGGGGGCCTACCTAGCCTAGTGGGAGACGGAAAGTGACGCACGGATAGGCTGCGTCAGATCTTACGTTGTTGACCACACCACACATTAGAAAGTGAAGGACGACGACGACGTTTCGGTCCGTCTGGACCATTCTCGACTTGAGAATTGTCCAGGACGGACCGAACGTCGTCGTTGTTGTTGTTATAGATTCAGCTACTCGGAACAAGTTCAAGTAGCACGGGCTATGGTGAGCCCGTAACTTACCTGGCACAGGCGGGGCAAGTAGCACGGGCACGGGCTATGGTGAGCCCGTAGTGGACTTACCTGGCACAGGA
>WNGS01004946.1:12403789-12418598 GCA_020271785.1 Procambarus virginalis
GATATCGGTATCCCAGCCTAATTCTGGCAATTACAATTTCACAATGTCTAGTGAATTTTTGTGCTGTCTGTAGATATAGTTCTCAGTTTTAAACATATCATAACTCTTTATATTCGTGGAAGATTGTTTATTTTACAACAGAGATTGAGATGTCTAGATCTAACTCAATTTCAGGTTTATCACATGTAGTTTTAGCTGCCTTGTCTGTGTCATCATGCTGGACAACACCTATGTACTGGGGGCCTACAGTACCTGTAGCCCAGAGGGCCCTCATAATACCTGTAGTACTTTTTTTTTTGAGATATATACAAGAGTTGTTACATTCTTGTACAGCCACTAGTACGCGTAGCGTTTCGGGCAGGTCCCTGGAATACGATCCCTGCCGCGAAGAATCGTTTTTCATCCAAGTACACATTTTACTGTTGCGTTAAACAGAGGCTACAGTTAAGGAATTGCGCCCAGTAAATCCTCCCCGGCCAGGATACGAACCCATGACATAGCGCTCGCGGAACGCCAGGCGAGTGTCTTACCACTACACCACGGAGACTCGTACAGTACCTGAAGCCTAGGGGCCTACAGTACCTGAAGCCTAGGGGCCTACAGTACCTGAAGCCTAGGGGCCTACAGTACCTGAAGCCTAGGGCCTACAGTACCTGAAGCCTAGGGACCTACAGTACCTGAAGCCTAGGAGCCTACAGTACCTGAAGCCTAGGGGCCTACAGTACCTGAAGCCTAGGGGCCTACAGTACCTGAAGCCTAGGGGCCTACAGTACCTGAAGCCTAGGGGCCTACAGTACCTGAAGCCTAGGGGCCTACAGTACCTGAAGCCTAGGGGCCTACAGTACCTGAAGCCTAGGGGCCTACAGTACCTGAAGCCTAGGGCCTACAGTACCTGAAGCCTAGGGGCCTACAGTACCTGAAGCCTAGGGCCTACAGTACCTGAAGCCTAGGGGCCTACAGTACCTGAAGCCTAGGGGCCTACAGTACCTGAAGCCTAGGGGCCTACAGTACCTGAAGCCTAGGGGCCTACAGTACCTGAAGCCTAGGGCCTACAGTACCTGAAGCCTAGGGGCCTACAGTACCTGTAGCCTAGGGGCCTCAGTACCTGAAGCCTAGGGGCCTACAGTACCTGTAGCCTAGGGGCCTACAGTACCTGAAGCCTAGGGGCCTACAGTACCTGTAGCCTAGGACCCCTCGCAGTACCTGTAGCCTAAGACCCCTCACAGTACCTGTAGCCTAAGACCCCTCGCAGTACCTGTAGCCTAAGACCCCTCGCAGTACCTGTAGCCTAGGACCCCTCACAGTACCTGTAGCCTAAGACCCCTCGCAGTACCTGTAGCCTAGGACCCCTCGCAGTACCTGTAGCCTAAGACCCCTCGCAGTACCTGTAGCCTAAGACCCCTCACAGTACCTGTAGCCTAGTGACCTACAATATCTTAATCCGAACCAACTCACGACTGAACACCTAGATCTACCACTCTATTGTTTGTACAATGGAACATAAGGACAAACGACGGCCATCACCCCTAACAACAATGACAGCGACACCAACAGCGTAACTACAAGAAGTTGTACACTGCCATGAAGTGAAGACGCAAAGAAAGCCGCTTTTCGACGAAGCTAGAACAATCAATGAAGGACGAAGAACTCAAGAAAGAAGTACCCCTCCAAATTGCCTCCCGGACCGTTGATCTATCATGTCACAGTCCAACAGCCGGGTCAAGTCCTGGGACTTTTTCCTTCTTTAGCGACTCGTCTCCTCAAACTGTTCACATTAATTCTCGCTCACCCACTGAGTATCTTCGCTTTATATGTCTTCACTATTACTCAATACTTAAGCCTTAAGTATTACTCAAATCTACTGAGCGCATATTAAATTCCTTTGACGCTGCAGATAGTTTTGATAAAAAATTAGGCCTGGGCTAATATATAAATATATATATATATATATATATATATATATATATATATATATATATATATATATATATATATATATATATATATATATATATATATATATATGCAACAAGCTCATTTAGTCACATATGTAACAAGGTCATTTATTTCGTTCACAGCGGAATATTTTCTAAAAGTAAAATTTATATTACCATCGTTTATAATTTTTAATCGTGTATGTACCGTAGTTTTGAGCATGAGACTGATTTTTTTTAAATGCATATAACGAATGAATTAATATATAAAATTAATTAATACTGAAATGCATGATATAAAGCCATATAGAAAATGGCGTGAGAGGGGTTTCATCTTGCCTAAAGCACCTTAAAATAGTATCTGTGTAATATTGGGCATTATAACATTAATAGGATACTACATTATGATCGTACTGTCATTTGGCGTGAGATAACTTACGCAAAAAATACCGCAATTGGCTGCAAACATTAAAAGAAAGGTGGACGAAGGTGACATCTTGAAGGTGGTAACCCCGAGGCCAACTGCCCACACCTGCCGCCTCCTGCTGGGTCTGTTTACCTTTTATTTTGTGATATTTGTGGTGTTAATTCGCGTATCTCTCTCTACCTTGTCAAGTGCTTTGCTAGGAGGTGGAGTCTCGGGACTTCTCGTACAGTGTGTGTGTGTGTGTGTCCTCCCCCTGAAGCCATCTATAGGCAGGTGAGTGAGTAGCCGTCAATGGTGACTGCCAAGGTCAAGGGTCAGTTATCATTGGATAACACCTGTGGTGTTATTGACCTTCTCTTACGTATAATGTTCCGATTTTGTGCTTATTAATTCGGTAATAACCGTATAATTATTTGTGAATAATGTTTTTTGATTGATAGGCCTATCACCCGAGCATAGGCCTGCACGTCGTCACAGCCCGGGAATATGGATACACGTCACAGCAAGGCATATAGGCCTACACATCGTCACAGCAAGGCATATAGGCCTACACATTAACACCAAGGCATATAAACCCGTACATCGTCACACCAAGACATATAGGCCTGCACATCGTCTCAGCAAGGCATATAGGCCTACACATTAACACCAAGGCATATAAACCCGTACATCGTCACACCAAGGCATATAGGCCTGCACATCGTCTCAGCAAGACATATAGGCCTACACATTAACACCAAGGCATATAAACCGTACACATCGTCACACCAAGACATATAGGCCTGCACATCGTCTCAGCAAGACATATAGGCCTACACATTAACACCAAGGCATATAAACCCGTACATCGTCACACCAAGACATATAGGCCTGCACATCGTCTCAGCAAGACATATAGGCCTACACATTAACACCAAGGCATATAAACCCGTACATCGTCACACCAAGACATATAGGCCTGCACATCGTCTCAGCAAGACATATAGGCCTACACATTAACACCAAGGAATATAAACCCGTACATCGTCACGCCCATAAGATAAAAACAAAATTAACAACTAATTTTTTTTTAAGTTTTAGTGAATTTTCAGTGAACTGGGGAATGGTGGAGAGGGTCATTGCCCCCCTTCCTGGTTTGATCCGGCGACTATGGTATATATACAGGTTTTGGGTCTTTCTTTATATACAGTGTACACAAGAAGGTACATTGGGTTTATGAGAGTACATAACATTGATGTTTTTACATTCTTGTAAAGCCACTAGCACGCGTAGCGTTTCCGGCAGGAATTTATTTTTGGCTAGATATATGGTTAGGTATCTGTAGTTGGGTTAATAATATCACTTTCGCGCGCCCGTCCCGTACATACACGACGGCTATATTTCTATCGGTTGTGGGACCGCGTCGTAAATAGCCGGCCGATCTAAAAAAAAAAACATAAAATCCAATTCTTATTCGATCGACTTGGGGAGTGTATGAAAATGTTTGCCATTAAATGTTCGTTTTCTCTAATAGGCACATGGTCTATTAGAGAAAACGGCATTGTATTGTAACTTAGAGGAGAGACTATTGCGTTGTTGACACAACGAGGGTAATCGCCCACTTCACACACTCTTGGTGTGGGCCGCGATCATGATTCTACATTTATATGCATATGTCTGTGTACGGAATTTTATTGCGAGTTCAGTGATATAGAATATAACGCTGTAGGACTAATGTGGAGCTGACAACAAACAAAAGAGTATGAACATTTTGTTGCTGTTTGGGCGTCACGGCGAGTGATCTACGTTTTATTTATTTCGTGGTGGGATAGCTAATGCTTTGGTGACATGTTATACATATGATCTTGTAGAGAATTGTATTGCCAACACAATGATACCAAAATGAAATACGTAGCTCGAGAATTGGTGTCAGGAGAGTGAAAAGATTACACACTTTTTGGTGTTTACGCTCAAGAGCCCAGAACGCCGCGCGCACAATGCACTATTTTTTTTCATGGGCGCCGCGCGCATTAAAGTGTTTAAGTATCAGTCTCTCAGAATGTTTAGTAATATGTTTATGGTTTGTGATGTGTGTATATGTACTGAACGGGGTGAGAATAGCTTGAGCTACCTCATCCCTTTGTGTGTATTTTACATCAATAAACTTATTTCAATTTCAATTTCAAGTATCAGTAGTTGAGATAGGTATGTTGTTGAATATGGTTAGGTATCAGTAGCTCTGCTTTAAATTTATCTCTCGGTGAATTTGTTGTGTTTTGTTTATTTTCATTCTAAAAATAATTTGAATATCTACTGGACGTGATGTGACATGGAAAATTAAAAATTTTGTATCTTAAAAAAAAAATGTCTCGTGTTGACAATTGGCAAGAACGGAAATCGCGATGTTACTTCCCTGGAAATACAAATCATGACTGCCTCTATTTTCCGCTTGTTGCAACTTGTAATAAACTTGTTACATAAATAAATATAAATAAATAAATATGTTTATTCAGGTAAGGTATATACATACAAGCGAGGTTACATTAATGGATCGAATTATCTTGGCTTAACGTGTTTATGACGTATTAGAACGTTGTTACAACTTGCTATATTGGTTGTTATAACTGGTTAGGAGGTATTAAAACTTGTTAGAACGTTGTACCAACGTCGTAGTTTCGGTGTGTGTTTGGCGGGCTTCTATATAAAGAATGCGTCCTCCACAAGCGCTGATACATAGAGGAGTGTCGAGTATGAGTGGAATATATTGAGACAGTTGTCATGCCACCGACAAGGTCGACTTGTCCATTAAAAATAATGACAATTAAGGCTACTTCGGATGGAGAGGACAAAATATAGATTGTTGCATCCAAAAGTCCTCGTTTCGTACAATTAATTTCGAAGAGTGCCAATGAATGACGGCAACAACTAGAACTAACTTCTTAGGCTTACTATAATTCATGTGTACTAAATTAAGCCTAAAATTGCGCATGTTAGGACTAAAATTACTTATTTAGGCCTTGGACAGGGTAGGCTTATTGTTAGCCTGTTTTCATTTTTGTTATACTCTTAAAATACCTATAGTACAAAATAGTTTTTTTTATGGGTGCAAGAGTATATTGTTACATTTCAGTCTTGGTAGATGAAGGTTCTATCAGTTTTGTACGATGGGCTGGAATTCCAAGTAAATAATTATGATAAACTGAGTGGGCTATTAAATGTGATCATTGCCTTCGTGGACAGGCTAATAAAACTCAAGAGTATAGGTAATTTCCACTGGGAAGAGCACATGGATTAAGTCATGGACTAACGTGTTAAACGTCGTAGAAAATGAGACGCAGAACGTTTTAAATATCTTAGTAATTAGCCTTCAAAATATTATTTATGGTATATAAGTTAATTAAATGTTCAACAGACTGATGAGTATAACAAGTGTAAACTCAGGGCCTGGAATAGAGCTGTAATTTAAGAGCAAAGTTTGTTTACACCTGATCTTCAGTGTTGTCTCCAAGTAATTATGAACATAAGAATAGTAAGTCCTGCGGAAGGCATACATACTGACCCATGCGAGGCAGTTCATGTTTATATCCAATCACAACCACCCATAAATTCGTTTAACCTACGCTTGAAACAATCGAGCGATGTTACAAGCAACCTGTTCCACAAATTTCACGAATTCTAGTTACTTACACTAATTAGGTTGTCTTGAGATGATTTCGGGGCTTTTTAGTGTCCCGTGGCCCAGTCCTCGACCAGGTCTCCACCCCCAGGAAGCAGCCCGTGACAGCTGACTAACACCCAGGTACCTATTTTACTGCTAGGTAACAGGGGCATAGGGTGAAAGAAACTCTGCTCATTGTTTCTCGCCGGCGCCTGGGATCGAACCCAGGACCACAGGATCACAAGTCCAGCGTGCTGTCCGCTCGGCCGACCGGCTAGGCAATAAGTTTGCTACATAGTAACATTATCGTCGTCCAGTGGAGCCAACAAGATACCATGTTTTGCTAGGAGAAGATCATTGTTTCGGTATGTGCCACACTAGTGTTAGTTTCAGGAAGAATAAATATTAGTGATGATTGTTCTCTGGCCCCATATTCTATAGCCTATTTTCAGCTTAGAGTACATTTATTGAATAGAATGCAGTTTGGAATTATAATAGATTATATATATTTGCTAACCTTATTCATTATTAAATATATATATCCTACATATATTTGTTTGCATTTAATTAACTTTTTGTTTATTTTTAAAACTGTTGAAGGAGCGTTTATGTGTTAGAGGGTTCGAAAATATTAATATTGATCACAAAATAAAAAGTATTGCCCCATTTGTGATATCAAGAATTGTCTTTTAGAATACATGTACAGTTGCGTGTACAACTTATATATATAAGCCAAATCCAGTAATTTGCGTCATGGGGCAGAGGTGGATGTGTCGGTAGACTGTCATATTGAGTCGTGCATACTTGGCTTAGTATGCAAGGCCCAATTTCCCTAATAAGCAGAGTGATTTTCTTTTTTTTCAGATATTTCTTTTCAAGTTTGTTTGAAATAATAGTATTATATTAAGAACATGAATTACTGAGTTATGTTAGGTTAGGCTAGGTTTGATTAAATTGTTGTGTTAGTTTCAATTCAAATAAAAAATGTATATATATATATCATTCCAGAAGAAAACATATTTGGAAAAATATATAATTTCATGGACACTGCTTGTTAGGCAACTGAGCGATATTATATTTTTAACTTCGTAACGGTCTTTTTCTTACCAAAAATAATTTCTAATTCACACAGTCGACGATGTTCAACTTGCACGATATTTAACTTTTAAGTAAATTATAGTTGACGGTTGAGGTAAAAAAAACTAGAGAAGCCCGATTCTGCGCTTCAAACTTGTCATTTATGCTGTAATTCAGTTTCAAATCCATGCTATTTTGAATAGGTTAAATATTAAAGTTCCAAATTGTCACCGCACTTCCATAGAAATAAACATTCCATTCGCTGTATGGGTCTCGAACCGTGGACCCCACGCGTGTGAGGCTATTCTGTGATCAAATGTGGGTTGACATGACCGTAGAATGTTAGCAGCTTGATTACCCAAGTTGCAAACTGTACCCAAAATTTGCCAGTGCAGGCTACTAAACACATGGCCCTGTATGACTAACCATCCTGCGAGATGGGGACTTGTATTACCACTGCTGCCTTATTCACTCTTGTGTTGATGATATCCTCAAAATACACCCGGAGTCTGCCAGTGCAGACTGCTCATCACATGCCTCTGTATGACTAACCATCCTGTGTGATGGGGATTTTTTAGCATCACCTAGTTAGCTTTTTTGACACACCGTACTCCACTTCATACAGTCTAGGGCAGCTGCACTAATGCAGATGTACCTCATATTTTAATAAAAAAAAGTTGCAAACTCTGTGAGCAGGAGCAGCGGCATGATCTCCCACACATCACCGAATGCCCAGTTATTAGACCTTTCAAACCAGTTGGCATGAGGTACCTGGAGCTTTGCATTCACTTTCGTGTTCTTGAAGATATCCTTATAATGTACTCAAAATTTGCCAGTGCAGGCTACTAAACATATGGCCCTGTATGACTAACCATCCTGCGAGATGGGGACTTTTAGTATCACTGCTACCTTAAGGGAAAAGTGACATCAATTGGCCAGTAAGGGAAAAGTGGCAGTGAGTGACAAAACTGTGTTTGGCTCGTACATAATTCAGAGTAGCCGACCGTTCATCACCACGAGACCAGTAAAGAGGAGGGTGGAAATAGCCTAAGCTACTCCGAAAAAAAAACTAAAACTAAAAACCAAACTTAAATATTCCTAGCCCTAGTATAACACTTGTATGTACAGTACTACATTAGGCCTCAGCATTTATTAGGCCTAGGAAGGTTAGGTTAGGTTAAGTTAAGTTTTCTTTGCAACATCAATACAAAAAAACTTTTCCGGCTTGTCCAAATTCAATAGTACCGATTTTCTGCTATTTAATTGGCTGTTACGTTAATATATGTACGATGTTTCTCCAACCCGTCCTCTTAAAAAGAACGTCACTTTTGGCCCGTATGCGCGGCGATATGGCCAAATTTGGACGTAATTTGAAATGAAATCGACTCACAAAAGTGACGTTCTGTTCCGTTTTCTATTTGAGTCGTCCGGCGTACGCGCAGAGGTTATGAGAGGACACTTTAAATAACGTTTTTCATAACGTTTTGAAACTTTATGAGAATTCCTGCCCACCTGACCTATCAGAGGACCCTAACATACTGTTGTTGAAAAAAAAATCCTAAATTTTTTTCATATTTTTTTCATGTTCAAATTACGTCCAAATTCGGCCATACGGGCAAACGGCCAAATGCGACGTTCTTTTTAAGAGGACAGGTTGGAGAATGACGATAAGGGGAATGAAATACCTCTTATATTCTCTTCAGGCGACGGGCGCTGCCGATGAAGAGTATTTGGGAATGTATACACTACACAAACACGCATACAAACCACGTTTATTCAATACTGAAGTCCATTAAATGCTAACGGAGTTTAAGGTCCGCGTTGTATTCTCTAGCCTATGTAACAGTGTTTTGCCAGATTTGTAAGAAACGCGATAGGATGTCATGATATTGACCATAAATAACTAAGGCTCATTAGCAGTCCTTGGAAGTCTTGCAGTCATGATGTTTTTTTTCTGATTCATAAGAATTTGATTTTACTCTTAAATTAGAACGTTAGGTAAATTTTTCTAATCTCATATCGTCCCTAGGCGTTTTGCAGACTATTTTGTTTATTAACTCTCATTTTCTCCATACGGATACAAGTCGCACCATGCATAAGATGGTTCACCAACAGATTTTAGAACCTACCAAAACTTTCCCAACCTAACTGCGGCTCACCTAACCGAGCTTAACCCGGCCAAATTTATATTCAAACATTTTATATATGTCTTCTTTAGTACATTTATAGTTAGCTTAGTTTACATAAGTTTACAGTAAATTATTATCCAAAGAGAGTTAAAACAAAACATAAATATAAAACGATGAGAATACAATTGAAAAGACTAATATAAACAAATACATTTAGAAAACTAGCTCTGTAGAACCGTACAAAATGACCATATCCCATCCATGCAGTCTGATGAACTCTGCCAACGTAGAAGAAACTTCCTTGGAACATTTATAATCATGTTAATCTTGTAATAATTAGGAACTTGTAATCATTTTATAATTAGAAACGTCATAAAATATAAATTTAAAAAAGGTTAGAACAAAATAAAATAGGTATTAGGCTACAAATCTGCGTTTAATGATAACTATTAGAAATAAATTATTAGTTAATAAAATGTAATATTAAACGTAAATAACGTACTGTAATTTAGTGTAAACAAACTAAATTATATACAGCATGTGCAAACATTAATGAATAGTTTTGAATTTAAAAATCTTCAGGCCTGTATAAGGACTTTGCAGTCCCCTACACTGTCGACCAACGAATGGGTTACCTCGTTTATCACCCTTGTAGTCCCCTACACTGTTGACCAACGAATGGGTCACCTCGTTTATCACCTTTGCAGTCCCCTACACCGTCGACCAACGAATGGGTCACCTAATATATTATACCCTTCCAGTCCCTACATACTTGGGGGGGTCTTAGTCAAACGACAAAACCTCGTTGTTCACACGTGGGCTGCGTTGCTGTTGTTTGGCAACGCATTAAGAGTGTACACTCATTTGATAATTTATTTACAAGGAAATCGAGGTAATGCATGAAATCTTGTCGCTCCGACGATTTTTAAAGCACATGTACAGTTAGTTTAGCTCATTTAGTATGCACCCCATACCCATCACTGTGCGCGTTAATGGAGAGGGTTACAGAGGCACATAATGGGCTCAGGGACTGAACCCCCACAATTCATTTTGTTAAGCAAGTTACAGTCTTGATGAGCTAGTTACAAAATTCAATGCACATAGTCACATCAACAATGGGCTCAAGATGGACCAACAGTTTCTAAATTAAGCAAATGACATGTGGAGATCTACTGTCACAATTGTTATGTTTACACAGGGCACTGCCCCTCTGCCCCTCTCCCCCTTCCCGATCCAGTGGGCAGCAGTGGATCGGTTACAGTCAATTAGTTACTACCTACAGTTAACAAACTGGGGATATTTGGCACCAGCATATGTACAGAAATAGGCCTACACAAATTTGTATGTTCCATCGATTTTAGAGCACATACCCATTAACAGCCGTAGGCAGATTTATGTTTCTTCGATTTTAAATCATAGAAATATCCCTACATAAATTTGAACTAGCTCCACTAACTGGCTTGGAAGTCTTATAAATTATCCTGTATGTATAATTGTGACATCAGAGTGAAAAGTTTAGTGTATCAGAGCGTTTTAAAACGATGTGGTGTGGCTTGTGTGATAGCTGAGCTTAGGCAAGTAGGGGGACGCTGGCAGCTAAGCCTATTCAACACAAGACACGCATGGTCATTCCCATAATTCCTACCCTTATGGAAGAAGGTCATAAATTCCCATCTTATCAGACCTCTCCAGTGCCCATATGGAGTCCTGACCAGGCGAAGGTAGTCAAGAAGCATTAATTATCGCTTATGTTCGCCATCTCTCATTACCCGCCTGGTTGCTCTCGCTCCAATGGCCGCATTCAGAATCCAAGTCCATCCATCACCCGCCGAGTCCGATCTAATCCTATGATGGGCCACAAAGGTCTTTCCTGGTGCAGGTCGAGAGACGCCTGCGTCACCGATTCGCTGGCAGTGTTTGGCAATGTTGGCGTACTTCGCGTTAACAGTTTTTGATTGAGTCTTTCGCCCAGAACGTTCCAGTTAAAGAAATATAAATGACCAGACGTTAACAGGTTAATTAATAGGAGATTTTTATGAACAGTTCGTCCTGGAGGCTACTCATGTCGTCGGGAGATAGTGGAAAGATGGAGTAAAGCGGCAGTATTTCTGCGTCTGTGGAGAATTTTGACCAATCAGAGCACATTTTCCGGCCATGAGGTGTGGGCCAATAGAATAGCGTCTTATCAGGCAAACACCAGCAACATGTGGGTGGCCACCGGCAGGTTTCTGTTTTTTTTTCACGGGACTTGAGTTAATCGCTTTGTTTCATTGAATAAAAAAAATGATAGCTTTTTGGTATAGAATAATTTTAATAATAATTAGAATAATTCTAATTCAGCCAACCTATATGTAGGTTGACAACAAATATGACGCTAATATTTAGCAAGAGGAGACAAGGAGGCGAATGTAAAGTAGAAATAGGCTGCATGAGCATGAAAAGTAGCGCCTTTTGGTGATGTATACATCTCAATGCTCGAGTGATGCAAATGAGTCACTCGAAGTGAATCTAGTAAATCATAACAAAGCCAAACTTTATTTTTCTCCAGTTCAGAAATGTGTCCATTATTTATTGTGATTTAATCATCATAATGAACGGTAATGGTGCGTAAATACTTGCGTTCTTTCTTAATAACATAGGGCGTTGTTTAAGAGTTTAGGAAGGAGTAAGAGAAAATCTAATTGGATTGATTAAATTTTTTGCCCTCGCAACAAAGAGGAAAAGTGTGTAAAGTAGGGATGGTTGGGCGGAACGGATTCTAAGGTGCAGTGGTCTGTCTTCATATTTCTTTCTCTTGCAAGATAACCATACTAAGCTATTCTATCCCTTTGAGATGTATTTCTTTCTTGTCTCAATAAACATACTTGAACTTGAACAAAGACTTAAATGCTTCACAGTGAGTGCACGTGGTAGGTAAATCGCTGTCAGAGGGTGATAAGCGAGCTAAGGAACTACAGAGAGAGGAACCTTTTACATGTTGTTGTTGTTAAAGATTCGCTACCTGGAACAAGAAGTTTCAAGTAGCACGGGCTATGGTGAGCCCGTAGCGGATGTTGTATATACCCTTTTACAGCTTGCACATGCCTTCAGAAAAGAAAAGTAATACAAGTTCTATTATACATTTTTTTCCTTATCACCATTAAGTGCTGGTGATTATTTAAATTAACAATGTTACATACATTAAGGATGACGAGAGACAGATACCTATATTTTTTAATAAATTACATATTTTAATTCTTTAGTAATTGTATATAGGCTATGATTACTTACTACAAAATAAAGGCGGCCATGTTTGCTCTAAATGCCAGTGACACACTTAAGCCAATGTCAAAAGGTAATTACATAGGCCTAGGGGGAAATTGAGGGAAGCCGTGGTCCAAATACCAGGACACCGTTGCGAGAATCTAGCGTAACCTTACTCCTTTGGTGCTTTCAAGGTGTGACTTGATTAATGGCGTCAGCCTGGGAGGTGAACTTAGCCTCTCTCAAACTACCGCCGCCACCACGACATTTCTCACACACGTTTTCGTTCCTCTGCTCCGTATAACTGCTCTACTTTTTTTACGGTCTGTATTTCTGAGGGTCTCTAACTTTTGTTATTTTGCTCCATTGTTCTTATAATTTGCTTTGTTTGCTTCTGTAGGCGTTTTTCTAACGTTCTATATTTGAATCCAGAATGTTTTTGGAGTAGTGTGTGTGTGTGTGTGTGTGTGTGTGTGTGTGTGTTGTGTGTGTGTGTGTGTGTGTGTGTGTGTGTGTTTGTGTGCTTGACCGCCCAAGCTCGCCATATAGGTTTGTGTATCCGTAACGGGGTTTACAGCTACCAGCTTACAGCGTCTCTAGTGACGCCTGTAGTCCTAAAATACAAATTTCAACGTACAGAATAGAGTGTCCAGGCTAGTCAAATGTAGGCTTTCAACCCCGGTGAGAGGGGGGACTCAGATATTTTAAGGGTGGTAGGGGTAGAGTGTCCGTAAATGGGCTAAAGTGGCACCTCAGTAAATTGCGTAGGGGGTGAAGGGAGTTAGGCCGGTATGTAGGTGAGTAGTAGTCTGTATAGTGCATAGTGGGGTGTCCGTTAATGTGTGAGTAGGGTCCGAAAAGGGAGGGGGGGGGTTGTCCAGGTAGGGGGCAGCGTCAGTAAAGTAGCAATGGGAAGGGGGGACGTCCATATAGAGGGGACCATATATATATATACGGTCTTAACCCCCCCCCCTAAGTGGTTATAACACTGGTATACTTCATTGCTTTTGTGCTCTCTTATTTATTTAAGACCCCTTTTTTTATGGGGGCCAATTCCACGTGACAATAGTTTTACTGACCGTTTAGTTTTTTTTTCCTTCTCTCTGATTCTTCTCTCTTCGTTGTGTTCCATTCATTAGCAGTTAATAGTATTTGTTTTTCCATTATTTAGTTTTCACTCTTGTGTAGGTGATATTTATCGGTTTTCTCTCTCTAAGTCTTGTCATTTATCTATTTTCGCCGTCGTTTTAAATCCTTCATTTTATTCATCTTTGTCATTTTCAACCATATTTTATCACTCTTGGGGGTTTATCATCCGGTGTGTTTAGTGTTATGTTTCTCTACCAGACTAATTTGCCGTAATAAGAGCAAAAACATTATTCTATATTAAATTGTGTTTTATCTTTATTTTTGTATAATTGGTATGAATACTTGGCTAAATTTTCTAAATACAGGTTAGTTTAGTTTCATTTATATGCACACCCAATACCCATCCCCGGGGTGGTATGAAAGAGGTTACAGAGCACATAATGGGCTCAGGGACTGAACCCCACAATTCATTTAGCGGGCTAAATACAGTATTAAATACAGTACTGTATTGGAATGTTTCCGTACCAGGAGAACGTAACTAGGACTCAGAGAAAACGGACCTCAACTTATGGGAGACTATATTAGGATTAGAAACGGTAACGTGCGATTTCCAGTGGATTTGTTATATTGATTTGCAAGAAAGTACATTGAGTTTCTTAAGCGTTTTGTTATGTACATACAGACCTTCATGGAATAAGTGAAGAACTACACTTATTATTAATATGTATACAGTGAAAATAAGGTATAGTTTCGGTATATTTAAGGATACCAAAGTCATCGTCTCCATGAATACGTACCGGGGCGTAGGGGAGCTGAGTACATACCACGGGAGACACTATCTCCCGCCGCAGGGTGCAGTCCGCACTTCCAAGAATCTCCAGTATCAGCTCTTGATACTGGAATGGCTCATAAGGGCCACCACCATTACGGGCTATTCATGCCGTGTCCACCTTTGATGGCTTAATCTTCATCAGTCGGAGTACATACACTGAGAGTTTTACCTTCAGTCCCCGGACTATTTTCAAAGCTAGAGTATACTCGCTGGTTTATATTGTAGTAGAGCTATGTTGTGAGTTGAATAATCCTCCCGGGGTTGATTGGCCTCACAGCCTAACACTAAGCCAATCGTGAGGCTTTCTTAAGCTAATTTGCATACAGTTAACTTAATGGAACTCTGGTTCTCAGGTGTAACATTGTATATATTAGTCCCTGTTACATATTGTCGTGTTAGACATCTGTACCGCGAAGTCACTCGTAGCGTTACTGGGATAAT
>WNGS01004946.1:12420737-12460429 GCA_020271785.1 Procambarus virginalis
AGACTGTTATAACACCCGTGGAGGCTAGACAGACAGCCAGGTCGGCGGTCGGGGGGAAGAAGACAGGTGTGGCATGCTGGTCAAGGCACCACCTCTGACAGGAGTGGATCCCTGGCCAGAAGACGTGCGGCTGGAGGCCGAGCCTTCCCTGGCCGTGCCTACACAGCCCCCATACTGGCCAGTCCTCACTCAGGCCGCCGGACACCACCCCATGGCATTTCCTACCCCGGTCACCCGACCATTTGACAGATGACCAGTAATGCTTGCACTCGCCTCATTTGGGTACATTTGCTGCTCTAGAAAACCTATTTGGAGCTGCCCCTCTGTTACTTTGGAGCGAGAACCTGAAGAATATTAAATTAATCTCGTTAATCTTAATATATTATACATATCATTATTCAACTTTTATATATTATAAACTCTACTTGTAATTATGGCCCAAAAATAATATTGGAACAAGTTTACGATTCATATTTATGTACTGTTTTTTACGATTCATTAATTTATTGTATAAACCATACAAATAATTAATTAATATCAGATAACAATATATAATTAATAAATATATAAGCAAATTACAATAATACTGGGCTACTCTCTAATTTATCTCCCGTATAGCTAATATAGTCTCTAAATGTTTAGTATAATAAGCAATGTTATTAATAAGCTTATTTTATATTTAATAATATTTAAATAATAAAGTCAAATTATTGTATAAAGTCTCGTAAAATGTCGGATATCTAGATTATTATTTTTAAAAGAATCTTTTGTGCATCGCCGTAGTTTCGGATTAAATGCGAAACACTAGGAAAAATAAATGTGCTAAATAAAAATATTAGGATAGAAACACGAACAAATGGCCTCTTTTTATTTAACAAGCTTAGGTACACTCAGCAATGTGCTGCTATCCTATTCTGTATGAAAGATTACACAGTGTGGATCAAGAACTAGCTTTAAGTTCCTCTAATATCTCTATTTCACAGGACTGTTAGTTTTTTTTTTAGTTTTAGTTCATTTATTATGCACCCCATACCCATCTTGTGGGCGGTAGTGGAAAGGGTTACAGAGGCACATAATGGGCTCAGGGACTGAACCCCACAATTCATTTAGCTAAGCAAGTTACAATCTTGATGAGCTAGTTACAAAATTCAATATAAGTCGTCACATCAACAATGGGTTCAAGATCGACCTCAAATACAGGTTCTAAATTAAGCAACTGACATATGTGGAGAGCTAGTGTCACAATTGATATGTTTGTCCTGCACACCGCCCCCCATCCAGTGGGCAGCGGTGGATAGGTTACAATCACTCAGTTACTACCTACAGTTAGCAAACTGGGGATATTTGGCTAAAATTTCTGGTAGCAGATCATTTTGAATGAAATATTTACACATCGCTGGAACATTGGTTATAGAATTGTCTCTAAATTCACGTATCTTTTCGCACTCCATCACATAGTGACGGAGGGTGTGCGAATAATTTTGTTGACACAGTTTACATTTGGTCAGGTCTACATCGGCAGATAATGAGAATTCCCAGAGATACTTGTAACCGAGTCTAAGCCGAGCAGCAGTAACATCTAGAAGTCTGCTGATTTTATTGGATGATCCATAGATGTGTGGCTCCTCTTGCATGATAGTATGATGATAGATGGAATTACTGGTGTCAATTTCACTTTGCCTCAGATCTACAAGATCTTGTTGAAGTTCTCGGTGTACTGCTGCTCTCAGATTGCTCATTGGCAATCCAAGGTTACACTCAACGGCTCCTTTAAAGGCAGATTCTTTGGCTAACTTATCAGCTCTATCATGCATTCGGAGGCCAACATGAGATGGAGACCACATGAAATGGACTCTGTTACCATCCTTAATAATTTTGTTGTATTTGTGTCTAGCTTCGGACTTAGTTATACTGTACATGAAATCAGGAGAGAACATGAAATGAGAGTTGATCTATTAGCCTGCACTCTCAAACTCTGGGTACATCACATAATATCTTCCAATATTTATGAGTGTACGAGGTAGTTACAGAGTTCAAAGTATCTGACACCATTTGGTCTGAAGTAATTGATGACAGGACAATCGCAGATATAGTGTTGGAGAGTATGTCCAAGCTTTTATTCACATAGTTTACATTTGAAATGTTTTTACTATTGGGGGATTCCTCGATTCAGCATCTGTTGTTGTTGTTAAAGATTCGATACTTGGAACAAAGTTCCAAGTAGCACGGGCTATGGTGAGCCCGTAGTGGACTTACCTGGCACAGGAGCAATGCTGAATCGGACTACGGGCTCACCATAGCCCGTGCTACTTGCCCAGCTCCTGTGCCAGATAAGTTACGGGCTCACCATAGCCCGTGCTACTTGGAACTTCTTTCGAGTAGCTGAATCTATAACAACAACATTGGGGGATTCATTACCTGCAGCCACCTGCCATAGATATCGGTATCCCAGCCTAATTCTGGCAATTACAATTTCACAATGTCTAGTGAATGTTTTGTGCTATCTGTAGATATAGTTCTCAGTTTTAAACATATCATAACACTTTATATTCGTGGAATATTGTTTATTTTACAACAGAGATTGAGATGTCTAGATCTAACTCAATTTCAGGCTTATCACATGTAGTTTAGCTGCCTTGTCTGTGTCATCATGCTGGACAACACCTATGTACTGGGGGCCTACAGTACCTGTAGCCCAGAGGGCCCTCATAATACCTGTAGTACTTTTTTTTGAGATATATACAAGAGTTGTTACATTCTTGTACAGCCACTAGTACGCGTAGCGTTTCGGGCAGGTCCCTGGAATACGATCCCCTGCCGCGAAGAATCGTTTTTTCATCCAAGTACACATTTTACTGTTGCGTTAAACAGAGGCTACAGTTAAGGATTTGCGCCCAGTAAATCCTCCCCGGCCAGGATACGAACCCATGACATAGCGCTCGCGGAACGCCAGGCGAGTGTCTTACCACTACACCACGGAGACTCCTACAGTACCTGAAGCCTAGGGGCCTACAGTACCTGAAGCCTAGGGGCCTACAGTACCTGAAGCCTAGGGGCCTACAGTACCTGAAGCCTAGGGGCCTACAGTACCTGAAGCCTAGGGGCCTACAGTACCTGAAGCCTAGGGGCCTACAGTACCTGAAGCCTAGGGGCCTACAGTACCTGTAGCCTAGAGGCCTACAGTACCTGTAGCCTAGAGGCCTACAGTACCTGTAGCCTAGGCGCCTACAGTACCTGTAGCCTAGGACTCCTCGCAGTACCTGTAGCCTAGGACCCCTCACAGTACCTGTAGCCTAGGACCCCTCACAGTACCTGTTGCCTAGGACCCCTCGCAGTACCTGTAGCCTAGGACCCCTCACAGTACCTGTAGCCTAGGACCCCTCGCAGTACCTGTAGCCTAGGACCCCTCGCAGTACCTGTAGCCTAGGACCCCTCACAGTACCTGTAGCCTAGGACCCCTCGCAGTACCTGTAGCCTAGGACCCCTCGCAGTACCTGTAGCCTAGGACCCCTCGCAGTACCTGTAGCCTAAGACCCCTCGCAGTACCTGTAGCCTAGGACCCCTCGCAGTACCTGTAGCCTAGGACCCCTCGCAGTACCTGTAGCCTAGGACCCCTCGCAGTACCTGTAGCCTAGGACCCCTCACAGTACCTGTAGCCTAGGACCCCTCACAGTACCTGTAGCCTAGGACCCCTCACAGTACCTGTAGCCTAGGACCCCTCACAGTACCTGTAGCCTAGGACCCCTCGCAGTACCTGTAGCCTAGGACCCCTCACAGTACCTGTAGCCTAGGACCCCTCGCAGTACCTGTAGCCTAGGACCCCTCGCAGTACCTGTAGCCTAGGACCCCTCGCAGTACCTGTAGCCTAGGACCCCTCACAGTACCTGTAGCCTAGTGACCTACAATATCTTAATCCGAACCAACTCACGACTGAACGCCTAGATCTACCACTCTGTTGTTTGTACAATGGAACATAAGGACAAACGACGGCCATCACCCCTAACAACAATGACAGCGACACCAACAGCGTAACTACAAGAAGTTGTACACTGCCATGAAGTGAAGACGCAAAGAAAGCCGCTTTTCGACGAAGCTAGAACAATCAATGAAGGACGAAGAACTCAAGAAAGAAGTACCCCTCCAAATTGCCTCCCGGACCGTTGATCTATCATGTCACAGTCCAACAGCCGGGTCAAGTCCTGGGACTTTTTCCTCCTTTAGCGACTCGTCTCCTCAAACTGTTCTTCAACTGTTCACATTAATTCTCGCTCACCCACTGAGTATCTTCGCTTTATATGTCTTCACTATTACTCAATACTTAAGCCTTAAGTATTACTCAAATCTACTGAGCGCATATTAAATTCCTTTGACGCTGCAGATAGTTTTGATAAAAAATTAGGCCTGGGCTAATATATATAATATATATATATATACATATATATATATATATATATATATATATATATATATNATTCTATGGTTCTCTTTTGCAGTTGCAGAGATTTCATTTAGTAAATATGGGCTATTTTTGCTTTAATAATGAGACTGAGATTTGCAGGATACTCGTTAAATCTGTCTACAGACAGGTTCTCTTGGTCATTACCCTTCATATTACAGGTTGAAATTATAATTTCATTCGGTGAAATCAGCTTATAAGTCTCAAGAATACCAGCGAACATCAACCAGGTATTAAGTCAAGCCTGGCCTCAAGCCAGACTTGGGAAGAGAACTCCCAAAACCCCATCAAGCAAGTATCATCAACCACAGAAAATATGAATGGTAACTCTTAATATGGCTCCAATCACGTTTTTAATTATTTAAGTAGATGGGCATAACACTACAAGAAATAGTAAGGGGTCTTGGGAAAGCCATTGAGCATACAGTATTTCAAACCAAATTCAAGGTTTCATTTTAATTTTGAGATTCTCTGGTTTTCATTCACAAATTCAGACCCTTTTTCCCCTTGAAAATGAGGTTTCAAGGCTAGGGCATGGGAAATATGCTAGGTGTAGTTAACTATCTTTACAGACAGGTTCACTTGGTAGCTGTCCTTCATGTGACAAGTTGAAATTAAAATTGTGCTCAGTGAAATCAGCCCATAGTGTCGGAAATATTAGGGTATGAATGGTAACTTTAATATGGCCCCAATCATGTTTTTGATGATTTTAGTAGATGGACTCAATATTACAAGACACAGTTGGAGCCTTTGGAAGGCTACTCAGGATATTTAAAATCAAATTCTATTGTTTGTTTTAATTTTTAGTTGGCAAGGTTTTGTTCACTTGGGTATGGCCCTGCTACCTTTTGAAAATGAGTTTCGAGGCTGGAGACGTGAGAAATAAGCTATACATGTGGTTAAATTGTTTTGCAGACAAGTTCAATTGGTAGTTGTCTATTATATTATAGGTTGAAATGAGAATTTTGCTAAATGAAATTTTCCCATAGGGCATTCAAAATACATCTTGGAAGCATCTCCGGTTACAAAGAATCCCTCACTGCAATGAATCGAGGTCAGTCCCATAACTAATCGAATTGAGTATGTACTGTACAGCACATGTGAATAGTGTTGTGTGTTTTGTATATGCATGTATTCCTGCTCTTTTTAATTGCCGCATAATTACCGAAATGTAATTATGGAAAAACTAAGCTCATGGTGCACAAATCTATCTTATAGATTGTCTAAATCTCACAAATAGTTTTTAATATAAATTTTCATTTTAAATCTAGTGTACTAATCGAGGACCAACTAAAAATTCTGTAGTATATAAATGGACTGAAAATTGGGTGCGAGTAAAAATGCCGGTTGCCTGCCACGTTGAACCATGCCCATTATCATTGACCACAACACTAGCTTATCATGCATTGGGTTTAACAACCCGTCCTCTCACCTATTACATCATTTTCTTAAGAGTCAATTAATCCATTAAACAAGTGAATTACTGTATTGTAAAAATAACATTGGCATTTATTCATTAGCCTCAATATGTTAGGTGGGTTAATTGGGTTCGTACATTTCAGGTTAGGTAAAACAGTTACATATTTTACAGTGGCAGCAAATAGAGAACGGGTGGGATGAACATACTATCCTCAATTTGTATTTGCTTAGAAGGCTGGTCCAAATGAAAAAGGTGTGTTGTCTACTATGAGAAAATGGAATTCTGCTGCATGAAGGGCAGCCAACTGTGCTGAAGTCAATGTGCCACTAAACATTCCAAGTGACTGAGGTGAGAATGTAGTAACATTTAACATAGTATGCCGTTTACAAAAATTTAGTCAATGCATAAGAACCAGTCATGCCTGTTTAGTGCATATTTTCATCCTATTAGAGAAGTGCTATATATTTATCATAATCATATAAATAAACCAATACAATTATTTCTAAAAACACTATGTGCACATTAAAATGTTTAAAATGTTGTAAAAAAAAAACTATGCATATGCAAGTACAGTACTGTATCACAAGCCACCCACATGAAAGTGGACAAGAGGAGTAATGATACAATATGTACAGTATCACAAACCAACCAATAAGCAGTAAACCAGGTGGCCCTCGTTTCTTACATTAGTATTACTACGGAGGACAAAGTAGAACTTTCTCCCAGTCATGGGTCTTCTCTTTGGCTACCTTATACTAATACATCCCCCCCCCCCCACCTCTCTTCCTACATGAACCTCTACGAAATTTTTTTCCCCACGTCCTTTCCAAGTCATTGCTACATGCTACCATTTCCAATGCTACAGTGATCCTCCATACTTGGTCACGAACACAGCAGTTGCGCACTACATATATGGTACCAATGCTACAACTGAATCATACAATGCCCTTGGCAGGACAAAATAAAAATGCCAAGTCAGAGTGGATAAGCTAACCAGCCAATCTTGTCTCTAGACCAAAGCAAAGCAATCAAAGTAACGTCAAGTGTATGACTGTAAAAGTACTGTAATCAAAACTGTGCCTATTACTGTAATCCCAAACCCAAATCCCTTGGGTTTCCAAACAGGAAGAACAACATCCTTCAAACCAGTCCTCGGGGACCGACGACACTTTCCAAACACTGTACAGTTACAGATATTCAGCAAATACTGAAAAGGGCACTGATGGAGATGATCAAGCATCTTATAACGGGGAACTAACCATTAGCCCCATTGAACTGTATCACAGTCCCCGACCACAGGGACTGTTACGGTCCCAGTTGTGTAGTGTTAAGACGCTTGCCTGGCATTTCGCGAGCGCTTTGTCCGGGGTTCGTATCCTGGCCGGGGAGGAATTACTGGGTGCAAATCCTTAACTGTAGCCTCTGTTTAACCCAACAGTAAAATGGGTACCTGGTTGTTAAACGATTTTGCGGGGTCGTAGTCCAGAAAACATAGGATTAAGGACTTGCTCGAAACTGTGTGTGCTAGTGGCTGTACAAAAATGTAAGAACTCTTGTGTGTAATTACCTAAGTGTAGTTACAGGATGAGAGCTAAGCTCGTGGTGTACCCATCTCCCCAGCACACTGTCATTTAACACTTTGAAATTACTGACGGTTTTTGGCTTCCACCACCTTCTCACCTAACGTGTTCCAACCGTCTACCGCTGTTTACAAAAGTGAATTTTCTTTTATTTCTCAGGCAGCTTTGTTTCACAAGTTTAAATCTATGATGTCTTGTTCTTGAAGTTCCGGGTCTCAGGAATTCTTCCCTATCAATTTTATCGATTCCTGTTATTATTTTGTATGTAGTGATCATATCGCCTCTTTCTTCTATCTTCTAGTTTTTGCATATTTAATGCCTCTAACCTCTCCTCGTAGCTCTTGTCCTTCAGTTCTGGGAGCCACTTAGTGGCATGTTGTTGCACCTTTTCCAGTTTGTTGATGTGCTTCTTAAGATATGGGCACCATACAACCACTGCATATTCCAGCTTTGGTCTAACAAAAGTTGTGAACAATTTCTTTAGTATTTCTCCATCCATGTATTTAAAAGCAATTCTGAAGTTAGAAAGTGTAGCATAGGCTACTCGCACAATGTTGTTTATGTGGTCCTCAGTGACAGTTTTCTATCTAGAACCGCCCCTAGATCTCTTTGTCAAAATTCTTTAAAGATTTCTCACAATTTATAAGTTGTGGGGGGTTTATGTTCTCCAATTCCACTTTCCATAACATGGCATTTATTCACATTAAATTCCATTTGCCAAGTGTTGCTCCATATACTTATTTTGTCCAGGTCTTCTTGAAGGGCATGACTACCATCTAGGTTTCTTATCTTCCCTATTATCTCTTAGCATCATCAGCAAACATGTTCATATAATTCTGTATTCCAACTGGTAGATCGTTTATGTAGACAATGAACATTATCGGTGCAAGAACTAAACCCTGTGGTACTCCACTCGTGACATTCCTCCAATCCGATACATTGCCTCTGATTATGGCCCTCATTTTTCTGTCAGGAAATTTTTCATCCATGTTAGCTTACCTGTCCCCCTCCAATATGTTCCAGTTTTCAGAACAACCTCTTATGTGGAACTCTGTCAAAAGCCTTTTTAGGTCCAGATGGATGCAGTCAACCCAACCATCTCTTTCCTGTAAAATCTCGGACTCAATCATAGAAACTGAGTAAATTCGTTACACAGGATCTTCCTGATCAAAAAACACATTGTCTGACTGATATATCATTTCTCTCCAGGTGTTCTACCCATTTAGTTTTTATTATTTTTTCCAATATTTTAACTATTACACTTGTCAATGATACAGGTCTATAATTGAGGGGGGTCTTCCCTGCTGCCACTTTTGCAGATTGGAACTACGTTAGCCTTTTTCCACACATCTGCTACGACTCCTGTACACAGGGATGTCTGAAAAATCAGCTGAAGTGGAATGCTGAGCTCAGGTGCACATTCTTTTAGAACCCATGGTGAAAAGCCATCTGGGCCAACTGCTTTGTTCTTACTTAGTTCCAGGAGCATTTGTTTCACTTCGTCTCTAGACACCTATGTGCTCTATGCTGTTCTCTAGAATTCTTATTGTGTCTGGTTCTCTGAAGATCTCATTTTGTACAAACACACTTTGGAACTTTTCGTTTAATGTTTCACACATTTCCTTTTCATTTTCCGTGTATCTGTCCCCCATTTTCAACCTCTGAATATTATCCTTGAAGTTTTATCAAACTTCCACCGAGAGAAGGAGAGAGGAGGGGTAGAAACAAAAGTGTGATATGAGGAATTATATAAAACTTGTGTTTTTATTTTTAATTGATAATTTGTTTTCCCTAGAACACAATTTATCAATAACTTACATGCAGGTTCCCAATTACTGTTGGATGAACAGGGGCCAAAGTGAGGGAATATTGTTCAATCGTTCCACCCTGCCCAGGATTCATACATGGGTCGTTCTCACAAACCACTTTCACAATGTTGCATACTGGTCTAACCCTAAGGTATCACAAGACTCATTTAAAATATCAAATTAAAACAAAGTACTTATAAAACTTATGTTATGGTAGTACAGTATTTACTTGTAAATAGTGTACAAAATTATCAGAAGGTTTCAAGTCAGCATGGCTGCTTAATGTGTGTGTGTGTGTGTATAAATCTAAACTAATATTTATAAAAAACAAATTAAAATAATAGTATATATGTAGCAGAATCAAAGTTATTTAAGAGATTAATGTTAGCAAATTTCTACTTTCTCAAATAGAATGAATAGCAACCCTTTTGTTTACTCAAGTGGTTGGCATTGGCAACATTCCCACATGCAATACCATGTTCAGTACTGCTTACCTGGCACTCTACTGGCTTTATGCCTAGTCACATAGAACATTATGTGCTTGACATTAACACAGTTTCATTAATCATTATGAGTAGCTCCATATTATGCAGTACAGAACCCATGCAGACAACGTCGAGCTGCATTCTAACCAAGAAATCTTACTAAACTTACCAATTCCAAGTGGCACTGTGCCCCACCCACCGAACACTGAAATAAACGTAAAGGGAAACTTCTGCGAAAACAATTTAGCCTAAATTTATGAAGAGCATTCCATAACTTTATTTCCCAAAAATATTTTGGAAATTATAGTAATACTGCAGAATACTTTCACATCTAATTCACACTGTTTCTAACAAAAGGCTTAAAGTTTAAATTTTTGTTTGTACAGTAATTTAAAGGAGCACTATTTAAAATCATTTCCAAATCTGTTCTCAGACTTATAATTATTTAATATTTCATATTCTAGCATAAGTGTACTTTCTGTATGAGCGATTAAAAAAATTTGATCCATTTAATTTGCTATATCTTTTTTAATAAAATTTAAAACATGACACTAATTTTTGTTCGGTAAAAATGTTAAATATTAAACAAACTATTTGTTAATGTTTCGTTGTGCATAAGCCCGTTGGTATTGAGAAAATCGAGTCAAATTTAATAAAACTAATGTGTACTAAACGCTCAAAATGGGTTTTGAAACTTTGAACTTAATCATACAAGTAGTGTCATGAATCATACAAATACAGTGTCATGAATTTTGAACAATATCCGTTTTGATACAACTTGCTGTAGTACTTTATACACACTTTCCAATGGCATGTTTACTTTGTGATTGTTTTATGTTTTCATAGCAAATACAACAAAGCAAAATACTAGTAGGCACGTCTCTAAACTTTTTTTTATCTTTCATCGGTGAAAAAAATAATGCCCACTTTAACCAGATAATAAATTTACATTGACAAAAGTGAGCAAATTTTGTAATTTTGGAGAAATTACAAATAGTGAGCAAAAGCTAAATGTAACTTTTTAAGAAACTAGATTTAAAGAAAATAATGCTGAGCTACAATTTAATAGAACCATTTTTAAATCAAGGGAATTTTTCAATGCTATACCGCATCAGATATTTATTAAAAATGTTGGTAATTTTACAAAGTAGGATTTTTTAATATACCCATGTACAATAATGTACATCCAAAATCAACTCGCCAAGTCCTTTCCACAAACCAAGTACTCCTACCGAATTTCATAAAAATATAACTTCAGTTGCACCCAATGGAAGCATGGGTGAAGTATATTTATTTATTCAGCAGTTGAATTAAAACTATTGAGATTCCCAAGGTTTATTAATAGATAACCATATTGTTAACAATTTTTCATAGTAAATCTAATTCCTGTGTCGTAACTGCAGCCTTGAAAGCATGTACAGTACTGTATAGCTTCGTAACACCCACCAGACATGAAATGGTAGTTTTAATTTGAGCACGTCTGCCTAAACATGGTAAATTATAATTTAAATGTGCCATATAATTAATTTTTAGAACAAACATATCACAATTGCTTAATTTGACTATACTGTACTGTATTTGAATACCAACAGGGTAGATATTACTTCCAAGAATTGTTAAGGTTAGACTGTTTTGGTTAAAAGATAACCCAGTCAATTTTACACAGCCACTGCACCATACTAGTGGCAGTACACGCAGCCCCCTACTCGAGATGTGTGGGTGAATTTGGACAATATACTGTATGTGAAATAAGCTAGTTTACCAGTTCTCTGTAATGTGTTGAACTCCCACCATGCAACATTCTTGTTTCTCACAAAATATTTGGATTCCTGTACTGTACTACCATTGCACATCCAAAATATTCTGGACTTCATTATATGCTGACTTTGTTGCTGAAAGTGGAGGGAGCAGTAAATATTATGTTCAACTAGGTTTTATTCAGTAATGAATCAAAATATCTCTTTGAAGTCTCTGAGTTAAACTTTTTCCTAAATGACTAGGTTTTATATTAGCAGTTTTGATTTACATGATTTTTTTAAAGATACTTAACCCCTGCATAAATTATTAACACCTTGGCAGTCTTGCCTCTCAGCAAACCCTAAGTGTTGTGGGCTCCCACAGGCCACTCAACAATGCTAAACAAAAATTTACAATCATTTTACATGTTCAGTTTGCTTGGCACTTGACCGTACAAACACGTCACAACACACGGCCGCGGAGGAATTGTCTTCAGGAGGAGGAGGGAAGGAAGGATGTCCCTACCTGTGACAAATCGTGTTATAAACCTCTTGAATGTCAATGCTATTTCTCACTTTAGAAACCACTTTAAAATGTAGAGAAAAACAAATATCATTGGATAGGGGACTCCCCTGCCAAACAATAACATCTCTCTTCCTCTTCCCCACCACCTTCCACCTATTCCATCAACTCTAAGTACAGGTAAAGCGAGAATAAATTTGCATTTATTTCATCTATTTATTGAGCTTAGATTTTCTATACGAATTATGCATGCTAGGCTTGTAAACTTTGAGTTAAATTCAAGTAAAAATGATTTTATAAGTATTTTTTGGGGTCAGAATTGATTAATCCAATTTACATTATTCCTTAAAGGAAAAAATTATTTGGTACTAGAACAGTGGCACTCAAATAGCCTTCTGGAATGAAGTTCAAGTACCAAGGTACAGTATTACTGTATGTACATGTATACATATACACAATTATACAAACTAGTCTAAGTAAATCTATAATTTGGAAGGAAATTTATAAGGTGCATACTGACCCGAGGTTATGTAAATCAATGCAATAATGAGAAATTACAACATTAAACTGATTTATGATAATGGAATTTACATACTACAGTATTTGGCATGGTTCCTAGACATGTATTTCAAAATAAACAACATTTAACCACTCTTATAACATTTGAAAAACAAAAAATTTATCTACTGTTACCCAAAAAGTTTTGCAAATATCAAATGAGCCCACTGATGGGCTCATTTGATATTGACCACTCATTTTCTAGAATGCTACTTCTAGAAACAAAGTATGAATAGAAACTAAGGGGCAGCTATGCTCTTTAGGTTATAAATCCTATAGGTCAATGTGCCCATATGCCTTAATAAACAATAGTTATATAGTTCTAAACTGCCACAAAAATTATACATGGCTCAATAAGGACTTTCCTTGCAGAATTTTGCATTAAGTTTAAGATTCAAGTCGGTATGCAAGTGTTCTCCGGAAGCATATTGCATAGATATAAAAAAAAATTGTCCTTTTCAAACCATAGTACTGTATACCTACAGTATCAGAAAAAAAGTACATTATTACCTACAATTTAGTTTATTACTAATGGCTGTAGCATTGGGTAGCCAAGTATGATGCTGTTATATTTTGTCCACTTGGGGTTTACTCAGTGAGCTGTGTTGATACTTAAAATTGGATAAAAGTACTAATTTATCACCTTTTGAATATTTATTTCCCAACCAAACATAAAACAGGCAAACTTCACATAATTTATTCTGTTAATCCATTTTTTTCTTTTAGCCTTCTTTACCTTTTAAAAAAAATGGCTCTTATTACATATTCTGATTTATATGAAGGAAACCTTCAAAGCATGTCAAGAAATTGTCTCATCCATATACTTTCAAACCAAATAACATTTTAGCAGAAAAGGCACAAATACTGTCCTTTTTCAGTATTCTAGTGGCACCTCTAAAGTCAAATTTTTCCCGAAAGGAAACTAATTAGAGTACTGTACAATGGACTCCTGCTTCAACACTTCAGACCACCGTAAGTCTGGATGGAAAGGAGGAATTCTGTTCTGGTGGTCCTAAGATCAACAACATTGGCCAAAATAAGACATAATGGGAGACTTCGAGTGAAGGGAAATTACATTCATTAGACCAGAACGAGGCACTAAAAACAAAAATTGCCACAAATTATTAATTTTTATTTTAAATTTCCTTTTCCAATTCATTCAGGTATTAAAATAGACAAAAGTGTCTTCAATAATGTTCACAAATAAAGACCTAATACGTTTCGGTATAAAATTAATAACAAAGCAGACGAAATCTGGGTAGATGAAACGATGGGGTTCACAACGAATGTATGCACTACATACATGCATGTATACATACATACACATATTCAGCTATACATACATCTGTACATCATTTTATCTTAGAAAAAAAATACACAAATAGGTGTGAGGTATGAGAGGTGGTTTGAAGAAGGCATAAATGTTGATTTTGTTGGTACTGAATGCTACTATCATCAACAAATGGAAGCCTTTACTGTGTTCAGGCATCAATTGTAGGTCACAGGCTCTGCACAAGCTCTACACAACTTTCAAAATTAAATTCAAGGAACATGGGCAGAGGTCGGACACACAACATGGGCCCCTGTTTCCTTGACTTAATAGCTATTGCTAACAGCAACCGAAGAGCTAAAGAATAACTTTCAACCACATTAGAGAATATATACAGCAGCTATGTACAGTGCTATATGTTTTAAAAAGTACCTTTATAGTATCAATAATTGTTTTAATATCTGCACTCTTGATTGACTTATTAATATATATACTTGTACAGTCCAGCTGTAGTTTCCCTTAACAGTCTTCAAATCACATCAACATTATGACCATACATTGTAAAGAAACTAACTAATATCAAGCTCAACTTGATCACAAAATTTGTAGCGAGCTGTTGAGGAAGAGGGAAGACTAGTTAAAGTTAAGCCTATTTAAATAAGGGAGGAGTGTTAACTTTAAATGCAATGTCATACAGTATAAGGTAAATCTGGAGATACAGTATTACCATAGCTGTGCAGCTGCCCCACAAAATTTGCAATATACCATGCACAAATGCCACACACATATCAGCCTTTATTATCACTTCAAAACCTAGAAATCAATACTGTATATGGCCCTATATTCTATCCAAATGCCAACAGCATGCACTACTAGTCAGGCCAGAACAGTATCTTCAACTTTCATACTGTTAGCATGCTAATTGTATAGCAGAAACAAAAATTAAAAAATTATCATCAGATCCAAAATGAGTTATTTTCACAGCAAATATCACGTTAAACATTATAAAAGCAACTGCAACATTTTAATGGGAATAAAACTAAGAACTTCAACATCCGTTAGCCAAGTAAAACCTGTCATAACATCAGCTATTGTTTAGGGTGGCATTTTTGGTTAGTCATCACTGGTTGAACACTAGTAGAGTGGTGATGTTAAAGAAACACTACTACATCCAAAGGAATAAATAGAAAAAGAATTATCAAGAACCTTCAAAATACTGAATCAACAATGTTCATCATCAGTATCGTATTATGGCGATAAGGTTGCAGGCCTGAGCCCAGGTCTAAGAGTACTGTACTTAGCACTTGCAATAAATAATTGCAAGAAAAATGAGAAGTGGCATCCTATTGAAAATTAAAAGCATTCAAGTCAGCCTATAGTAATCACAAAATGAACTAACAATAATTCAATGTCCTTCAACATATGCAAAGAAAATACCTTATAGGAATATAGCAAAGAACCACACAATGCAGTTTAACAAATGTACCGCTTATCCTCTAAGAAAGAAAAATTGAAACCTTGTGTTCAAAGGATCCAGCTATTTTGAAGCATAATAATAATAATTTAGCTTTTCATTCACCTGGGCTCTAGGATACTCTAAACAAGGAACCCATGTGTGTGAGGCAGAAGCTCTATTCACTCAGCTATGAGTGGATCCTATGAGTGAGGTAGCTCTATCCACTCGGCTATGAGTGGATCCTATGAGTGAGGTAGCTCTATCCACTCGGCTATGAGTGGATCCTATGAGTGAGGTAGCTCTATCCACTCGGCTCTATCCATAGCTCAGTGAATAGAGCTGCCTCACACGCATGGAATCTGTGGTTTGAATCTCCTAGAGGCCGGATGAATACAATGTTTATTTCCACGTAAGTGTGGATGACAATAATATAGCTATAATAGAAAATTATAAAAGCATATTGTTATATTATTATTATAGCATAATATTATATAGTTGAAGCACATACAGTAATAATAATAAGAGGAAGGAAAGACAAGATAACAGAAGAAATCACTAAGCCAGTACAGCTATATAGCCTGTAGGTCTTTGATACCGTGGCTGGGTTCTCCTTTGCTATGTGATTGAACCTTACGTCTTGTTAATGGAGAGTATGGTACCATATATCTAAACCAATCAATTTTAATGTAAACTATTTCTGCTAAACACAATGGTTAAAAGCATAAAATAAATCCTTACTATACAGTGGTTGAAAAGATAACTCTGGTAATATTCTACTGAAGCTGCATATATATCCATTCAAAATATGTGAAATGTTTATTTAAAAAAAGCAAGGAACATGTATGTTCCTTGCCAAACATGCCGAACTTAACCAGTGTGTTTGTAGTACAGTAACCATAGGTTTATAAACTCATGAAATTGTCTACCCTCCAAAGTCAAATGTTAAGACATTACTGCAGTTAAGAATCCAGATACAAATATCCACATTAAGAATGAGGGGACCTTTGACAAGCTGCCAGCTTCCAAACCCCACCAAGGCCACTAAGGAGGTAGTGCTCCTCAGATCAATTCAAGTACAGTAAATGTACTTTATAATGTAAGAAAATATACTTCAAAACACGGTAGTGTTAAAATTACGAGGGCGTGACTTTACTCAAACTCATTTAATGCAGTTAAGAGAAAAGGTTATAGGCCTATTGCTGTTTCCCCAAAAGTGTCCCCCATCTAACAAGTTATTTGATAAAAGTTTTAAGCAGCTTTTGTTATTAATTCATCCTTGTAATGAACTATATTTGCTTAGTCTTAAACAGTCCACTGGACACTAACCAACTACCATAAGCTGCAAAATTCAGATTTAGTCCAAATCATGAGTACAATAACCTCAAACGTGATTTTGGTCAATTAACCAGATCAATAAGGGCCAAATCAATGAGTAGCCAATGTTCTTTTCTTGTGAGCAGTAAATTAAAATTGGTAGAATAATGCACTATTATAAACCTTAGGATCATGGATACATTAGACACATGCTCTAAATAGGGAACCACTATTTAGATACAGAGTAACTCAAATTGTACAAGCAGTAGTGTTTAGTCTCATCAAAACAGTGCAGTTCTCCACGGACTTGTATCAAACATTCATAATGTCAAGGCATTCACTACAATTCAGCAAGTGCTGCACTATCTGCAACATTTGTAATTTCTAAGCACATCTCGGGTGAGGTTGTCATCTCCCAGAGTAAGAGCTAGGATTATTTACGAGTCAACCCGATCACGGGTCTAGAATCACTGGCTCGGATAGAACAAGGCAGTAAGCTCGTCTCCCTCTATATATACGGGAAATAATATTGGATATTTGGTTGAATCATTAGATATTTGTGAATCAGTTGGGTTTTTAAAAGAAGTGATGGGGGACATGTTTAATCATCAGAAAGTAGCTCGAGCTGAAGTGAGAACGCTTGCCATTTCAGCAGAACTCTAACTCAGGATCCTTCGACTATGATAACCGCTTCATTGGCGAATAAAAGTACAAATATATCAATATATTTGCTGTATTCAGTCCTCAGGCTTGGAACTGTAACCAGTAAGATTATGCACCACTATGCTTTTCCCCCAGAACATGATCTGCTCATAATTTTACAACCAGGCCTCTTAATTACTGCTGAATGTCTGATGGTGCAAGGTATAGTGCCTCACCATGCCCGCGGCGGCTCTCCCTCGTGGGACGAGTAGGTGATCAAGGATCATAACGCCACAAGGTGCTCTACAACATGTAAATCAAGAGAGTGGAGGTCTACGGGATATTATGCCTGGAATTTTGATATAGTGAAAGACTTCAAGTTTCACTCGTGGTCTGCAGCTGGAGGCAAACAAGACTCCCTCTCCCTCCCTCCAGCTATAGGCCCTCGCCACCCACACTGCCTGTCAAGCCCTCTACACACACACACAATATATAACCTCGCCACAACACACAACAAGACTGTTATAACACCCGTGGAGGCTAGACAGACAGCCAGGTCGGGGGGGAGAAGTAAGACAGGTGTGGCATGCTGGTCAAGCACCCACCTCTGACAGGAGTGGATCCCTGGCCAGAAGACGTGCGGCTGGAGGCCGAGCCTTCCCTGGCCGTGCCTACACACCCTCCCATACTGGCCAGTCCTCACTCAGGCCGCCGGACACCCACCACACTGGCATCTTCCTACCCCGGTCCACCCGACCATTTGACAGATGACCAGTAATGCTTGCACTCGCCTCATTTGGGTACATTTGCTGCTCTAGAAAACCTATTTTGGAGCTGCCCCTCTGTTACTTTGGAGCGAGAACCTGAAGAATATTAAATTAAATCTCGTTAATCTTAATATATTATACATATCATGGTATTCAACTTTTATATATTATAAACTCTACTTGTAATTATGACCCAAAATAATATTGGAACAAGTTTACGATTCCATATTTATGTACTGTTTTTACGATTCATTAATTTATTGTATAAACCATACAAATAATTAGTTTAATATCAGATAACAATATATAATTAATTAAATATATAAGCAAATTACAATAATACTGGGCTACTCTCTAATTTATCTCACCGTATATGCTTAATATAGTCTCTTAAATGTTTAGTATAATAAGCAATGTTATTAATAAGCTTATTTTATATTTAATAATATTTAAATTAATAAAGTCAAATTATTATATAAAGTCTCGTAAAATGTCGGATATCTAGATTATTATTTTCTTAAAAGAACCTTTTGTGCATCGCCGTAGTTTCGGATTAAATGCGAAACACTGGGAAAAATAAATGTGCTAAATAAAAATATTAGGATAGAAACACGAACAAATGGCCTCTTTTTATTTAACAAGCTTAGGTACACTCAGCAATGTGCTGCTATCCTATTCTGTATGAAAGATTACACAGTGTGGATCAAGAACTAGCTTTAAGTTCCTCTAATATCTCTATTTCACAGGACTGTTAGTTATACTGTACATGAAATCAGGAGAGAACATGAAATGAGAGTTGATCTATTAGCCTGCACTCTCAAACTCTGGGTACATCACATAATATCTTCCAATAATTATGAGTGTACGAGGTAGTTACAGAGTTCAAAGTATCTGACACCATTTGGTCTGAAATAATTGATGACAGGACAGTCGCAGATATAGTGTTGGAGAGTATGTCCAAGCTTTTATTCACATAGTTTACATTTGAAATGTTTTTTACTATTGGGGGATTCCTCGATTCAGCATCTGTTGTTGTTGTTAAAGATTCGATACTTGGAACAAAGTTCCAAGTATCTGGAACCTGGCACAGGAGCAATGCTGAATTGGAACAAAGTTCCAAGTAGCACGGGCTATGGTGAGCCCGTAGTGGACTTACCTGGCACAGGAGCAATGCTGAATCGGACTACGGGCTCACCATAGCCCGTGCTACTTGCCCAGCTCCTGTGCCAGATAAGTTACGGGCTCACCATAGCCCGTGCTACTTGGAACTTGTTCCGAGTAGCTGAATCTATAACAACAACATTGGGGGATTCATTACCTGCAGCCACCTGCCATAGATATCGGTATCCCAGCCTAATTCTGGCAATTACAATTTCACAATGTCTAGTGAATGTTTTGTGCTGTCTGTAGATATAGTTCTCAGTTTTAAACATATCATAACTCTTTATATTCGTGGAAGATTGTTTATTTTACAACAGAGATTGAGATGTCTAGATCTAACTCAATTTCAGGTTTATCACATGTAGTTTTAGCTGCCTTGTCTGTGTCATCATGCTGGACAACACCTATGTACTGGGGGCCTACAGTACCTGTAGCCCAGAGGGCCCTCATAATACCTGTAGTACTTTTTTTTTGAGATATATACAAGAGTTGTTACATTCTTGTACAGCCACTAGTACGCGTAGCGTTTCGGGCAGGTCCCTGGAATACGATCCCCGCCGCGAAGAATCGTTTTTTCATCCAAGTACACATTTTACTGTTGCGTTAAACAGAGGCTACAGTTAAGGATTTGCGCCCAGTAAATCCTCCCCGGCCAGGATACGAACCCATGACATAGCGATCGCGGAACGCCAGGCGAGTGTCTTACCACTACACCACGGAGACTCCTACAGTACCTGAAGCCTAGGGGCCTACAGTACCTGAAGCCTAGGGGCCTACAGTACCTGAAGCCTAGGGGCCTACAGTACCTGAAGCCTAGGGGCCTACAGTACCTGAAGCCTAGGGGCCTACAGTACCTGAAGCCTAGGGGCCTACAGTACCTGAAGCCTAGGGGCCTACAGTACCTGAAGCCTAGGGGCCTACAGTACCTGTAGCCTAGAGGCCTACAGTACCTGTAGCCTAGAGGCCTACAGTACCTGTAGCCTAGGCGCCTACAGTACCTGTAGCCTAGGACTCCTCGCAGTACCTGTAGCCTAGGACCCCTCACAGTACCTGTAGCCTAGGACCCCTCACAGTACCTGTTGCCTAGGACCCCTCGCAGTACCTGTAGCCTAGGACCCCTCACAGTACCTGTAGCCTAGGACCCCTCGCAGTACCTGTAGCCTAGGACCCCTCACAGTACCTGTAGCCTAGGACCCCTCACAGTACCTGTAGCCTAGGACCCCTCGCAGTACCTGTAGCCTAGGACCCCTCGCAGTACCTGTAGCCTAGGACCCCTCGCAGTACCTGTAGCCTAGGACCCCTCACAGTACCTGTAGCCTAGGACCCCTCGCAGTACCTGTAGCCTAGGACCCCTCACAGTACCTGTAGCCTAGGACCCCTCACAGTACCTGTAGCCTAGGACCCCTCACAGTACCTGTAGCCTAGGACCCCTCACAGTACCTGTAGCCTAGGACCCCTCACAGTACCTGTAGCCTAGGACCCCTCGCAGTACCTGTAGCCTAGGACCCCTCACAGTACCTGTAGCCTAGTGACCTACAATATCTTAATCCGAACCAACTCACGACTGAACGCCTAGATCTACCACTCTGTTGTTTGTACAATGGAACATAAGGACAAACGACGGCCATCACCCCTAACAACAATGACAGCGACACCAACAGCGTAACTACAAGAAGCTGTACACTGCCATGAAGTGAAGACGCAAAGAAAGCCGCTTTTCGACGAAGCTAGAACAATCAATGAAGGACGAAGAACTCAAGAAAGAAGTACCCCTCCAAATTGCCTCCCGGACCGTTGATCTATCATGTCACAGTCCAACAGCCGGGTCAAGTCCTGGGACTTTTTCCTTCTTTAGCGACTCGTCTCCTCAAACTGTTCTTCAACTGTTCACATTAATTCTCGCTCACCCACTGAGTATCTTCGCTTTATATGTCTTCACTATTACTCAATACTTAAGCCTTAAGTATTACTCAAATCTACTGAGCGCATATTAAATTCCTTTGACGCTGCAGATAGTTTTGATAAAAAATTAGGCCTGGGCTAATATATATAATATATATATATATATATATATATATATATATATATATATATATATATATATATATATATATATATGCAACAAGCTCATTTAGTCACATATGTAACAAGGTCATTTATTTCGTTCACAGCGGAATATTTTCTAAAAATAAAATTTATATTACCATCGTTTATAATTTTTAATCGTGTATGTACCGTAGTTTTGAGCATGAGACTGATTTTTTTTAAATGCATATAACGAATGAATTAATATATAAAATTAATTAATACTGAAATGCATGATATAAAGCCATATAGAAAATGGCGTGAGAGGGGTTTCATCTTGCCTAAAGCACCTTAAAATAGTATCTGTGTAATATTGGGTATTATAACATTAATAGGCATACTACATTATGATCGTACTGTCATTTGGCGTGAGATAACTTACGCAAAAAATACCGCAATTGGCTGCAAACATTAAAAGAAAGGTGGACGAAGGTGACATCTTGAAGGTGGTAACCCCGAGGCCAACTGCCCACACCTGCCGCCTCCTGCTAAGTCTGTTTACCTTTTATTTTGTGATACTTGTGGTGTTAATTCGCGTATCTCTCTCTACCTTGTCAAGTGCTTTGCTAGGAGGTGGAGTCTCGGGACTTCTCGTACAGTGTGTGTGTGTGTGTCCTCCCCCTGAAGCCATCTATAGGCAGGTGAGTAGCCGTTATGGTGACTGCCAAGGTCAAGGGTCAGTTATCATTGGATAACACCTGTGGTGTTATTGACCTTCTCTTACGTATAATGTTCCGATTTTGTGCTTATTAATTCGGTAATAACCGTATAATTATTTGTGAATAATGTTTTTTGATTGATAGGCCTATCACCCGAGCATAGGCCTGCACGTCGTCACAGCCCGGGAATATGGCTACACGTCACAGCAAGGCATATAGGCCTACACATCGTCACAGCAAGGCATATAGGCCTACACATCGTCACAGCAAGGCATATAGGCCTACACATCGTCACAGCAAGGCATATAGGCCTACACATCGTCACAGCAAGGCATATAGGCCTACACATCGTCACAGCAAGGCATATAGGCCTACACATCGCCACATCAAGGCATATAGGCCTACACATCGTCACAGCAAGGCATATAGGCCTATACATCGTCACAGCAAGGCATATAGGCCTATACATCGTCACAGCAAGGCATATAGGCCTACACATCGTCTCAGCAAGACATATAGGCCTACACATTAACACCAAGGAATATAAACCCGTACATCGTCACGCCCATAAGATAAAAACAAAATTAACAACTAATTTTTTTTTTAAGTTTTAGTGAATTTTCAGTGAACTGGGGAATGGTGGAGAGGGTCATTGCCCCCCTTCCTGGTTTGATCCGGCGACTATGGTATATATACAGGTTTTGGGTCTTTCTTTATATACAGTGTACACAAGAAGGTACATTGGGTTTATGAGAGTACATAACATTGATGTTTTTACATTCTTGTAAAGCCACTAGCACGCGTAGCGTTTCCGGCAGGAATTTATTCTTGGCTAGATATATGGTTAGGTATCTGTAGTTGGGTTAATAATATCACTTTCGCGCGCCCGTCCCGTACATACACGACGGCTATATTTCTATCGGTTGTGGGACCGCGTCGTAAATAGCCGGCCGATCTAAAAAAAAAAACATAAAATCCAATTCTTATTCGATCGACTTGGGGAGTGTATGAAAATGTTTGCCATTAAATGTTCGTTTTCTCTAATAGGCACATGGTCTATTAGAGAAAACGGCATTGTATTGTAACTTAGAGGAGAGACTATTGAGTTGTTGACACAACGAGGGTAATCGCCCACTTCACACACTCTTGGTGTGGGCCGCGATCATGATTCTACATTTATATGCATATGTCTGTGTACGGAATTTTATTGCGAGTTCAGTGATATAGAATATAACGCTGTAGGACTAATGTGGAGCTGACACCAAACAAAAGAGTATGAACATTTTGTTGCTGTTTGGGCGTCACGGCGAGTGATCTACGTTTTATTTATTTCGTGGTGGGATAGCTAATGCTTTGGTGACATGTTATACATATGATCTTGTAGAGAATTGTATTGCCAACACAATGATACCAAAATGAAATACGTAGCTCGAGAATTGGTGTCAGGAGAGTGAAAAGATTANCTGCTGCATGTGCTGCTCATGGTCATTCTCAGTACTGAGGCCCTCACATCCAGAAGGGGTGCTCACATTTTTTTCCCAGATGGTGCCTTTACTGAAGGCCTGAGGAAGTTGATGCAAGCCCAGTGTACCCACAGGCGTTTTAAATCTTATGCGGTACTTTAAAACATCCCTGATTGTGTTGCACAGCTTGTGGATAATTAGGGAGAGCATCCCTAGTTGAAGTCACACATCCTTCTAATTGTGCACCCTAAATTAGGTTGATTTCCTGGTGTGAATAAAAAGTACCAAGGATCATCAATAGATGATAATCGCAGCCTAAGGGTTAAAGACTGTGATCTCATTTCTGCGAGAAGATTTACAAAACATTGGATGGTTTCTCTTGGATGTAGAGGTAAGGGCTACTGGTGTGCATACAGAGAAAAACTCCCTTGAAAAACTATGTCTGTAGGAAACATTTAATTTGTGTTGGAGTTTCTTTGTTAGGTTCCTGTTGCTTGTTTCTGTGAATAGTGAAGCAATGCACAAAATTTATGTAGGAAAATCACAGATTTAAGCAAAGAGGGAACAATAAATCATAACCTAAGGAGATGAAAGTTTTCACAGTAAGCATAAATATATTGACTAATCTTTTCACCCCCCTCTCCCCAAAAAGAACATGCTATAGTGATAAAAAAAAAGCTTATAAAACAACTTAAACATACATCAAGTTTTCTTTTTGATGTGGCAATAGAATCTGTTGAGCGTACAGTCAGCTTCACATCTTTACTGGTAGTGGACAATCGCACTTTAAGAACAGTCTCTTCTCCTTCCACGCTTGCTTCTGAAAAGCAAAACAATTGTCAATTTTTATTATCACTCACAAAAGCACATTTAGTATATTGTATTATAATCAAATTTAGTAATGAAAGCAGAAAATTTAATTCAATGGTTAGGAATTACAGTGTACATATTTTACCAATTGAAATATGCAACATTACCAAATACTGTACTGTAGTCAATGTGCAGCTAGACGCCAACTATCAATCAGAAGAGTGAGAACGAGATTAACAAAAAAAACATGGCCTACTATAGAATTCCCACTGATGAATAATAGAAATATTTTAAAGAAAATTGGAACAAAGTGTTTGATTTAACCCTTCCATCGCGTGCTCGGGTTAATCACGCTAATTATCCATAAACTGTGGGTCACAGATGAGGCAATTTTAATGTATTGCGTAAGATTTATAATTCCCACATTTAAATGGGGCTTACATGTTTTCTCACACCTTCATATATAGAGAACACTTGAGAGGGTGTGTAGCGACTTCATTTTAAAGATTGTGCATACTCCCTTACTTAAGAGTTAAGTAAGGGAGCCAAGTGTTGGCTGGCATTCAGTTTTGTTGTTGTTCCAATTGCCGATTTGTATCGAGTAATTAGGGGTTGAAGATAGTTTTGGGTAGTAGAACCCCAGGCACATACCATAGGAGAGATAAGGGTAGATGAGCGAGTAATAAAGCATTACCACGTCAGGGCAAAGTACTGTACATTGTATCCAATTTTAGAAAGAATGCCAACTGTTTTATAATTTTTTTTGCCACATTTAGTATACGTTACTGGAAATTCAACTTGATATCGATAAAAACCACCAAGGAATTTATCATCTACTCTGTTACTAACTTGGATATTGTTAATTCTTAAGTTAATTTGATCAGTCAATTTACTGTACAGTATTACCAAAGCATAGAAGATTTTATCAATGTTAAGGGTGAGTTTGTTATCAGTTAGCCAAAGATGGATTTTTATTAGTTCAGTATTCATTGTATCATTTAAAATCGGAGGGGTTAGGACTGAAGAAAATGAAGGTTGTGTCATCAGCAAATAGAATTGAACGTTCAGCTCAACTCATTTGGGAAAGCAGTTAAAAGAATTGAAACTGGGTACTTAAACACATCAGTACAATAAAGAGACATTTAATAAACAGAAAATGCAAATGAAAATAATCATCCCGAATCTTGTAACATTTAACAAAATAGTGCTCTCTGGAAACTGTCCACTTAACGTCCCCACCAAAACTGGATCACACGTCATAGATTTAAACTAGCTAAACACAGATGCCGAAGAAGTATAAGAAAATTCACTTTCGCAAACAGAGTGGTAGACGGTTGGAACAAGTTAGGTGAGAAGGTGGTGGAGGCCAAGACCGTCAGTAGTTTCAAAGCGTTATATGACAGAGTGTTGGGAAGACGGGACACCACGAGCGTAGCTCTCATCCTGTAACTACACTTAGGTAATTACACAGGATCCTAAGCCCACCTGTATGTGTTACTCTGCCAGCTCTACAGGGCTCTAAACTTACTTTGTAGTCAGTGAAAAGCCACAATGTGTCCCCCTAAATACAGGAGCAAATCAAACTGCAAATTCATCATTAGCTTTGAAACTCAGTATTCATATATATTACCACAGATGGCACAAGCCTAGTAATGTTAACTTTAAGAAAACAATATCTTTGGGTTACCTCAGAGTTCTCCCTTAACTACCATTAAATCTGATAAATAATGTCACCAGAGACCACACACGAAACACCCATGCATATACTAGTACTGTACAGTATGAAATCGAAATAATAACGGTAATAATTTACCTACCAATACTTGTCCCATTGAACAACCTAGCCACAAGGCAGAGAGGGAGGAAATAATGACCCTCCTTGACTTTTCCACAAGCTGTCACTCATCATTTGCTTCATAGTAAGATGATCATCAAATGTAAGCTTTACTATCCTCATACATTCCTCATCGGCATTCACGCGTTACTTTTATTATAAGTCCTCTTGGGTCTTCCCCTTTGTACCTACAGCTGTGTCCAAACACCGCTCCTACCAGGTAATTGAGGGGACTATGCACAACCGGTGCATGCTCATATCGATGTGAGAACACTGCCTGTCCCCCCCCTTTCCTTTCACTGCAAAAACTATAAAATTCAAATTTGAGGTTTTAGCATCCTTACAAACCTTCTTGAAATTAACATGGGGCTGTTTTATGTACACCGAAGTAGGAGTATGCCTCATACTAGATGGAAAAAAAATGTTAATACTGTAGACTACACATGCAACAACTGTTTCTCTGTTACAGTATTGGCAACACGCACTAATGTCTTATATGCCTGAGGGACCCAAGGCCAACACAACCGTCAGAAACTATCTACCTGACACTAGCAACGAGTTTTGTTTATGACACTACACTATCTTGAGGTTATCTTGAGATGATTTCGGGGCTTTTTAGTGTCCCCGCGGCCCGGTCCTCGACCAGGCCTCCACCCCCAGGAAGCAGCCCGTGACAGCTGACTAACACTCAGGTACCTATTTTACTGCTAGGTAACAGGGGCATAGGGTGAAAGAAACTCTGCCCATTGTTTCTCGCCGGCGCCCGGGATCAAACCCGGAACCACAGGATCACAAGTCCAGTGTGCTGTCCGCTCGGCCGACCGGCTCCCTCCCTACACTACCTGCCACTCGTTGCCAAGCAAGCCAGATCACAACAGAACATAGGGAACAGAAATGCAAATTGATGATGAGCACTAGGGTGCAGGGAGTGTTGAATTACACTAAGCATTAGTGCCTATTTTAAAGATTCTCCCTCTTTATAACCCCTACAAACAGCAAATAAGTGATATTTATGCATAACATCGCTAGTGATATATATTTGTGAAGTGCAACTACAAGACTTGGACTGATTTAAATGAAATATGTAAATGCAAGGTATGTGTATAGTGATACACACATCTGCCTCACACGTATCAGTACACATATTATATAATGCAAGTTGAAATAAGCAAGATATGCTAGAGGAGAGAAAACTAGTCAGAAGTTTTGAAGAAATTTGACGCTGGAAAAACAAATTGCAAGCTGACAAAATAAAGGTATTTACTGCATCACAAAGCCAAGCCCTGATTATGCATTACTTGACAAGCAAGCTTCAAATAAATCAGTATGATACTTCTTGTAACTAAAATTCAACCTTATTTTTCTAGACAATAACAATAGTTTATAAATAGAGATACTGTACAGTATATAAATACACACAACAAATATTATACCTCAAATTATTCATGATTTAAGGGAACTAAACATTATATAAAATATAATACTGTCCATACAATTACACTTTCATTATTTCAAACTATTAATAATAAAAGGTTAGTTATAAATTTAAATTGATATACGAATGAGTTAAGGACGCCAACTTGGATGATTTCACAAAAATATAAAACACATTTATAGCCATGATTGAAGTAAATAGGCTAGTCAATGTTACTGCACTTTTGATAGAGGAACAGACAAACATTTTTATTTCACTTTGAGAACAGTATTACGGAACTAACGTACACAACCAATGAATAGTGCAGAATGGCTATAATACACTGTAGTTAGAAAAATTGCATCTTTTACATTATTACACATTAATGCTAACATGAATGGTCACAAGTCAAATAAACTTATAACTTGCTATTCCTGAGAAGGATTTTATTACACTAATGCTCTTAATCATTTAATCATCTAACCACTTGGATTGATTGGTAGAGCGACGCCCTCGCTGCTTCCTGAGTTGACGCTTTCTCAAGCAATGAGTGAATACAAAGAGTACTGGGAAAACGGGATACGGTCATCCCGAAAACAGGATAAAACGTGTAGCTCTCATCCTGCAACTACACTTGGGTAATTATTGATAGTTATCATATCGCTTTAAAGTGCTATAAACTCTTACTGGCGTAACACTTTCTCCTCATAATTACCTTACCTTTTCCTCAATCTTTTAGTTTACAAAAATAAAAGGACAATGCTGTGTTTACATTTAACCTTCTTAATAACAAATTATGATTCTTTAATAGCAGCCAAGAACACGCACAAGGTGATAGACATTTCGTAGATAAACACAAGACAAAGTTAGAGAAAATTCGGAGGTATGCCACCTGGCTAGTCCCAGAGCCTAGAGGAATGAGCTACGAAAAAAGGCTACAAGAGCTAAACCTCACGTCCCTGGAAGACAGAAGAGTAAGGGGACAGCCATGATCACTACCTACAAAATTCTCAGAGGAACCGACAGGGTGGACAAAGGCAAACTATTTAGCATGGTGGAACATGAAGGGGAGACAGGTGGAAGCTGAGTACCCAAATGAGCTACAGAGACATTAGAAAGAATTTTTTCAGTGTCCAAGTAGTTAACAAATGGAATGCACTAGGCAGTGATGTGGTGAAGGTAGATTTCATACACAGTTTCTAATGTAGATATGATAAGAGCCCAGTAGGCTCAGAAATCTGTACACCAGTTGACTGACAGGCGAGAGTTGGGAACAAAGAGCCGAAGCTCAACTGCAAGCACTCCTAGGCGAGCATACAACTAGGCGGATATAGCAATGCAGACTTATTAACCTAAGTACATTATAATAAAAGCATTTTAAACAATTAAACATTAAGGACTGAAAACTGAATGGATAAATAATGACCAAGTATAAAGCATTCCAAAAAAGCAGGGCAGGAACATGCACTGATACCAGAGGTTGGCTCCAGGACAGGTACATGTAAAAGAATGGTATAAGATAGGGAAGGAAAAAGTAGGGTTTGAACAAAATTTTAAGAATATAACTGAACAAACTGTAGAAGGCCTGCCCACGTAAGGCAGCCCATTATTTATATAAAAACAAACATTTATACACACGTCTAACTAAAAACACAATAATAGAGCACAATGTGAAGACAAATTCAGTGAGGAGGAGGGTTTGAAGTACACAAGTGTACAGGTAAGAATGCCTAAGAGAGATTTTGCACTTACATCTTGGGAAAATATTCTTGGCTAATAAAAATTCTCAATTGTTCTACAATGAAAGACCCAATGTTGAAAGTAATGAAATGCCTCTTTCTGGACATTATAAATAATCCTCATTCATAACTTGTTATAAATGTTTAATGCACATGGCTTCATAAGGCTTCATGTAATCATTTTCTTTGAAATTGCTTTGGTATGGTATCATGGTGAATTGAGTATACTATACAGTACTGTATTACCTTATCCACCAGGATATTTTAATGCTTGTACATTTTATAGACCAAGGGACATTCCTTCCCCCCCCCATGAACACCTACTTTTTTTTTTTTTTTTTTTTTGCTAATACCATCATATTTTTTCATGAAGAAAATACATTTTTGGGGATAATTCTAAAAAAAAAAATTCTAACACTTGCATGTTCTGTGGCTACAATGTGCAGCATCAACAATTCTCACACCTCATGCCACAACACTCACATTGTGGCAAGTGAAAAATCTATATATATTTGTATGCACCTTTTTTGTACCATTCAACAGAGCAATCATTTGCAAGCACTTGAACTCCAAAAACATAAAATACATGACAAACAGCCACACAATATTGTAATATTGTTCTAAGCATCCCCATTTTGGATCACTCTTTTCCTATAGTACCATTAAAGTAAGTACAGTCAAATATTTATTCAAACTTTTTTGTTCTATGCTAAACGGCAACAATTTGCAAACATCTTTACGTGAAATAAGTTAGCACTGGGCACTAACCAGGAGCAAGTGTGCTAAACATGAGTAATTAATCCTTACAAGTAGGTTATCACACATTAATTGCCGGGTCAATGCGCTTTTAGTCATTTGCCGATTTCAGTTATTCCCTTTTACATCATTTTTATGCAAATAATGTAAAATGGTTATAACACACCTGTATGAAGTAATGGAATAAGCATCATTTTTTCATAGTTCTAGGATATCATTAATACTGTAATTGCTTATTATGCAATGTGTACTAGAAGCCTGTGATTATCATCAAATAACAATTTAGTGTTTCCCATCTGTTTGACTATTTCTAGGACTGCATTGCAAGACAATTTGAGATGTGCCAGGAATAAATTTACATGCAATATCGGTATACATAACACATTGTAAGACCATAATATTCAACAACTGCTTTTGTTAACGTGTACATAAAATGAGCAAGAAAAAAGCCATTTAACTCGAACATGAGTGTCCCCCCCCCCCACTGCACAACAAGATGGCTAACTGCATTTTTCGTGTTGACGTACCCAATGACTACCCAACCCAGCTTATATTATACTACAGGTTGAAATGAACATTCTGCAACAACAAATGATTAGTATTTTTAAGAGGTAATTTGTCAATGTTTATTATGCCCACTCTTTGTGGGTTAAGGAGATTGTACCAAGACCAATCACATAATAACCTTTGGTAATCATCCAAGAAATAGTCTTCCTTCTCACTATAAATTCCAGACTATTAATCACCTTAAATATAGACAAATGACTTTCCATTGCCCAAAATGGAATATAGCTCCATGCTGAGTATAATAGCTTTTTTTTTATTTTCTATATTTTTTTAAAACCAATTAGAGCAATATTAAAGGCATCATCATCACATACTCGCATAAAACCAAACACTAACCATATTAAACTTATTGAAGGTAAAAATATTTACCTTTTTGTAGAAGCTGTCGACATTAAACCATCTCTTAGAACTAAGTGTAGACTGTACAGTACAAAATGGAATATTGAAAAACACTTGACATACATAATCCTGCAAAAGACCTAACAAATATTCTTGTTTTAAGAATAAAATTTAGTGGATTCCCACTCCAGTGAAAACCCCCCTCCAACAGTTGACGGGAAACAGTTAAAGACTTCCGCTTCATTTTGAGTCTTATGCACCAAATTAGGCATTATGAGAATATAATTCTGATGATCTGTATTTGCAGTAACAGACAAGAAAATTCAACAGTAATTTTAAACGTGAAAAATTTGAAAAAATACAAGTTCAATTAACTACATTGCAATATATATAACATTAATTGTTGCTAAATGATAGGTTATAAGCTTATAAGCTTATTTCTGAGCAGGGTATCCTGCTGCTCTCCAAGGTACAGTGGTTAACTGGACAAAGTATCACCTTCAGTCACTCGGGAGATCATGGCACCGGCACTACAGCGATTATCGTCTCTGCAAGGTTGTACGAAAGTGCTACAGAGCCACTGGTAAAAGTATCAATTCGGTAAACAAATGGAGACCAGGACCAATGGAGACATTGACTACTGTTTCTTTTACAGTAGTCAATGCTTGTACTAGATAAGCACAGTACTACTACTGACCAAACTCAAAGGAACAGAAAATAGATTAGTGAGCCATTTAGGATCAGACCCAGAAAAGTTCCTAGGAACCTGGCCCCTAACAGAACAAACCAAGATCCAGAGTGAAAAACTCTCAAGTCAGAGAAACCGATAAATGGAACACTCACAACCATGAGCACTCGACTGACTGAATCACCAGAGGCCTCCAGTGTACAGTACCTAACGTCAAGCTAAGTTGCTGATGTACACTACTTAACTGGTGGAAACCACTAGGCAACAAAACAAGCACTGGACATGGGATCAAAATGCCCACCAACTGACAGGAAATGCAGTCAGGGTGTATTTGAGAGTTCAGGGTATATTATGCCACTTGATTACCTTGAGGTTACCTTGAGGTGCTTCCGGGACTTAGCGTCCCCACGGCCCGGTCGTCGACCAGGCCTCCTGGTTGCTGGACTGATCAACCAGGCTGCTCGCAGCCTGACGTACAAGTCACAGCCTGGTTGATCAGGTATCATGGTGGTAGATTGAAGTTTGTTAGCCAAGATTAGTAATGAGGCAATTCAGCACCACCTACTACTGGCAAGTACACACTCTTAGCGTGGTTCATATATGAATTTCAAGTTTTCAAGTTGTTTTAGTGATGTCCTAGAATTCTGATATGACCCTTCACAAATGCAATAGTCCCTGTAGGAGGTGCCATGTTACCCTGCATGACAAAGTGCCAATGTAATGGACAGCAAATCCCATCTCAGCAAGTGGCAGAATATACATGCCCAGAAATAATAATGATCAAATGCACCAGAAGGGTTTGAAAGCAATAGCTCCACTCAAGTGGAAACCCACTGTACTGTGTATCATTTATAACCAATACATGAAAGTAGATTCATTTCTGAATCGTTAATCAAAAAGCTAACTTTTTATTCAATTAACCCTTAAACGGCTCCAATTGCTATCTTTAATTATATACTGTGTCCGGACTGCCAAAAAATGCTTTTCCTTACACGAGTTTTGTGAACTATATTTTGCCATGCACACCATGATGTAGGACTTATTTGCCAAGCTGTTTAAGGGTTAAGGGCCATTTCTAGACTTCAAAACATAACATACACAAAACTATATAGTGCTACAGTAGTAATTTACACTTTACTTAAAATCCACATATGTGCATTTTTAATTATGTCAAAATTAAAAAGTAACTTGCCTGCTTCATTTTCACCGTCTTTATCAGGTGATCGTTGAAGGATGTTGAGTGGGTAGGACAAGCAATAAACAGGTAGCTGATACCTTGTTCCCAGCTCATCGTAGCAATCAGTCAAGGCACCTGCATTATTTAACACTTTATTATATCTAGTGCTAATTCTAGTCTGATAAGAATTGTGGAATTTTAGTATAAAAAATAGCCAATAAAATGTCATGCATGGAAGAATGGAAAATAAAATTTAATGTTACTAAATAAATGCCAAAACAATTAAAACAATATTTTGGGCTAGATTGATGAAAATTCTTACAAATTTGAGAAGTCATTGTGTGCTAATCAAGATATGTAAAAAGGGAAAGATCACAATCAACACAAAATAGTTAAAAAAAAGGAAGCTATCAAATTAGACAGTACTCTAGTCAATTCAGTCAGATAATGCCTGTTACTTGTGCTTAATTGAAAGGGGGGTTTGTGAAGACAATACTGTACCCAAACTCCAAATCAATGGTCAATACATAATGTCAGGAACTGGAAGCCTGTAGTTAGGCCTATTGATATTCCCAAAGATCAACAACTGACCTTGCCCAGGATGCAACAAAACAACTGCCTAATTCCCTGGTAACTATTTTATGGGTATGTCACGAGGCATCAGGTGAAAGGAAACATACCCAACCGTTTCTTTCCTGCCCAGGGATTGAACCCAGGACCCTTGTTTGCAAGTAAAGGATGTAGACCATTGTGCTATAGGAAGGCCCAAGAATTATTGTGCCAAGATCATATGCTACAAAACCAATGTACTATACTAGGATACTTTAATTTCATTATAAACCTTAGTGAGTCCTCTTCTGGCACCAATAGGGCCATACCAGCCAAGTGAAGAGGTGCTGAATATATAATATCTATACTGTGTCTACACTCATATTAATAAGATAATGTATTTTTTGTTTACAGTGTGGCCTTGTGGTAAGGATGCCCCTGGTGCATCCTATTAATGAAACTCGAACTTCAAATAGCATTACCATGAAACACTGAGCCAGAACTTCCAGATATCCTGAACACATTGTTAAACCCAGTTTTGAACCATCCGTTAAAACACACACTAATATTTTGACAATGCACTCATAACTAAATCATCATCGATCACCATAAGCATTACCATCTCTACTGATTGCTTGACTGATGGCCATATATCCTCATATTAACAATGTAAAGCCACCAATGAAGAAATTTATATTCAAGACCAACAAATGTCTATTCATCATAGATTACACACTATATAGCATAACCTAATAAACACCATCCCATTTCAAGAATCATATAGCAGCCCCACACTTTATAAGACTAGATATACAGTGCTCCTTGCATGTCACAAGGCATCAAACACGCACTCCACACACTGCCGCCACCCAGCCTTGTTCCCTACATCTTTTGTGCTAGTAATACTCAATCACCACTCTCCCATACATTCATTATGACCATTACATGCATTTTTTTTTCATCCTATCCTCAAATGCTGTACACTCTTTTCACCAGTTTATCACCAACTGGTTAACACAGCCAAACTATCCTGGTGCACTTTCTTTCAACTTGCCAACCATTATGAGTCACATTTTTCCTGACCATGACATTTACAGTCCTTGCTCAATCTTTTCCAAACCCAATATACACTGTTCGGCCCTATTTTATCGATTTTTCATAAGTTTAGTTATTACCACTCCATGACATTCTGTGGCTATTTATTTCATTGCACAATCCACTTTCCTTCATAAAGCCATCAAGAAAATAACATGCATGCATCACACTTGGTGTGGTTGGACTGTGTGCCATGCAGATGTGCCCAATTATTACCCACCAGCTTACAACCTTGCCAAGGAGATGTAAAGTTAGCTAGGGATCAATGTCTTCCCTCAATGCTCTCGTCATATCAAGTGAAATTTACTTCCTATCGAGATGTCGCAGAAATACCTTATTATTAAAAATGAACCGAAGGAACAACTGCGGACCTGTGTTTTCTAAGCAGCAGTGTGAGAATCTCCACAAAGAAAGATATTACAAGGAAAACACCATCTCAAAGATCATGTTCCCTTCTAGGAACTAACTAACCTCCAAGAGGGACAGCTGACAAAAATTCATAGCAACCCTATCTACACTATCCTGTTCCATACCCCCTTTACATGTTCTGGACTCATAGTGCATACTATACATTTTATTTATGCAATTTTCCTATTTCCCTTCCTACGATGCCAGTTGTCTACTTGACACATGCTAACACACGTGTCTTGCCACATGTCTACATGCTAATAACCCGAACCTAATATCAGGACATTTTCAAAACAACTTCACAATCTGCCCCTCTCTCCAGACATCTAACCCATCCAAGTATCTCTCTCTACATATTACCTTTGCTATCACATTACTCACCACTTGCTTATGCCATAAATTTCTTTGGAGTTTCTCTGACATTTTGACTAACTTTTATTTATCTACCTTACTACAGAGCCATGTTTGACTAACATATATGGAAGAATACAACTATGCATTTCTTTTCCACAGGTTTCCTTTCATTGTCAATATCATGCATGCTGTATGCCCTTTAAAATTAATCAAATATTGCTTTCAACTCCTCTCCTACACCCATAAGATTCTGTAATCCATCCCTTTCACAGATTGGCCCAAGAACATCACAAAATTAACTTCCTCTTTGCAATATATATGTATGTATAACATCTTTACATGAAAGGAGCTCGATACCATTTTCCATGGAAAGTTATACTAGACAGACTTGTTTTTCTGAATCATAAGCATTAATCATCTAGTCAGTGCCATATACACTTCTTTTCGTTAAACACCTGCCCTACTTCATATTCTTTTCAAAAGTATTAACATAACTAAAAATTGTTTGCTTTTTATCATCTTGACAAATTATCTACTAGGTTCTTCAAAAAAGACAAAACACACATAGCACCTCTAGAGATTTAGAATGTTGACACATTCAAAGTTGATCACTTTAATGGACAATATTATTTACATGTTTCAAGTCAGGTTTAAGATGATGTAAGAATGTGCTGTTCCTAAAAATATATTTGAAAATAAACACTATTTGCAAGCCCCCCCTGTTACCTTGACTTAAATCTATCTTTTTATTAAATTGTATATGACTACTACACTGCTTTTTAAAATTTTGATTGAACATTTATACATTCCATTATTGTAATTTAATTGTTATTACAGTGGCTGACACTACATTTGCACACTACCCATTAATTTAACTTTTTTTTTCAGCAAAGCAAGAAAACATGCTGTGATGAAAAATGTGAATATAGCTGTATGCCACTATATTCCTGAATTTGTGAATATGGGGGGCATAGTTGAATGGTTTGGCCATCTAGAGATGTGACCCAAGGTGGTTCTTATGTACCTCTAGTCAGGACAAGTACTCCAAGGACTAGTGGTCTCCATTGTTCCGAAATTTGCAGACATATTTACGTGCGAGTTCTCCTTAAACCTCCAAATTTACCAACAAAATTAAGCACCCTTTAAAATGTCACCTTCAAATAGAGGAAATCTGTCATGAGGTGCCCCCTATAAACAATCAACCCGAGAAGGAAAATGCGATACCAATATAATGAAGACAATTTTAGAATTTATTAAGAAGGGAGAAATGCATCTCTTTCTATTATGAACAATACAGTTAAAGCCTTTTACATTTTTTTTATCAGACAAATTAAGTAGTAGTAAAGCTAGGGAAGGAATCGAGTCCAAAGCCATTAAGGTCGAGGAAGCAACAGTGGTACAAGCAGAAGCAGAAATAATACATCAGTGAAAGGCTGGTTATATCAGAAGATTTCACACTTGTATTAACATCATTCAAAAGTGAGTATTGAGGGAGGTGGTCCAGGGGATTAAACACTTTCATTTTAACCTCATTTTTCTCATTCCTGCTCCTACTGTTGGTGGTCAAGCAGCAGCCAAAACACTATTTCGAAGTTCACTTGTTTTATTACACAAGGCTAAACAAAAGTATAAAGTTAGCAAGGTTAAGGTCACCAGACCTCAGCCGTCAAAGAAAAAAAAATTACCTACAATTTTGGATAAAAACAAAACAATTTTTTTTACCAACTTCAAATACACTATAATAGTATGATGTAATAATAATCATAAAAGCAACGGCTTGAAATAAATATAAATTTGGGTTTCATGATACAGCAGTGTTCATGCCCCTTTCAAAATTTTTAGGAAAAATGTATTTTTTTTCCTGTTTTTAGGCAGAAGTATAGCCTTTTTACTTTAGAATACGTATAATATATATATATATATATATATATATATATATATATATATATATATATATATATATATATATATATATATATATATATATATATATATATATATATATATATATATATATATATATATATATATATATATATATATATCATATGATATACAGTCATGGTAAAAAATGATGTGGTCCAAGCATTGTTGCTATGTCACTTCTAGAAATGTATTAAAAATCCCACCACAGCATACTGACACCATGATACCTTCTATACAAGTATCAGCTCTGAATGTTCTGTGGTTTCCAAAGAATGAACCACTGATCATTGGGATGGACGATTCCAGTTCTCGGACACAATGGGAGTTGTCCCTTCGCTTCCCTACCCCACCCCTTCAGGAAAAAAAATGTAAATGCCAATGAAAATTAAGAAACATTGCCACCATTTATGTACAGTAATATCACATCTTATTACTCAGTGGTTTTCATTATACAAGCCACTGAATATTTAGGCAATTGATGGATGTACTGGTGCTCACCTATGTGGATTTTTGGACTTATGCTCATTACAGATATGTTACTCAATGAATGTTGCTTAATTAATAGCAATGAAAGGAAGGTAGGTATAATAATACACATTTTATACTGGTAACTTTCATCGATGGGTGATAAAACTACCTGGCTGAGCACATTGCTCCTGTTTAGATAGTACTTTTTGTAACTGGGCACCAAAGTACAAACGTTTATGTACTAAGAAATTAGATAGTAGAATTTTGTACTACAGTATTCACTTTATAGTTCAAAAATTAGAATCTATAAACAAACTTAAATAGCACACGTGTACTATATTAGGCCTCGGATAGCGTGTATTAGGAAGGTTAGGTTACGTTAGTTTAGTTTGTCTTTGCAACAGAAAATCGTTACAGTTTGTCCAAATTCAACAGTACTGTACCAATTTCTAGTTTCCAATTGCGTTGAACATCGGTATATGTACTGTACTAAGGTCCTCATCATTATTATATGTACTACCAAAACAGGAGGCTGGGCTCAATACCACATCTTTCCAATCACACGTGTCTTCCTGAAAACTGATATTTTAAATCCAATTTGAAAACAACTTAGGTGGCTGATGACCCAACAACTTTCACCCAACATACTGCCAAAGTTTTTTTTTTTATCAAATTTTGTACTTCAAGGTGAAGGAGACAACAGCTGGCCTGCTACAAGACAGTAAAGTGATGTTATTTATGGAAACCATGACCCTCTCATCCAGAAGATTGTGAGCTAGCAAGTGGCAATATTACCTGTTGTTCACGTTCCTCCTCAAAATACCACTTCCAAGATCTGTCCCATGGCCCAAGGCATCATTCAAAACATTAACATTTTTACCAAGGACTTGCAAGAGTTATCCCTGATTTGGAAGGAAACATTAGGAATTTTACAAGATGTTGACATTAAAACTGCCATATGGAATGTTGGTGTTAAAGAAACACTAGCACTGCTGGTTGGCAGTGTTAGAGAAACAACTGGCTAAATGGATGGAGAAAACTGTGCCAACCTCCACTCTCACTATCAACCAAATGTGGTGGAAGATTTTCAAGGTTCCCTTTTAAAAATCTGCACATTCTGAGAAAACAAGACTGGAAATCCTTGGCTATGGTTTAGTTTTCCATAGTAGAGGACAACTCATCAGGGTCCCTGTAGATGTACATATTCCCCAGGATGTAACCCACCAAAAAGTTGTCTAACTTTTGGGTACCTCAAGATGAACAGAAGCATCAGGTGAAAGGAAATGTTCCCCAAATACTTGTCCCTGCCAAAGGAATTGAACCTGGGACCTTCAGGCTGTGAGCCGACTATGGCTATACAGAGGTTAATGGACACTGCAGGTAGCTGCAGATAAATAAGTGAATGGGGGGGGGGGGGGACTTGAGCCCTTACCGAACCTACCTTAGTTTTAAGTGATTAAGATATTTTGTTGACTTGGTAACAGAATCAGAGTTAGTAATTATCAAAAGAAGGCACCAAACCGGGAAGGCTCTGTAGCACCATCAAATGTGCGGATTAATCAGAGGGCGCTAAATATCACCAAGGATGCCAATACAAGAACAGAAATGCATAGGGCGAATGATGTCAAAAGTATCCGATTCACCAAGAATTCTACCGAGGGACAAGTGATTGCGACGGACGGTCGGAAAGCAGACACGCTCGTCCTGGAAGTCAGGACATCCAACAAGGATATGCATGACCATAAGAGGGACAATGCAATGCAATAAGGAGGAGGGCAGAGCTCCATTAAGTGACCACGAGTTAAGTGTACATGGCCAATACGCAACCTTGCCAGAGCCGTTTCCCCACCGCCGGTTACAGTGGCAAGAGGAAGGCCATGAGGGCACACTACTCTTAAGAGTACGTAGTTTATTATCAGCAACAGAAGACCAACAACCCTGCCAACAGGCAAGGATGGAGGCATGAATAACTGTTAAAGAGCCAGACACAACTGATGGTTCATAACATTTTGACAAGAGCTGCAAAGAAATCATGTCTTTAACTGTTTAAGTACAATTTGCTATCTGTTGTAATGCTCAACAAGTGAGCCTGTTGCTTTATTTCTTGTACTCTCCTCTTCAATTAAAGAATGCACCACTGCTGAAGTTTCTTTCTCTGCTCAAGAATAAATCAATACCTTCCATA
>WNGS01004946.1:12467811-12512921 GCA_020271785.1 Procambarus virginalis
AAAAAAAAAAAAAAAAAAAAAAAAAAAAAAACGCTTATTCTCAACCCACTTCTGACTTGCCGCAGTAGATGCTATTTATTGTGCACTTCTAACCAAATTGACCAAAATCCTGGTTATACAGCATTTTTTATTAATAAAAAAGTAACCCAACCTCCACACATCAAATGTAAGGAAACGGACTACATTTTGGCCTGCCCTGGACCTTTATCAATTTTTGTGTGATAATTTCAAGCTTCATTTACTGTATATAACAAAGGTGTAGAGCTAGAAAAATTATTTCCAAAAATAGTGTATCATCTGATTTACATAAAGTTCATTATTACATATTATTTATACACACTTTACATTCGTAAATGGATAAGGCTAGAGAGCAAAAATTGGTAACACTATTCAAAACTGATAAATACCCCAACAAAATGCCTATAAACACGCCACTAAACAAAACTCGGAAAAACAAGGCACAGAACTCGCAGCTCTCACTGCTGCAGTGGCCATATAGCGCATACTATGCATTTGAATATCTTGTACACAGCATACCACTGCATGAAAATCCTGTATATCTCTCAATCTGAATTCACATATATTATACTATAACATTTGAATGGGAATCAAAATAATCTGAAAAAGACATTGAGCGAGTGCGAGTGTAATTACCAAATTGTAGTGGAGGGTGAGTGTTGTGCTCATGGTGTCCCGCCTTCGTAGCACTGTCATAACGCTTTGAAACTACAAACGGTTTTGGCACTTTTCATTACTTTCTCACTTGTCTTGTTCCACCCATCTACCATTCTGTTTGCAAAAGAAACTTTCTAATATTTTTTTGCACCTTTGTTTCCTTAGCTTGAATCTGTGACCTCTTGAGGTTGTCGGTTTCAGGAATTCCTCTCAATTTGGTAAATTCCCATCATTATTTTGTAAGTGGTGATCATATCCCCTCTTATCTTCTAGTTTTGGCATATTTAATGCCTCTAGTCTCTTCATAACTCTTTCTCTCAGTTCTGGATGCCATTTTGTAGCATGCATTTGGACCTATTGAAGTTTATTGATGTGCTGCTTGAGACTCGCCTGGCGTTCCGCGAGCGCTTTGTCATGAGTTCGTATCCTGGCCGGGGAGATTTACTGGGCGCAAATCCTTAACTGTAGCCTCTGTTTAACTCGACAGTAAAATGTGTACTTGGCTGTAACAACGATTCTTCGCGGCGGGGATCGTATTCCAGGGACCTGCCCGAAATGCTACGCGTACTAGTGGCTGTACAAGAATGTAACAACTCTTGTATATATATATAAAAAAAAAAAAAAAAGATATGGGCACCATACAACTGCTGCATATTCTAATTTTCGTCTCACAAAGGAATGAACACTGTCCCCAGTCTTTCTCCATCCATGTAATTAAAAGTAAGTACAGTAATTATCAAAAGAAGGCACCAAACCGGGAAGGCTATGTAGCCATGTACAGTAATTAAAAGCGATTCTGAAGTTGATAAGCACAGCATATGCTCTTCGCACAATGTCCTTTGTGTGTTCCTCTGGTAACATTCTACTATCCAGAACCACTACTAATCTTTTTCTTTGTTAGAGTTCTTTAATTCCTTTCCACAAAGTAATCACAATGGCATGATATATCAACTGATATGTCATGCAATTTGCAGCTTCTTTGTGATCTGATGGAGTAGAGTTAGGAGTGTGAACATCTTTACTTACAGGCCAGAGTGTAGGTAAGCCTATTGTAAAATCCTGGTTGGGCACCAGGTCAGGCCTCCAACCCCCCTCCCCCCCCAGTGAATTCAGTAGAGTTACAGCTTGATAGGCTTTTGTCCTATCGTGGCCAAGTAGGCCAAGATCAAGGTTTGGGAATCATCAGAACACTGGTTCAAGTCACCTCATTGCCCCAAAATTATCTTCCCATTGATATATCATGCCATTGTGATTTCTGTGTGATATACGCATTTTATGCTTCGACACCAACTAGGTTTTGATGTCCCCCATGGCAGTGAAACGGCACCTCATGCAGCACGAGCCTACATTAATCACCTCCTGGAAAACAAGTCATTAATTAAACTAGACTTTAAAAATGCATTCAACCAAGTAAAAAAGGATGTGGTACTGGAAACAGTTTGAACAAACTTTCCTAGTCTACTCCCCCTTCGTTTCAGCAGGATACAGTAGGAAATCGACGCTGTCGTTTGGGGAATATGAAGTTGTTTTTGCAGAAGTGTCCAGCAGGGAGACCCACTTGCTCCTTTCCTTTTCTGCATGGCTGCTAAAAATGTCACAAGCAGGTTGACCAGCGAAATCAACATCTGGTTCCTGGATGATGACACCCTGGCAGGAACACAGGAGTCCTTTCTAGGGGATCAACAGCTGATGAAATCTAAGGGAGAGGAGTTAGGACTCCCTCTAAATCCATCAAAGTGCAAAATCCTCTCATCTAGCCAACCAATCATAGACGAAGTAAGAACCGTTTTTCCAGGAGCCCCAGTGATCATTCTCACTAACAGTGTTGCCACTGTATATTATATATATAGAGGGGCTTTGATTTACGATGGTAATCCGTTCCCAGAGACGTATCGTAAGTCAAAATATCGTAAGTCGAAGTGATTTTTCCCCATAAGTAATAAAAGGAATTGAATTAATCCATTCCCCACCCTCCAAAATATTAACTTACAAATACATTTTATACTGAATACAATTTTTTTCTCTAACTACAACACAGTACGTATGTTTACCTTACCTTTATGGAGGATTCTTGATGGCGTATGGAAGATGGCGATGAGGGGGGGAGGAGACGTGTTACTGTTTGGAAGGGGAGTCCCCTTTCATCATCACATCAGGCAGTGATGTTTACTCTGGGGTACTCACTCTCCTACGTTTTGTCTGCATGCCACTAGGACCTGGTTGTGATTCACTGCTTGTTTGTCTCACTAAAAATTTGTCTAGAGACACTTGTTTTCCCTTCGTTTTAACATTTGTCTGTAGTGATGCACCACAGTGTCATTGAAAAGGTTAAGGCAACAGCCTATTGCAGCTTGATTTGGGCGAATCGTTTCAGCAAAAGTTTGCAGTTCTTCCCATGCTGCACACATGTTCTTAATTTTTGAGGAATGGACATTCTGTACTGCCTCCTCCTCCCCTGAAGAAATTTCCTCAGCTACCTCATGTTGCTTCTTTTGAAGGGCTTGGAGTTCTTTGGTGGTCAGTTCTTCGCTGTGTTCCTTCACCAACTCCTCAATATCAGCACCATCCAACTCCAAGCCCAATTGCCGGCCCAGAGAAACAATTTCCTCAACATGAGGCACTTCAGGTTCAGGCTCAAACCCCTCAAAGTCTTGTTCTGCAACACATTCAGGCCACAATTTTCTCCAGCCAGAGATCATGGTTCATAGTCACTTTTTGCCAGGCTTTGTCTATGAGTTTTTAAGCACTACAAATGTTAAACGTTTTTTTCCAGAATTCTTTGAGGGCGAGTTGTGTGGCATCCATCACTTCGACATCTCCGAAAAAGTGCTCTTTCATAAAGTTTCTTAAAATTGGCAATGATTTTCTGGTCCATAGGCTGAAGTACGGAGTGGTGTTGGGAGGAAGGAACTTTACTGTAACAAAACTAAATTCCTCCATCAATGAAACCTCCAGGCCTGGAGGATGGGCCTAGTCTGATAGAACATGTTCTTAATCCGGATAGACTTGCGTTCGAGTCTGTCGCAATGGTTGCAACTACAGGGCACAGATAGATTTCTGTGATGTCCTCTCCTGTAGGAGCATCAGTTTCGATAGATTCTCTGGATAGCATTGTCGATGAGAAGCAGGGCCCTGAGTGACAAACTGTTCTCCTGCAAATATTTTTTGATGGCAGGGCACAACACCTCGTTCACCCACTCGGTAAAAAATTGCCTAGTCACCCATGCCTTAGCATTAGCCTTCCACATCACACACATTTTGTATTTCTGCACATTATATTTTTTTGAAAACCCTTGGATTTTCAGAATGATACACAAGCAAGGGTTTAATTTTCAAATCGCCACTCGCATTACCACACAACACAAGAGTAAATCTTTCATAGGCTTGTGTCCGGGCAATGACTTCTCCTCCTCGGTAATGTATGTTTTCTTCTGCAATCTTTTCCAGAATAGCCCTGTCTCATCACAATTAATTAAACACTTGTGGTAGGTATGCCTCACTCTGCACAAAATCTTTAAATTCGCCAATAACTCTTCCAGCCGCTGGTTTGTCTGAGCTGGCACCCTCCCCATGCCTCACAACACTATGAATTCTACTTCTTTTTCTAAATTTCTCAAACCATCCCCTGCTCGCCTTAAACTCTTTCACTTCTGCATCACTCGTTCCAGGGGTTTTCTTTAGAAGATCTTCATGCAATTTTCTTGCCTTTTCACAAATGATGGCCTCTGAAACGCTATCACCTGCTAACTCTTTGTTGTTTATCCAAATTAATAACAACTGTTCAACATCCTCAAGTGTTTGTGTTCTACGTTTCGTGATTATTGATATGCCTTTTGCTACTTTAACACTCATAATATCCTTTTTCTTAGCAAGTATGATGTATATCGTTGACTGAGATTTATTGTACTGCCTAGCTAGTTCAACAACCCACACACCATCTTCATATTAACAAATGATCTCTTGTTTTTGCTCTACGGTCATCTTGCATGGGTTTTCATATGTTGAACCTTACCACTGACTTTCTTGGGACCCCATGGCATGATATATAATAATCAGTTTTATGTTCAAAAAGCAAAAAAATCACTACAAAAACAGAATTTCTTATAGGCGTGATCGTCACTAAGCGGGCGGCTGTAGTAAACTGAGGCAGGTCGGCCCACGTGACCGGGAACCACGAGCTCAGTCAACCCAAACGTGTACTAACAAATATCATTAGTCGATGATACTATCTTAAGTCAAGTCGCACTTTTCAATCAAATTTACATCGTAACTCCAAATTATCGCAAGTCGGGGCAATCGTAGGTGCCACTGCATGTGTATATGTATGTATGTTAGTATATTTTGGTAGCAGTCTTTCCTGTAGACATATATTATTAAATATGACCGAAAAAGTAAGATTAATAATTCTAACACGAATTTTCTCAATATTTCTTATGTTTCTTTTCGCTGTTGATGGTAATTGAAAAATCAATTCTCCAAAATTCATTTTTATTTCTAGTCTGACGCGACACTTGAGCGCGTTTCGTAATAACTTATTACGTGTACCGTAGTCGTGTTAGAATTATTAATCTTACTTTTTCGGTCATATTTAATAATGTATGTATGTATGTATGTTCAAGAACAAAGATCATATTCAACAACAATGAATATGATCATACTGAAAGGCAGATGGTAAGAAAATACTTCGAGTTTGGTCTCTCCTTCCCTATGCATGTGCTAATTACTGTGTAGAAAATGCCTTCTCCTTTAATGAAATGTACTGTATACACAATGGCAAGTTCCTAATTCCTTGTGATGATAAGAATCACACTCACAAACATACTATCATGCTCAAATTGTTCATAAACATTAATGGCTCACCAAACAGAACACCTTAAATAAACACTTAATGCTCCTTAAAATGAAATGTGCACTAAGTGGCTCTGTACAAGAGCAAGATGCAGACAATATAAACTTACAAGACTAGCCTCAAACAACATGGCTATGAAGTGATAAACAAGCACTTCCAGTGAAGCACTCGTATTAACTACGGACATGACATTTCATACATTCTTTCACACAAAAAAGTTACCCACTGTTTGACCACAACATTAATAAATAATAATGAGTATTAGCAAGATATGCTCGACACATTTTAAGAATTCCATTTGGGGAACATATGGTAACTCAGAAAATTTGTGTTCTTTAAATAAAATTTGGTTTTATCCTTATGTATAATTATAATAAAGACAGTTCCATAATAACAAAACCTGGTCCATATATGGAGAATTATAAAGCCTAACTTGGAGAGAATCATTGTTTGTACAGGTACTACTTACTTTTGTCAGCTTGAGCTTGAAGTTCTCTCAACTATGCCTAAAAAAGTCATCACAAACACTGCAAGAAATAGCCAAAAGCAATTATAGTGTTATTGCTTCTAAATGAAGGACAAGCTCGAGGACAATACACAAAGTCAGCATAGATCACAATTGTACTTGAAACTCGTCTACTCCTAAATATATAAAATCATGCTTGCTCCTGTATATGCCAAGCTAACCACTCCTATACCTTATAAATTGCCACCCTCACTTCCGTGGAAATACACATTCATGGACTGTGTATTTCACTTGGACTGTATGGGTCTCTAACCGCGGACCCCACGCGTGTGAGGCCGTAGCACTATCAACTAGGCTATATGAGCAGTCTTAAAAGGAAAGTTTTCAGAAGCAGCATCCTGCTGCATCCAATATCTTATAGTCACCCATGTAACAATAATGCCTGCCCCTGCATGTGCCTTGTCTACCGTCCCTGTAGATAAGCCCAGTATCATGTAACAGGGCTTGAAAGGGTCAGGCTATTCAAGCCATGACAACCAGTACATCATAATAAAATTTCCTGAAGCAAGAACAGGCACTTTAAATTAATACAATTAAACATGAAATTGCTTTCAAAACTAAATACATAATTGATCCTAAAATATATCAGGATGTAACAATATCAAAAAGCATCAAGCCCAGATTGCTATACACTATAGCACTATCTTTGGTACAGAGTATTTGAGTTCCCAGATAGCATTAAAGATGCAAGTACAGGAGCAGAAAGATACAAGATGGGAAATGTTTAAGGAGGCATATTCCCCAAGGATTTTAGCAATGGACCAATAAATAACATCGAGTAACATTATGTCACCTAAAACAAATTATAGGATATATTTCTAGTCATCATGAGATCATCATATGTATAAAAATCCAGCTATTTAATTACCATAAAATGTAAAATTTTGATCTCTTGCATACAGTACCATATGCAATTCAAATTTAAGATTTGTTATTATAAAATCATTGCACAAGCAGTTTCTCTTCATAATACAATAGAGCATTTCTTCAGCCTACTAACCTGTATATTTTACTCTACTTCCAATTGACTAATAAATGCATCATGTTATGAGAAATGAGAAATCTGTGAACCTAAATTCTGATCTTTCAAAATTTACTCAGTTTGCACCCCTCCTTTAAAAAAAATTTATAATACAAATTGAAAGATATAAAGGTTAAAACTTACTTTACACATTTCAAAACCTCAGTAAAATACTGAGCACATACTGACCTATCAAACTATTGAAAGAATAGTTTTTAAAGTCTTAAACATCCTAGTCCAAGTAATACTTGTTTTCTTTAGCTTGTCAACATCAATAGTGATCATAAAATTTAAAAGCCTTATTAACAATGTACATCTGTATAATACTTATGCTATTAGATATAAACTTTCATTGTGAATACACATGCAAAGTCTCTAAGTGTAGTGAAATGCTGCTTTCTAAGCCAGTAACCCCAGATGCTTTCTTGAGCCAGGAACCACTGGGACCACACCAGTATAATGTCACTATGCTAGATACTTGTCACCCTTTCATTATCCGTTATTGTTTTATCGGGGATAAAATGGTTTTATCCCCGATGCAACAATACCTGACATTTGCAAATTGTTTCATCAGGGGATAAATGAAGGTAAGGAATATAATGGTAACTAACCAGTCTGTAAGGGCGAAGGCTCGAGCCATCCTGAAATACCACACAGTGCCACCACTGGAGAACGGTTTGATGGTCGGGCAAATGAACCAGGCGAGGTTCATTTGCGCCTGACCATTGCCCGACAGCTGGGTGGACAGCGCTTCGGATTCGTAGTCCTGAGGTCCCGGGTTCGATCCCCGGTGGAGGCGGAGACAAATGGGCAAAATGGTTTTTTTTCACCCTGATGGCCCTGTTACCTAGCAGTAAATAGGTACCTGGGAGTTAGACAGCTGCTATGGGCTGCTTCCTGGGGGTGTGTAACAAAGGAGGCCTGCCCGAGGACCGGGCCACGGGGATGCTGAGCCCCAAAATCATCAAGATAACCTCAAGATAGGGTGGCATGGTAAGAACCACAATGTAGCACAGGAGCTTCAGTTTTTGGCCATGAACAAAGGAAGAGGCCAAAGGTAAACAAATCTGGCCCCTGCACCATAAGCCAACCCTGAAGAATGCCAAAAGGGTGTGAAGCTGATCTAACCTATTACCACTAGCCAAAGCCAACAAAAATACAGCTTTTACTGTCATCTTCAATTAAGGAAAGAATTAAAAACCTCTGGGAGAATATTAAGTCTAGAATTAAGTCCTATGACCAGCACTGTTTCAAATGACTGGCAGGGCAAAGATGGAAAATTCTACAGCCAAATTTGATAAAGGAAGCAGAAAAAAGACCACCTGCAAACTCCAATGACAATGGCTCCTCAAGAAGTGAATCATAAAAGGCAATAATGTTGGGCATGAGGCCACATTCAAAACAACCAAGAAAAGGGCTTTACCACAAAAATTGGTAAGACGGCTGACTGATCAAGCACAAAACAATGCACAAGAAAATGCAATACCACCTCATACTGAAGTGAGGAAGACTTAAATAAACTCCCATCATCTGTCTCCCATAAAAATAGTTGTAAATTAGCCATAAAAACTCCAAAAGCAAAGATTGACAGCACAGCAGTGTCTAAACAGCATTTGAAGCTGGCCCTCTAGGAGAGATGATGGGCAGGGAACGAGGCTGAGTAAGGAGCAGAAGCTCAACACAAATGTATAATTCATAAATGCTCAAACTAATGTAAATTTAATTAATTTTCTTTTTTGTCAGGCAGCCTAAGTATATATATTCATTGTGCTTATATCAAGGGGACTTTCCCCCCCCCCTTCCCTCCCCCAAGGTCACTAAATTACCTTCTCCGGAAAGCAACCCCCACAACAGTTGCCAAACTCCTGGGTACCTATTTACTGAACAGCGGCATTAAGCAAAAGGAAATGTGCCCAGCCATTTCTGTCCCAACTGGGATTCGAACCCGGGATTCCCGATTGTCAGTAGAGAACAAACCCAGCTGTACTACAGAGATCCTGATACTGGGCTTCATATTTAGCAGTGTTAGAAGCAAGACATCTGATATTATTCTTCAGCTTTTTCTTGCTATATTAGCAAAATTAGATTTTGGAGTTCAGCTTTGGTCACTATATTGTGTGCTAAGGTGTGGCAAGTAATAGTGTAGTGACTATGTGCACCATTACAGCTGCTCCTGGTGTCTTGTAGGCATGCCCGAGGGTTCAGACAAGTACTGGGCTCCTTGGTCATGCAACTACTAAGAAGGGGAAGATGTACATGAGAAAGTGCTCGTGGTTTACATGTTAAGAGAAAAACATGTGAACGCATCTTTGTTTAACTTTTTCAACATTTACTGGTCACTCTAATAAGTGGATAGTGGTGTCGAGTGCTTTTATCAATAGGACAAAAGATAACAACTTTGAAGTAAATTAATGAGAGGAGTTGCTTAGAGTTTCTACAATGTGCCTTAGTCCTGTCATGTTCCGAGGACACATGGTTGTGTGATTCGGGCGTAGTCTGACCTCTGAGCAAGGGGTCCAATTAAAAATTACCTGTCCTGTGAATTATTACAGCAGGGGATCTCAACTTAAGTCTCTTGTACCCAGTAATAAATAATGTGTAGTAACTTCCTTCATCTTGTGAAATATTTAGATTTTTTGATTTTGAACCTTTATTCGTAAAACCTTGTACAATTTGTTACAATTCTGGCTGGACTGAACAGGTGTATAGCAGCACTCTACTTGGGAATTTAATATATGTAATTAATGTCAAATTGCATCATGCATGTTATGCTCAAGGTAATATAAACATGCTGTGTGTGTATATTATCGCACCACAGGGAAGTGAGCCATGTAGTAGGGAAGGAGTTGGTGGTGGAGTTGGTGGAGGAGTCATCAGCAAGTAATGCAAGTATTATGAATTCAATTGGACCCAGTCATTAAAGAGTTGCATAGGTTGACAAGCAATTGAATCAGATTGCAAACTTATCTTTATGCAACATACTTGATACTGGGGCATTGTAGGGGCTTGAATAAACATTAATCAAAAATACTTGCACTATTTAATAAAGTAAATTTAAAAACTTGTGCATTTAACTCATCCAAATTAAGTCCTATGTTCTACCAAGCTATAAACAAATATATTTAATAACAACATCTAAACCCAAGCAGCTCGAGAAGTTGGCTTGCATCGTGACAATGTGATCCACAAAACTACAAGTGTACGAAAACCGCTTTTAAAAACAAAATAATATAGATACACACACAAAGATGAGAGTAGACTATCAGCATATAATAATATCTACAAATAAAGGCTACTTTCATCTTGGGGTTTCTATATACACGTATTATCATCACTTTGTGCACTTCACTCCCACTATCAAAACGAGATGTTAATAGAATTTTCTTCTGCATAAAGGTTAGCTGCAACTTAATCTCTGATCAATCCACTTAAAGTGCTAGTGATTAACTCTTTATTAATTCCCCCCACCCCCTCAGTAGAATTTCTTGCCTTTATGCTACTCGTATTCCACAATGCTTAAAAAAACAAACAGCTTATTACTGAAGACATCACAGTTTAAATTAAATCTATGCCAACAGTGCATTACATTCTGAAACAAATTAAATTATGTTCAGACGATACTAATGATACTTTTGTCTTGATTTGTGCACATTATTCAACTTTTCCACAACCCATGCTACAATAAGATACACAAACGCAGGATATTCCTGCCAAATACATGAATATTCAATAAAAATCTGGAGGCTTACTAATCAAAACAATCTTGCTAAAGTTTCATGCTGCGCCATGAACAAGAACCGTTCCATATCCCGCCCACATGTTACCTCACTCACAATTGAAATACAGTACTGTATATATAAATGCATTTTGAGCTGTTGATAAATTTTCAGTGATAAGTATAGATAAATACAAGATCTATGACGAATAATAATTGATAAATACTTGGTTTTAAGATACCACTGAATGATTCCAATGTTATAAATGCTATTGCTGACAAGCAATTCATATACAAAAACCAATAAGCTGAGCTACAAAGTAAACCTCTTCCAAAGATGAACCAATTTAGTGCATTACAACACTAAAACTACTTAATTTCCTAAGTCTTAATGCCACAAAAAATATGACATAGTCAAGAGATCTTGGCTCAGTTAATTAAACACCACACGATTCAGGGCACATAGAACCTGCACCGGTCAAACTATAGAACTATTTCACTACAATAAAATGCTGCCCCTTGCATCAAGATTCCGTCCAGAATACAAAATAACTAAGTGAACTGGAAGGCCTATCATGCTGGACACACAAAGTTGACCAGTGTTTATACAATAAAATACTGTAAACCTAACCTAAAGTGAGCAGATGTAAAATTCACTATAAATAACTTAACAAGTAATTCGGTGAAAAAATTTGTGTCCATATTTTTTGTTAAAACTAAGAACAAAATGTATGTTCATAGTGTCAAATCATAAAACAACTCACAGTACTTAAATTTCCTTGACTTTCTAGACAATGACAATGAAAAACTGATTTAGCAATTTACATTTCACCATAAATACTTTTAACTAAATAATTTAGTATCACTTTGGATGCCTTAATTCCTACCAAAGTTCATTTTAGTAATTCCTACAAAAACAACAACTTGTGAACATCAGTTGCTACATTACAATCACTGTCAAATGTTGTACACAATCTGTATCCTTCAATTTAAATTTGAATAACTTAATAATCTACACTATCATTCTAGTGGCAAAGTTGGAAACTATACCAACACAAGATTAAAGAAATATAAATGTTTAAATCAAAGCTTCATCACCAGTCAAAAGTATATCCTCAGCTTAGAGTACTATAATACTAAATCATGATAAGTTTTAGTACTACCTCAGCTGATTGGTAAAATTATCCCATAAAATAATCCATGAGCATCACACCGACTTCATTCACTCACTAGTTATGACACGTCAATTATCACATATATAACATTTCCCCCAACATTATGTAATTATAATCCTCCTCAGATCCTCAACTATCAATAGTTGTTATAAAGTCCTCGGAAATAATGGCTTGGACGATATAATTATGTACGATATTGCACTCACACACAAGCAAGCGGTCACCAAGCAGTTTTCCACCATAAAACCAACGCTGACGGCTACCATTCAGGCTCTCTTGAATCTGGAAAAGATCAGTGCTGGTAACAATCACAATGTCATATAGACCAAAACAGCAACACGTACGACTACTGCTCTGGAGTCGGTAAAGGTATTAATCTAATCTTACAAAATGTTTTCCTGTCATGTTTACATGCAATCCTTCAAGATAACTGTATAATCCTATAATCCTTTTTAATGTTCACATTTTGTAACCAATCAGCTATGCAACTGTGCAACCTTATATAATAGTAAAATAATTATACATAGTAAAGTGTATAATACAGTAATAACAAAAAGCGGAGAAAAGTAGGAGAAACACTCGTACGTATTTAGAGTAAAACGAAGAGTTTTCTCCGAATGCTCTTTATTACCTTCTCTGAGGCTAGGAGTCCCCCACAATTGCACTAAAGGAGGTACCCCTTATAATAAATAATCATAAATATAAAAATATTGAGAAAATCCGGAGGATTCGAAGCAAAGTCGAATAGTAGTGGAACCTTACCTTTGGACCACGACATGGTAAAGTTATACAACCTTGAATTCCACTGAATCTACAGGACATCTTTAGAAAATCTGGAGGAGCCATGATGATTCGATCTGCACACTGGGTACTTCCCAAGCAAATGCCTAAAACCACTGAACCAAAATGTTAAAAAAAGTAGTTCTGGTGGGCGTGGTTATCACAATCACAGCACAGCAATACATGCCACAGTAGTCAGTTCTCGGTGGCATCCGACACAGCAAACACCTCCCAATATATTGCGCACATTGCTAACTCTAGCCCACAACACTGCAATCATCAGATTCCTAGTCACTACACACAGCACTGTGTTCACATACCTGAACCTTGAACACAGTCTATCAGTCAAGATCTTCTATGACACTATCATAAAATAATTGCACTTATTTATTTCAGCATTATGCTGTGGGTAGAGCTGCAAGGCAGTGCTGTCAGCTGCTGCTGCATGTGCTGCTCATGGTCATTCTCAGTACTGAGGCCCTCACATCCAGAAGGGGTGCTCACATTTTTTCCCCAGATGGCGCCTTTACTGAAGGCCTGAGGAAGTTGACGCAAGCCCAGTGTACCCACAGGCGTTTTAAATCTTATGCGGTACTTTAAAACATCCCTGATTGTGTTGCACAGCTTGTGGATAATTAGGGAGAGCATCCCTAGTTGAAGTCACACATCCTTCTAATTGTGCACCCTAAATTAGGTTGATTTCCTGGTGTGAATAAAAAGTACCCAAGGATCATCAATAGATGATAATCGCAGCCTAAGGGTTAAAGACTGTGATCTCATTTCTGCGAGAAGATTTACAAAACATTGGATGGTTTCTCTTGGATGTAGAGGTAAGGGCTACTGGTGTGCATACAGAGAAAAACTCCCTTGAAAAACTATGTCTGTAGGAAACATTTAATTTGTGTTGGAGTTTCTTTGTTAGGTTCCTGTTGCTTGTTTCTGTGAATAGTGAAGCAATGCACAAAATTTATGTAGGAAAATCACAGATTTAAGCAAAGAGGGAACAATAAATCTAACCTAAGGAGATGAAAGTTTTCACAGTAAGCATAAATATATTGACTAATCTTTCACCCCCCTCTCCCCAAAAAGAACATGCTATAGAGATAAAAAAAAAGCTTATAAACAACTTAAACATACATCAAGTTTCTTTTTGATGTGGCAATAGAATCTGTTGAGCGTACAGTCAGCTTCACATCTTTACTGGTAGTGGACAATCGCACTTTAAGAACAGTCTCTTCTCCTTCCACGCTTGCTTCTGAAAAGCAAAACAATTGTCAATTTTTATTATTACTCACAAAAGCACATTTAGTATATTGTATTATAATCAAATTTAGTAATGAAAGCAGAAAATTTAATTCAATGGTTAGGAATTACAGTGTACATATTTTACCAATTGAAATATGCAACATTACCAAATACTGTACTGTAGTCAATGTGCAGCTAGACGCCAACTATCAATCAGAAGAGTGAGAACGAGATTAACAAAAAAACATGGCCTACTATAGAATTCCCATGATGTAATAGAAATATTTTAAAGAAAATTGGAACAAAGTGTTTGATTTAACCCTTCCATCGCGTGCTCGGGTTAATCACGCTAATTATCCATAAACTGTGGGTCACAGATGAGGCAATTTTAATGTATTGCGTAAGATTTATAATTCCCACATTTAAATGGGGCTTACATGTTTCTCACACCTTCATATATAGAGAACACTTGAGAGGGTGTGTAGCGACTTCATTTTAAGATTGTGCATACTCCCTTACTTAAGAGTTAAGTAAGGGAGCCAAGTGTTGCTGGCATTCAGTTTTGTTGTTGTTCCAATTGCCGATTTGTATCGAGTAATTAGGGTTGAAGATAGTTTTGGGTAGTAGAACCCCAGGCACATACCATAGGAGAGATAAGGGTAGATGAGCGAGTAATAAAGCATTACCACGTCAGGGCAAAGTACTGTACATTGTATCCAATTTTAGAAAGAATGCCAACTGTTTTATAATTTTTTTTGCCACATTTAGTATACGTTACTGGAAATTCAACTTGATATCGATAAAAACCACCAAGGAATTTATCATCTACTCTGTTACTAACTTGGATATTGTTAATTCTTAAGTTAATTTGATCAGTCAATTTACTGTACAGTATTACCAAAGCATAGAAGATTTTATCAATGTAAGGGTGAGTTTGTTATCAGTTAGCCAAAGATGGATTTTTATTAGTTCAGTATTCATTGTATCATTTAAAATCGGAGGGGTTAGGACTGAAGAAAATGAAGGTTGTGTCATCAGCAAATAGAATTGAACGTTCAGCTCAACTCATTTGGGAAAGCAGTTAAAAGAATTGAAACTGGGTACTTAAACACATCAGTACAATAAAGAGACATTTAATAAACAGAAAATGCAAATGAAAATAATCATCCCGAATCTTGTACATTTAACAAAATAGTGCCTCTGGAAACTGTCCACTTAACGTCCCCACCAAAACTGGATCACACGTCATAGATTTAAACTAGCTAAACACAGATGCCGAAGAAGTATAAGAAAATTCACTTTCGCAACAGAGTGGTAGACGGTTGGAACAAGTTAGGTGAGAAGGGGTGGAGGCCAAGACCGTCAGTAGTTTCAAAGCGTTATATGACAGAGTGTTGGGAAGACGGGACCACGAGCGTAGCTCTCATCCTGTAACTACACTTAGGTAATTACACAGGATCCTAAGCCCACCTGTATGTGTTACTCTGCCAGCTACAGGGCTCTAAACTTACTTTGTAGTCAGTGAAAGCCACAATGTGTCCCCTAAATACAGAGCAAATCAAACTGCAAATTCATCATTAGCTTTGAAACTCAGTATTCATATATATTACCACAGATGGCACAAGCCTAGTATGTTAACTTTAAGAAAACATATCTTTGGGTTACCTCAGAGTTCTCCCTAACTACCATTAATCTGAAATAATGTCACCAGAGACCACACACGAAACACCCCCTGTATACTAGTACGGTACAGTATGAAATCGAAATAATAACGGTAATAATTACCTACCAATACTTGTCCCATTGAACAACCTAGCCACAAGGCAGAGAGGGAGGAAATAATGACCCTCCTCGACTTTTCCACAAGCTGTCACTCATCATTTGCTTCATAGTAAGATGATCATCAAATGTAAGTTTTACTATCCTCATACATTCTCATCGGCATCACGCGTTTTTATTATAAGTCCTCTTGGGTCTTCCCCTTTGTACCAACAGCTGTGTCCAAACACGCTCCTACCAGGTAATTGAGGGGACTATGCCACAAAAGGTGATGTCATATCTATTGTGAGAAACACGCCTGTCCCACCCCCCCCCTTCCTTTCACTGCAAAAAACTATTAAAATCAAATTTGAGGTTTAGCATCCTTACTTGAGGTGCTTCCGGGGCTTATCGTCCCCGCGGCCCGGTCATCGACCAGGCCTCTGGTTGCTGGACTGATCAACCAGGCTGTTGGACGCGGCTGCTCGCAGCCTGACGTATGAGTCACAGCCTGGTTGATCAGGTATCCTTTGGAGGTGCTTATCCAGTTCTCTCTTGAACACTGTGAGGGGTTTGCCAGTTATGTCCCTTATGTGTAGTGGAAGCGTGTTGAACAGTCTCGGGCCTCTGATGTTGATAGAGTTCTCTCTCAGAGTACCAGTTGCACCTCGCTTTTCAACGGGGGTATTCTGCACATCCTGCCATGTCTTCTGGTCTCATGTGATGTTATTTCTGTGTGCAGGTTTGGGACCAGCCCCTCTAAATTTTCCACGTGTAAATTATTATGTATCTCTCCCGCCTGCGCTCAAGGGAATACAGATTTAGGCTCTTAGTCGGTCCCAATAGTTTAGATGTTTACCGAGTGGATTCTAGCAGTAAAGGATCTCTGCACGCTCTCCAGGTCAGCAATTTCACCAGCAGTGAAAGGGGCTGTCATTGTGCAGCAGTACTCCACTCTAGAGAGCACAAGCGTTTTGAAAAGTGTCATCATCGGTATAGCATCTCTAGTGTGAAAAGTTCTTGTTATCCAACCTGTCATTTTTCTTGCAGTTGTGACGGCTACTTTATTGTGTTCTTTAAAGGTAAGGTCTTCCGACATGAGTACACCCAGATCCTTACATTGCCTTTTCGTTCTATGTTATGATTTGCCTGAGTTTTGTACGTGGTTTCCGTTTTTATATTTTCATTTTTTCCATAGCGCATGAGCTGGAATTGTCTTCGTTAAACACCATATTATTTTCTGTAGCCCATAGAAAGACCTGATCTACATCTGACTGGAGGTTCGCCGTGTCCTCTATGTTGCCTACTCTCATGAAGATCCTAGTGTCATCTGCAAAGGATGATACAGTGCTATAGGTTGTGTTCTTGTCTATGTCCGATATGAGGATGAGAAAAAGTACTGGAGCAAGCACAGTACCCTGGGGGACTGAGCTCTTAACGGTTGACGGGTTGGATTTTATTTTGTTGACTATTACACATTGGGTTGTTGGTCAGGAAATTGTAGATCCATCTGCCTACTTTCCGGTAATTCCTTTTGAGCGCATTTTATGGGCAATAACACCATGGTCATTTATCAAAAGCTTTGCGAAATCTGTGTAAATTACATCAGCGTTTGTTTTCTTCCATAGCATCTAATGCCATATCATAGTGGTCCAGCAACTGCGACAGGCAAGAGCGCCCTGTTCTGAAACCATGTTGCCGGGGTTATGGAGATGCTGTGATTCCATGTATTTTGTGATCTTACTTCTTAGCACTCTCTCAAAATTTTTATGATGTGCGATGTTAGTGCTATCGGTCTGTAATTTTTTGCCTCTGCCTTATTTCCTCCTTTATGAAGTGGTGCTATCTCTGCTGTTTTTAGTATATCAGGAATAACGCCAGTATCTAGGCTTGTCTCCACAGAATGTGAAGGGCCTGCGATAGTGGTTTTTTACAGTTGAGATGAATATGGAGTTCCAAGAATCCGGGCCTGGTGCGGAGTGCATAGGCATACTGTTTATGGCTTCTTCAAAATCCAGTGGGATAGGGTGACGTCTGATATATGATTTGATGTTGGTATCATATCCATGAAAAATTCATTTGGGTTATCGATCTTTAGTGCGTTTATGGCTCGCTGAAGACAGAGTCGTATTGCTTCCTCAGTAGCTCGCTCATTCTTTGTTGTCATCGGTGAAAGTTCCATCTTCCTTTCGCAGGGGCCGATACTAGATGTGGTTTGATCTTGATTTTGCATAGGAGAAAAAATATTTCGGGTTTCTCTCTATTTCACTGATGGCCTTTTGCTCTCTTTCCCTCTCCTGCGTTTTGTGATTTTGGAGTTGGTTCAATTTTTCTATTTCGTACCCTAACCTTCTTGCCGTTCCGAGATAGGGTGGACTCTCAAGTTGTACCGCGATTCGTTTTCTTCGCCTATATAGGACGGACGTTCTCGTTCCAATCTGCATCTAGTCCTCTTTTTTCTTAGGGGGAGCGGTTTGTACATATTTTAGTGCTACTGAGCTATTTTTTCCAGGCACTGTTTCAGGTTCGCATNCACACACACACACACACACACACAGGTATGATAGGGAAATAGGGTATGATGGGTATGATACTCCTAGGTATGATAGGGAAATGGGACAGGAGTCTTTGCTGTAAACAACCGATAGCTGGAAAGGCGGGATCCAAGAGTCAATGCTCGATCCTGCAAGCACAAATAGGTGAGTACAAATAGGTGAGTACACACACACACACACACACACACACACACACACACACACACACACACACACACACACACTGTACATCAGCACCCACCGACCACCACCGCAGACTCTTGTAATCTCAACCAAATTGCCTCACGAGAAAATGATCGTGAAATTCCACGGATTTTATTACAGCTTTCTTGGTGTGTGTGTGTGTGTGTGTGTGTGTGTGTGTGTGTGTGTGTGTGTGTGTGTGTGTGTGTGTGTGTGTGTGTGTGTGTGTGTGTGTGACATAAGCGGACAGGCAACATTGGTTTGATATTTGAAGCGAGTAACTACAAACCACTGTTTATAAAGCAATATGACACCATTTATCATACTACAGACTACCTACGTGAGACCCGTACTAGAGCATGCAGCACCACCATCTGACCCAAACTGGGAACATGCGGATAGAATGAAGTTGAAGTTTTATGCAGTATTGTATATGCGGCATATGCAATACCCCGGCAATCATGAACAGGAGGTAATGACAAAACAGTGATGACCTCAGAGAATCATTCTCCGAGGTGAACGACGGTGCCCAATCACATCCGTCACGTCCCTGAGCCGTATAACGATATCGAAGTAGTATATATTTCATCACATGGCTTTATAACCGCTGAAGTTTACAGACGGTAGGCTAAACCAGTCATCATCTCAGGGTGGGTGTACTCAACGCTGGTACAATAAACTGTCAGGAGATATTAGATGTTTTAAGATTGTTGAAGGAGGCGGAGCTCGAGAGCTAGAGTCCCTTCCGACGCAGACGTAAATGGGTTACAACACCTGGCTCACCCCAAGGCCGCGTTCTGTCTCCGCAACTTTTTATCGGGATGACCGTAGAGCTCCGTCAGTTCTTTACATACCGAACCCCCGCAGGTTGTTGTGTTCTGTTAGCTGGACCTCCTCCACACGCACACACGCACGCACGCACGCACGCACGCACGCACGCACGCACGCACGCGCACACACACACACACACACACACACACACACACACACACACACACACACACACACACACACACACAAGAAAGAACTTTTTTAATGTCAGAGTGGTTGACAAATGGAATGCATTAGGAAGTGATGTGGTGGAGGCTGACTCCATACACAGTTTCAAGTGTAGATATGATAGAGCCCAATAGGCTCAGCAACCTGTACACCTGTTGAATGACAGTTGAGAGGCGGGACCAAAGAGCCAGAGCTCAACCCCCGCAAACACAACTAGGTGAGTACACACACACACACAATCCCTCAAAGATTTTGATTAAACTGGAAGTGACCTTGAGCTTAATCACTCACACATGTAAACAGGTGGAGAGAAGAGCCTGGCGGCCCAGACAAGTTATCTATCAACCCGTCGAGGGAGACGCAGAAACAGCAAGAAAATAACAGCGGAACCCTTTATGTTTCAATGTATATTTTCAACCTTTAATGCAAAATCTTCCGGCCATGTTCCTGAAGGCTGTGACCAGACTTGTGTCATTACGTTTGTTTGAAATCTGACCTTAAAATATGCAAATCAGATATTCTGAACTTAACAAGATTTATATATTGCTTTGGGTAATAGTGGGGCCTTATAAGGCTGGTGTTGTTTTTGTGGCAGCCTCGAACCAGCACCCTGTGGTTGGTGTGTGTGCTGCTGGAGGTAGTCTCCTCGACGCTCACACTCCCCTAACCTGCAGGGAGCAAGTCACAATAGCGTGCTTGGACACAATACCCCCCCCCCACACCTATGTCACGTGACCACGTGTCGGTCACGCGTGGACCCTTATAAGTAACGGTCCCATGTCACGATTTCTTACGGGCTATTCATGCCCGTACCTCCTCTTGGGTGGCTTAATCTGTATCAATCAGTCAATCGTCACGACTTGATAAGGGTCCAAGCCAGACCGAAACGTCGTTGTTTTCAGGTATTTTTGTGCACGTGTTGTGTTATCTATTCCCAAACTGTTGTTGTTGTTGTTAAAGATTCGCTACCTGGAACAAGAAGTCCCAAGTAGCACGGGCTATGGTGAGCCCGTAGTGGATGTTAAAATATTCCCAAGCTTTAAACAAGTTTAACCTATTCACATGACACGGGTTGTTGGTGGAGCAAAATAGTGTGACACCAGCTCGTCCAGCAGCACCTGGCTTGTTACCTGGGCAAGCACAATAAATATTACTGTTTCTGGGTTCAAGAGCTTGAAATCTGATCCATCAGTTTGGCTTCTGAATTGTGAATGAACCATTTATGGTCACACTGCAGCCCGTTCTCCAAACAAAGATCCAAAAGTGATTCCATCCACCCGCCAAACCCCCGCTGTTCATGAATGAAAAACGGTTTCAACCCGTCCTCGACTCAAGGCCATTACATTCAGCGGTCGACCCCACAGACGCATTCATAAATTTTAACATGCTGTTCATTCAAAACGGGAATTTTCTCAAGTATAAATTAATATTATAATATATTAGCATATTGTGTATATATAGGCATAGGTTAGGTTAGGTGTTTAGGTTCTGTTGGCGATTATTTGTATTTGTAGTACGTGGATGAAGCATTTATAGCGTTGTGGTTCGAACAAAATTCGTCAGTGAAGCACTTGTTCCGGATATGTTCGAATGTCAGCAGTTGTGAGTCGTGTGTAAACTGTTTTTCATTCATAAACAGGGGGTTTGTCGGGTGCATGGAATCACTTTTGGGTCTTTGTTTGGAGGACGGGCTGACACACGACTCTCAACTGCTGACGTTCGAAAACTTCCGGAACAAGTGCTTCACTGACGACTGGTGTTCGAACCACAACGCTGTAAATGCTTCACCCACGTACTACAAATACAAATAATCACCAACAGAACCTAAACACCTAACCTATACATGCACAATATACCAATATATTATAATATTAATTTATATTTGAGAAAATTCCTGTTTTGAATGACCAGCATATTAAAATTTATGACTGCGTCTGTGGGGTCGACCGCTGGATGGAATAGACTTGAGTCGAGGACGGGTTGGAAATGTTGGAACGTTGTCAGTTGAGTCGTGGGTAAAGCGTTTTCCACTCGTAAACTTTGGCGGGTTCGTGTCCCTTTGGCCTTTATTGATGAAGACCGCTGTTGTTATATTTGCAATTTGTGGGTGAAATCTTTAGAGATGTTTACCAGTGGTGTGAGTAGTGACCACCTGCTCTCTTGTTGACCAGACCACACACTAGAAGGTGAAGGGACGACGACGTTTCGACTTGAGAATGGTCCAGGACGGACCGAAACGTCGTCGTCGTCCCTTCACCTTCTAGTGTGTGGTCTGGTCAACATACTTTAGCCACGTTATTGTGACTCATCGCCTGCACCTGCTCTCTTCTCTTGCAGCGTCGTCGCCGATGTCGTCGAGGAACTTTCCTCCGTCATTCTGGAACAGTAACTACCAGGTGCCTTCGTCGTCCCGGCCCCCGAGCCTGGCCGGCCACCTGGGGGCGTCGCCGGCCGAGCTCTACGACCCGTACCATGGGGGGCTGCACTCCCTCCAGCCCCCAGCGCCAGACCCATGGGCCGCTTATTCCTTATCCCAGCAGGTATGGTGTTCTACAACCCCCCCCCCTCCCACACACACACACCCGTTTTCACAACAACACCTGTTTTAATTTCTACGCTTATTCTTGCTCACACTCATGTCCTAATTCCCACACCTGTGTAAATACTAACACTTTTCCCAGGGTGTTATTGCCCACACATGTCCTAGTGCCACACGTGTCCTGAACCCCATACCTGCCCACACGTGTCCCAACCCCCACCGGGGCCGTCTTCACTCTCCTCCTGTCACCGAGCCTTTTTAATATTAACTGTAGTACATATAATATTTGTAGACAGGAATGATTATATTAGTGTCTTAGTGGTAGGAATATGAGTGGTTATGGCTGTAGTGGTAATGTCTTCTCTGAACCTAAGTAGTCACTTGGTCATTATAATACACAAAACTATTCTTTTGTTTGTAAAATGTTGGCTTGGGTAACTTGGGCTACTACTTAAGAGATTCAAGGAATATTGTTAAGGGTCTCGACTGTGTGACTTTGGTACGAGTTGTACCACTCTGATGCTTGATAAAGCTGTCACACTGGGCAAGTAATCAGTTATAATGAGGCGTTTACATCTACATAACCCACCGGATAGGAAGGTGTCTCAGGTACACACAGTAGGTAATCTGGGGATCTGATCATAAATCTGCTATGACAGTTGACGCGCCTCAAGTATGACAAACATAACTGTACTATTTTGGTCAAACAATATCGCGCCTGGTACAGCCATGACAACATATCCGTCCACAACACTTTAAAGGTTACGTAACCTAGTGTAGCCAATGGGGGCGCGACCTGTGAAATCATTTACAGGTATTTGCAACACAGCCTATAATTAGGCTGCGGCAGGTCACATGCCTATTTCAAGCCCTGTAAGCTTGACCAAACCAAAGTTTGAACAGCAGCGATCTCTGATGAAGTAGGAGTTAGCAGATGGCCCGCTAAGCAGACCTGGTCTTCGATAAAAAAATTAAAATAGTGGAATACTGACTCAGTTGAGTGTTAAGCTGTGCGCCAGGAAGCTACTCCTCGGTGACCGCGGATGATGCGAGACGCTGTTGAAGACTGATTCTCTGGTCGTGTGAAGAACTCGGCAGCAAGTCATTCGGTGTGTGGAGGAGCAGCTGGAGTATGTGCGACATACTCCATTCTTCATGCCTGGCATATCAGCCATGTGAGTGCCCAGATAAGTGGGTGTACCGAGACTGGTGGAAGCCGGACCATTCCTCTACATCACCCTTCATGTGCAAGTTGTGCTGCAATGTTGATGTTCGTCTCGACAAGACACAGTGAACTAGACATACGCCAATTAAAAAGAGGAATCACCTAAGCGGCGGTCCACAGTTGCAGCGAGTCATTTGCAGGATATTCCAGCGTCAAGAAAATATTGACAAGCAGTTATTGAACATGCCTATTCTACTGCAAAGGGAACATCGACATCAGGTGAAAGAAAACATGCCCACCGTTCTTGTCCCGTCCGTGTTCAATCCCGGGTGGGACAGATATATAATATATATAATATTATATTTAATATAATTTTATTTCTTTTACGAGCTAGGGTTTCCTGCAGGAGAGTGGGAGCTTCACTGTGCAACAGTGAACAACAGACCGAGGTGCTGCTCACAAGAGCAGCACGAATGTACATATTTTGACCATTATCATCATAACCAGTCCGGTGATGGACTCGGCGAGATTGAAATAATTATTCCTCGGTTATTTGTGTTATCAGTATTTTCATAATATTTACTTTGCTGTACTCGTGCACTGTTAAGTCCCTGGTTGCTGCCAGGCGTCTCTCTCAACAGTAACACAAATATAGTGTGTATTTAACCGACTAATAAATATGCCAATATTTCCGGTTAGTGTATGGCTTATACACTTTAAGTACTGCTTATTTAAATAGTCAATTTTGAACATTTATATTATAGGTCCAGATAGCATATAAGAGTGATTACATGTGTGCTTCTCTACGGTGTAAGTCCTGGCTAATCTGTAATTAGGTACAGTTAATAAGTTCCTTAAATGTCTACATATTTGTGTCACTAATTGATGTGGGAGGGTTTATTTACAGATGTGTTAAGAGTCGAGTGTAGGTTTTGTTGGACTCATGATCTTGTTTTAGACCATTCAGGGGTTTGCGGGAGAGGCGACTCACCTCACTCCTCATATGTTAACCCTCCGTTGCTGGTACCCGTCGCCCTTACCTCAACCGTCTGAAACGCGTCTCGCAAGGAGGTATATACGCGAAGATGAGCCAAGAAAACCCAGGACTGCGGGTTTGATCATATTGTACGACAGTACGACCATTTTTTAGTTTAGTTCATTTATTATGCACCCCATACCCATCCCGTGGGCGGTAGTGGAAAGGGTTACAGAGGCACATAATGGGCTCAGGGACTGAACCCCACAATTCATTTAGCTAAGCAAGTTACAATCTTGATGAGCTAGTTACAAAATTCAATATAAGTCGTCACATCAACAATGGGTTCGAGATCGACCTCAAGTACAGGTTCTAAATTAAGCAACTGACATATGTGGAGAGCTAGTGTCACAATTTATATGTTTGTCCTGCACACCGCCCTCCCATCCAGCGGGCAGCGGTGGATAGGTTACAATCACTCAGTTACTACCTACAGTTAGCAAACTGGGGATATTTGGCTAAAATTTCTGGTAGCAGATCACGACCATTCGTTTCCGAACTACCTGCACTACAAGTAACACTATCTGCTGCCACTACCTCTCGGCACAACACCCACCAACACCACCCCCCTAACTAACCGCAACTCCCTCCTGCCACCCCCTGCAGGCGTACAGTCACCGGAGCGTAGCGCACGACGTGTACCAGGCGGCAATGTCGTCGGTGCAGCCCTCGTCGCGTCCCTACCATCAGTACTCTTCCCTCTCCCTCCAGCCCCACCTGGGCAGGATCCCGGCCGTCACCGCCGTCGGAACACAGGTAAGTCGCTGCTAACTCACTCGCTTACTGTCATCGCCGTAGTTTAGGAGGTACGGTACCTTACGACCATCTTGCTAAAGTTGGGTGTAGATGGTTGGAAAGATAGTGTTAGGTTTTTTTATTCTAATGCGATAGGTTAAGTAATAATTGTAAATAAGAAACAATAAGATGCTTATCTTAACATACTGAGAAGGTTAGGTGAGGTCGGTGTTTTCTATGAAGCTTTTCAAGTTAAACTAAAATATTCACAATCAATTAGTATGTCACATATGCGCTTATTAAATAAGCCAATATTGACTGTAAGCAAGTGCGAGAACGAGTTGGTGTTGGGATTAAGTCCTCTGGAGGAACATTAAGGCCGCCACATTAGCTCACTGACCATCCAGCAAGTATACTTTAGTCCTCAATATAATCTAGAAAGTAAAGTTAACTCAGTATCGCTCGAGAAGCGAGGTACACCTCTCAGTGTACATACATTTATGTATTATGCAGCCCATACCCATCCTGTGGGCGGTAGATACCATATTCTAAATTGCTTGGTTGTCTGTATGTTGGTGACTGGTGACCTGAGTTTGTGAGGCAAGGCGACCACCGCCTCAGTCATCCCCAGAAACACACGTTTATTGGTTTGTATTTTGTGCACTAGGATAACCAGAGATTCAAAACTGAGCCTTAAAAGTACGAGGCCGTTGGTTTCAAACGTACGAGACCGTTGGTTTCAAACGTACGAGACCGTTGGTTTCAAACGTACGAGACCGTTGGTTTCAAACGTACGAGACCGTTGGTTTCAAACGTACGAGACCGTTAGTTTGTACTGTTGAACACCCAGTTCAAATCTGCGATGAGTCTTGTGAATTTAATGTTATTATTCACAATATTGTAGTTTGCCACTGATCCTTATATTATATACCTGTTTTCCAAATTATTAAGAATTTCTGTTAATGGCAGCTCCTCCGTCTCCAGGACTATCGTGGACGCACCTCTCAAGGCTCCTGTTGACTTGCTTTTATTAAACTGCAAAAACAGTCTTTGTTTTAACTGGTGACTAGATTGTTGAGTCTTTTGTTGCTTGTTTGATGATCTGATTGAGCAAGTCTGTACACTGTACAAGCTTGCAACACTGTACACGCCTGTAACACTGTACAGGCCTGAACACTGTACAGGCCTGAACACTGTACAAGCCTGAGCACTGTACAAGCCTGCAACACTGTACAAGCCTGTAACACTGTACAAGCCTGCAACACTGTACAAGCCTGAACACTGTACAAGCTTGCAACACTGTACTGTAGCACTCATCTACACACACTACATCGGATACACATTGCGATCACAATAAGGTAATAATGTCTATGACTTGGTTAATAACAATTATAACGGAAATAGCAGCAGGCCTATTGGCCCATACGAGGCAGCTCCTATTTATATCTACCAAAAGAAGAGTAGATATAATAGGACTTGCTTAAGCACTTGACATCTTGGCCACTTGGGTAACTTGGTGAAAACTCCAAAAGTATATTTTATAAGACTTATTTGGTTACATCCTAATTGACTAGTTATTGTGCCCCCTAGTTGCACTAGTAATTACCTGGAGGCTTCTGGCTCGTTTTCATTTTAGTTTAGTCCGTCCTCCTGAGGTTTTCCCAACGTCAAAAAAACGGTCAATTTAAAGTATCCTCTCCCAACCTACCAGAGGACCCAAAACAGAAAACAGGACAGTACGTCACTTTCGGCAGTCGCTTCTATTTTCTAGTACGACAATGTTTGGCCTTATGTAACGCATACGGTCGAAATGCGACGTTCTTTGTAGGAGGAGAGGGTGTTGTTGTTGTTGTTGTTTTAGATTCAGCTACTCGGAATAATTAGTTCCAGTAGCACGGGCTATGGTGAGCCCACAAGGTAGAGGATAGGTTGTTTAGTTACAAACATATACACACAGCGTTCCTAACTCACCTAACCTGTGTAGGCCAATGTATAGAAAACGTCAATGATGCTGTAATTTGTACTAATACGTTGCATTTTTAACGGAATGGTAAAGTCCGTAAAAAAAATATTACGACGTATTAAATGTGAGGACAGGTTGTTAACTGTCACGAAAACTTTTAGCTTTGTATTCTAGCTGATAGCTCGTGGCTCCAGGCGTGTGGCACTTTGGCACAGTGTGGCTTGTAGCGACCTACCTGTCCACTCGCTGACCTGGTTGATATCTGGTTGATTCCTGGTTGATGGGGTTCTGGGAGTTCTTCTACTCCCCAAGCCCGGCCCGAGGCCAGGCTCGACTTGTGAGAGCTTGGTCCACCAGGCTGTTGCTTGGAGCGGCCCGCAGGCCCACATACCCACCACAGCCCGGCTGGTTCGGAACTTCTCTTAGAAAACAGTCCAGTTTTCTCTTGAAGATGTCCACGGTTGTTCCGGCAATATTTGACCTGATCAACGTGACAAGTGAGACACGCTCATCCGGCCACACCCGTGTAACTGAACACACATATGTTTAGCATTTCTAATAACGATAACCACAGTGAAGCTTCGCCTGTTCACAGTTTTCTATGTGATACAATATACAAATAATGTGGGTCATAGATATACAGTTATGTGATCACCTAGTTATTTCCAGTCCTTTTGTTATCATCCCCCTGTGAGGAAAGGCAGGTAATATGAGACACAGAAGCAGTGTGGCACAATTCAATTTCTTTATTATGCACCCCATACCCATCCCGTGGGCGGTGGTGTAAAGGATTACAGAGGCACATAATCGGTTCAGGAACTGAACCCTCTAGTTCGTTTAGCTAAGCAAATAACAATAAGGGAGACATTCTTGACCAGACCACACACTAGAAGGTGAAGGGACGACGACGTTTCGGTCCGTCCTGGACCATTCTCAAGTCGATTGTGTGTGATCTGGTCAACATACTTTAGCCACGTTATTGTGACTCATCGCCTGCCGAGACATTCTTGTGTCACACCACATCAGACTGTCCCCAGTCTGGCCACATGGTCACATCTCGACTGACTCCCACACCACACAGTCTGACTCGCCAGTATTTCTTAATATAATTCATAATTTTAATTCATTGTCGGGGGACAGGCAGCCAGAGTGTATTCATACACGTTAGGCTTCTATCGAGGTCACCCTTCCCTCCAGAGGTCGAATTAGTGACTCTCCCCAGGATGCAACCCCCCCCCCCCCCACAACAAGCTGACTAACTCTTGAGTATCTACGTACTGCTAGGTGAACAGAGGCATTAGGTGAAAGGAAATGTGCCCAACCCCTTCTGGGCCACCCGGGATTTATTTATATATATATTTAAATTTATGGATATTTATATATCCTATTATTGTATACTGTATATTTATATATCGGCCGCCAATTTATATCCATATATACATTCATTTATATTTGCCTCCACACAAACTCTGCTCCAGATCAACTATTCCTTTCCCACCGTCCCATCCCAAATCCTTATCTTGACCCCAACCCGTCCTCGCAAATTCGTATAGTCAATATTGACTTATTAAATACGTGCATAGGTGACATACTAAACATAATAGTTTACCTTGAAAAGCTTCATAGAAAACACCGACCTTACCTAACCTTGTTAGTATGTTAAGATAAGCATCTTATTGCTTCGTAATTACAATTGTTACTTAACCTATTATAGGTATAGGTTAAGTAATAATTGTAATTACGAAGCAATAAGATGCTTATCTTAACATACTAACAAGGTTAAGTAAGGTCGGTGTTTTCTATGAAGCTTTTCAAGGTAAACTATTATGTTTAGTATGTCACCTATGCACGCATTTAATAAGTCAATATTGACTATACGAATTTGCGAGGACGGGTTGCAACCAACACCCCTTCCCAGTGCTATATAGTCGTAATGGCTTGGTGCTTTCCCCTGATAGTTCCCTCCCCCCCCACACACACACACCTATGCCTCCTCCTGTGTACAGTGTAGTTCTTCGCGGTTCCAGAATGCAAAGTCCTTCTAAAACATCTTGTACTTGGCTCCCGCTACCCATGTAGGCTCAGGGATGTCGCCCTCGAGCCTGGGGCGGCAATAGACTAGGCTAGTCCGGTCCGGTGACGTCGTCTAACCTATACTGTTCTAACAGATGGGGATGGCCAAGCCCGAGACCTGGGGAGCGAGGTACCACGAAGCCTTCTCAGGTCCAGAGTTCTCCCACAGTCTCGACACCAACTACTCTACCCCCCACTACACTAATGTCCCAGGTGAGTGTCCATGTCCCCAGTGTCTCAGGTCAGTGTCCCCAGTGTCCCAGGTGAGTGTCCATGTCCCCAGTGTCCCAGGTGAGTGAGTGCCCAAGAACTGAAGATCAGGTAGATTGATGGATGAAGATTAAGACACCCAAGAGGTGGCACGGGCATGAATAGCCCGTAAGGTGATCAGGTACAGTACTTGGTTTGCTTATACTACTCATTTCGGTTAGATTTATCTCCTCATTTTGTTTTGTCACTCGCTACTTTATTGAATAAGTTAGGGAAAAGGCAGAGTTGCCCACATAGCGAGTGAAGGACAAGATGAGGTCTGATAAAGACCTTTTGTGCCCTCTGTAATGCTTTTGCGCTACCGCTCACAGGATGAGTATGGGGTGCACAATAAACTAGCCGCCTTCGGTGGCAACAATCAGTCAATCAAGCCTGGCAAGAGAAGTACACAGACTTTCCTTAAAGAGTGAGGGTGAGAGGTGTGAGGGAGGGTAAAGTGGCGCGGTGTTTACAGGATGGTTGTGGAATGGAAAAATAAGATGCCATACCTCTCTATTAATTAGAAAACAAGTTTGATCAGTGTTTAATATATGCTGCATTGTATTTGCATCAATATCATTTGCCCAGATTTACAATTGGGAAGAAACACAGTTGCAATACACCAAGTTAGGGTCTGCAACTTGCAGGTTCCCGAGAGAAGCCACGTTAGTAGTGGTAAAGGAGACATATACAGCTTTGTAACTTGGAAGGCCGGTGGTGGCTAAGGCTTAGTCAGCAAGACGGGTCAACGCATACCACAAACGCGATTCAGAATAACATCAAGAATTCTGGTAGATGGAGCAACCCCAGAAGTGAAAGTGGTAGGAGTAGTTAAGGGCGTAAGACTTATAGATTGGAAACAAACGAGAATTTAATTATCTGAATATGAAAGAAGGACCAGTTTATTTGGGAGCACTTTGGGCAATCACTGGAATTTTAGATTTTCCAAAACTATATCGTTTGTTGTATTATTAATAAACTTAGCCTGAGGGGGGGTGATAAGCTGAGCGAACTACGTTGATGTAATCAGGATTGATAACGCTTGATCCAACATTGATTAAACCTTGCTAACTACTGTACACGACAGTGTGCTGATGTGTCAAGTTACATGCCAGTGTCATACCCGGAATATTATGTGGAATGTAACTCTCCAGTTAAGTGTGTTCAAATAAAATTTTGAAATCATCCAAGAGTTTACGTTAACTGAAGTACAAGAGTTCAATGCGGAGGCAGTACAATACAACCATGCTACAGGGTCATTAAATACAGGATACTATAACAGTAACAAGGTCATTAAAGCGTAATAAGAAAATATTAGACAACGGGAAAGACCCTCGTGGAACCCACTATTAAGTCTCTGAGAGGCAGAAGTTGAGCTACCCACAAAAAGAGATGAATAGATTGACAGTGTAGAACCAAGGGAGAGTAGAGCCTTGTTCTTTACTCTATAATTAACTAAATATCAAGAGCTATGGCTGAATTATTGCTGTGATCACTTTGAACATTGTTGAACTCCTCGGTGGCATATGGGGTCCTTTACTTGGTGCTGCATACCTTGAGGTGCCTAGGCTGACACCTGTTATTGTTTGACCAAGTTTCCTTACAACTGACGCCTCTGTTTACCTACAAGAGCTGTAAATAGTCACACGAGTTATAGACGACTGTTGTGGGTTATATCCTGGGAAGGTTGGTTGTTGACTTAGGGGGTAACTTCTGTATCGCTAATAGTCTTGTTATTCCTGACATTGGGAAACCAAATGCTTTTTCTTTATACGAAACACTGATCTCGGCGTACCAATATTGGCACTGAATGCATCAATATTCAAATTCTTAGAATTATTCGTCCAACTCTCGCAAAGTCTGGCCTTCCTTACAGGCAGCCCACCGGCCTTGTTTAGCGCTCCTCATACTTCATACCTGCCTTATAAATCTTATCTTTAAGAAAAAGAAAGCAAGACTTATCTTCCTCTCCTAAATTACAGTAGTGTTTTCAAGTGTAAAATTGTCTTTACTGATGAATTTTGAGTTCACATTTGCATTTCCTTCCAGGTCTGGAGACGGGAGTGCCACAGGAGGGTGCAAAGGACCTCTATTGGTTTTAAAGGCTCATCAGGATGCTGTGGAATGGTGTGAAGTAATCAGGTGTGTGGAGGCAAGTGCCATTATGATGGTCGCCCCTAACTCCCAGAGTCACCAAGTTATTCTTGTATACAAGTGTTGAAATACTCTAATGACAAAGCATTTGAGTGCTATTGACAAGTGTTCACGTGGATTATTGAACTTGCACACTGAAATCACAAGAACATAGTGAATATACGAATTCAGGGTTGACAGTACTAACACAACTGCGAATAAGGACGTTCATTAAGCGCCAGCAGTGTGACCTATCTGGGTACAGGCGGCTTAACTTATTTTCTGCCAACGTCAGGATGATAAAGGAACCCTCATTTCTTACCAAGATGAGCCCAATCACACAAAGGTGCTAGCGTGGTGTCAAATATGCAATTATTGCGATAGCTCTTCTGTATTTTTTTTGTTCGACTATGAATGTACAAACTGGATTTTTTATTCAACTTGCTAATGCTTTAATCTATTTTGTTAGGTTAATTGTACAGTTTTGTTCTCATTTGCTGTATCCATAGTTGCACTCTTAGTTGGAGTAGCAAACTCCAGGTGCATCTACTGGATGGACACTCCTCCCGCCAGGCTGCCTTTGACTCTATTGTTGCACTTATAATTACCATCACTCTAGACTGTGTACTCTTAAAAAAGAGTTCCTGATGCCACATGACTTTCCTACTGGTTTACCTTATTTGGTTTTGTTTAGTTACTTCTCCAGCCATCTTCAATGTTTTCATGCCTGTTATCACTGAAAACTGTGCTATTATTATTGTTATGGACAGAGATTATTTGACTAGGAACATACCACCACTACAGTACTTTGGAAAACCCATACATTACTTATTCTAGTTGAAACATACATCTATTTTGTCAGCCTATTTGAGCGTGTCGTAAGAGGTACCTTTCATACGAGCATGTCCTAGGGAGGTACCTTTCATACGAGCATGTCCTAGGGAGGTACCTTTCATACGAGCATGTCCTAGGGAGGTACCTTTCATACGAGCATGTCCTAGGGAGGTACCTTTCATACGAGCATGTCCTAGGGAGGTACCTTTCATACGAGCATGTCCTAGGGAGGTACCTTTCATACGAGCATGTCCTAGGGAGGTACCTTTCATACGAGCATGTCCTAGGGAGGTACCTTTCATACGAGCATGTCCTAGGGAGGTACCTTTCATACGAGCATGTCCTAGGGAGGTACCTTTCATACGAGCATGTCCTAGGGAGGTACCTTTCATACGAGCATGTCCTAGGGAGGTACCTTTCATACGAGCATGTCCTAGGGAGGTACCTTTCATACGATCGTGTCCTAGAAGGTACCTTGCACCAAGAGTGTCACCATATTTGTATTTAATGCATTAGTGTATGCAACCAAGGACTATTAACATATCATTTACTAATATATATATGTATCACTGGGAAACAAGCAGACTCTGCTAGCTTTGATGTAAATATGACATATCTGGAATTCTCATTATCAACTAATATTTATTTAAATTAACTTGTTTTTCTTTTAATTTATTTATCTTATGTTAAGACAAAGAATTCCAAGGATATAAGGAACATGAGAGTAAATGGGTGTATATAGTGTGTTGTTGTCAGTGTTGAACCTGTGTGAATAATTATCCATTTACATCTCCACATGGAGAAAGTCCCGTGCTCCTCCCTAGCCTGCCCCCATGCTCCTCCCTAGCCTGCCCCCATGCTCCTCCCTAGCCTGACCCCATGCTCCTCCCTAGCCTGCCCCCATGCTCCTCCCTAGCCTGCCCCCGTGCTCCTCCCTAGCCTGACCCTTTCTCCTCCCTAGCCTGACCCATGCTCCTCCCTAGCCTGACCCCATGCTCCTCCCTAGCCTGACCCATGCTCCTCCCTAGCCTAACCCATGCTCCTCCCTAGCCTGACCCATGCTCCTCCCTAGTCTGACCCTTGCTCCTCCCAAGCCTGCCCCCATGCTCCTCCCTAGCCTGCCCCCATGCTCCTCCCTAGCCTGACCCCGTGCTCCTCCCTAGCCTGACCCCATGCTCCTCCCTAGCCTGACCCATGCTCCTCCCTAGTCTGACCCTTGCTCCTCCCAAGCCTGCCCCCATGCTCCTCCCTAGCCTGCCCCCATGTTCCTCCCTAGCCTGACCCATGCTCCTCCCTAGCCTGACCCCATGCTCCTTCCTAGCCTGACCCCATGCTCCTCCCTAGCCTGACCCATGCTCCTCCCTAGCCTAACCCCATGCTCCTCCCTAGCCTGACCCATGCTCCTCCCTAGCCTGCCCCATGCTCCTCCCTAGCCTGAAGTGGTAGATTATCAAGATACCACTTGGTACAAAGGCAGGCCATGCAGCTTGGTATCACAGCACAGCATGCTGACAGCTTACCAAGAAATACTATGATATGTTACGGTATCCAAGTAAATGTCGGAAAAGTTTTTATGAAAATATGCGGTACTGAAAATGAATCATGGTTTCCAGACCTGTCATCACCATGTTCTGTACTGGCAAGATGTGTACATCAGCATATTAGGCGTGTTCTTCCAATTCTATAACAAATTATTACTATGCCGTTTGTGTTCTTGGGGCGGGGGGGAATACATTATTTTCCTTGGTAAATGATGTTCACCTAAATAAAAATTATCCTAAATGACTCACAGTAGTACTGCTAGATTGGGTTATATTTTTACAAAATAAAATAGAGCAGTAGTTGAAATAGATGTTTATGGTATGAATGGAAGATCAGAATCAAAAGGCACACACTAAAAAGACTGCATGCCCAAAAGACAGTGTTTAAATGTATGAGGGTCAGCCACAGTACTAAGTACTGTACTTATACCATGATATAAACACAGTACCATGGGTGGTTGATGTTGCCAGTGTGAAAAAGGCTAGTAATTGTGTTGTGACTTTGAAAATGAGCGATAATACCATAATAAATCATAGTGTTTGGAATCACATGAGTAGAATGAGTTTTCTGCCTAAGCATAGTGCCAGCAGGGAGATTTGTCCCCTAATCATGGTGCCAGCAGGGAGTGGTTTCCTAAGCATGGTGCCAGCGGGAAGAGTGGTCCCCTAATCATGGTGCTGCTTGTATCAAGTAGTGCAGGCAGCAACAGCTGGAGCATTAGAACATGTGTCATGAGGGAGAAGTGTGGCCACACTGTACAGTACCACAAGTGCCTCTGGTGGATATTTCGACCAGTCTCCATTGTGTGGAGCTGTGATGGGTGTCACTCAAGATACCAAAATACACATAATCAGGCTATTAGAATTTTATGTGATAAATTTAATGTAACCTGTTTTTTTTATTTTGTTAGACAAGTTGGAAAAAAAAAATAAAATTTAAAGGTTTCTGTCATGCTGACAAATGACCTATTTTTTTGCCGTTTGTGTTTTATACATTCGTATAAATGGTGCTAAATACCAATAAGTAAATCATAGTTATAGATTGTAATCCATGACTTATTACAAACCTTGACAGGTTGTGAAAACTGTATTTGATGCATTTGAACTACATCCTAATGTTTGTGCTCATAGCTTTGTGAGCAAAGCAGCGATGTTTGTGTTCATGGCGTTATGAGCAAAGCACCGATCTTCATGTTTATGAAAAACATGGCATCCTGTATTAATGCATGTGTTGAATTTAAAAGCACTGAGCTACTTACTGTTTGTGTTTGATGTCATCGTGTAATAGTACTGTGCTGGTGTTAGAAACACTGAGTGCTACAATGATATTTGTGGTGATAATGTAGGAGTAATGAACTGATATTGGTGATATCATGTACTGCATTTTATTGTATTGTATTGATGATATCACATGTACTGCATGTCCGAGTCTCAGGTTGAATGGAATAAGGGAGTATGTGCTGTTTATCAGCAACGTTTGTAAATAAATGAATGGCGTTTATTAAAATTTGTTTCTCTACCTTTTGCCCTCAAGCTGAAAATAGTTTAATTTATAGGTGGATAACTTGATTACTTCAAATATAAAAAATGCTAATCTAAGATAGCCATATAGGACTGTTTCATAACACAATACAATAATTTTGTGTTACTGGGTAGTATTTGTTTATATGTATGCCCAAACTATAGAAAATGGCTGTTATTCCCCCTCAAACTTTGCTTTGACCTTTGCCTCAGACAGTTTATGGAAGACATGAACAAATCCACAAGGGCCGTGACGAGGATTCGAACCTACGTCCAAGAGCATCCCTGACTGTATGGAAGACATCTTGAAGGTCCGTGAAGGCGGCCAACGCTGTGACACTTTCATGTCTGCTGCCTTCAGGTGCCTTGAAGATGTCTTCCTAAAGCTGTCTGAGGCAGAGGTCAAAGCAAGGTTTTGAGGGGGAAATAATAGCCAAAATAGGTATAAACAATCAGAAAAGTTACAGCCCAAGAACTAAAAATATTTGTTAAGCAGTGTAAGTAGTTTTCAAAAGAGGGTGTCAAGTCTGTTTACCTGTTAACGCATTGTAATATTCAACAGTTCCTAGATATCATCAGGATGCAAACAATGAGACACTGTTAGGTATTACCAAAAGGCACCAAGCCATGTAGACTATTCAACACCATCTGTGGCACACAACTGTAAAAAATTCCTAGATAATACTCAAGTAGCTAATGCAAGATAAAAAAAAACAGCAACGTCAAATAAGGTTTATTAACCAGAGTTCGAGAGACAACCAATTCAAAGAAACGCTGAAAAAAAAACAAAATTACCGATCATTTTAAAAATCAAGCCAATAATCTGAGCAATTAACAAAACAAGACAGGTCTGACATGTGCGTGCGAGCTGTTTTTCCAAGTGCCCACGAGTTATTCTTGTGTGGCCAATACAGTAATATAACTTGGCCAGAAATGTTTTCCAATGTCCCATTTTGGTGAGAGGAGGAAGACCACTGAAATAAGTCACATTTTATAGATACTAAAATAATAAATTACATACCATATCTCTCCAGCAGTTGCACATCCCATTATGAATAACAGGTAGGGTAGAAATCAGTAAGGAATTTGTTTTCAGGAGATGGCATAGACTTCTTTCAAAGCATCGTATGCAAGGACCCTGGAGACGAGACCAGTATGGCTGGGAACTCTACTACAAAACTTGACTGGCTTATACCTGCTAAAGATACAACCAATGTTGAATTTTATCAAATTGCAAACAAATTAAAAGACATTTAGGGTCATGAAAGGTCTTGAGTTAATTACAATAGAAAACAATTATTGGCAGACAAGAAACTGAAGGGGGAACAAATATTTAGAGGTTAATAGAGAAAAAAATATAAATTTGGAGTTGAACTCAGTGCAACTCTACAAGCTAGTCAAACTATAGTGTTAGGCAGGAATATACCAAAACAGAGCTCATGGGCAACTCGATTAGAGGTTACAAAAGGACTGGGAAATTGTAAGAAGGAAATGAAAGGCACATGAAAAAACATTACAAGTTCTCTTCTGCAAAGAGTGGTGTAGATGGTTGCACCAAGTGTGGTGGTGGGGGATACCAAGGTGCCATTAGATACCAGTAGTTTCAAATCATCATATGACAGTACTGGGAAGACAGAACATCACAAGAATAGCTCTCATCCTGTAACTACACTTATTTAGTAATTGGGACTATGAACAGGTGTAAGGTCTGCTCAATACAAAGGAACACATGGTAGGCATGCACAGATGCCCACATTGTTTGCATGCAAGTATGTAATCCTAGCAGCAAAGTAAGGCAAAAGAAAGTGCCGGGCTCTCAAGAGGGACATCGATCCAGTTCAGTGCAAGTGTAACTGGGACTTTGCAGGGGCCCTACAAAGTACCGAGAGCTCGAGTTGAGGCACAAGTCAGAGTGATGCAGAGCCAAGAATGCAAAGTGTCAAAGTCAAAGCTGATGAATACACAAGGCACCCCATGGCCAGTTTAGGTAGTACTAAGGAGTGCAGATGGAGAAGTGTGCATCTCCAAGAGGTATTGGACAAGTGTGTGAGCAATGCGCAGGCAATAGGCACGTAACACTTAAGACAAGACGGTGCCAAACACAAACCCCAAGAGTTTTCTCTATCCTTGTATAGAAGATGGATTCCATAAAGGGTTGCATGTATTAACCATGTATTAAAATGGTTTTAAAATGGTTAATAAGTTTTAGAAACTTAAAATGTATAAACTTTAGACAAGACATAGTAGATATTGGCTAAAATACATTTCTGGTGTTAAATGTGAACATTTGTTGCTAATGCATCCTGCATATTTTCAAAAATCTGTGGAAGACATTACATTTATTTCCTAAAAAGAGAATGCAACTCAAACAACATACAAGTGATACTGATTTTATTGATAATCACAGTAAATTTCTGCTCATCTTAGCTGAACAGGGTCTTTATAAAATCTATTTGCCATATTAACAAACTTTCCACCTGATGCATCATAGTTTTAAAAGATTTTCATAAACTGTACATAACACGAGACCTTCTAGATTAGCAATGCATATCCTACAAAAACTGCAGAACACATTTGATATATAAAGCGGCTCGTATTTCTATGTTTTACTATAGCAGTTGCCAATATAGATTAGTAAAACAAAAATAGCCTTGTACTAAACACTTTCCATTTAATACAACTAAACATTTCCTGCTCTCTGATGAGAAAATTTCATAAATATGGCTCCAAGATTTCTTTTAATCACATAATTCCTTTCTGATAAATACATGAATATTAAGCCACTCAAAGTTTTGTATTTAGTGCTGGGTGCTGCTGTTGACACTCAGATCTTGTGATAAATGTGATTAAAAGCCTTAGGCACTACAGCAGTAAGGCAGTTTCCTCTTAAAACAAAACTATTAGAACCTGAAGCTTGTAGAAAACACACACAGGAAGTAATGTATCAAATGTGAACTCTGACATTGTATCACCTTCTAAAATGTATGATCCCTTCACTATAATCCTTTAATGGTAAATAGTATATATGCATTGAAACTTACTCTGCCTAGTTTACACCTCCCAACAGGCTACAGATTTCACTATATTTTGACCTCGTACTACATATTGAGTTCATCCAGAAATTTACAACAAAAATGTGAGAGGAATTAAAAACTAAAACCTTCTACCTGTGACAAAATTTATTTGATACGAACCAATTTTTGTCTGACAAAGTATACTTGCAATATCTTAATGTCTGTCAGTGATTATACCATCACTAAATGATGGTACAGTATGATCAAATGAAACCAAGCCAATAAGAATGCTAGTTGCTATATACAATTTTTATTTGTTTAACTTTTGAGAGAGAGAAATGTGGCATTAAAAATGTACTTCCATCTGCAATATTACATGAACCTGTGAACTTGTCCACAACACATTGCAGTACATTAATGCTAATTATATATCAGGAATTGAACTGCAAAGTCTATCCCTTGTGCAATTATACTAATTTTTATTTACATATTAAAGAGCGCTACACTATACTTCATTCTCCATGTACACCTTGATTGCATTAACCACTTGTTTTTGTCGACATATTAGAAGTGCCAAAGAAGTTAATCTAAATGACAGTGTGAGGGTATTTAGGCAATGAGCTACAGTTGGTACAAAATAAATTATGAATAATGAAATAACCTGAACAAAATGTGAAATAAATATGGATGTTGTACAATGGGATCAAACCCGCAACCCTGAACTCCTCAGGTACACTACCAACTGTCCATGCCGAGTTGAAGCCATGGCCCTGAATTCGCCAGGTACTGTACTCGCGCACACACACTACCAACTGGTCCAAGCAGTAATGTGTGCACCCAAGGTGAACAGGGTGGATGCTTCGATTTCCGTTGTACAACCTCGCATAGTGTTTAAATTATGAACGCTAAAAAACAATGGTTCACAACAGGAAGGATAAAAGGAAATAATGCCTGTAAGGGGAAATAGGGAATAAGTTAGTTTTGTGAACTATGAATGAGTGTGCAACCGCCAAGATGGGCTGGGAATAAATGGCTTCAGCTCGGTATTTTTATATTGTTACCAGATGTATTTTCCAAAAAATTGGCTCTGAAATATTCAATACATTTATATTACATACCTGTAATTCCTACATCTTGCAAGTAGCAGTGTTCTTATTAGACCCCATAAAGCACTGCTTGTCTACACCTAACCATTCCTAACCAGGACCATGCAGCAGTAAACAGTTGAAAAAAATAAATATAATACTAGTAGGAACAATTATAAAAATAATTTTTTTTAAACACTTCCCTGAAGTATGAATACATTTCAAGTAGAATAAAAAACACATGACAATCTTTTGAACTACAGTTCAATATTTTGCAAAACATACAGAAAACCAATTTTTCACATACTTTGTTGTCATTTATTAAAGATAACTCTCTACTGTGAACAAAACCATCATACAGTAATATACGGTCATACATTTGCCAGACAGGAGTAGTACCGTATAAAGTATAAATGCAGTGGATCTTATCGAGATAAAAAAAAAAGACGTATGGTAAGTTTTTATAATACTGTATAGACACATACCTGTTAAGAGACAATAAACCAATAATATTGCTGAAGCGAGAAGATAGAGAAATGCATAGCACATTCTATGCTGCCAAACCCCCTCTTACGGTACCATTACAGTTATCGCCAGCACCCACAACACTCACAGCAACGCTGGGCCTTACCTGGGTCTTCAGTACCAGGGCCTTCAGCACCAGGGCCTTCAGCACCAGGGCCTTGCAGCACCTGGGCCTTCAGCACCAGGGCCTTCAGCACCTGGGCCTTCAGCACCGGGCCTTCAGCACCTGGGCCTTCAGTACCAGGGCCTTCAGCACCAGGGCCTTCAGCACCAGGGCCTTCACACCTGGGCCTTCAGCACCAGGGCCTTCAGCACCTGGGCCTCAGCACCAGGGCCTTCAGCACCAGGGCCTTCAGCACCAGGGCCTTCAGCACCAGGGCCTTCCATACCCCACTCTTAACCTGGGAACAGTTACACTTCACACAAAAAACTATATTTGAATATATTATTTAAAATTCTTCTATTATTTTAATCCACTTAAATAACAACATTCAAATTTATAAAATTAAGTACCAGTGGCAAATAATATACAGTATAGAATTACAGGGTCACAGAACAAGTTTCAGTGTATTACAAGTTGGACTTGTCACAAAATTTTGCAGGCTTTAAGACCCCATATCGTACCCTAGTAATTTTGAGCAAAGAGAAATTAGCAAAAAGAACACAAAGAAATTAGAGACTCTGACATACAGGATAATAAATCAGCGAAGAGGATAGGGCAAGAAAATATAAGCATGAAGAGAGCGGGCAGAAAAGGCTACAAACCCCATTAATTAAAGAGCAAAATTTTAATGCCATACTAGTGTATGGTATATGCAAACTTAAATCATACACGACATGTAATAAATACTGAATATTTTAAGAAATTATAAAAAATGAAATGCCTATACTGTACTTTATTGAAAATTCTTAATGCATACCATACACAGTACTGTATGCAACATTTAGGATTTTTTAATGATACACAATGTCCATATTTCATATTTGGTTAATAGATATACTGTAGTTTAAGTGATATGATTTGATTCGAGTCCATTCTTAAGCTAACACACACAAATGAATAAATGAGTAAACAAAAATACAGTTCAACCTCAATTCAATGAATTATATGCGACCAACCCCAATTTGTTGCAACCAGAGATACCTCTAAGAGACCCATATTTGTGAATGAAAACAGAAATTGCAAAATGAAAAACCATAGAATTTGGTTTTAAATATTCTCAATGACTTTCCCAAGGGCCCAACTTTTTCTTGTAACATCGAGTCCATTTACCAAAAACATTAAAAACATAATTAGAGCCATATTAACAGTTGCTATTCATACTCCTAATATTTCCCACACTATGGGCTAATTTCACTGAGAAGGTGAAGGGACGACGACGTTTCGGTCCGTCCTGGACCATTCTTAAGTCGAATGTCCTTAACTCTAATCATAGCAAGTTAGTCACTCATGGTAGCTCAAGTTAAGATGTGACTGTCTCCAATCCCAAACTAAGAGAAAGATGATAAGATGGAAACTTGCATTAATACAAATGAATGAACATTAACTTTAACAAACCCCCAGCCAGCAGAAATTTATATCCTAAGACTTTAGCTCTTACTCTGATAACTCCCAGCTGGGCAATCAGTGCCACTACCACAATACACCTTCCTTGTTTGGATGGAGCTAATACTTGAGAAATCAAGAGTTGCTTTTATTTTATAGTGTTTTGTCTGGGATGGTTTAAGTTATCAATCAATCTTTGCCCAGCTACCTGACAAGATTATTTGAATGTTGCTGGTTAACTATATACTGTATTTGAAAAGTCACTGGTCCTGTAAAGAAATCATCGAGTTTTGCTGGCAAAATGCGTCCCTGTGGTTCTATGCAGGATGCTAGCTCAAGGGAACAACCTCCATCTAGAAATCATTTTATGTCAAAAAAAAAAAAAAAAAAAAAAAAAAAAAAAAAAAAAAAAAAAAAAAAAAAAACGCTTATTCTCAACCCACTTCTGACTGTTGCCGCAGTAGATGCTAGTTTATTGTGCACTTCTAAACCAAATTGACCAAAATCCTGGTTATACAGCATTTTTTATTAATATAAAAAGTAACCCAACCTCCACACATCAAATGTAAGGAAAGGGACTACATTTTGGCCTGCCTGGACCTTTATCAATTTTTTGTGTGATAATTTTCAAGCTTCATTTACGGTATATAACAAAGGTGTAGAGCTAGAAAAATTAATTTCCAAAAATTAGTGTATCATCTGATTTACATAAAGTTCATTATTACATATTTATTTTATACACACTTTACATTCGTAAATGGATTAAGGCTAGAGAGCAAAAATTGGTAACACTATTCAAACTGATAAATACCCAACAAAATGCCTATAAAACACGCACACTAAACAAAACTCGGAAATAACAAGGCACGAGAACTCGCAGCTCTCACTGCTGCAGTGGCCATATAGCGCATACTATGCATTTGAATATCTTGTACACAGCATACCACTGCATGAAAATCCTGTATATCTCTCATCTGAATTCACAATATATTATACTATAACCAAAATGGGAATCAAAATAATTTGAATAAGACATTGAGCGAGTGCGAGTGTAATTACCAAATTGTAGTGGGAGGGTGAGTGTTGCGCTCATGGTGTCCCGCCTTCGTGCACTGTCATACCGCTTTGAAACTACAAACGGTTTTGGCACTTTTCATTACTTTCTCACTTGTCTTGTTCCACCCATCTACATTCTGTTTGCAAAGGAACTTTCTAATATTTTTTTGCACCTTGTTTCCTTAGCTTGAATCTGTGACCTCTTGAGGTTGTCGGTTTCAGGAATCCTGTCAATTTGGTAAATTCCCATCATTATTTGTAAGTGGTGATCATATCCCCTCTTACTTCTAGTTTTGGCATATTTAATGCCTCTAGTGTCTCTTCATAACTCTTTCTCTCAGTTCTGATGCCATTTTGTAGCATGCATTTGGACCTATTGAAGTTTATTGATGTGCTGCTTGAGACTCGCCTGGCGTTCCGCGAGCGCTTTGTCATATCTTGAGGTTATCTTGAGATGATTTTGGGGCTTTAGTGTCCCCGTGGCCCGGTCCTCGACCAGGGCCAGTCCACCCCCAGGTAAGCAGCCCGTAACACTGACTAACAACGGCTGTACCTATTTTACTGCTAGGTAACAGGGGCATACTGGGTGAAAGAAACTCTGCCGTTGTTCTCAAGCCGGCGCCGGGGATCAAACCCAGGACCACAGGTCATTCAAGTCCAGCGTGCTGGTCCGCTCGGTCGGCCGAACGGGCCTCCCTGAGTTCCGATCTTCCTGGCCGGGGAGGATTTTACTGGAGCAAATCCTTAACTGTAGCCTCTGTTTAAATCGACAGTAAAATGTGTACTTGGCTGTAACAATCGATTCTTCGCGGCGGGGGATCGTTTTCCAGGGACCTGCCCGATTCGCTACGCGTACTAGTGGCTGTACAAGATGTAACAACTCTTGTTATATAAAAAAAAAAAAAAAAGATATGGGCACCATAACACTGCTGCATATTCTAATTTTCGTCTCACAAAGGAATGAACACTGTCCCCAGTCTTTCTCCATCCATGTAATTAAATAGTAAGTAAGTAAATTATCAAAAGAAGGCACCAAACCGAGGCGGCTATGTAGCCATGTACAGTAATTAAAAGCGATTCTGAAGTTGATAAGCACAGCATATGCTCTTCGCACAATTGTCCTTTGTGTGTTCCTCTGGTAAAATCTACTATCCAGAACCACCTCTAGATCTTTTTCTTTGTTAGAGTTCTTTAATTCCTTTCCACAAAGTAATCACAATGGCATGATATATCAACTGATATGTCATGCAATTTGCAGCTTCTTTGTGATCTGATGGAGTAGAGTTAGGAGTGTGAACATCTTTACTTACAGGCCAAAGTGTAGGTAAGGCCTATTGTAAAATCCTGGTTGGGGCACCAGGTCAGGCCTCCCCCCCCCTCCCCCCCCCAGTGAATTCAGTAGAGTTCCAAGTTGAATAGCTTTTGTCCTATCTTGGCAAGTAGGCCAAGATCACGGTTTGGGAAATCATCAGAAACACTGGTTCAAGTCACCTCATTACCCCAAAATTACTCTTCCCATTGATATTTCATGCCATTGTGATTTCTTCTGTGTGGAATACGCATTTTATGTTCGTACACCAACTAGGTTTTGATGTCCCCCATGGGGGCAGTGAACGGCACCTCATGCAGCACGAGCCTACATCAAGCACCTCCTGGAAAACAAGTCATTAATTAAATTATACTTTAAAAATGCATTCAACCAAGTAAAAAAGGATGTGGTACTGGAAGCAGTTTGAACAAACTTTCCTAGTCTACTCCCCCTTCGTTTCAGCAGGATACAGTAGGAAATCGACCGCTGTCGTTTGGGGAATATGAAGTTGTTTTTGCAGAAGGTTTCCAGCAGGGAGACCCACTTGCTCCTTTCTTTTCTGCATGGCTGTTAAAGATGTTACAAGCAGGTTGACCAGCGAAATCAACATCTGGTTCCTGGATGATGACACCCTGGCAGGAACACAGGAGTCCTTTCTAGGGGATCAACAGCTGATGAAATCTAAGGGAGAGGGAGTTAGGGACTCCCTCTAAATCCATCAAAGTGCAAAATCCTCTCATCTAGCCAACCAATCCATAACGAAGTAAGAGAACCGTTTTCCAGGAGCCCAGTTGATCATTCTCACTAAACAGTGTTGCACTGTATTATATAATAGAAGGGGCCTTTGATTTACGATGGTAATCCGTTCCCAGAGACGTATCCTAAGTCGAAATATCGTTAAGTCGAAGTGATTTTTCCCCATAAGTAATAAAGGATTGGATTAATCCATTCCCCACCCTCCACAATATTAACTTACAAATACATTTATACTGGATACAATTTTTTTCCTCTAACTACAACACAGTACGTATGTTTACCGTACCTTTATGGAGGATTCTTGATGCGTATGGAAGATGGCGATGAGGGGGGGAGGAGACGTGTTACTGTTTGGAAGGGGAGTCCCCTTTCATCATCACATCAGGCAGGATGTTTACTCTGGGGTACTCACTCTCCTACGTTTTGTCTGCATGCCACTAGGACCTGGTGTGATTCATGTGTGCTCACTAAATGTCTAGAGACACTGTCCCTTCGTAATTTGTCTGTCGTGAGCAACACAGGTCATGAAAGGTAAGCAACAGCCTATTT
>WNGS01004946.1:12528739-12561337 GCA_020271785.1 Procambarus virginalis
TCCACAACAGTTGCCAAAACTCCCGAGTACCTTATTTACTGCTAGGTAAACAGACGCAGTAGATAAACAGAAACGAGCCCAACATTTCTGTCCAGCCCGGGAATCGAACTTAGAATAACCATAATTAATCGAGAATAAAGCCAGCTGCACAAGTGATAAATGTCCTGACAAGCTCGCACACTTGAAAAGATGAAGCAATCCATTCAACTTTCCATCCTTGATGGTTTTAATATATCTATTATGTGTTGAGGATTTCCGGAGACCTCCGTTGCGAGGGGGTGTGCGCGTGTGCGTGTGTGCGTGTGTGTGTGTGTGTGTGTGTGTGTGTGTGTGTGTGTGTGTGTGTGTGTGTTGTGCGGATCTATAGGGATCAGTGGACCCCTTTGAGCCATTGGGTGTGCTTGTTGCGTTACTGATATACGAGTGCTAGTTCTTGTATTTTTTAGTGGTTTGGTTGGGATTCATTTTGGTTAACAGCGGGAGTGAGAAGTGACTTGCTAGAGGGAAGAGGACGTTTCCCTGAGTTTGCAGAAGTCTAGGGTCAAGTGATATTTACTTTTACGTTTTCTGTGTTGAGGGGGCGGCTGATGTGGGAGGGGGAACCATGAAGGGCGTTCATCACCTAGTGTTTAGTAGTAATCTGGGTGATTGGAGTACCGGACATAAGCAATGCAAGAGCCTTAGAGTATTCGACTCGAAGGTAAGAGACATGGGGAGACCAAGACAAACGAATGTCAAAAGAGGGGAGAGGAGCGTCACAGGCCAGTTTGGGTCAGCTATAGTGCTACAAGAAATCTTGGTGCTTCTCAGTAAATTATAATAAGCACTAAATTATTACATATAATAATAATAAAAATTGTCCCCCCCCCCCAATATACATCCTGTTTACAGTAGTATACCTCATTGATAATCCAACGTCACATTTTCTGTGGACATTCCTACAACCCATCCTCTAAGATTTTCAAAGCATACACTATTGTGTATATATGTATTTTTTGCGAACGCATCTTATTGTATGTAATTTTATAGAATGCTTATTATAATTTGGCACCGAGAACCCAAGGAAGGAGGGGGCGGAACAGCGCAGCTGTGAAAATGCAAGGCACCATACCAGGATGTGAAGTTGATTAAATCCCCACACCCACCATGGAACCACAATTAGATGAGGAAGCCCTGAAGAATGGGCATTCCACGGGTGCATTGTGGATATATACACCTGGCAATCGTTACCTTAGGAACCATCAGTCTGTTGAGATGGGAATTTGACAAGAATTTCCCCCCTTCCTCTAACAAGTCAGGTACTCCAGTTTTACAGACAAGAGTGTGTCATCTCAACTCACCTGGCATCAGAACAGGAGGCAACTGAAAGAATATTCAAAAGGAGAACCAAGCTAGCAGGAAGTAACAACCAGAAAGGAGAAGAGGTATAAGGGAAGGAAATTATCAGGGTAAAGTGCCAAGTCATTATGATTATATAGCACTGGGAAGGGGGTCAGGATAAGGATTTGGGATGGACGAGAAAAATGGTGCCCAACCACATAGACGATCGGGGATTGAACGCCAACCTGCATGAAGCAAGACCGTCACTGCCATCCAGCCCAAGTGTATGGACGGTATTTTACAGGGAAGGAAAAAAAAATAAAATGTAAAAGGATCCAGTAAAATTAGTAAAGAAGGCTGCAGGAGCACAAGGCTCAAAAAGGACTTGAAACACCATCCTATGACGACAATGGCTGCCTGTCCTCTGATAAAATTAATTATAATAGTCCAAACCACGTATTTGAAGATCCATTGTAACACACAAGGAGCACAAGATTCAAGATCACCAAGCCATATACAGGAGGGAAAACTGAAATTTTTTTACTCATTGGGTAATATATCCAAGGAATTGCCCACCTGCCGAAGCTATAAATGGCAAGTCATTTGTGCAATTTAAAATAAAAAATTCTATAATGTAGGACGACAGTACCGCTAGCTTCATGTCGTACCGTTTGGCACAACTGAACCACAGTGGCAACACTAATAACAAAAAACTACAAATTGGTCAACAAAAGCTACAAATTGCCAAACAAACTACTAATTGCTCAACAAAACTACAATCATCTCAAAAACACTACAAATCACCCAACAAATAATTACAAATCGAACAGAAAACTACTAATCGCTGAAGAAAAAGCTATAAATCACAAAACGAGAGGAAATTACCGATGGGGAAGGTGTGGGGGGGGGGGGAGGGGGAATTACTCGTGGGGGAGGGAGGGCACCCATGGGATCGACTTCCGTTCATTTCCGAGCTACGCCTTCCAAACACTGACTGTTTAATTTCTATTGCAATAAAATTGTGTGTACAAGCTTAAAAAAGAAGAGTACAGGTAATTACAAATTATATTAAGAGGTAAGTAAAAATATTGTAAACGTTCACTACATTACATTTATTAATGAGAAATATATACATACAGTTTTTAAAAGACAGATCAGCAAGATATACAGGAACTCTAATGTATTTCCATTTAAATTACATCAATATAATGTATCAAATATTAGTTCAACAGCTAAAATACAAATATTTTAGAGAAGTGGGAATTAAATTGTCCAACACCTTACAGTGTTAGACAATTTAATTGGTTTATTATAAAGCAAATATATAATTTTATGCAGCTGTACCAGTTATTTCCTTTAATATTTTTTTCACAAGAAAATATTCGTGAAATTCACAAAACTGAAAATGTACACACACAACAATGAAGATATTACTAAACTAAATAAGAAAAAATATATATCAGATTATGTTAAGATTACCACCTCTGCTTATTTTAAGAAAATATGAACTTAAATCCAATAGAGAACTTGACAAACTACAAGTAAGCCAATAGCAAAAGCAGGCACCACGCCGGGACCTTCGAACTGAAAGATTACCACTGCCATGATTTAATTTTCTTTTTTATTTAAATGTCTGCCCAAGTAAAAATTAAATTTGGTATTGTTCATTTCAGTCATTTCATAACCATTGACACTGACTATGAAAAGTTTGTCATTAAGTGTGAAAGTTATTTAATAGCATAAAGAGTGCAACTACTTTTTATTCGGCAGTTCACACTTCAAATTTATTCTCAAAATATATAGTAATGTTTTCTATATGCATGCTTCTTATATCAAGACAAACTGAAACCTCAATGTCAAATACTAAGTATTTACACATTAATACAAATTACTCGTTTCCCTTCCTAATGATAAAATCCAAATACTTACCTGTAAAGAAATAAAAATATTTAACATTCAATAAAAACAACAAGTCCAAATGGGTGAAGCTAGTCAACAAAGTACATACTATTCTGTTTAGCTTCTTATAGAAGATCACAGCGATCTAACTATACTGCAAATAGAAAATTAAAAAGTAGCTTCAAGAAAATAAAAATTGTAATAGCTTTCCTTACTGAAATAAAAATTAAATTCATTGCACTTCCTTGAATGCAGCTCCTTACTTTAATCATAAACTTATACCAGAACTATCCCCCTATCCTATGTGATATGAATACCTTATCCTCTTTATAAAGTGGTTTAATGGGATCATTTTCCAATTACTGAATTAGCAATATTTTTCACCTCTAAAAATTCAACATTTCATACTAGATAAAATACTATATATATGTAAAACAAAAGGTTTTGACAGTAAGTTACTAAATCATCATTTTGCCTGCATTCCTAGCCGAGCCAAGAGTGTTACTATTGCAGATATGGGATCGTCAAACTCTCTTGGTTGGTTTGGTGTCAGAACCCAGTCTGGTGTTATTGATGGTATCTTTGATACAGGAAGCGGGGTGACCTTGACTGGGTTCTTCCCTCGTAAACTGGCATTCTCACGGCGTATCATTAAGGTCCTGATACTTTTAAGATCTTTAAGTAATTTAGGGTTGATCATATCCTGTTAAGAAAATAAATAAAATAAACAAATGTAAACTTGTCTAAATGAGAGAAATCAATATTACGTACCTAAATTATGCAATTTTCTACTTATATGGGGTTAAGAGGAACCAGAAAAAAAAATTGGGAACGATATTGAAAGGTGGGAATAAGAGAAATTTCACTCGTTTATACTACACTGCACCTGTCAGGCCCGACAGGTGCGGGGCCTGACAACTGAGTGGACAGCGATTCGGATTTGTAGTCATGAGGTTCCGGGTTCGATTCCCGGTGGAGGAGGAAACAAATAGGCAATTTCTTTCACCCTGATGCCTGTTACCTAGCAGTGAATAGGTACCTGGGAGTTAGACAGCTGCTACGGGCTGCTTCCTGGGGAAGCATAACAAAAAGAAGGCCTGATCGAGGACTGGGCCATGGGGATGTTAAGCCCTGAAATCACCAAGATAACCCTGCTGCATCACAAGACCAGGAGCCACGTACTCCTCGTGAGATGTCATACAAGGTATCATACTTGTGATACATGTATGACATGAGATGTCATGCAATTAACATACTTGGCAAAGGGTCATGGCAGTCAACATAATTAGTGTACCTATGTATTCCTCTCATCCTTTATGATGTTGGGGCATAAACCAAGCTGCAGTGTACAACTATGACAAGAATGTTAAGCTTGGTAACAAGCCTAGCTAAGCTAAAACCCAGTTGAACTACCCACAGCGTTTTCTTCAGTAGTGTAAAGCGGCAGACATTGAAACGAGAAAGATGAGAGATGTCAACAACACCCTACTAGAATATGATGAATAACAATTTGCATAATTTGTTAATGGGGCAGCAACTGTGGAGAAATTTTTACAATAACGTCTACAATAAGCGCACATTCCAATGAACCTATATGTAGTTATTAATTTTCCTCTTCCTACTATCTTACCGTAATTTGATCATACATGGAAATGATTACAAGAACTTTAATAACAGTTTTACTATTATTAAATATTTAGTTTGGTGTGATGTCACTGGGTATGCAATTGCAATACATACCTTAAGTTACAATTAAAAGAACAAATCACGTGTAAAGTATTTCTGGGTACAGTATTAAGATACCGTTTTAGAAATTAGAAAAGTTTTACTGTGCTATCCCTCTATTTGGTGCTTAGCTAGGTACGTAATTAAACAACTCGTATACAGCAGCCAAAATACTACGACTATCTTTTTACAGGCCTTTCTCAACCTCCAGCCCTCAAAATGCACCATTCATCTAATTATTACACACCCAATCTATCTCCATATAATCTCAGCTATTGCATTTCAAATCTTTGACATTTTAGAAGAGAAAAAAAAGTCCTTTTATATAATTTTTGAAACAAAACAATGAGTTTGAATTATCCTCATGGCGCTTACTAATTGTCTCGCTGATACATCACGTTAATGTGAGTTCATTGTGCATTTGACTATTTAGCCTTCTTACAATATCTATTCAAAGACCACACATTCTTCTCAAATAAGCCAGTTCTACTGCTCTAATTCTTGATTTTTTAACATTCATGTCACAAAATCATTTTGCATCCATCCATTCTTCCATGTAGCGTTTTAGCTGCCTATCTTTTATCTTCTAACCAATATTGTCAGTGCACAACCTGTCCTTCCACTCTCCCAAATTCCTCTGATCAACTGCATATCCCAGGCATTTAAACCTTGTTAACCACTTCTAGTACATACAGTAATTACATATCACACAAAATTTTCTCCTTTTTATCATAACTTTCCCATTCAACATGTTCACTCAAGTTCCTCTCGGTAGAGAAATGAAAAATGTCAACTAGCCAACAAAAATCCCTAACGAGATAACTATGACCACCATGCAAATAACTATGTACCAACATTATTCAAATATTCATCAGTTTGATATGGGGAAAACACGACTACAAAAAGCTCAATTTACCAGATCTGTGATAATATTCTCATTTCTCTGAGGTCCTACTATAGATAAATGGCTATCAACAATTAAAGACAATTATGACAAATATATTTGCCACTCTTGAAAAAACATGAGATTGACATTTAGGAATGTGAATGCACCAATGTGAGAAGAAAAAATGAAAATTATTAACCTATCTCAATAGGCAAAACCCAACCTCGACTAAGTGAAACAATTACACAAACCAGTTATTTTTTTTAACAGGCTAGGCAATGCCATTACCCATAAAAACACATGAAATTAGCAAATGCAAGCGTTAATCAACTTTTGGCGTGCATTCATCCTCAACTGCCTAAATTGTGACATACCTGTTGTGTGGGATTTGTTGCGGTTAGGATATAGAGCAGAGTGCAACACTTGCAAAAAATTCCAGGACCCTTTTCTGAGTAAATGGTAAGTAGCTGCACAATGGTCTCCATTAATCCCTCCACCTGTTGGCAGAATAATGAAGATCAAATTAGAAATCATGAAACACACACACTTATAGAATATGGAAATTACAGTTAAGACCAATTTTCTTCATAAATTAAATTTATTTGAAGATCATACACAATATTTAATCTGATGGGAATAATTAAAATATATTAGAAGCGAGATTTAAACAAATATGATATTCAAGAGACATACAAGGAAATTTGTTTGCACTGGAAACTTTGTAAACAAGGTCATTTAGGCTAAGATTCTTACCTTGTGTATGAATGGTGCTGTATATGGATATTTGGCCAAATTAATGAGTATATTAAGGACAAAACCAAGGATCTGCATGTGTGGAATAGAGCGATTGCAGGACCTGAGAAGGAACATGATGGTGCCTAGAGTAGTTCCTTCTGTCAACTTTTCAGAGCATGTAGGTGACCACCGAGTACTTGTGTCTGTGTAAGGAAATGGAATTAACACACACTTAGTGTGACGTACTGTACATAGATTTTGAAATAAGTACAATTAAGTTATACTTTCTGAATAATGCATACATGTTCACCTCATTGAACTAAATGCTGCTCTTGGCTTCAATGCAAAGATGTACCTCCATCATCTCTCTTTGTTTGTCATTAAGCAACATGAAGCTAGGCAATCTGCACTAGTGATAAGTGATTGATACCCATTCCTTTACCACAAGGCAATAATTTGAACCTTATTATAAAACCCATACCCATCCTTTAAGCACTAGAGGAAAGGATACACAGCTACCTAATGGGCTCAGTAACTGAACAACTAATCAAGTAGATTTTAGCATGAATGTCATGAGCGCAACACTAAACATGGCGTAGGGGCATTTTGTACTAGTGGAAGCAGAGATGTTGAAGGGTTGTTTTCACCAGGGGTTACATATGGCAAATATTGACATGACATTTTCAATGTTGATTGTTGTGTGTTAACTTCTAGAGTGCTGCCTTAGGTAAGATACACACTGCAGCACAACACACGCTCAATGCTGCAGCTTGGCCAAGGACACTGGTCTGTTGCACCCTCACCATAGTTTGCTGACACCGATATGAAAGATGGTTAGGTTAACTGAAACTGTCTGGACCTCAATAAGGCTTTTGAGACAACCACACAACAGGATGTTCTGGAAGTTAAAACATGTTGGAGGGGTGATGAGCACATTTCTGATATGAATGAAGAGTTTTCTGACAAATATGAGGGGAAGTAATTAATGGCAATGTATCAAACTGGAGAAATGTTACTATTGGAGTATCCCAAGGCGCCATTCTAGCACTAGTAAATTTTCATTATTTATATATACAATCTACCAGAGGGAATACAGTTACATGAACATAAAACTATCCCCTTGCAATAAGACATTAGGGGAAAATATATTGCCAACTGCCATGCCCTTCAAGCTAACCTGGACAAAGTAAGTAATGGAGCAAGAAATGGCAGATGGAATTCAATTTGAATAAATGCCACATTAAGGAATACGGAATAGGAGAAAACACTACATACAACCTACAAATTAAGTGAAATGTATTAACGAACTTGAACAAAGAGATTGAGGGGTGCCATAAAAGGCACTGTGCAAGGAGCCTATGCTATGTTATGCTTTCAAACTTCAAAATTACTTTAAGGTAAGTGATTTTGTAAAGATAATAAGATCCATGTAAGATAAAAAAAAAATTGTTGTACAATGTATACAGTACTTTACAGTATTATTCAATGTAATAAATAACAATTCTATCATTCCATTATATCATTTAACAGATAAGTGACTCAATCTGATGCTACTCTGTAGAATGAGTAGCAGTCATATACCAGAATGGAAAGCATGCAAATTACATATTTAATCCCCCCTTAATTTCCCTTACATGAAATTAAATGGCCATTTAGTTTTCTTTTGTTTCAACACTTTTGTAAGATTACCAAAGCAATCTTGGCACTGACATACAGTACACCTTTCCCCAGTGGGTTAAGCAATAATTAGCCTATTTATATGTAACATAAGAATTGGTAACCATTCAAGGACACACTATATAACTAGTTGTATGTTGAAGAATGTGTGGCCTATGTAATGCTATGTAGCTTTCTTAATTTTGTTTTATTTTTTTATTTATATATACAAAAGTTCTTACAATCTTGTACAGCCACTAGCACGCATAGCATTACAAGCAGGTCCTTTATCTTAATTTTCCCCAGAATATGACCCACTAAATTGTTTTAAGAAATGGGTCCCCATTCACTGCTGGGTGAACAGAGGCTACAGTTAAGGATTGCCCAGTCAATCCTCTCGGCTAGGATACGAACCCAGGTCAAAGCACTCACAAATGACTGTAATAGCTATTACAGAGCAAGTTATCCATCTGTACCTGTGTATTCTCTAATACAAATGGGACAGGGGACGAATATAGCAATTCAATCTACAACATCTCTTAATAATGCAAAACTTAAGATAAACTTTCCCCTATAAAGATGAACAGATAAGCTCACCAAGATACATGACTGCTATCAATATCCTCCTGAGATCCTTGTACTTAATCAGGTATGCAATAGCACAGTCAGTTCTGTTGCCAATTCGCTTGCTATCCGTGGCATCTTGAGTGGCCACCTTCAACCTCTGCCGCACTTCCACAAGCTTCTTGTTTTGCAGATTCTTGCGTGCAGTTAGACCTCTCCATGCAGCTTGCAGAACAGTGGCTGCACGTTGACGACGATCCTGCAACAGGGCTTTGGTGTATACGTGCCTTTCGAGTAACGTGGATAAAGAGGCCAGTTTTCGAATAATGAATCCATCTCAATTTTTCCACCAATATATGTTAATATTAATTATTCAGATCCGTGTGATTAGTTATAAAAGGACCAGAAAACAGGAGCTTGTGCCTTCTAGGTATGTGAAGCTGACCAAATAAATGAATGAGAATTCAAGGAATATTTAATTAACTATATGATGTAGCAAATTCTGCATCATACAAGTTTTGGAAATACAGTATCTGCAGATCTATGAGGCATTCTGCCCAAGAAATAAGATTTCACATAGGTAATAAGGTGTTAAAGAATACAGATAACCTTATTGTAATAGAAAAATGATTTTGCATTTAACTATTTATTTTAAGTCTGAACGAATTAAAATTTTAATTAATAAATGGAACCAATTCAATGAAGCAGAAAATATTAATACAGTAGTTGCAATAAAGTAATCTTTATTTGAAGCACTACAGCACAGCCTGAAAAACAGCACCCAGCACCTCTTTCAAGCATTCGAGCTTAGATCGCCAGGCTCGCTGGATGATGATGGCACTCGAGCGCTGTCTCAGGTACGACGATCTCTGCAGGACAGCACGCACCCACCGCTGGAGCTTGATCAAGGACCCCATGGTCTGTTGCACCCTCACCATAGTTTGCCAACGGTGGAATGAGCGCTGTGTTAGTGGTTAGACAAGCTATATAAGCATGTATTTCGAGTCTTAAGTTTATCAACAAGTGTTAAAAGCTTTTAAATAGATTACAGTTGTTTAAATCTTTTTTAATTATTGCTGAAATAAGAACCAAAGAATCACAATAAAAAATTTTTTATTTAAATTAACAAATTGTAAAGGCCTCTAGTACATTCTAGCATATTAAAATATTTAACAGACCTAACCAATATTTCACCCCAAAGAATATTTATTAACATGCACTTATGATCTTGCCATATTTTCACAAAATATACCACTAATGTATACTGCTGTATATTAATTTATGTATTACTACAATACATCAAGGCCATTCTACCTAGGCTGTAGTTCTCTTAGTAGTCAGATTGTGTAAGCATACGACTACAGTATATTCACAAAAAATAAATAATTTTTAATATACAATTTTGATGACCAGACCACACACTAGAAGGTGAAGGGACGATGATGTTTCGGTCCGTCCTGGACCATTCTCAAGTCGATTGTGAGAATGGTCCAGGACGGACCGAAACGTCGTCGTCTCTTCACCTTCTAGTGTGTAGTCTGGTCAACATACTTTAGCCACGTTGTTGTGACTCATCGCCTGCATAACATACAATTCTTTGAACCTTTTAAGCAACAATTTATATTATTCCTTACTTGAATTACTGTAGCAGCCATATGAGCTTTAGTAACCTTTGTTACATGCTCTAAATACAGTTTTCTCTTCTCCTGTCTGATCGTCCGACGAACCTGCCATCCACGCACGTAAGCCTGTCAGGAAAGTCCATATAATTACAGTGGAACCTCTAGTGATGAGCGGCTCCAGTTACAAGCAAGTCACTAGCAGAAAATATGTCTCGACTGATGAGCTTTCCCTCTATTAACGAGCGTTCCCACTGGTTCTCAGACACCAACAACAGTACTTCACAAGACGAGTTTTCCACATGACGAGATCGGTGCCAGAACTGATTATACTCATTAATCGAGGCACCACTAATATAATTTGTACTGTGCTCTCTCAAAGGATTATTTTTTTACTTGCCAGACACATTGCAAGATGTTAAGTGCTAAAACCATACTTGTTTGCTATCATTATAATGATCACTTTTTGTTTATTCCTTATCAGTTAAGCCACTTTGACCATGTTAAGTTAACTTCTCTTCCTCCTGCCTGACACCTTTCTACTCCCAAATAATTAAATATCAAATGAATGACTAATAAATATCCTTGTGTAACAAAAGGTAATGCCAAGCTAACATATTGGAAAAGTTCACATGATTGAGAGGGGCCCTGTGTCAAACGTACTAGGTCACTTACAAGCAAAATTTTTCAGAAGAATGAAATATGCAGAAGATAAATTGCAATACTCTTAGGTGGTAACCTTTTGACATGTTAGGACACCTGACACTTGTTTAATGAAAAGGGTACATAAGGCTAAAGAAAGAAGATAACATGTTAGAGATAAATGATCAGTATATCTTGAAAGAGATGAAACGAGCAATATATGAAAGAGAAGGTGCAGGAAAGAGTTAAGATACAAAGTGCAAAAAATTTGAATTATGGTAGGAACCGCCAAGAGAAATGCCTGCTGTGGCATGCCAGCCGGCTCTTGGGGGTAAGGTGTCAAGGCTACAAGATATATACTGTTATTATTAGGACCAAAACACGATGGTAACCATTAAGGTCCAGCCCAGAATGTGTAGCAGTATCTTGCACTCCACCTTTCTTTTTTCAATGCTGATTTGTACTAATATCTGTCCTCACTTAGCTCCACTACTCGGTAGCTACTGCCCATCACTTCGTACAAGGCTCTTCTCGTGGCATTGCATCAGCTTCAGCCTTGACCCCCTCTAGACTTTCCCTTTATGAAGCTTGGCAATGTCATCTTCAATGCCAGCTCTTCCAATGTAAAATTGGAACTAGCCTGGTGTCTCTATAGTGTGTGCTGGATTTTCTGTCCATTAATTCTGGGTGTGAGCTTAGCTGTGAGTGTGAATAGGAATTGACTCAACATTGAGCATTGTACCTGGTGCATTTATAAATTCTGACATTCTACTTCTTACATATTTGCTCTTAAATTTGTGAATGGAGATGGCTTGGTGTTTCCCAGTAAAAATTGTTTTCATTACCCATTACTTGACCTATTACCCTACTTCAGTTCAACTATGTGGTTGAATTCTACAATGTAGTGTACCCATTGGCTCCCTATATTCAATGTTCAACTCAGTTTTGGTGATCACTAGGTTTAGCAGTGCCAGGCCCACTTCTCTTAGCTTTTTCAGCAACTGTATTGTGTTTTTTATTTCAAGTACATATCTGCAATATCAACTAATTTGACTTTTTCCATATGTCCTCTGCAGCATAGTGAGCCTTTGTTGCCCAACCAGATTTCCCCACAAATATCACCGCGTATTAGTGTAACTGTCTGATTTGGTAATTTATAGTGCATATTTTGTTGTCAACACTGAAAATGTAAAACTGCAAATAATGACATCAGGAATGTACAGCTTCAGCTTTTTTACTTTGTACATGTGGTGCCTGGGCTCTCTCAAGGTACTCTTATACTAAAGTGAGCAATGACGTGTAGAATTTTTAAAGACTTATTGTGCCTTTAGGTATTAAGAGACTGAGGAAGTAGTAGAAATGTAACCAAAGCCAGTTTGGTTATCATAAGAGTTGTAGTGGTCACAATTCACCCGACATGGAAAGTAAGCCTGTTTGGAAAGAGTGAGAACTGCCCTTACCAACCGAGTGTGTTGAACGTTAGATGCTCGAGTTTATAATAAGAGAAAGTATGGGAAAATAATATCTCGACTTGCTTAGTAAACAACAAATGGAGTGTAAAGCAAGTGGTAATGCAGTGAATATAACCAAGGAAAATGGTCAATGTAACACTTCTATAGCTTAGTGGTCTACCTTCACACCTGATTACTAAAAATTTATTTGAATTACTCACCTGAATGGTTTGAGCAGCCTTTATTTGCTTCAGTAAAGTTCTTGTTTTATGTTTTCTCCACGCAGCCTGAAGTATAACGGCAGCTCTCTGCATGTATATGAATTGTTCTCGTGTGCGCAGAGTCAAGCATGCCCCACGCCAGTACCTTTGTAGCTTGACAACAGCTTCCATCTTTTTATGATACTTTCTCCGAGCAGACCAACAGCGAATATAAGATTGAATTTTGGTTGCAGCTAAATGTTGCTTTCTTATGCTCTGTCGTACCAGCATGCCACGCGTGTGTGATTGCAGAACAAGTGTTGCCTTTTTAATAGCAATGAATCTACATTGCAATGTCTTGGCCATCTTAACACTTCTCCACCATTTCTGAATTATGATAATACTTTGAACTTTCCTCAAGAAATGCTTACGTGCTAACCATTGACGTATGCATGCTTGCAATCTGACTGCTGCTCTGTGTTGCTGCAGTATTTTCTTCCGAGTTAGCATACCTCGGAGAGATGCTTGCAAGGTAATGCAGGATATTCTAAGGGTTTGATACTTCTTTCGCTGTTCTCTGCCTTTGATTACTGCTTTCCACCAGTGTTGAATATTCAAAGTGGCTTTTAAAATTTTTGCATAATTCCTCTGTGCTAACCAACATCTTGTGCACGCCTGCATCTTAATGATAGCTCTACGTTGCTTCAGATATTCCTTACGAGCTATTCTTCCACGGTAATGTCTTTGCAGAGTAATTACAGCATTTCTCTTTGTATGATACTCTAGTTGCAACTTCTTTGTTTCCTTATGTCCCCTCCACCATCTTTGGATGAGCAGTACACTGCAGGTCACCTTACGGTATTCTCGGCACGCCATCCAGCCACGAACATGTGACTGAATTTTCACTGCTGCATTTTTTTGTCGAGAAATGGTTGCACGAAGCAGTGCTCCTCTAGTGAAGGCTTGAATGGTTATTATAGCATTCTTTGTTACAGCAAAATTCTTCATTCCTTCTCTAGTTAATTTAACAGATCTCCACCATCTCTGTATTGTGACTGTTTTATGCACTACCTTCCGATACGTTCTTCTTAAAAGCCAGCCCCTAAAGACTGCTGCAATCTTTACTTGTGCACATCTCTGATGTGCTATTTTCCTTCGTACTAACATTCCTCTGACAGATGCTTGGAGTGTAATAGTGGCTGCTCTCATGGCTAAGTATTGTGTATGATGCTCTCGAGTTTTTTGTACAGAACGCACCCACCTCTGAATTTTTATGGCAGAAACAACCATTTTCTTGTATTTCCGGGAGAGTAAGAAACAACGAGCATGTGATTGGATGACTGTAGCTGCCGTGTGTTGCTGATTAGCATCCCTGATGCGAGCTTGTGTGCTTCGCCACCAACATTGAATCTTTATGGTATTATTTATAATATCTCTATACTTTTTACATGACAAATAACATCTAACATTAGACTGAATCTTTGAAGCTGCAAAGTGCCATCTTTTAATCTCTTTTCTGGTTAGCATTCCCCTTGCATAAGCTTGTAATTTGATGACTGCCGCTCTCTTTTTCTGATAATCTGCTTGCTGATGTCGCATCTTATAAATAGATTTCCACCATTTTTGAACACTTTTAATATTCTGTACTATTTGTTTATATTTCCTTTGCACTAGCCACATTTTCACAAAGGACTGAATTTTTACAGCTGTACTATTCTGTCGGCTCACTTGCCTTCGAACTAACATACCTCGAACACCTGCTTGCAAGGTAATGACTGCACTTCTTGAATGATTATATTTACACCTTTGTTCTTGCATTTTCTTAACAGACCTCCACCATCTTTGAATTTTCACATAATTATATCTTTGTTTTAAAAATTGTTGCCTGTGATAATGTGCTTTGTAATATGCTTGTATACATGTCGCAGCTACATGTAATTTCTTGATCTTTTGAATTACCAAAAACTTTCTCACGGATGCCTGCAAAACTATAGCAGCTTCTCGTTTTCTCACAAAATCTTTCCGAATTCCCTCGGCTAATTTAATGCGTCTCCACCACTGCTGGATGATTTTTGTGCTTTCCTTAATCCTTTGGTATCTTCTGCGCTCAAGGTAACAACGAATCCACGACTGGATAACTAATGCTGCACACTGTGACTCCCTCATCTGTCTTCTAACAACAGCACCTCTCCAAGCAGCCTGAATCGTAATACCTGCACCTCGGAATATATGATACTTTTCCCTTTCTTTCCACATCAAAAGAGTGGCCCTCCAGTGGGTCTGCATGGTTTTAACACATTTAACAACCTTTAAGTATTTCCTCCGTGCTATCCATGATTTAACAGCAGCTTGGATCATTATTGCTGCGTCATGCTTCTGCCTCAGAGCTCGTCTAGTCAAGAACCCTCGGACAGCTGCCTGGAGATGAATGACAGATGATCGCTTTGTGAGATACTCATGTCGCGTAGCCTCTGTTAGTCTGTAAAGTCTGTAATGTCTCTGAATTATCATTGCAGCTGATTTTTGTTGAAGAAAGACTTTCTTTGCAAGGTAAGTACGAATGCAAGACTGCAACAAAGTTGCTGATTTTACTCTCTTCTCTAGATTTTGTCTGGCAAGAAAACCTCTGACAATTGCCTGAGATTTGGTTATGCATCTATATTTATATAAATAATCTTTCCTAGTTGTTTTACAAATGTGATAGGCTCTGTAATATTTCTGAATTGTAAGAGCCCCATTTCTCTGTTTCAAATATCTCCTCCTAACTGAAAATCCTCTAAAATGTGCCTGGATACAAACAACTGCATTTATTGTTGTTCTGTAATTGTTCCTCGCTTCTCTTCCCAGACATGCATTTCGAAAGGCTTTTTGTATCAAAATTGCAGATTTTCTCTGCGTTCTGTAAATCTTTCGCTGCCAATACATCTTCCACGTCCTCTGTATAACAAGAGCAGAACTTCGCATTACCTTCATTTCTTTCCGAGCTAGGTAGCCTCTTACCACAGCCTGCACAAGAATAATCTTATTCTGGGTCTCTCTGAAATTTCTTCTATTAATATTACCTAAATAGTAACTTCTCAGATGCTGCTGAATTACAATAGCAGCATTTCTTTTTCTAATGAAAGCTTGTCGTGCTTTCCAGCCTCTGTATCTTGCTTGGATAATGGTGGTAGCAGCATGCTTCCGTTTTAACTGCTTTCGTACCAAATGCCCTCTTGTGATTGCCTGAAGACCAATGACAATTCTTTTAACCATTGCAAAATGATTTTGAGCATGCTTCTTTAGTTGGTAAGCTCTGAAAAATCTCTGGATTTTGATTGATGCATCTTTCTGGGCGAGGTAGCTCTTTCGGATGTACATAGAACGATACCACGACTGTATTTGAATGCAAGCCTTTCGCTCAATGGTGAAAGTTCGTTTTGTCAGCCAACCACGAACCTGAAAGAATTTTTTTTTGTTTTTATCATACATGAAACTAAAACCTTCCAAAATGCTAAGCTAACAGTATGTATCCATTACAATAGCCATATTTTTGTTTTATCACAACCATTTAAAAATCCCTACCTCAGCACCAGACCTCTTTCTACTGCAATCCTGCATCTGCCATCTAATTCTCCTATTAGCTACAAATATGTCATCTGCATTATATCAAACCAATTAGTAAAAAAATTATATTAATTACAGCGAGACTACACTCAAATGGCCTACACAAACTGTGAATTGGTTTGTTCTGGTCAAGAACAGCAACAGTTCTGGATGAACTACATTAACTTATTGTGAAACAGAATGAGGTACATTTTTTGTGTTTTTAAATCAACAAATATGATATCTACTGAAGTAACTTTGGTATCAAAATACTGCATGCACAAAAGCAGGTTTCACAGTTCACAATAAAATTAATAATTATGGAAAATAAATATACATTGTCAAAAAATGATCGTTATATGCAAGCGAGGTGCATTTAGAATCAATTAATCCAATTAAGCACTTCCACTCTATACTATTTTCACTAATATTTAGAAGTGTGTGTCAGATTTTACAAAAGCTTTAGCCTTTAAAAGAAAAATGTCCATGAAATAAGTACGCCAACCATGGCACGCATACATCACAGCTGCGTCTTGATTCTGTGGACTATCATACATGTTTTCCCATTGCATGTGATTTTCTGAATACTGTTTTGTAGGAAATGATATCAAATAAATCCTCATGTAACCCATCTTAGAAAACTAACTAATGAATTACATATCTTTGTATCCCAGTACAACATGCTACTTTTACAAGCATACAAGCGTTTTACAAGCATGCAACAAAATTACAAGCGTGCAAAACATTTAAATGAAGCTTAATCTGTTATAACAAAATTATTGAGGCAATATATGCAAATACAGTATTCACCTAACCTCTATGGTAGGCTTACAGTTTCAGCTGGGCTCTTTAGTATGATGGGTCAAATAATAATACGGTATATATTTTTAACTTGAATGCAAAATTTCCTAATGCAGTGTTAGCTAACAAGATTACTGGGAAATGAAGTGCTTTCAATAGGGACCTTCCTTGCACCATAACCATATTTCTTGAAAGTTTCATCTACATTTATTAAAACAAAAATCATAAATTATCCCCTACCTGAGAAATCTAACGAAGATGAAACCATGAAAAATACAAGCACATATCCAATGAAAGGTGGAGGATAAATTACAAAGGGAAGAAATTTGTATTCGGAAATTGAATATAATATTCAAATAACTACTTTTACATTTGAAATGTTCATTGGAAAGGTACTACAGTAACACAGTAAAATTTTTAGAATGATTCGTTCAAACGTAATTGAGATCAAGGTAACAATAAAAGCTACCCTATCTATACCTACAAAAGAGAATGTCAAGAGTCATTGAGAGTCACAGACAATGAGTCAGCGAGTGAGCAAATCAGGTCAGGTCCAGTGCAGCCAAGTCCAATTCAGTCCAGTCCAAGGATGGAGGCCAGATGCCCATTCTCACCCAATTTTCCAAGTTGACACATAGGAGGAAAGGGAGTGTCACACGCCACTTGGGCTTGGCGGTACAGTAACAAGTATCACCACCTAAGGCAAATGCCTAAAATTTTCACAAAGTTTGAAATTGGGGACATGGGTTCCATAGAATTATTTAACCATTTTGTAAGCGCTTTGTAAAGGAAAGGTTACATTTTCTAAGAGGAGAGAGTGGGGGATTTTGGAAGAGGGGAAGAAAGGTGTAGAGTGGGAGGGGGGGAGGCGGGGGGAAGGAGGAGAGCAAGCCAGGCAGCTTGATCTCCTCCTTCCGGCTCTTCTCCTGATGGGCCGGGTAGCCCATCCAGTATATAATTTACAAGGACATACTGTTCAAGAATAAGGCTTAAATACTATATTAAGAAAACATGCAAATATGCAATCTAAAACAACAATCCATTCAAAACCCACCTTAGCTTGAATTATAATGGCTGCTGTTCTTTTGGCCAGGTATGATGATTTTGCCATCTTCATTGTCCAATAAGAACGCACGTACTTCTGGATAACTGCTGCAGCCAATTTCTGCTTCTCATACCTTTGTCTTTCCCGGTGCATCCTATACAAAGATTGCAGTTTAATAGCAGCAAATCTCTGCGTTTCATAATTCTGCCTCACTTTCCTAGCAACAGCGGCAGCTCTATAATGCCGTTGAATAGTTTGCGCAGATTTTTTCTTCAGAGTAAAGCTGTTCTTCATAAGGATCATCCTGGTCCATGCCTGAAGAGTAATGCATGCCTCTTTTCTTTGGCGGTAATCATTACGCACCTGACGACCCAAGTAGGTGGCACGAAAACGTTGCTGAATTGTTATGGTCGCTTTACGAATTTCTTGGTAACTTTGTCTGGCTTTATACATTCTCCAGTAAGTTTGGATAGTGACACATGCAGCCTTCATACACAAATGGTTCATTCTCATTTCTTTACCCAACTTATAAGCCCTGTATGCACGTTGGATTTTACTTGCAGATTCTTTCTTTCTTTGATAAATCTTATATACTCGCTGCATTCTGAAATGGCTTTGTACTACTAGACAAGCAGTTCTTAGTCGTTGCATGCTTTGTCTTGCAAGAATGCCTCGCCAATGGGCTTGAAGGACAATGGTAGCATGCTTAATTTCTTGGTATTCTTTCCTAGCTTGGCGGGATTCAAGCCAGCCCTTAACATAATTCTGAATAAGAACAGTACTCCTTCGAAGACGTTGGTAATCTTTATACGTAGCATATCCCCTTGCATGCTTTTGAATAATGATGGCAGCTGCTTGTCGCCTGCAATAATTCTTCCTAGCTTGATACATGCGAGTAACTGCTTGAATTTTAATGGTGGCTTGTTTCACCCTCAGATAAGAATTCCTCTGTTCCTGCATTAGCTTATAAGCTTGATATCTATGCTGGATAGCTACTGCAGCAGCCTTCAGTTTTGCATATTGACGCCGCTTCAACCAGCCTCGAACAGCAGCTTGGCCCAAGGTTATACCTCTCTTGAGTCTTAAGTACTTCTGTCTCTCTCTCTGAGCTCGATATGAAGCTTGAATGATAGTTGCACTTCTCTTCAGGGTTACAAATGTCTCCCTCTCGATCATCATGGATTTCCTGGCCCTAAATTTTTGTTGTAGGACAATTGCTGCATTCCTTCTCCTTTGGAATTTCCTTAAGGAACTCCATCCCCTTACATGTGCTTGTAGCAGTACAACAGATTTCTTGATCTGCAAGAAATTACTCCGAGCTCGGTTCCTTCGCCAAGCTGCTTGAATGGCGATAGCAGATACTCTCATGTTTTCATAATGTGCACGTTGTTGCTTCATAACTAACCATGCTCTTAAGTGCCTCTGCAATGTTACAACTGCACACACACTTTCTTGGTACTTTTGTCTTTGCTTCCACATGCGATAGAAGCTCTGTATGAGAATAACAGCACGGCGCTTGTTTTGGTATAGCTTTCGAGCATTGTAACCCCTCACCGATGCTTGAATTCTTATTGCAGCTCTGCGGATCATCAAAAATCTTTGTCTTTCCAACTTCATATTCACTTTACTTCTCCTTTGGCACTGTAGATATTGAGTAGTTCTTTTAAGATCTTGGTAATTCTTTCTCTGCTTCTTCATTCTAAATGTTGACTGTATCTGAATGGTGGTGGAGCGAAGCTTCAGGAATTTTTTTCGGACTAGGTATGAACGAACATTAGACTGAAGAATGACAGCTACATGGCGCAGTTGACAATACTGTTCTCGTACTTGGTGAGCCAACAGAGTGGCTCTCCATTTGTTTGTAACACCAAAGCTGCCTTTTGCATTGCTTGGTACTTTCTTTGACACCTAAGTCTACGAATATAGGCCTGCAGGGAAACCGTTGCTCGACAAATTTTCAAGTACTTACGTCTCTCAATGCACATTTTCAGGAAACTGGTAATTGTACAGGCTGCCCACTGCTCCTTTGCTGCCCTTTGAGCTGCCTTTTTAGCTAACACAGAGCGCCACCATCTTTGTATCACTACGATTGCCTCAAGCTTTCGCACGAAGTCTTCCTTAATTCTTCTTCCATAAAGTTTTCTTCGAAACCTTTGCTGGACCTCTGTAATAACTCTCTTGGTATGCAGATACTTCTGCCTACAATTCCATGACCTAAAAACAGCTTGAATTGCAATTGCAGCTTGTCTGGTATGCAGAAACTTCTGCCTTAAGAGATGTGTCTTCCAAGCTTGCTGGATTGTTATGGCAGCCTTCACCTGCAGAAGATATCGTGTCCTAATGTAACGACGGAAAGCTGACTGAATGATGTGGGCTGCTCGATGCTGTAAAATTACAAATGATCACTAACATGTGGGGACCATAATATGGTCATGCAAGGTTAATTCAAAATAAAAGCAAGGACAAATATAATGCACATTACTACTAAGCAACATAAAAGCCACTGAAATAAAATGCAGCAGAACACCAATACACACTACATAAAAAAGCAATAATCAATATTAAGTGAAATGAACATACCTAAGAAGGGTTTGAAACAAAATTCTAAACTTAATATATCCAAGATTTTTTTTTACAACTGCAGGAAAACTTAACAAATATTAAACACAAGCCACAATATATCTGAATAAAAGAACCCTTTGTTCACCTCTTAATTAAAATAAATGTCCTTGCTATATTGTTACTGTCAAAAAAACAAAAATTATTCACACACATTCCCCGTCAATTATTCAAAACGCCTATACACACACGTACAATTTCACAAGGGAAGCACTTTACAGGATATTCAGGCAATGACAACGTAAGAACACGTCAAAAGTCATCCCAGCAGTCATGTAAGGTGGTTAAGAGAGACACCAAAAAGTAATCAGTCTAGCCCAGAATGTTCATCAAAGAAACAGCACATCCTTGAAGACTTAAAATCCCAATTATATTCTCACACGGAATCACAAGTGACAACCGAAACGGGTTCGTAACGGCTCATTTGCCTACCGAGCCAAAACCAGCCATCCACAATGAGAGAACAGGAGAAAGTGAGCAGGAGACACCAACTGCATGGCCATGATCATAAAGGTGCTTTCCTATACTCACCCTTATTCCCACGCTATTACTGCCTATCCTCATGAATTCTGGCGCTAGCACAGCACATTCTTATCTTATAAAAGCAACCAAATATAGCTTTCAAAGCCAACCAATGTTCCAGTACTTTACATAGTTTCACTACATACAAAGACACACCGATAAGAAAAAATCGAGCCTGCTTATTACTCATGTCTACGAATTAAAAGCAACACTCGAGCATAGGAAAACAAAATAAAATCCACTCACTTTTCTCTCCAACTCTTTCTTGTGCTTGAGAATGTGTAATAATCTGCAGGCACACCACCTACGCCAGTGAGCCTGCAGCACAATGGCAGCCTTTTCATATTTCTCTCTCTGCCTTCTATGTTGAATAGTCCGCCACCAACGCTGAATTACAATAGCAGAATGGGTGTGCACCTGTGGTAAAAGTTGTTAAAATGCAGAGGTAATAAATAGTAATTTTATAAGATGCACAATGCACTGTCAGATGCTAATTTTTGTGAATACAATATATATTTTCAGCAAACATTATTATAATAATAATAATAATTCATGTTGCATCTATGTTATATCTAAACATAATAAATATGTTACATATATGTTATAACTAAACATGTTAATACTACTATATTGCTGTCTTTGATGGTCAAACTGTTTATAGAACGATAAAAACAAACATCTTATTCATTTACTATTTTCCAATATGTAGTTCAAAATTTCATACATTCATGTAATCTCTCTTATGTAAACCATAAACAAAATATTTATTCAGTATACACTGTTTAATTATTGTGGGGGGAAGCGTTTCAACCATGCTGTAGTGATTCAGTCCTTACATGGGTTAAATTAAAGGAGGCATATTTCAGTTCTTTCACTCTCACCATTACAATATCTTAAATAAACTTAAATCATTCATCTTTTATCTGTTTGAACAATGAGCTGCACCTCCTATGACTAGAAACTGACAAAATATAAAAAATATACAAGTTGTTGATACTACGAGTTGAAGGTCATGATAATCAGCAACCATCAAGATCAGAGTCAATGTGCGAGTGTGTCTAGATTTGTATCCTGACAATGTGTGTATTAACTATGCAAAGATATCCAGAATCTAGTGTCTGATTAATGTCATAATTTTCCCCCACAACCTTAATTTTGTTTTATCTGATATAAGCATATGAAAAGCTCTAATTTAACCACTGCACTATACATAGTGCCTGCAGGCGCTCAACTTGAGGTGCCTAGCACCTTATGGCACTCGTATGTATATCATAATATTCAAAACTCATATGCATACAAGGGGCTTATATTTGCTTCCTCAGGCCTCCAGTAACCATCTTTCATCTTAATAAAAAAACATATCTGTCAACATTACCATTTAGTGTCTGAATGGCCACACTATCTACTTGATGGGGGTTCTGGGAGTAGTTCTACTCCCCAAGCCCGGCCCGAGGCCAGACTTGACTTGTGAGAGTTTGCTTACAATGGCTTACTAGGAGCCATTGAACTTTTAACAGTAAATGAGTAATTACCATGCATATTTACAGACACATTGTGTGCTATGTGCAATTATAAGATTTAGGCATATACATGTATGTATTGGTACGAATATATACATGGTGTGCATATATTTGCACACATCTGTATACACACACACATTTTCAAGGTTATATATAATGAACATCACCTTTGACACCACATTACAACGGGTTAAAACAAAAACTAAAACAGCGAGAAACAATGAAAATAAATCAGCAAAGTTATTACCATACAGCAACTCATTTCTTTAATAAAAAAAAAAGTACATTCACTGGGCTACTACAGTTAAACTACAAGAGGTAGACACTTTTAACTAGGATTTTTGTGGTTTCTGGATGCTAATTAACAATATAAAGTTTTTTTTTGTGAGCAGCATGAGCTTTTCTAAATGCTGAGCAGTGCAAGGATGAAGTTTAAAAGATAGTACCTGTACTCACCTATTTCTACCTGCAGGATCGAGCACTGACTCTTTGATCTCACTTTTCTAGCCATAGGTTGTTCTTTGCAATGACTTGTCCTATTTCCCTATTATTTCTAGTTTTAAAATTATTAGTTTCAAAGTTTCAAAATGTCATCTGAGATTCTAGCTTCCACCCACGTCCCCTCGCTCTATTAGTATTCAGTGTGAACATTGTCTACTTCCACTCTGTCAATCCCCGAGTATTTTATATACAGTATTTCCTATCATATTCCCCCACTATCCCTTCTTTTTTCTAGTGTCGTCTGATGGTAAATAGCCCCACTATTTGCCAACAGTGGGGGTCTATACTTGTATCCCTTCAGTATATCGGAGTGAAATCTAGCTCAAAATACATCCACTACCTAGCTTTTTGTACTTGCTGGTTAAAATTATCAGGATGTTCAAGTTCTGTGTAGTGTTTGCTCTTGCAGCTGTGGCTAGAGACTTCTATAATGGCTTCCTTCAGTTTACAGCTAGTATTACAGAGTCAAACAGCACATGTCACAAACCACTGATGAAGTCACTCATGCACAGAACACTCGCATGTACAGATAGATTCATGCATAAGCAAACATTTTGAGTGTAAACAATTATTAAACAAGTTCCACATTGCTGTACAGTACTTACTTTTCTGACTCATTTCCATTTATTTTTTCAAACCTCAATGTCCTATTTTCTCTCAACTGCAAAAAAAAAAAAAAAATAAGCTGCTATCTTGTGTAAACCACTCAGGATTTTGTCCGTAGTGATCAAATTCCCTGGTATTCTTCTGTCCTCTTAAGACCCCTTTAAGACCGAGTTGTCTTAACCTATCCTCATACTGTACTTTTAGTCGGCTGCCTCTGCTTTCAGTCCTTGTGTCCCCTTTCTCATCTCTCACTTTCACTGTCACCTTCATTTATACCACTCCTCAGTGCACCTATATTCATTCTAGGAGCAGCCATGCTATTATCTCATCCTTACAACTTGTACAGTAAGATTATTAATGATAATGTAGCTACCTCTCCCTCCCCAAGTTACACTATCTCCACCTCAAAACTCTAAATAATTTCCTTGCATTTTGTTTTGGCCTGATCCAATCTCAATTGTGATGTTTTTCAGTTTCTAGCTATAATCCTTTCTTTTAGTTCATGTTCTTCACACTGAATGATATGTAATTTCTAATTTTATTACTTTAAAAATTAATATTACAATAATAAAAACAATTAAGTTTCATTTGCTAGTGTTTACAAGTAAATGAAGTTATGAGAGAATGTTTGTGTGTAAAGTTTTCCCCACATGTTTTCATGAGGGGTGGCATCCCTACACCATCTCTGCAGCAGAGGGAAGCTGGAGCTAGTAGCAAGTAGAGGCAAGAGCGAGGTGTCCATCTCACAGTTCAGGCATTTACCTCGGTTTCTCAGTGTGACCGAGTACAGTAGTGATCCTGGAGAGTTGATAACATTCTTCCTTGTTGTATTGTGTCCCATTCCCTGTACCTTTTGAATAAATGTCATGCATTCGCCTTATTTGGTTCAAGTTCCATGAATTCAAAGTAATTGTGCCAGTCACTGTTTCCTCTTGTATTAGAAGTGTATCTTTATATATATATTACATGTTTGGTACATATTTCCATTTTTAATTAACGCTCATGTACTACAAGAGGAATTAGGAAGACTATTTTATTGATATAATGTACTTTGTAAATACTACAGCCCCTTGTTTCTACTCCGAAGCCTCCCAAAGGGGTACAATTTTTCATCCCTCCTTTCCACGAATCGTGTACGAGTGCTAATACTGTACAGTGTTCCTTCTTTCTAACCCAGTTTCCTAATTATTTACACTACTGACAAGAGACCCTATTATGAAATCAATCTCTTACTTTGTAAGACACAAACAGATAAGAAGCTCCATCTTAAGTTTGTTTACTTCTACCCTCCAGCTGTTTGTAAATTTTGCCACTTTTGCACCCAGTTCTTATCTCTTTCACCAAAGTATTCAAAGGTGCCCTCACTAGTGGCACATTGTCAGGAATCACCTTAATCACCCTTAAGCTACCATCTATTCACTTGTTGCACACACTGCACTGTTTCCAAGTACTGTTTCAGCTGTCGGGGCCCTGACAGCACTTCTGATTCGTAGTCCTGAGGTACCGGGTTCGATCCCCGGTGGAGGCAGCAACAAAATGGGCAGTTTTTTCACCTTGTTGCCCATTACCTAGCAGTAAATAGGAACCTGGGAGTCAGACAGCTGCTACAGGCTGCTTCCTGGGGACGTGCATACTAGGGACCGGGCCGCGGGGAAGCTAAGCCCCGAAATCATTTCAAGATAACCTTAATTAATTCACCCACTACAGTATTCAGCCCATTTGTGACTGGATTGCCCCCATAGTGCTTCAGGTAATAAATTGACTATATATTTTGCAATACTGTCTATAAACTTTTCTAACCAGAATAATATCTTGCCACCTTATTAATGATAAATAGGTTGGGTTCCCTATACTGTATATAGCTTGCACATCGACGAGAATATCATATCATCGCCCCCCCAAACTAAGGGTTAACAAATAGAGCATTGAACAACTGGTTAAAAATTAAGTAACCCAAAGAAAACACTAAGCCAATATGACAATATAATGTGTAGTACTTGGTCTTTGAACTAAATTTCAACACTTTCTTACCCCTGTTAATTATAGAAGGAATGACATTACCTGAACTCTCAAAAGCTAAATAATAATAAGAGAAACTTCATGCATCACTGCAATATTGTTTTCCTGGCAATTCCAAATCAATTGCTAACACATCATGCATTAAAAGATAATATTCTTAAAATACAGGGGGTAATTTTTTTAATTCTTATGATTATTCAAACAGAAGTATAATCTATCATGGTTTCAGAATAGTTTTGGTTGACTACACAAAATAAACAATAAGATAATATGAGTAAAGGAAACCGGAGAAGGCTTATAGACCCATATGAGGCCGCTCCTATTTACATCCACCCCCACATTCACATTATGTAACCTAGGCAACGGATACCTGATCAACCAGGCTGGGACTCATACGTCAGGCTGTGAGCAGCCGCGTCCAACAGCCTGGTTGATCAGTCCAGCAACCAGAAGGCCTGGTCGACGACCGGGCCGCAGGGACGCTAAGCCCCAGAAGCACCTCAAGGTATGCTATAAATCGACAACTCTGTTTTCAAACCAGTATTTAACCAGGTTTGATACTCTGTGCCCTGCCTTTTGTGAGGAGGATATTTAATTTAACCTCTCCAGAAGTCCTCCTTTTGACCAACTTGTGATATCCTTCAAAACAGTACAGTACACCCCAGGAAGGTGAGAAAACACACTAATATAATTTTCAGTTTTATTTACATAAAAAAATGTACACTGTTTTGAAAGACACACAGGTCAGATATCGTCATCTGTCATATCAACACATTTTAGAGGTTAATCTACATGAAAGAAGGAAGTGAAGAACTAATGTCTGTTGTAATCTAAATACCTTCAGTAATACACCACTGTATTGCATAAATTACACAAATGTTCAGTTAAAAAATAATGTGTCCAATTTATTAAAAAGATAAACTTAAAAGGTAATATAATTTTTAAAATTAAAGAAGCAAGAGCATTTCTTCAAAGTAACACAATGTAAACAAATATACTAGACAAAGCCTGAATACACACACAAATTTTTTAGACTATATAATACCAGCCTTAATGCCACAGGCATTGTTATTAACAAAACAGCAGCAGCATCAGGAAAATTCAAGGACGAATGCCAAGAGCATCAAGGAATCTTCAAAATATTATGCCCGATATATTATGCCACACGCCTATAACATGCAGCATCGGTGTGAAAGTTTCTCCAGGGAAACCACAAAATTAAGAAAAAGGAAAATTAGAAAATTTGAAAATATGCCAACAAACTATAAAAAGATTTTTTTGTTTTTGTTTTAAGTTACCTGAACTTTAGTCGCTTTCATGAAATTGAGTGTAATAAACACAGCTAGCAACTGCAGCAAAGGGGTTCAAGGATTAAGCTATGAAAGCAGGTGACGAGAACTAACACCAAGAATCGAGTACAAGCACAGCGATCACCATAACATACACGACTCCGAGGTAACAGACTAGGCGGCTAACAAGCAGCGTGTACTACATGATGTCGTGTGGACCGTTGAAAAGCAAAAATGACAATGACGGAATGATTTAAAAACACAGGGCGTAACAAGACGAGGCAGGGTACGAGTTAGGCTTCACTTCATGAAGTAGCTGACATAAGCTGTGTTACAGAGGCACATGTAGACAGACATGAAGATGTTAGGAAGAGAACAAACAAGACAATATATAGAGAAAATTAGCCATTGCTAGTATGGAAGTTGATAAACAACCAGCAGAAAATAAAGTGGTTTGCTCTTAATTTCCTGATGTGCTATGATTCTGTATTATGAGTACTGACAAATAAAACTATAAGCAGAAAGAGAGCAATTTACTACTGCCCTATATCCAGCGGCACTGTACCCCTTCCATGCATGAAGGATGCCAACCAGTATATACCTATTTGTGTATTCATTTATTACAAACAAAAAATCCAATTTTATATTGTACTGTGCTGTACTTAAAAATCACATGGAGCCTATGTAATTATTGGAACTAACGTCTTTTTTTTTAAATAAATACTAAAGTTATTCTCCTCCTATTGATTGTTCACTCTTTGGCAAGAGCACTTAACTGTTAAATATTTAAATACCTGCCACTGTACTTTCAAAGCCTAGCATTTCCTTGTCATTTTTTCATACTTCTTTTATATTTCTCTAACACTTCCTTAATTTCCTACACAATACTGAAGCACTTGGGTTTTTGAACATTGGCAACACCACAAACTCATGACATGTGATTTACAAGATCACAAGTCGGCTGTACATACTATGTTAGTGTTTTCTGATGTACGCAAGGATATAGTGGCAAGGGCATCACAGTAATATTTGATTAATTTAAAAACCCGCACCGACTCGCAGAATTTTGAAATGCTACAGTGGTCACCTTTGAGCAACATTAAATTATTATATAAAGTTAATAGCTATTTCTGCATTTAAAAACACACATGTATATAATGCAACTGTTGCAGCTAACAAAACTAAACTTTCAACACAAAATAAACATTCCTACATATTAGAAATTACCAGGTCTTCAGTAAACAAAATACTACTGTGTTATTAGGTACTTTATAAAACCTTAACATTAAAAGTTGCTTAGAAATAGATAAACTAATCGTAGTCTTTCAGTTGTCTGCATTAGAACGGAGCCGTCTATTTTGATATCAGCCAAATATAATATCCAGTATAACATATTTATTAAAATATTAAAAGATCCTATGTAACAATTACTTTAAACTTTGGAAAGAATCCTGAGCAGGAAAAAAGCTACACGACAACTTTATCCATATTTTACCTTCAGCTGTTCCAGCCTCTTGGCTGCGAGATGTTTCCTCCAAGCCATTTGTATGATTCTCGCAGCCTTCATCTCTTCACTGAGATCCAGAAGCCGAGCACAGAGGTATGCCACGAAGGTCGACGTTACTTTTTCGTCAGGGATCGTGTTGATCATATCGTTGCTTCGGATCACCAATGGGATTCCATCAAGTTGAGACACCTTAGTAACAAAATAATTAAAATACTACAAGCTCAATTAATATTTATATCATTCCGCCAAAATTTTACCAGAACTATATACATTTAATATTCCTTTGCCAAAACAGCTTTACTATTTTTTTTTAACCTAGTCACATATACACAAGGTAATATTTATGGTTTTACTAAAGTTTATAAGAATAAAACCTCGAGTTTAAATTTATGCCTTTATTCCGAAGGCCTTGTATGTGAAATGAGTCCGCACTTTATCAGTCTTTTTCTAGAATCCGGTTTATTTCCTAAAGAGTGCAGTTCATACAGTCTGCCCCGTCATCTCTCCTTTTCATCCAAAGTTTATATAGATTGAGTTAAAAGAATAGCCTCTCCCACACAACATACCTTATCAATGAAAACGGCAAAGTTCTCTCTCTCATTTGCAAGCCTTTGGTTGTATTCGTCCTTGGTGCTCATATCAGCATAGGTCATCTCGCTAAAGCTGTCATCAAGTGAGCTATCCAAATTAATACCCTGAGGAAAAAATTATAAAATCAATGAAAGAAAACAAACGCAATATAAAATACTGTACACGCGTTTTGACTGGAACCGCTCAGATGGATGATGACATGTCTTGGGATACGAACAGAATAATGTAATTATTTCACAGGGTATAATCTAATTACATTCATTGCAGGAAATTAATAAAATGAGTATGAACAGATGGCAATATACGGGCTACTTTATTATGATTCTATAAATAACAGACCAATTATCCACCATTCTTTAGATTTCAATCAAAATTCACCATCTTTAATACAGTATTCAGATCAACTCAATATTCTAACTTTCAGTAGACCTCTTGTACTAATGTACCAATACATTAGTATCTGTGATTTCGACCTATTTTTTACCGTGTCAGTATTGGCATAACATTATGCCAATTCTTTAACACTGATATTATATTCTTTTTAATTCCTATTGAGACCCATTTGGATCAAATTGTTCATGATCCGTACCATACTGCATCACCTTCGATTAAAATGGACATCTGAACACCAAATAGTCTACTAATTTTACTATACTTGTGCTTTTCTTTATATTACTCTAAAAACAATTTCTTGTAGAAATACTGTATAATTGCTGCCTAAAGCAAAATCAAAATAAGCACATTTACACATTACAATATATGCAAACGAGTTTAAATATCCAACACAGAACCAATCACAATCTAAAGAGAATTACCCTACAATGATAAGTGTGTTAATTAGTAATTTTTTGTAATTAGCCTACCAATAACCAAGCATTTACCTGAGCTGGCAGCGTCTGTGTAGTCTTCCAGTTATGAGGCTCATGGGCATCAGGTCGGGATGATAATGGTGCAAGAGAAGACACAATGCACGCCCATCAGAAAACGACACGGTCAGATTATCAACCTGGGGGAGGAAAAAAAAATTGAATAGGCCAAATTATTCGGTTTTCATATCCATTGAAATTTACACCTATCTTCGTAATTTATTTCATGTTTTACATTTAAATTTGATTCCAGTATAAATGTAGCAGTTTACTTATTTATTTTTAGCAATTACTTATATACTGTTAACCCTTAAACTGCGCATGGCGTATATATACGCCCTGAGTAACATGTCCGACGGTGCGCATGGCGTATATATACGCCATAGGGTGCCATTCCCGATTCAAATGGCCCGCGGCTACACGGGGTTCACAGTAGCTTCCTCAGGGCTCTTGTAAACAGACGCAATTTAAAAAAAAAATCGTGGGCAATATTCTCAGGTGTGAGAGGCACAGTACTGTTGGAGCAACCAAGGCTGGCGCACGCAGCATGAGCGATCAGCATTGCTGTTCAGCTTGTGACCACAGCATCACCGAAAAATGTCAAAATAAATATATAACTTATTATTTAGTGATGACAATATTACAGATGACCGTGACTGTGATATAAATAACCAGGGTTGTGATAATAGCAGGATTGTTGTAATAATTAGCGCTGTGGGAGGAGTGATGCTGAGAGACTGAGGGAGACAGCATCGTTTACTGACTGTGTGGCCACCTGTTATTGTTTACATTCACCATACCAGCTCAGTGGTTCTCTATGGTGAACACAAATGTAGATACTTATATATAATGTGTGTATTAGTGTAATAACAGCAAAAGGATTATGCTGGGAGGAGCCATTTGGGTGACGGAGGTGACGTCGTCTGCACGATTTGTCAAGCTGTTTAGAGGGTGGCCACTATGCTCTTTGGGCGCACTACAAGCTTAGGTGTACAGTTACAGTGCATAAAACATGTAGATATTTATATATAATATGTGTATATAGGGTAATAACACTGAAAACAGTATTGTTGGGGGAGAAAGTTTAGTGCGTGTGACCTTGAATGAGTGAGGGAGCCGCCAGCCGCCAGCTGTGTATACCGACGACTCTTAGTGCCTGAACTAACTATATCAGCTTAGCTGTACAGTTGTGGTGAACAAAATATATACATACTTATATATAACGTCTGTATATAGTGTAATAACACCACAAATGGTATTGTTGGGGGAGAAAGTTTAGTGCGTGTGTTGAGGGAGTGGCAGCGAGTGGCTGGCTGGTGTGTGGCGGTAACTCTTCGTTGCTCTTCGACTCTCAATACCAACTTAGTGGTTCGTAATGGTGACCAAAATATGCAAATACTTATATATAACCTGTGTATAGAGTGTAATAGCAGCAAACAGTATTGTTGGGGGAGAAAGTTTAGTGTGTGTGTGACCTTGAATGAGTGAGGGAGCCGCCAGCCGCCAGCTGTGTATACCGACGACTCTTAGTGCCTGAACTAACTATATCAGCTTAGCTGTACAGTTGTGGTGAACAAAATATATACATACTTATATATAACGTCTGTATATAGTGTAATAACACCACAAATGGTATTGTTGGGGAGAAAGTTTAGTGCGTGTGTTGAGGGAGTGGCAGCGAGTGGCTGGCTGGTGTGTGGCGGTAACTCTTCGTTGCTTTTCGACTCTCAATACCAACTTAGTGGTTCGTTATGGTAACCAAAATATGCAGATACTTATATATAACCTGTGTATAGAGTGTAATAGCAGCAAAACTATTTGTTTATTGTTTTATGAACATAATAATTGAATTACTAATATGCACACCATACGTTTGAGTATAGCGATTATTCACCACTTTTATTATATAAATATATTACAATACACACTATTGAATAATATTACTGCAAAAAAACTAAGAAAAAATCAATCGGAGACATTGAAACAATTAGGTAATAATATCTTTGTGGCAACTCCCATCTGTCAGCGCGGGTGACGCTGACCGGCCCTGGCGACCGCTCTGTCAACGCCCACTTTTTGCCAGACTTCCTCGGTCAATTGCGCCCAAAATATGTGACCTACGATTTTTTTGCTATTTTTCCCGTGCTCAGGGGACACAAATTAACGTGTTTAGAAGACGAAAAATTTTTTGGAATTTTTTTTTTTCTTGCGCACAGGGGTGTAAATGTCCCCAGGACCCCTGAGCAGTGTAAGGGTTAAACTGCATTCTAATAAATTTACAATATTAGCACTTTACAAACATTAAAATTCACAAGACAACCCACCCATTAGATAGTAGTTTTTGTACTTATGTGCACCATAGTACAAAGATTGATGTACTAAGCAATTAGATAGAATTTTGTATTGTTCACTTTCTAGTAAAAAAAAAAA
>WNGS01004946.1:12561347-12601832 GCA_020271785.1 Procambarus virginalis
TACGTTTGAGTATAGCGATTATTCACCACTTTTATTATATAAATATATTACAATACACACTATTGAATAATATTACTGCAAAAAAACTAAGAAAAAATCAATCGGAGACATTGAAACAATTAGGTAATAATATCTTTGTGGCAACTCCCATCTGTCAGCGCGGGTGACGCTGACCGGCCCTGGCGACCGCTCTGTCAACGCCCACTTTTTGCCAGACTTCCTCGGTCAATTGCGCCCAAAATATGTGACCTACGATTTTTTTGCTATTTTTCCTGTGCTCAGGGGACACAAATTAACGTGTTTAGAAGACGAAAAAATTTTTTGGAATTTTTTTTTTCTTGCGCACAGGGGTGTAAATGTCCCCAGGACCCCTGAGCAGTGTAAGGGTTAAACTGCATTCTAATAAATTTACAATATTAGCACTTTACAAACATTAAAATTCACAAGACAACCCACCCATTAGATAGTAGTTTTTGTACTTATGTGCACCATAGTACAAAGATTGATGTACTAAGCAATTAGATAGAATTTTGTATTGTTCACTTTCTAGTAAAAAAAAAATAATGAAGCTAAAACATACTTCTAGGCCTAGTATAGCACACATGTACTATATTAGGCTTCAGATATGTATTAGGCCTAGGAAGGGAAGGGAAGGGAAGGGAAGGGGTTAGGTTAGTTTGTCTTTGCAATAGAAAATATTTTCCAGTTTGTCCAAATTCAATAGTATCAATTTCTACTTCGTAATTGTGTTATACGTTGGTATATGTGTTATACTATGGCCCTCATCGTTACTATAGGTACTACCCAAGCAGGAGAATGGGCTGTACAAGATCATACAAAATGATACACTATTGATTATTAAAGTATATTTATGAACACTTTCCTAATAGCTCTATTAATCACAGTAGTGGTATCTTCCTAATAGCTCTATTAATCACAGTAGTGGTATTTATATCTAAATGAACCACAAATACTTACATCCAGTCCATAATGTGCACAAGTAAACTGAGCCCACAACTTCAGGTAGGAGAGCAGAGTCTCCGTTGTTCCTGATTCTTTCTTCGATAAAAGGCTTAGTTCAGTAACTGCCTCGGATACGAGCTCTAAACCCGCACAGGCCGGAGCTTCAAGTTGAGACCGCACAACAAGAGACCTGTGAAGGTAGTAAATCTCCTCACGCAAACGGGCCTCGGATATCATCACCGAGACCTGAAAAAAAGAGTGAAAACAAGAAATATATATTATGCTCATATGATACTTAAGTTTGATTAAATCCATGAAAACCATTACTATTCTGTATTAAACCCAAGAGAGTGCAAACTCACTTGAACGAATTATATGGGGCAAATTTGTTGCATGCTAGTTTAATGTCATTAATTTATTTGTATTTTACAGTTAAATATTTTACCAATATTTAGACAAACTGTAATCAGTATGGATGAACAACATGGTGCAACCATGATTCACTCAAATGTTATTTTCAAGACGGCCATCATTGAACAAAATAATGTAATTTATATTTAAAAGATATTAGGTTCTATACAATAGTTTACAATTAAGTTATATGCTAACATGACTGCATTTCAACAGTAGCATAAGCAAACAATCCTCATTGTAACAATTGTTGGTTCCACTTACAAATTTGCACCAAATACAAACTGTTCAGACTTTTTATGAATTTGTTAAGAGTAAAGGCCCACTGTAACAGCATCCACACTGAAGACAAATACTATAATGAGAGCTTTGCAAAGTTATATTAATTTAAACTAAACTGTAGAATATGCACAATTCTGTAAACAAAAACTATTCCCTATTAAGCCAATTCCATGAAAGAACTCTTAATTTTATTACACAAGCAATCTTGTTAATGGTAAGATGGTAAAGCCTTTATTTGTGACCACGTAACCAGCGACCACGCGACTTATTCTATCGAAAGATCCCACCTCATAATATATATACAAGTATCAATGATTTTAACAGTCTTACTTGAAACTTAAAAATGATTGTCCAAAGCAGGGCAAGTGTTTGTTCCCGATGACCATCAACAATATCCTTGGATGGGAACTTGGTCTTGACCCCAACACAGCCTGCACCCTCCAAAGCAGTCATTGCAACATCTGTGTTGTGGATCTTCTGCAGGCGACTAATAGCTGGAACACGCAACTTGGAGCTTAAATCAAACTTCTGGGTCAACATTTCCACCACACGCCTGAAATTCAACAAATATCCAGTAGGTAAATATTTATTTTAGCAATTTTTAACAATGTCATAACTGCCACCAAAGGGTTAATATATTAATTATTCAACAAAAACTGTACAGTATATTCATCCAGAGGCATATTCCCACAAAATTTTGTCATTCCACCTATTATTGTAATCATTGCACGGCGAGCCTCCAAATTCAACAAATACTATCCAGCACACAATATGGTGTAAGGAAATGTGTGCCAGTCTTAATATAAGTACGAGATTTAGGCTCGAGTCCCTGGTGCAGTAGCAATTTTTTTTTTTTTTGAGATATATACAAGAGTTGTTACATTCTTGTACAGCCACTAGTACGCGTAGCGTTTCGGGCAAGTCCCTGGAATACGATCCCCTGCCGCGAAGAATCGTTTTTTCATCCAAGTACACATTTTACTGTTGCGTTAAATAGAGGCTACAGTTAAGGAATTGCGCCTAGTAAATTCTCCCCGGCCAGGATACGAACCCATGACATAGCGCTCGCGGAACGCCACGCGAGTGTCTTACCACTACACCACGGAGACCTGTTACATCATTACATAAACAAAAATTAATTCACAACTGCAACCTCTACACAAGCTCTGTTCAGTAACAATAAGACAGCCATCACCTCGCCCCATGTTAAAATTTACCCACTTTTTCACTGTCCACATTTGATCTATATACCCGTGCCATCTTGGCAATATCCTGTGTGTAACGAGCCATATTTTAATGCTACAGACAAAAATCATTCCTTACCTCATCTACTTTTATTAGCACCAAATGTGCTCAAATCAATACGAGAAGTGTGATGCACACACTGCTGCCTAAATGGGGTCCTGCACCTTGAGTGCTGCACAAATTCACTATTTAGTAACAAGTCCATAAAAAAACTTACTCTTTCTGGCAACTAATAAAAGCATCCAAGTGGTATTTTTATTTGAAAGGTGAAGTAAACCAACACTTATTCAGCCATGCATGTGTGCTGCTCACGTATGGCACTAAAACTGATTTAGCACATTACGGTACTTAAATTTCTAAATACATGCACATGTTTGAATTCTACTTACGTCAACCGGATACCACAACGTAAATCCACAGCCAAATTTGTTACAGCATAACCAAACTCTTCCAGGACTGTCTGCTTGTGGCTAACATTGTAACCCAGGTAACCCAAGTGTTTGGTTATATCCCCAATGCCAGAAAGAAACTCGCGGGCAAAGGCAATCAAGATATCCTTGCTTGTCTGTAAGGAAAGTGAACATAAAATGATTACTCAAAATGTTACACGGCTTGATAATGATCCTGAGATGGACCGAAATGTCATCGTTTCTTCACTTTCAGAAGTGTGGGTTATGAATCAACGCTTCAGCCACATTATCATGACATTGTCTGCATACTCAAAACATTATATTAAGATGCCTGTACAACAAAAGTACAGTACTACAATTCTCCTTCATACATAAAATAGGAATATTGATCCTTTCACTGCAGAAGACTTGTGAACTAGCAACCACCTTTGAGCAGCAGGTTTAAAAAAAAAAAAATAAATAGATAGGCATGTATACATATTTCTCTTGACTATCAATAAATACTCATCCCTTATTTTCAAAGTAACTAAGGGATGATAAAAAGGTGATGCTTTTGTTTTGATGGTGATGCTTTTCGATACTATTTTTTTATCACGATTATAATGAGTCAAAGGGGACATATGGATAAGACATTAAATCCAATTTACTACTTTTCTTTCATATTAGTGCAAGAATACCAATTAATAAATATGTAGCACAATAATACAAATAAATAATTATCTGGATTTTTCTCTGCTGCTATGCAATGTAACATTGTCATACCGCTCTCGAGACTCTTAAGGGTAATCCATAGAAAGGTGGGTGGTAGGTAGTAGACAATGACTACTAACATTAGTATTCAACCCCTTTCTCAAATTTTTTGTAAGCGATTTTTTTTGTAAGCAAATTTTTTTTTACCTAATGAAAAGCAAAAATCAACCAATCAAGCCTCTATCTAATGATTGTGAAAAAGTTAGCTTAGACACTGTATCCCACATCTGCATAGATAACAAATAAACTTACTTTGTGGTCTGCATTCTTGTTGAAGAGGCAGGGATCATGGTTAATGAGACGCAATGTTTTGGCCCGATCCAAGAAAAACACCAACAAGAGGAATTTCTTCAGTTGGAATTTCTTTATGGAGTCGTCATAGCCAGCACGATAGGAATGTGGCACTGTTGGATGTGCATATTCAGCTGCTATGTCTGGATTAGTCAGCAACCTTAAAATATAAAAGTATATATCAAGCTTACATGTCATATACAGTACATAAATACAGTATATATATATGAACAGGACTCGCATAATTTTTTTATATTTAATTACTACATATTTTATATTTAACAATACCAAATACTGTAAAGGAAAAAATCGAGCATCAAATGTGATGAAACTTTTCTGGTGGTTTCCCAAAGGTGTGGGCAGTTTGGGGGTCACAGATCAACCTTTAAACAAGAAAAAATACCCAAGAAAATAAGGTGCAAGTAAACAAGCAAGTGCTTGAAGGATATTAGGTACCACAATGTAAATAAGGGAAATAATTACTGCCACAAAGTAAAACCCCTAACTGTGAAGCACACAACTGCCACCAGTTGGTGACCTAGGTCATCTGGCATTCAAGTGTCACTTCACCGATGCAACATTGGTCCATGCCAATCCCTAAACCCTATATAGAAGGTAACAAAATGGAAATAAGGAGCAACTTAGGACCTCCAGAAAATATGAAATGTACTAATGTACTGTTAAGTACAATTTCATTGTATTTGGCAGTACAAGTTCTTAAGTTTCAGGGAGTTACTGAGAGGTCCCTTCCAGAAACAGACGTACAAGAGCGATTAACGGCAATGAGGAATTTAAAGAGTGACACGTTGAAACGTCACATCAGCCTAAATGATCAACGTGTCAGCTGGGGAAAATATAGAATATAGTAGCTAGATACACAGCAACCTGGTGATGCACAGTTGTTACTAGTGAACAGCTTCATGACTGGGCAAGTTGCTTTGGGCTCATTCTCGTGTGTTACCTTCCTGTTATCTCTATTGTCTCGCTTTATCTGTCTGGAGGCTTTTTGTTGGTCGGAGTGATCTCTTATCTTCAAGAGCCTGGAGTGGATCAAAACAGGTGGAGCTATCCATGTTGCTAGCAAAAGGGAAGCCTCAATAGGAGCCCTCCCAGAATAACAAAGCATGATTAGTAGGACCTCAAGCAGTGGGGCAGTAAAGCGTGGCCTTATATCGCCAGGGAGCAGGGAAAGAGGGTGTCAGGTCAAAAATGAGTGGTCACGCTATTAAGAAAGAGCTCAGTGGGTGGGTTGGGTGCCAGAATTCCGACTAACCTGGTAATTAGGAACTGGGTGATGCCAGTAATATCACTGTTACTTGTAAGGTGAAGCAATTCTCCATACACCGTTTCCAGTCCAATGCGCAACCAAAGAGGATTGTAACAAAGCACTAACTGCAACATCAACTGTTTCAAGCCTGAAAAATAAATGTGGAATGTATATTAAATCAAAATTTGTCCCATTTTTACAATAATGGAGAGAATTATGAGTCAATAGATAGTGCTTAACTGTCAATAGGGACTAACCTTTAACTCTTGGGGTCCCACTATTTAGCCATTATATATATTTATAACCGCCACAAGTTTTAGCACTAATACTTGCTCGGGAAGCAGTGTTCATGTGCTATACTGACCCATGCATATATAGGTGCACATGCCTAAGATGAGTGGCATCTAGCACTGATGGCTTCCTCTGTGCATAGAGTTGTCTCAGATTGTGTCAAGAATTGCCTTTCCTTCCGCTCCAATTCTCATTATATCAAATTGTGAGAGTATGCTACATACATATTCATTTGACAGTGTGCATGTAGACTGTCATGGATACTATACAACTTGCAAACATACAATTATATAAAGCTAAAGAGTATTATTCCTACAAACAGATTTTTCTAGAAATAAGCAATAATGCTTCATGAAAAAATTTCATTACACTTTCTTCTAAAGACTAGTTATCTGCCAACTTAATTATATTAAAGTTAATTTTGTAATCTTATTACTTTCAGAAACGAGAATAACATAACTCAATCTAAAATACTTAATCTTGCTAACTTTATCAAATTAAAATCCAATAGATGCTTACCAATATCCGCATGAGTCAATCTGTCTTTACGAATCATCAAATATTTTTTATCTATAGCAGTCTCAAGGTTCATTACAACTTCTACCATCTCATCACTTTGGTATAAACGGCAGGCTTTCCTTCGTAGTCGGTTCAACCTTCGTCTTGCAGAGTAGGATCTTAAGGACATGACTTCTTTTGTGGGGGCAACTTCAACGCGTTTGCTCTTTGTAGCCTCTGACCACAGCTGTCCCATATCAACTGCAAATGGGAAATCGATATATAAAATTCCTGGCAACTAATAACAAAATGTCTTACAAAAATTAAGACTTGTATTAACAAATTGGTTATACTGTAAGACCCCGGAAATCCAAATTCCGGTAACCCAATTCTTCGGGTAATCCGATTGAATTTGTTTTCGTCATTTTCAAGCAAATGGTGGGAATAAACAGGTAAATGATGAAAATGCGAGGGTAAGCGGTAGGAGTGCGTGGGTAAATGGTCGGAGTAACCAGGTTGTGGCACCACCAATTGTAAATTTATTATCTTTGGATATTTCTGGCAAGTAATTCGGCTAACTCTAATGTTCAGTCAACTAGAATGGAAGTGGGCCCCCCTCATATAATTCCAATTACCAAGTGAAGACTAATTTAACCCCTGCACTGCATCTGTTGCATATGATAACGTGTGTGCACAAAAAATACCAATTTTTTTTTAATATTGTTAAAATGTGTTCCCTTATCACGGAGGGAAAAACAATGTTGCTTATTTTGGCTGTAGTGCAGTGAGGAAATCTCAATTACATCACTGATGGATGCTAGTGGATCCATTTCTATGCCATATTTTATTGGTGATTGAATTTATCATTGATGAGATAAAACCCCTTTCTAATTATAGGAACTATTATTTTCCTCATTTGTATAACTTAACCTTTACTTTGATTAGCCCTAGGGCAGAGAAGTGCATGTTCCCACTCAGGCATACATGTTCAACTATTGACTAGCAGGACTATAATTAGGCAGACTCCAGCTTTGCCTGTATTCACCTAGTTGTGCTTGCGGGGGTTGAGCTCTGCTCTTTCGGCCCACCTCTCAACTGTCAACTGCTTCTACTACTATATTTTTTTCCACACCACACACACACCCCAGGAAGCAGCCCGTGACAGCTGACTAACTCCCAGGTACCTATTTACTGCTAGGTAACAGGGGCATAGGGTGAAAGAAACTACCCATCATTTCTTGCCGGCGACCCGGATCGAACCCGGGACCACAGGATCACGTGTCCAGGGTGCTGTTCGCTCAGTCGGCCGGCCCCCTTACTGCCTTGACTATACAAAAATATACAAAACAGTATGTGTGTGTCATGCAGTAAAGGTCAAGTTTTGATAGTTTGTACTCCAGTGAACAACTTAAAAGCTCGTTCCCTTACACATGTAAGAAAACTGGAAAAAGTGCAATGACAACTAAATGGAACTTCAACTTCTGGAACTGTGTTGAACTGGAGAGAAGTAAGAGGTTAGAGGTGTTAAATATGCCAAAAATATAAGAAAAATGTTTACACTTGTTCAATTCCCCAGTTGTCAGGTTCAGAATATTACTTGACCAATTATACTTACCTAGTTGTGCATGCAGGGGTTGAGCTTTGGCTCTTTGGTCCTACCTCTCAACTGTCAATCTACTGGAGTACAGATTCAGATGCCCTGCTTTGTACCTCCATATCCAATTATTTCTGAATCTGTTGTTGCTTTACTAGCTACTAATTTAACAAAAGTAAATTTTAAAAAGCTAAAACTTACCTTTCTTCACCTTTGATTCAACATCTTCCTCTTCAGGTGGCGTTAGAATAAAGTTTAACCACTTTGTAAAGCCATTCATTTGCTTCTCTATCCATCGGTCATCATAGTACATATTCCTGCAAAACATTCATAATTATTACAAATTCTTTACTAATATTCAAACATTGTGTTTTTAGATTAAATTAAAATGTCTATAATCAAGATATTTTCTGATTAAATATATGACTACAATTATGAATTTTCCTTTGGCAGGATTAGTTAAAAATCATCCTAAAAGAAACAAGAGAGCTTAAAAATACTAAAAAAAAACTCAAAGACATGTCACACATTCAATGCATATTTTGCACATCATGGTGCTAGGCAGTGAACTAACCCCATGAACTAGATCTTATTCCCCTATAGTCATTCTCAAGTGCTATACAGTATAGTCGTAACGGCTTGGCACTCCCTCCCCCGATAGTTCAATTCAAGTCCCCCCCCCCATAGTCATTGATAGGTAAGCACTCCAGATAAACATCCACAACAGCACCCACTTCTTCAGACAAATTACCAAAGTGCTTTTGGATTTTCATTTAAGTATAATGCATGTAAAACATTCACTCCCTATGAAGATGAGAAGTTACAATAACGTGACTGAAAAATGTTTAACAGACCACACTAGAAAGTGAAGAGATGACGTTTCGGTCCGTCGTGGACCATCATCAAGTCTATCATCACAATCGATTTGGTAATGGTCCAGGACGGACAGAAACGTCATCAACTCTTCACTTTCTAGTGTGTGGTTTGGTCAACATTAACATTCACTCCCTAGTAACCCCTTTCTTTAGTAAAGGTGATCTATACTGCCTTGAATAAATATATATATATATATATATATATATATATATATATATATATATATATATATATATATATATATATATATATATATATATATATATATATATATATATATATATAAAACAAAAAAATCCTGACATATCAGTTCCTGAAATTTGAGTAAAGTTACACTATAATTTTATGTTTTCATTTCTTTTAGGATTCCAGGAAAACAAAAATGTGCTTGAATGAAGAAATATATAAATTCTCAAACTTAATAATTTTAATAAATATTTCTGGACACATGGTACCACATGTACCAAAAATTCTTCTAATTATTCTTTATGTATAATAAGGTTTGTCATTTTTTAGGCAATACTATCCATAGATACTGTATCCAATATGCAATGTAAAAAGGTCACATAATGCAAGCTGCATTTATGTTTAAGTGCATTTACATAAAACATCAAACATAAGCCATTGTCTATAGCGATTATAATTTACGACTGAATGCAAGTACTGTAATAAAATAAATGCAATATACAGTACATGGTTATTCTGATGAAACCCCTTTAAAAAACATGCCATAATTACCAGTTGGCCGATCTCGTGCGCTAGGACAAAACTAACAACAAGACCATGTTAATTTGAATACAAACTTGATTATGTAATTTTTATAAATGACTTCTTTCTCAATACCTACTAATAATATTTTTCAAAAAATATAACTCAACGTGCAAATTTTCTAAACTAGTACATTGTATTTAACCAATCCCCCCCCCTTTTTTTTTTTTTAGCTATAGCTTTTTTTGTAATTTCATTACACTCATGCACTGACTTTCACAAGCACTTGTTTCAAAGCTTTGCCATTTAGGTATGTAAGGAAAGCAAGATTACAAATGTTACAATTCAGAATTTGAAAGTTACTCACTTTGAGGCATATGGATTCGGGTGGTGAACAACTGTTGATTTCTTAAACTTCAGGAGCGTCAGTCTAGAATGAGGCACTCTCAGCCCCATACTCTTTTTTAATGCTGGTCGTTTGTTGCCCGCTTTGTTAGAGGCAGACGAAACATTTCCGAGACTTAAAGTCGAGGACGACCCAGAGACGTGAGAGAACACGGTAATATCTGCAGCAGATGCAGAGAGAGGGGGGCATATTGAAGATAGTGCACTGATGGAGAGTGACGAATTACTACTGTCAGAATGGTGTCTCAGATCAGCAACTGATGCAGAGCTAATAAGATTTGTAGATTCAATCGTTGAGCTGATGTTAGAATTTGAGGTGGTTCTTCTCAAATTTCCACTGGAAGTAGATCTCCTTTGCCCTGAGTTGTTAGAAAAACAAAAATCTCCATTTGTGAAAAATAATAATACTGTAGTTACAATAAAGGAACTTTAATAATTTGTTTGTTATATCCAAGAAAATTTCAAGCAAAATAGAGGGAACACTGTACAGTGTTGACAACATAGATAAGTTAAGAGTAGACAAATGCAATTTAAAAACTTATACATAGCACAGATGCCTTACCACCACCTCCCAGGAACTCTTCAACAGAGGGTAGCAATAGCTAATAACCTTTGTATGTTTATCTCTGGTTAGATTCGATAAAGCCGTTACAGGCAAATTATTGCTGCTAAAATAGTCCACTCTACTTTCTCTATAGCTAATAGAAGTAGAAATGCCTGCTTAATATAGAAAAAGATTTTCATTATCACAAAAGGGTGTAGATAGTGATTTCACTGCCAAAAGAAATAATGGGGATGAAGTCCTATATCTCCAATTCCTCATTGTGGCCAAATTTAGAGTCCAAGTTGATCTAACAAATCAAATAGCAGCAACAACCCACCACTTTACAACAATCTCCAGGACAATGCGGCAGTCGCGAACCATGAGACCAGTATGACGGACATTCAACAAACCCCAAATCACTGCTGACCGGTAGGAGGGGGTACAAACAGCCAAGGATAAAACAAAAATGGAAAATAAGGAGCCACATACTGCATTAAACAAAATCCAGCTACAGTATGAGGGGCCAGCACATACAAATGAAAGCAAACATGACAGGTATCTTTAAAACCATGGGGAAACCGCAGAAGACTTATTGGCTGATGCAAGGCTGGTCTTTGATATGATGGAATTTGGTTAGGATCAAATATGTCTAACTTATGCTTAAAAAAATCCAGAGATAACACATCTATACATTACCCATTAATTTGTTATATAAATCTGAAGGACAGCCTTAATCACAAACCAGCATTTCACAAGGTCTTTCCTTAATCTAAATCCTATCCAATTTGTATCTATTAATGTTCTATTCCACATTCAGCACCATCTTAGGAAATTAGTACTTACTGAAATATCCACATTATCATCTCAAGTCAACTTATAAACCAGGTGTGCATTACCCCACACAAAGTGTTAAACAAATATCATTCACTAATTACCCGACATAATGCTTTCATTATGATTGCAGCCAATGTTTATAGATTTTTTTTACATGTATGCCATGCTTTCTCACACATTCACTTACCATACCTGCCCATATTTACAGCCCCCTAATCTCCATCCTTCTACACTCAAACTCTCTTAGCACCACTGTGCCGGCCCAACCGGGCTGTGGTGGGTATGTGGGCCTGCGGGCTGCTCCAAGCAACAGCCTAGTGGACCAAACTCTCACAAGTCAAGCCTGGCCTCAGGCCGGGCTTGGGGCGTAGAAGAACTCCCAGAACCCCATCAACTAGGTATCACTATCATCTGTTTGTTCAACACAGCTAAGCAAATCTAGTAACAATTGAATAACCGGTGACCCATACAGGTATCTAATTATACTAAATTTCTTTTACTACAGTATCTTCATATTAAACAAAAACAATCTTACCCAATGTTTTTGAAGACTGCACTCCAGGCTTTAACGTGCATTCCATCTTGGGTTCTACTGGGCATCTATAAGATGGCTTTAATCCACTAGTAGTCTTGAGAGATTTCATGTTTCGAGGGCTCTTACATTTACTGGACACCACAGCAGGTTTTTTAACACCAACTCTTTTCTCTTTGGAAGATTTAAGAGATGGTTCAGTCACCAGAAACACAGGAGTTGGAGTGATTCTGCTACGCTTCGAACATGATTCCTTTGAATGTTTTTCTGGAAGTCTTTTGGAATGTGAGGGAGAGATCTTTATGAACAAAAGCCCTTCATTCCCCTGATCATTTTCTTTTGAAGTGCTTTGGTCTTCTGAGGAAGTTGAAAGGGGTCTTATTTTGCTATCAGTTGATACTGAAGAACTTTCATTATCATTAACCAAGTGGAGATGACTTTCAGCATTATCAGCACATTTATCTATGCCTTCAACCACAACAGGATCATCAGTAATGGCTATAATCTCTTCACAGGTACTAGTGTATCTTTGTTCTTCTGTGAATTTAGTAAATGTATAATTAATAGTAGTTTTTACCTCATCAGAATCTTGACTTGCTGGAATAAAAATATGATTTCCATTTTCCAAAAGATCTGGATTCAGGAGCTGTGAAAAATCTTTAGTTATATTAGAGGCAAATTCTTGCACTTTGTTCACAGCCGGGTCTTCTGTCTGGTTAATTGGAAAATCATTTGACACGTTCAAAGATATTTTTTTTGTTTCTCTCAGGCAAATGTTATCAACACATACACATTATTTTTGTTCAAAGAATCAACCTCCTGATTTGAGGGCACCTCCGCACAGCTGCTCACGGGCACCTCCGCACCGCTGCTCACGGGCACCTCTGCACCGCTGCTCACGGGCACCTCCGCACCGCTGCTCACGGGCACCTCCGCACCGCTGCTCACGGGCACCTCCGCACCGCTGCTCACGGGCACCTCCGCACCGCTGCTCACGGGCACCATCCGAGTTTCATTTAAAGGCAACTCATTAACATTAGCCAAAGGAAACTCCCGAGACTTGTCTAAATGCAAACTATGAGTCATATTCAATGGTATATCATATGATTTATTCTTTGGAAAATCTTGAGTCTTATTTGAAGGTAAATCTTGTGTTTTATTCAAAGCAAAAGTGCCCTCCTCGACTTCCATAATCGTACTGAGACACTGGGAGATACAAGGATCAGATGCATTTGAGTCAAGACAAACTGGTTTACCAAATTCTTGAGCTTCATGCTCAGGTTCTACGAAAAGTTTACGACCCTTATCAGAAAGTCTGCGGTGGTCTACGAGCTCCTCTGGGGGAAGAGATTTGATACTTGTTGAACATCTGCGGTGATCAACACCAGGAGAGAAGTCAAAATCTGCCAGAGATGCCACAACAAAATTCTCATCTCCTCTTTGACCCTCAACTTTAGTATTCTCCAGCTCTCTCTTATTGGCACCTTTAAATAAGAGAAGCTCATTCAAGGCAGCACTCTCATAAGGATGAGGGTGGAGTCCAAGTGGCTCACTTCTACGACGGTGATCGGAATGTTGCTTCGAGTTACTTAAATCCGTTATCCCAATGGTGCTCATTCTTCTAGGATGATGTGTATCCGTTACTTGGGGTAAGAACGATGGGGAAAATGTTGGCAAATCTTTTACTACAGTTTCATAACTAGTATGTTGATCATCCACAATGACAAGGTCATCTGGATGTAATATGGAAGTTTCTTTAGTAACTGTACCTGAACTCAATCTGTTAGGCAAGGCATTATCATGAGCATCAGAATCAGCTTCCCTGGTAATCAGTATGTCAATGTCATGATTATTAACATGAAATGTTTCGGAATCTGTTTCCAAATCCAGCCTCTTGCAAATAGTTGGGTTTAATTCATCCCACTGATTATTCATCTCATCCTTATTACTGAATGTTTTCTCAAGACTATCAGTACTCATACTGTCCCCCAAAGCCTTCCTCTGGTTTGCAAGTTCCAACTCTAAAATATTAGAAACGTCTGTTAAGTTAACATTCTTCATTCGTGAAACTGTATCACCTATTTTTGGTGTTGGAAATTCCAGTGTAACGTTAAAATCTTCCATTGCTAAAGCTGGTTCCGAGGGTGTACTCGGAGCAGTTTCATACTCGGAAAACGGAGATTCGGGAGCTGTACACATTCCCGACTGTGAATAATCCAAAATGTCTTCCGCTTTATTAATTGTTGTACTCTTGCATGACTGCATATGTGGCTTGGGAGATTCTGGGAACTCTTCACTAGTCTTCAATTTCTCTAAAAGGTTCATACATGAAGCTTTTATGGATGCAAAATTATTAGGGCGCATTTGTGGACCGGGTGTAATGGGTGTAACTAGAAGCATGCCTAATGAAACCGGGCCCAAAGGTGGAGATATTCCAACTGTGGGAGTGGAAGTACTGGATGAACCAGAGTTTTCCATCCACTGGTCACTCTGAAGTCCAACTTTTTGAAGTGGTCCCAGGTGTTTTATATCTGTCTGCTCCTTAACAAATGTTTGTCTCCTCATAGGAGAATCCGAGACATTACAGGCAGGAAGCTGATTTGCAGACACAGAACTAAATGTTTCCACACTAGAAGTTATATAAGTTTGGCGCCTTATTGGTGTGGCTATTTCATTACAGTCCGGCAAATCATCTCTCTCGAATGGCCTGAAATTTCCCTCTTTTGAAGCGACGAAAGTGTCACGTCTCAATGGTGAAGCTGCTGCTTCACAGTCTGGTAACTGACCTTCAGTTATATTCTTGAAGACTTCCTTACTAGGAACTGAAACACCACTCTTAGATTCAGGAGAAATGGCACCTTCATCAAGGTCCTCCTGTAATCTAGACATGCCTCTGCGAGCAAATGTTTTCCTTCGATGAGGAATAGACTTTTCTGAACTACCAGGAAAAACATCAGTAACTCTCCACACCTCTTCTGAGTGAGTAGAGTTAGTTTTAATTATTTCTTTGGAAGAAACAAGTGTTTTTGTCTGATTGTGGTCAGATTCTCTCACAACTTCATACGTGCAACTTTCTTTCACTTCATCATACACTAGCTCAAGCACCTCCTCTTGTACAATATTTGTTTTTGATACTTCCTGATCAGTCACATTTATAACTGCATCTTCACCAAGCAGGCAGTAGGTCATTCGCCTTGTATGCAAATCCTTATCATCTGATGGGTTTTTCCACATAACATGTGCTTTTTCTTTACTAGGGTTCTTTCTCAAGCTTGACGGAAAGTCAAACTCGATTGTTGAAATAGAAAGGTTTGAAGGAGCCCCACAATCTGTATTCGCGAGCAAAGTCTCTGAAATCTCTGTGGAGTTCATTATTGATGGTATATCAACGCTCTCTTGACTTGATGTAGATAATAAAACTCTTCTTAGAGATTTTGATGGAACCTATGAAATAATTGAGATTTAATTAGGTTCCACATGTGACAAGTACTCAAGCTTCACTATTTTCATAACAAATTATATAAAATTAAAGAGCTTGTATCAAATGGATACACGAGTCTTACAATTTCTAATATAAAAAATAACCTAGGTAGCCCTACTAGCTATACCTAACAGAAAATATTATACAACCATTTCTGCACATCTTTAAAAAATAAATAAATTAAATGTACCCCTGTGAAGTCCAAACTAGTAATAGGAATACCAGAGCTTCTATCCATTTAATCATTCTCCATTTTACAGGAAGATGGGTTCACCCAGAACTGTCTATCCACTGCAATCTCTAGTTCAACAGAGTAATAAACTACAGACAACTAAATTTAAAATATTACCTTTGCACTTGAAATTTTAATTTCTCCCTGCAAACTTGAATTAATTTTTCACTTACTAGGGTTATGCTTGACACGCCACACCCAAAGTTCATATGATCACACCCATTGCACTATCACAGCTACTTTAGACGGTCCATTATCATTTTTCTAATACATCGATTTACAATGTATTGATATCATAACCAATTCTCACAACATTATCACAATATTAGTCTCATTATTAATAATGATCCCGGATATTATTTAGTTACAAGTCAAACTGGGTTTGTTTTATAGCCAAATAGATATTTTTAATACAGCTTAGCAGGTAATACCAAGGTCAAATAATATTTTACCTAGCAAGACTAGTTTATCATAATTTCTAATAGATACACCCTGGTGCCACAAATGTATTTCTACCTGAAAGTTAGTCGGGCTTGAAACTTACCTCTCTCATGTTCGAGCTCAACTCGGAGAGGATAGAATCTTGTTTAACCACGGGATCCTGAGCGGGTGGCCTTGTGGTTTGTGCTGGTGGCCTTGTGGTTTGTGCAGGTGGCCTTGTTGTTTGTGCAGGTGGTTTGTTTTCAGCATCAGGTTTTCTTCTGGCATTTTTGCTAGGGCCATGAACAATTTTGGGAGCCTTTGCTGGAATGGATTTTCTTGATGCTGGACACACTGGAGCAACATTCTTTGGTTTAAGTGGTGCTCTGATTCTGGCTTTTGCTTTCTGGTGGAGGGACATTTTATTAGATTAGCATTATTACTTCTTAATCACATTATAGGAAGGCCATACATACAAGTTATTTCATAACATCTGCAAGGGTGTTAATGAAGAGAATTTCTAAATTAAAGGTAGTTATGGACCCCAGGTAGCCTCCATTAGGTAGGTCTGCCTCTGAAAGTTATTCTCCACCTGACTAGATATAGGAGTCAAGGAAAGTAATTAAACCAAGCAAATGTCATTAAACATGTCTAAGGGGAAAGAGGAACAGCAGCTGAGCATCTTAAGGAAACAAGGTTAGATGCGATGTCAACAGTATGCAACGAGACGTAACATGGGCAGAGATCTTAAAACCTCACTCGAGGTGTGGGACGTACAACTGGTGAAGGGGGGGGGGGAAGAGAATGACATACGTCATTGCTCCTAAGGAAGAAGGAAGTTTGTGGCTTATGGTGAATTTGTGAAAAGCTGCGAGGAAGCTTTTTGGGGGGCGACTTGTAATGTATCTTTGGTATAGTGGTAACAATATAGGGGGCGACCTTAAGTCAATTGGGTGATCGTGCCCTCGAGGAACCACGGGGTGCGATTCCTTCAAGAGGATCATTTGGTCAGGTGTTCCCGATTGGCACCTGTTCTGTGCCCTCACATTCGAGCCATGACTGAAAGGAGCCATTTAGAGGCATTCCAAGAGAAATTTGTGGGGTGACCTGGTAGAGCTCCATATTTTGGGTGTCTTTGACAAGCACTGTCACATTCTTTTGCAGTAAGAACCAAATATACTGTGCTATATTGCTTGTTATTGCTTTATGTGCCCAGCAATTGCATAGGATGTTTGTGAATATAGGTTTGTGTGTGAAAATATTAAGACGATATAATGAGTTTGAGGCGATTTGATATTATGAATGCAGAAGCAACATCAGCTCAAGCGAACGAGTTCAGTGGATGACTGAGGGGGTGGAGCCCCACGGCGGTCGGAGATTTTTGGGGTAGATTCGTCCATATACGAAAGGACCCTATCAGTACAGACCGGCACGTAGGACATTGAGGCGAAACTTAGTTTGTAAAAATTATTTGTGTTCAATAGAATATATTATTAGTGTGTGGTTGTGGAGTTACAGGTTTGTGTATAGGGAACTTCGGGTGTGTATGGTGAAGCTTGTGTGGAGGAATTTCGTGTATGGTGCAATTTCGTGGACGGGATTCGCCGCTAATGATGTAGCAGCGACATAGAAGCTGCAAGAGTACCTACTTAATTTGACGACCCATTGGTGGATGATCCCAGAAGTGATCTTCAGGACGTAATACAGAGGGTTATATGGACATCATTATTGTTTGAGAGGTGCATGGATTCATGTAGTGTGCCTGACAATGCAAGGTGAGAACGTCAGTATTTATATTTTTTATTGTGTTTACATGTACAAAGCCCAGCCCAGACGTCAAAGTGACAAATGAACTGGGGGGCTGCTGGAGAGAATCAAGCAGTAGCCTAATGGACACATTTGTTGGCATACTGTTATATTATAATCGTGATGTTAGTTTGTAGGACCATGACCCGATGACTCCATACTATTGTTTGTATTCTTTGGTGTTTATAATAAATAATTGTGAGACAACCGTGTTTACCCTCGTCTTGGTGAGGATTTCAAAGAAGAGATAATTGCAGGCCGGACAAGAGTGTACAGCAAACAAAATAAGGGGAACTAGGTGGTCATCCCAGACCAAAAGGAGAAGGTAAGTCAGTGGCTCAGTGGGGTATGTACTCATGACAATGGGCTAGTTCTTAGCCAAATCCAAAAAAAGTATGGCATTGAGCCATTTCTCATTTAAGTTTACTACCGGGTGACTCCAGTGTGCGCTCCATTGGTGTTTGTAGTAATATTTTATTTTTTTTGCAAGTCCTGATAAATTCGGGGAGCCCCCAATAGTATACTGTATTCAAGATAGGTAATGAATAATTAAAAAAAGGCCTTTCAGGTCACTACATCTCGGTACAAAATGATGCAATGAATATAGGGTGTAAGCCACCCAGCCAAAGCTGGCTTTATTGATACAAGTGTAAACCGCTAAAAGTTAATGTGAACAAAATTCATGTGTCAAAAAGTTTAATTCAAGTGAACGAATAAGTGCTAGACATGGTTTATCAGTTTAAATGCATGGGGTGTGTGGCTGACAAAAAAGAGGATTTTGAGCAAGTGGATAGCAGTCAGGGAAGGAAACAGATTGGAGCAATGAAAGCCATGATTAGGAAAACAAGAGAGGACGTTGGAGCCTTGACAGCTGCTCGACGGGAGGGGTTGTGCCTACCTTCAATTGGCATGTGTATAAACAAGAATAGAGTACTGTACTAAGTACTATAATTGAAATGGACACAGAAGCACAAGCGGCATTAGAATAGAGGATAGAATCAAAAATATGAGAAGATGGGAGAGCAAATGCTAGTAAATCACTAGCTGGAGGAATGAACCAAAATAATCAATTCTTATATTATATATTATTTAGCTATAAAAACTGGGTTCAGAGCCCTGAACCAGAAGAGCCTTTGGCCAGGCGAGGTTAATATAAAATGAGACTTAAGTAGGTATTTCAAAGAATTGGTGAGAATAATGTACTGTACTCTTAATGGATGCTTACAAACATGGTTTCTATCCTATCTCAGAACTGATGCCTTCCACCCCATGAAAATGGGACAGAGCACAAGACAATAATGCATTTTTATCTGGTGAAAAAAAATAATTTACATTTTCTGGGTGTGAAAACAAAAATGTACAAACTTAGTACAACTCAATTTTAAGTGATAAAAAGAATAAACTGGCACCTTTTTAGGTTCCACACATGTCCCAAGAAGAACAGTCTGAGAGCGAACACCAAGATTTGATTTCCAGCAAATCAAGTCTCGAAAATTCCCTTCTTGAACTGGTGTCCATGACAGTACAAGCTCCACACTTGTAGATGGTTCCAAATCTAATTGTACAGCTGAGCATGTTATTCCACTTTCTGGCTTTGGGAACTTCTCACATTGCACCTGAAACAAAAAATAAACAAGCCCACTTAAAAATTATTTTTAATTATTTCTATAAATAACAACATATGGTTCAATTGCATTAGAGGGTTCGAAACAGGAATAAATAGTCCGCTCTGTCCTTACACTAAAGGCACCATAGTATTTTTGTGCACTATACAGCAAAATGTACAAAACTGAGCATATTTACAGGAAATAATGTACACTAATATTCATTACATTATTTCAATGTACATTGAAAATACACACACAACCTAAAAAGCATTAATATTGATACATTATAAAAGTCCGTGTAAGTTCACACATTCATGGTAAAGCAAAAGCAAACAAATTAGACACTGGTTAAATTGTGAAGATGGTATCCTTTTCAGTGATATCAGCACTGTTTCCCTCTCAATACAAGCCCAAAACATTAAGTACTGCCCTATATAGCACCAATTTGTCGCGCCAGTTCTTTCTCCGATTAACCCCCCCCTTCCCCCGTAGTCGGCGCTATCTATTTAGGTGAGCACACGTATTCTAAGTGTTGGCAAGGGATTGTTGTGTACTTCCTGGTAGTTGTGTATACAGGGAGCAAGATCCAGCTCTTGAGTCCCAATTGTGAGGGGGGGAGGGTCCAATGCCAGTTTCTGGATACGGCCAACAGATGGCATCTGCCACCCTTTACGTTCAGTGTCTTCTACTACTGAGCATTAAGATTTAACATTTACACACACTAGCATGGCAAGTAGTATCATTTAATGTCTTATTGACTGCATCTGGAAAAAAGATAATTATACTGGCCAACAACCAGTACTTAGGCACTTTTACTCGCCTAGTTGTGCTTGCAGGGGGTCGAGTTTTGGCTCTTTGCTCCCGCCTCTCAACTGTCCAGTTGAGCGTTTTTAACAATGCACCATTTTATGTATCTAGATTTGTCTACCTAGACCTGCAGGATCCTACATCTTGGGGCAAAGTCTTCAAATACGACTTAATATAAAATTACCCACAGTCATTTGGCGAGAAGGGTGAAAATGAATACTATTATTTATGCATCACTTAAAGTAACACGTGTGCCAATTTCAAAACAACATTAATGCAGATTTAAAGACTGACCCAAAGCCAGTATAAATATAAAAAAAACTGAAATATTATACAAGCAAAAATTGCAATCATCATCGCCCAGTATGATTAAATTGAATAAGATGAAAGGAGAGCAACATAATGAAAAAGATAAGATTTTACAAATTTGTGCACATCCATTCATCACATCACCGAAATGAAGCACTCGCCCAAACAGGCACCTTACATCTTAAAGAGTTCCTCCAGAATTGTCACACAGTACAAACTAACACCTCATGCCCTCCTTACACACACACACTTGTCAACCAGCCTTGACCCTTAACAATTACTGTACCTGTGTAATGGTCCTTCAATCCTTGCATCCTCATTCACCATGGTCACCCATCTTCCTCGTGTTCTTCTGCAAGTCTAACACCTTTCATTCGTTCATTTGATACACTCTTCTATCTTGCCATTTACCTAGTGCTTTTACACTCTTTCAATGATGTTTTCATTCCTAAATCTAAATTCTGTACATTACATATGGTTCTATAATAGGCCATGTTTACTGCTCTAATTCTTGATTTTCCATATTCATACTACATACCATACATGAGGATAAGTAGCTGTTACTGTTTTCTGTTGTTCTTTGAAAACATCTCATTTTTTGCACAAAGATATCACATCAACATGATGTATCAACAAGAAACTCAGGAGCAGCCATGAGGAGGCTTCAAAGTATTGTTGACCAACTTGTTGACCCAATTTGTTGACCAACAAAGTTCCCAATTTGACAGTACAGGACAGTACCAGAGTACCTTTGCATGGCTCCTACCAATTTTCTCATCTCGCTTCTCATTGTGCCAGGCTCTTTCTTGACACTCCACTCAATTTTTTGTTATACAAACTTTTTTATCAATTACACATTACAGATACAGTGTTGTATATAAATTGATCAACCACTTCAACGTCTCTATACACGTTTATTTCAATTTTTGCCCTCCACCACATTCGCTCAACAGTTCTCCCAGAAATTTATTCAAATTTCACCTGGACTACATAAATTCTTGAAAACCACGAGGCACAGAAATACCTAATTGCAGGATAACCAATTAACATGCAAGTGCACATAGAAAAATAAAAATAACTAACCTGTTGTGCCTGGTCTTTTGGATTAAGTATTTTGAGTTTTCGATGACAAGTGGTTCCCAATTTGACTGTATCGAAGGTTATCTTTGGGCTGTGTGTAAAGTGAACAAGACGTAAAACTGGAATTTCTTCATCCACTGCCTTTGCCTGCTGCTTGTGCACTGGACTGATCTGAAATTTCAAGTCAACTATCTTCAGTAAGTGCATGTAAATGAGGAAATATTATTTAAAGTTTCTTAATGAACATGCTCACCTTTGAGCAAATGACCAGAGCAGCCAAATGAGCAGCTCATTTGGCTACTCACCAAGGTAAAATCACATCCATGAACATGTCTTGCCGGTGTAGGACCAACACAATGGCATCCAAACTATCAAGAAATTTTGTAATTGGCTCCTATATGACCATTATAAGCTCAACTGTTTTGTTGACCAACAAAACAGTTCATTATGCTAGGAACTCACATTCTGCATAATATGGAATATAAGCAAGATTGGTAATGTTCAAATTCATTCAAAATTGTATTTCTGAACACTTGGTTGCTCACGATGAGAAGTTCTAAAATAAAAAAAATTGAAACATTACCAAAGGATTTTGAACGGCAAGATGCACACCACCCATCAGACGAAAAGGAAGAAAAGGTTACCATCTCGAGTGCCTTCAGCAACAAGGCTTAACATGGAGGTTTTTCCCAGAGCCCCACACAGAGAGCCTCAATAAATTTGATTGAGATTTCAGCCCATGGCCTAGTACTAGAACTTCAGGGTTATTCAGCACTATGGAAAGATGACTCAACACAAGTAGTTAGGAGTCCAGAAATCCCAAACTCAAATCTTCAAACTGAACCTGAAGTGGCTTTTTTTTTTTTTTTTTTTTTTTTTAGGTGGCCAACTAAGTCGACTCATACAGTCGTGCATGAACCAGGCCGAACTTTCCCAGCCTGCACAGTAGCTGTCAGTTTATGCTCCCTTGTAGCAGTAGCCTTGGCAGTTGGGGGGGGGGGAGGAATGTATACGCTGTTAAAAGATGTCCCAACACGGCTAAGTAACACACAAGGAACCAGACAGGAAATTATGCACCCCTAGATCCTGAGCAACCTTGGTGCAATTTCCCAGGATTGAGCAGTTCCTCTATGACCAACAGCTGCAGGATAGCAAGAGGGACAACCACGCATGCACAAGCAAACAGCCTTTTCAGACATCGGCTACAACGCCTATTCAATGACTAGAATACAGACTAGTGCAAACTTAAGCAAGCAAATCCTCACCAGCTGCTAGCTCAGAAGAGAAGGCTGGCACCTTACTCAACCCAATCAGCTTAGCAAACTACCTGAAGCAAGGAAGTAAAAAGATCATAACAAGCAAGGAGCTTCAGCCCCAATGCAAGAAAAACAATCTTCAAACAGACTGCAGTAAGATGAACCTGGGCAGGCTGCTGTAATTTCATTACATCTTGAGAAGAGGACATTGAGAGCCTTGTTAACCCAAAAAGTGTAATGGTTGTCCTGTGACAACCCTGTCCTCTGACCTTCAATATGCAGCGTGTGAAAAACTTAGCGAGTTCAAAAATTCTCAAAATTTCGACCCGAATCTAGAGCAAGAAACGTGCGGCTAGATAAACAGCTGTGAAACCTACTGAAGGGAGTCCAGTGTAAGTGCAGACGTTGAACTGTTCAGACCTAGCTGGTACACTTTTATATAAATCTTATTTAAAGTGTCTGACAACTTTGTGAAGGATGATGGCTTCAACAAATTGTAAGAAAAGAAAATATGGAGACGAAAATAATTTTCAGCAAGAGTGGAAGAGTTTGCATTCACGGTTGAAGGAGGCAAGCCGTTGTGTCGTTTCTGCCAAGTGCCACTCGGTCGTTACAAAGCCAGTAGCTTGAAGCACCACTATGAAACTACAGTAATCAAACTTTTTGTATGATTACTCATAAATAAGACTTAAGGAAAATAAGTTCAAGTTAAAATCAATAAATAGCCAGCAGACAGTGTTAAATCCAAATAACAAAACTTCAGCAACTAATAGCACAAACATCAGTTCACACCACACTAGAGGCATCTCTTAGATCGGTGGCGATGTTGCCGGCAAAATGCAAATTGATTTAAAAAAAAAATTTAGTTTGACTTGACGTATCAACAGATAATACAAGACAACCCACAACTGGCAATATTATGATTCCTCTGATGTAAATGAGAAAGAAGAGATGTTGGACTTTTCAGCGTTCCTGCCCGAAATGTTGCGCGTACTAGTGGCTTTACAAGATTGTAATTACTATGCTATATATTCTCTCAAACCCAATGTACCTTCTTGTATATAAATAAATAAAAACAAACAAGAGTGGCATTAAAGAAAACATGTGAAATGGTGAAGACATTAAAAATGCAATTGACAGGACCTTAAGAATGTTGATGTTCCTCAGTGTTGCAACAGATGGAGCACCTGCAACAATTAAAAACTGCATGCATACATAAATATTGAATTTAACATGTATATTTTTTTTTTACTTATAAAAAAATTTCTTAAGTGTGCATATAACAAAATACGTACATTTTGTTCATGTCTTGCAGCTCTCAAACATCTGAGTTTTATCATCTGTGACTCTTACAGTAAGCAAGTTTGGTCACCCCTGCTGTACATGATGGTGCTAACTCATCTCTCAATTAGTACTTGCTCTTTCACAAAAGCAATGACTAATTATGACAAATGTCAACCAATCAATCCAAAAGAATAATTAACCCTTATAATTTGAATGCCAATGCAATTTGTGTAAAATTAATGATTAGTTTTCTAGATGTAATTTCAAGATAGACAAAAAACACAGGTACTTGCACTATACTTTTCCCTATTTAAGCTGAAAGTAAGAAGTGGGAAGAAAGTGTTAAATCTGGTTTCAAACAAGAGCTACAAATATCTTAAATCTTAGTTTTTTTTTTGTTTGTAATGTTATGTCTATGACATTAATTTTGTTCAAATTCATGTTTCTACAATGATGGAGTCATTCCAACCATAAATAACATTAAGTAAATTACTACAGTAATTTACTTAATTACTTAAACCACGCATATTGGGGGGCCCAGAACCGAAAAATATTCAAATTATGAAAATAACTTGAAATGTTACATAAATCTCCAACTTATTCGCTTCAGCATCATGAAACTTTCATTAGAATATTTTCAGAAATTGATTTTAGACAAAGTTTTTAAAAATAAGAATGTTTTGTTGATAAGGAGAACAGCTCCTATTAACTGGAACCGAGGGATAATGCAGTAAGAGATGCAAGCACCTGTCCGATGCTCAAAGAATAGTAGTAAGAAGTGTCCACGAAGTGGATATGCAGCCGATGCCTTTATAGTATTGCCGAGTAATACATAATAAATAATAACGCGTATGCTATTGTGCTCCATTTTGTTATATGTATCATAAATACATAGTCCAATATTAATGTATGTCACTTTCATCACTGTCCCAAAAATATTCCCACCCCACCCTCCAAGATTTTAGTCTTTTCCTTTGTTTATTATCTGATTTTGTTGTAACCCTTGCATCCTGGAGAGTGCATACCTTTCCCTAACTATGTGAAGATGGAATGATATTGGTCAACAAATAAACAAGTCAACTCGCAGAACTTTGTACCGAATTTTTTGGGGCCGATTTTTTCTCGGATTTCAAACTATTTTCTTTGTCTCTAGGTTGTTTTGATGATTAGGGACCAGATAAGGGCTTTTTCACTTATATAAAGTATACCCTAAATATATCTATTAATCATTATAAATTATAATTATCCCTGTATTTAGTTTTTTGGGGGGTTATTTTTTCTTGACTGCATTTCAAGACATTGATCTACAACTTTCACATATTCGATTACAAATGCCAAACAATGTTTATTAAAACGCACAATTAAATTAACGAATTGGAACTACCTTTATTGTTGATAACTTCAACTTCAATTCTCTGAAACTAGAGTTTCAACTTTGAATGGCTTCTAAAATTCCAGTTTTTAACCGATTCTCACCATTTTGACGGTGTGTGCTCAGCTGTCTGTTCTATAATCCCCTCAGAATGAATTTCATGAACTATACGTTTGGAGTTATTTTTTTTTTTTTGTCTAAATTTGCCGCATATTTCAAATGTCACATTGACGATTTTTTTCATAGTACGTAAACTATACTGAAAACCTATATTCAAATTTGATGATCATATGCTATTCTAAGAGCGTAGCACCAAATGAACAAATGATGATAGTTTATATTTTTGAAGCTCATTTTCAAATCTGAAGTTTTCAATATTCAATTTTAAAATTATATTTAATTCTCTTGTTTTTCAAGTTAGGTTGTGATCATTTATACAAAGTTGGAGCATTTGCCTAGTTGATTATGCACAAAAAATTGGAATGTTTGTGAAAGTTTTGAAAACTTGAGTTGTCAAATCGTATATACACGTTTTGCTCGGTTTATGGGTTAATGGTACATTATACTTCGTTTATATTTTATATTGCATGCAATATTTATTGAAGATCAAATTATCTAAGCTGAAAGTTTAGAATACAAAATATTACATTATTACTACCCCATTTCCCATTTTCATGAATCGGGAAGGTATTGGCTTGAAGAAAAAAATATTAAGTACAGCATGTAATACCATAGAGGTTATAGACAAAATTAAACAAGACATCCTTTACCTTTAGTATTGCATTTAAAAATGGCTACAAAACTCTCCTTAAATGTTAGAAATTTAGCTTACCTCAAAATACGAGGTAGACCTGGACTGGCTTCTTCTGGTAGTGGTGGTGGGGTCTTTCTCCGGTGAGGGATTTACGAGCAGAAATCCCCCGTGACTCATTGTGCCACACTTGGCTGCGAAAAATAAACAGTAATTACACTTTTTCTGTCAAGGAATTTTTAAAGGATGTAGACATTTCTTGTCAAACAATCAACAAAATGTAATTATTTCAATATGCAAATATCTTGAGGTTATTTCGAGATGATTTTGGGGCTTAGCGTCCCAGCGGCCCGATCCTCGACCAGGCCTCCTTTTTGTTACACACCCCCAGGAAGCAGCCCTTAATAGCTATCTACCTCCCAGGTACCTATTTACTGCTAGGTGAACAGAAGCATCAAGGTGAAAAACTCTGCCATTTGTTTCCGCCTCCATCGGGAATCGAACCTGAAACCTCAGGACTATGAATCCGAAGCACTGTCCACTCAGCTGTCAGGCCCCCCTAATATTCCCCCCCCCCCCCACCCAATAGACCTAATATGCAAGCTAAACTCGCTGCTGTTCCATATTCCATCAACTTTGGCAGGACAGCAGAGCGACGGTCTCGCTTCGTGCAGGTTGGCATTCAAACCCTGACTTCCAAGTGGTTGGGCACCATTCCTTTCCCCCGTCCCATCCCAAATCCTTATCCCTTCCAAGTGCTATATAGTCGTAATGGCTTGGCGCTTTCCTCCCGATAATAAATTTCTGCTCCCTCAATATTCCATCAAATAAACTCGTATACCAACACCTACACATTTACACTCGTGGATTTCAAATCTGGAAATATTGTAGTGAGACATTCTTGCAAAAAAGTATCTACATTACTTATGTAGATACACTTCCTACACGGACGTCTCTAAATTCCCCTAAATGAACGATTCGCAGAAAAATGCAACATAATGAATAATGCTCTAATGTCTAATATTAAACTGTGAATGAAAACTGGAAAAAATATAAAAAAAAATTGAGATTAAATGCTTGTTCTCCCGGAGGCCATTCATATGATATTTAGTATTTTGATGTCATATATTATTTCACTCAGTTTCTTCACTTGCAACTACAGTACATTTTTATGTATCTATGATACAGCTTGGATACATATATATAACATAGCTTGACCCCATGTCTGTTGTCAATTGACTACAAGTACTGACGCCAATGTGCTATAGGAACTAATAGCCAAGCACATAGACATACAAATCCTAAAAGGATATACTGTATATATATAAATCCTAGATTGACATACACATTTGTGTTATAACTGTCATATATATATTATATATAATTACGGCAATACAAGCAAGAGTATTCTTCCGTCAAGTGGCCCTTTGACTGACCAGCCCTTAAGGGAGGGGCTTCACACACTCCTTTCCCTGCCAGCCCTTGACCAGCCGTGGCCCTCATCCTCTCCCTCTCACCTCCTCTCACCTCACCACGTATGCAGAAAACGTCATACGAACCTCTTTAACTCTCTAATTGTCCAACTTTCATGGCAGGAGCTGCGACTCTCTCTCTCTCTCACCTCCTCCTGTTGACACTTTTTTAAATCTCCACGGGTTCAAATACCTCGACTAATCAGAGCGCGCGTACCATGCGTCTGCCAATGGCAGTGGCGTGTGGCTCACGCACCAATCGCAGCACTCCTCTCATTCTCGAGGGTTTGTTTTCGTCTCGGAACGCGGGAGTTTCAAATTTGCGATAACGTTATGTTCGTATTTTTAATAAATATTTATTTCTATCAGTCGTAGGTGTACTATTGCTAGACGGCATATTGTCTAATTTTTCATGACAACATCTATAAAACTAAATATGATATGTGTACGTAAATATAATGTATACGTTCACTGATTTGTAATCATATGTATGATTTGAATCATATGATCAAAATCATATAACACATTTGATTTGATATGCTTGATACTTTAATACCACGTACCTATTGCATGGTATACGTTAACATACTTTTTTGGAGGGCTAATGCAGTTGTGTATTAAGGGCACCATACCCATCCTGTGGCCGATGCTGGTGGAAGAAATGTTTTATACAGTCGCATAATGGGCTCAGAAGCTGGGCCACTTAGTGCTATTAATTCACACAGAATCTTCTGTTACAAACTCACCTAGTACTTAATAATCTAGAAATGCATGACTTGATCAGTAAATATATCGTATCACCAATTTATGCTGACGTAGTAACTATGTGAACTAAAATTCTGTTACCATGAACCTATTATTGTATTTTTTATTCAATATTGATTATTCCTCCTATAGTTTAGCGATAGAGCCTGCCCGTAAAGCTATGCGTGTTAGTAGTTTTGCAAGAATGCACCAGTTAATCACTAACGTACGTACTCTCACAACCCATTAATTGTACCTTCTTGCTGATATAAATAAATAAATAAATATATATAAAACATTGGTGTTTAACCAGTTACATGAAACTGAGCGGTTGGGATGAGTGTAGAAAGTGCGCTGCGGATAATGTTAGCCCCTTGTGTCTGAAGGCTAGGGGTGTTGAACCGGTCGCGTTGTTGCTGTTATAGATTCAGCTACTCGGAACAAGTTCTAAGTAGCACGGGCTATGGTGAGCCGGCGGGCTCGTAGTGGACTTACCTGGAACAGGAGCGGTGGTCGGGACTGGTCGCGTCTTGGAGCAGAATACACCCCACATCCAGTACACCCCCCCCCTCCCCTAATACCACAACACTCCATACCGCACACCTATATACTGTAGTTCCCTTCCCACACACATACACCCACACCCATATTCGGTACACACACTCACATCCAGTTATTATCCACCATAGTTAGCAATTTCTATGACTATGTAAATAATACCCCAATACCACAGCCCACATACACTAAATAATGTTGTTAATAATGAACTAAAAAAGTCCACTTATGGATGTCAACCAACAAACTAACACTTAACATAGGAAAGATCTACTACATCTTATTTGGAAGCAAATCTTCAAATGCAATTCAGCTTCAGATAGACAACGTAAACATTAGCAATAAAAATGATGGAAAGTTTCTTGGCCTATTCCTAGACAAGAGACTCAACTTCAGTACCCACATACAACACATAACTAAGAAAGTCTCTAAAACAGTTGGTATACTCTCTAAAATCAGATATTATGTACCTAACTCTGCTCTCATCTCTCTATATTATGCACTAATCTATCCCTATCTTAACTATGGTATCTGTGCATGGGGTTCAACCACTGCAAACCACCTCAAGTCCATCATCACCCAGCAAAAATCTGCTATCAGAATAATATCAAATTCTGCTTTCAGACAACACTCAGCCCCCTTGTTTAACTCCCTAAACATGCTAAACATAATCTCAGTCCACAAATTCTCTTGTGTCAACTACATTTACAAAACCCTGTTCTTAAATGCAAATCCTGCTCTGAAACTCTTCCTGGACAGATGTAATAGGACCCATTATCACCACACCAGAAATAAATATCTCTGATATCCCCAGAGTTAAACTTAATGTGTGTAAACACTCTATGCAAATAAAGGGACCCAGTCTATGGAACTCACTCCCTATTGAATTGAAAAGCTGTCCAACTTTTACGTCATTCAAAAACAATACTAAAAAGTACCTAATTTCATCTTCATAGTTTTTTAACCTTTTGCTTTAAAATTGCACTGTATCTATTGCTACCCAATCTCCCAATCTTTATGTACCCAATCTGAACATCTTTACCATTGTGATCATTGCTGTCTTCTTATATGTGCTGCCAATCTGCTGTATGGTGTCTATTAATCTTGTTTAAATTACCAATCAAGCTGTCAATGTAATCAATCAGAGCTTTAATATACCAATGTGCTTTAATATACTTACTAATCTCTCTCATCTTATTTTTTTTCTTACAATGTATTTGCTATCATTTTATTAATTCTGCTAGAATTTACCTACTTAAAATTATCTGTTAGATTAAGGACCTGCCCGAAACGCTGCGCGTACTAGTGGCTTTGCAAGATTGTAAATACTATGCTATGTATTCTCACAAACCCAATGTACCTTCTTGTATATAAATAAATAAATAAATAAGACTATAGGACGTAGAACACCTAACATCTTCCTGCCAAACTGGCACCCCCAAGGAGGATCTAAAGTTCCAGCTAGACAGCAGATGGGTGTCTCGACTGAATTCCTTCCTTATTGTGGGTGCTGGTGGCTCAGTAGGTAGAACTGCGGGCTGCTACTGGTGTAGTCTCTGGTTTAAGGCTCTGATATCTGCCTGTTTAGGCAGTACTTATATAGTAGCGATGAGGACCATCGTGCATATATTGATGTAGAGGGCAATTAGAAAGTAGAAATCGGTACCATTTAATTTTGACAAACCGGAAAAGATTTTGTACTGATGTTGCAAAGAAAACTTAACCTAACCTAAGCGTCCTAGGCCTAATGCACGCTTTCTGAGGCCGAACTAACATATCCATATTTACATACATACATCTATTTACATATAGAACCAAATTCTACTATCTAATTGTCCATTATAGGTCACACACACACGAGTGATGAACAAGTGATGAACCAAGTAAACAAAAAAACAGGAACAAGTGATGAAACTGAGAAAAGGGGAGAACAGATACACAGAGAATGACAAGGAGGTGTGTGAAGAACTCAACAGGAGATTCCAGGAGGTCTACACGGAAGAACAAGGAGAAGTCCCTGCACTAAATGAGGCAAACCAAGCAACCTTGGAGGAATTTGACCTCACCAGTGATGAGGTAAAAAGGAATTTGTTGGAGCTGAATGTAACAAAGGCTGTTGGGCCTGACAGAATCTCACCGTGGATACTAAAGGAGGTGCAGAGGCACTAAGTGTGCCTCTTTCTATGGTGTATAGTGTATAACCGGTCACTGGAAACAGGAGACCTACCGGAAAGTTGGAAGACAGCTAATGTAGTTCCAATATACAAAAAAGGTTACAGGCAAGAGGCACTGAACTACAGGCCAGTTTCCCTAACTTGTATACCATGCAAGGTGATGGAGAAGATCGTGAGGAAAAGGCTCGTAGAGCATCTGGAGGGAAATAGTTTTGACACACCACCAACATGGGTTCAGAGATGGTAAATCGTGCCTCACAGGTTTAATAGAATTCTATGACCAAGCAACAAAAATTAGGCAAGAAAGAGAAGGGTGGGCAGACTGCATTTTCTTGGACTGTCAGAAAGCCTTTGACACAGTACCCCATAAAAGGCTGTTACAAAAGTTGGAGCAACAGGCAGGAGTAAAAGGTGCTCCAGTGGATAAGGTAAGGTGCTCCAGTGGATAAGGGAGTATCTAAGCAACAGGAAACAGCGAGTAACTGTGAGGGGAGAGACATCAGAGTGGCGAGATGTCACCAGCGGAGTCCCACAGGGCTCTGTACTTGGACCCATTCTGTTTCTAATATATGTAAATGATCTTCCAGAAAGTATAGACTCATTCGTCTCAATGTTTGCTGATGATGCAAAAATTATGAGAACAATCAAGACAGATGAAGATAGATAGAGACTACAGGATGACCTGGACAAACTGGAGGATGGTCTAGAAAATGGCTCCTAAAGTTCAACTCGGGAAAGTAAAGTAATGAAATTAGGCGAAGGGAGCAAAGGCTGAACACAAGGCACCATCTGGGAGGTGAAATCCTGCAAGAGTCAAATAGAGAGAAAGATCTGGGGGTGATATCACACCGAACCTGTCCCAGAGGCCCACATCAAAAAGATATCATCAGCGGCATATGCTAGGTTGGCCAACATAAGAACTGCCTTAGAAACTTGTGTAAGGAATCGTTCAGGACCCTGTATACCACTTATGTCAGACCAATCCTGGAATATGCAGCTCCAGCCTGGAGTCCATATCTAGTTAAACACAAGACAAAGTTAGAGAAGATTCAGCGATATGCCACCAGACTGTCCCGGAACTGAGAGGTATGAGTACGAGGAAAGGCTGAAGGAGCTGAACCCACGTCCCTGGAAAACAGAAGAGTAAGGGAAGACATGATAACCACCTACAAATTCTCAGGGGAATTGACAGGGTGGACAAAGACAAACTCTTCAGCACGGGTGGGACACGAACAGGGGACCAGGTGGAAACTTAGTACCCAGATGAGCCACAGAGACGTTAGAAAGAATTTTTCAGTGTCAGAGTAGTTAATAAATGGAATGCATTAGGAGTGATGTGGTGGAGGCTGACTCCATACACAGTTCAAATGTAGATATGATANTCAGGAGAGACCACTTTAAATTGACCGTTTTCTTGACGTTGGGAAACCTTAGGAGGGCAGACTGGTGTAGATGTGCCGGTGACTACAGCTGGCAGTAGGGGTAGAATGTGATTTTACATGTACAAATGTATTTTAAAAATTATGTACCTGAAATAATTACGAAAGAATTATACTCCTCAAAATAAATTTCCGGTGCTACTAGGTTTCTCTAGCCTCGTCTGTCATTATTTCAATATTTAAGCAGATATCAATCAAGAAATATATATATATATATATATATATATATATATATATATATATATATATATATATATATATATATATATATATATATATCTTTTAGTACTAAACACAATTTCCCTGACTAAAATGCGGGTAAAGCTTCTCCGAATTCTGCAAAGGTAAATTTCTCTCTCAAGAGCATGCAGGACGGAGGAAAAAATGGCGCCAAGGAACGAGAGAGGCGGGCGGCGGCGGCGCTGGCTTAGGCTTGGCCCGCCCGCCGCCGGCACACAAAATTCTCTCTCGTTTGTACAGGAACAAAAATGGCGGCAAGTTTTTCCCGCGTTACCTGCTCTAATTTATGCTGGGGTAAAAGTGCATTTCCCGAGTCTTGCGGGTTGTGGTTGTGGTGAGTGTGTAGGTTGTTTGGTGATGAATGTTGTGGGGAAGGAAGTTAGTGGCGACTCATGGTCTGGCAGACCAGGTTCGAATCCTGGAGGTGTGTAATAATATATATATATATATATATATATATATATATATATATATATATATATATATATATATATATATATATATATATATATATATATATATATATCTGGGGGTTACCATCTATATCTACCCATGCATCCATCCGTCTGCCCATCCACCTATACATATATCTATCCATCCATCAATCTTGTATCCGTACATCTATGGATTCATCTATCCGTCATCCTATCTATTCATTCATCTCGCTCTCTATCATCTATTTGTCCATCTTTCTATCCATCTATCTGGCAGCCTCTCTATACATATGAATGGAAATGTGTTAAGAGGTTGGGAGGAAGGGAAGGGAGATGGGATGGGAAGAGGGATGGAATGGGGGATATGTGGGGGGGGGGGAGATTACCCCGAGCACCCCCTGGTACCCCTCCTATAATATATATACCTATAAGAGTGAGAGGTTGGACTCCGTTCCAGTCCCTCTCCTGTGTCATGTAAGTCCACTCCGGGCTCGCCATAGCCCGTGCTACTTGGAACTTTTCTTCTGAGGTGCTGACTCTAAATCAACAACAGGTTCGACTCCTACGGGTTATATTCATGCCCGTGCCACCTCTTGGGGTGGCATAATCTTCATCAGTCAGAGGTTGGAGGCTAGGGGCTAGTCTCACCCAAATTTACACTGTGAATGGTCTTGGGTATAGGATAGACATAGGCTAGTCTGGACCGGTCCTATAAAGAGGTGGTTAAGCATAATAGTGACCCTCGGGAGCCGGTCGGCCGAACGGACAGCACGCTGGACTTGTGATCCTGTGGTCCTGGGTTCGATCCCAGGCGCCGGCGAGAAACAATGGGCAGAGTTTCTTTCACCCTATGCCCTGTTACCTAGCAGTAAATAGGTACCTGGGTGTTAGTCAGCTGTCACGGGCTGCTTCCTGGGGGGGGGAGGCCTGGTCGAGGACCGGGCGCGGGGATACTAAAAAAGCCCCGAAATCATCTCAAGATAACCTCAAGATAACCTCCCTACGTTATGAAGTGAACGGTGGCTGGCTGACTCCCTAGATGTCTTGATATGTAAATAAATAGAAATGTCTGTCCGTGGACGGATACCAGACGGAGAGGAGGGGAGGAAATGGGGGGAGATAAAGAGGGGGGGGGACAGGAGAGAATACGGAGAGGGGGGGGGGGGGAGAAATTGTCCCGGACACAGCCGAGTACACATTCTACTGTGTGTGTAAAGTACATTGCAAATCAATTGATGATTGGTGTTAAGATTACATCACGGCTCCCTGCAGGCACACATCGTAACGGTCCCTATTGTTACCTTGTTACATCTGGTGTTATAAAGTTATAATGTGTTAGAAAGTTGTTACAACTTGTTCGAACGCTGTTCCAACTTGTTCGAACGTTGTAGCACCGTTGTGTGTGTGTGTGTACTCATCTAATTGTACTCGCCTAGTTGTGCGTGCGGGGGTTGAGCTCTGGCTCTTTGGTCCTGCCTCTCAACTGTCAATCAACAGGTGTACAGGTTCCTGAGCCTATTGGGCTGTGTGTGTACTCACCTATTTGTGCTTGCGGGGGTTGAGCTTTGGCTCCTTGGTCCCGCCAAAGTGTGTGTGTGTGTGTGTGTGTGTGTGTGTGTGTGTGTGTGTGTGTGTGTGTGTGTGTGTGTGTGTGTGTGTGTGTGTGTGTGTGTGTGTGTGTGGCGGGTTTTGGATATGTCGCCAAAAATAACAAGAAACCTCAAAGATAGCTCGATCCAAATGCACGACGTGAGGTCCCAGTTTTCCTGTTTTTTACACTTTTGTGTGGTGGGTTGTTCTTCAAAACATTGGCTGTTTGCTCTCTGCCTCCAGCCTCCAGTTTGGACAGCGCGGGAATTTTTTTTAATTTTTATTTTTACAGGAAGTCGACGAGTGGCCATGTTTGTCTTATCCTTGGTTGAACAATGTCGACGTTTTGTAACTATTCACTCATTGGCTTGTTTGCAGATGCGGTTTTTGCTTAATGTAAGGATGAGATAACATGATGTTATCCCACTATAGCGAGAAGGATTTGTTCTTCGATAGCGAATATAATAATAATAATAATAATAATAATAATAATAATAATAATAATAATAATTTATTTGCAAGAAGGTACAATGGGTTGGTGAGATTGCATAAGATTAGTATGTTTACATTCTTGCAAAGCTATCAACACCTAGCGTTTCGGGCAGACAGTTCCCGAGGTTATCGCAGTCCCCCTAAGACAGTCACGCCTGACCCCAGACTACAATAACCAATCATAGACTAACTCCTTGGTATCAATTTCATTGCTTGATGAACAGAGGCATTAGGTGGAAGGAAATGTGCTCAGCCACTTCTGCTCTACCCCGGGGATCGAACCCAGGTCTCTCGATATGCTATCTGATAAGAATTTAATGTTTTTTTTGGTTTTCAAATACAAGGATATCGTTTTCTATAACGTCGAAGATGTGTTATCACAAGGGACAAAATATTAGAATGTGTAATCAGAGCTTAGGGGCCAGATTCACGAAGCAGTTACGCAAGCACTTACGAACGTGTACATCTTTCCTCAATCTTTGACTGCTTTGGTTACATTCATAAACAGTTTACAAGCATGAAAACTTGCCAATCAACTGTTGTTATTGTTATAAACAGCCTCCTGGTGCTTCCGAGCTCATTAACTGTTTAATAATTGTAAACAAAGCCGCTAAAGATTGAGAAAAGATGTACAGGTTTCGTATGTGCTTGCATAACTGCTTCGTGAATCTGGCCCCTGGATATCTAGAAATCTCATCTGGAAATCAGATTTTTTAATATAGAGATCTAGAAATCTGATCTGGATATCTTTTTTAAGAGATATCCCCTGGCGTGCAGGGTACTGTAACCACTACACCAATGATCGTCCATCATTTGACGATCATTGGGCACTAGCACTGAAGTGTTAGTCTCTCGGGTAAATATACAAGTAACTATCAAAAGAAGGCACCAAGCGGGTAGACTATGGAGCACCATGAACGTCGCAGGATAATCAAAAGATGCTAAATATATCTAAGGATGATAATACTAGGAAAAAAGTGCAAAAGGCGTGCATATCAAAGGTATGGGATTCACCGGGGATTCTATCTCGGGACAGTCGGGAAGCAGGACACGCGAATGTCCTGAAAATCGGGACTTTGAACACGGAGTTCGCGGCCGTGAGAGGGACAATGCAGTTCGGACAAGCAGGAGGGCTGCGAAGCATTGAGTCCTTGTGAGTTAAACGGGTATGGCCAATACGTTACCTCGCCAGAGTCGTTTCCCACCGCCGGTATCTCCAGTAGATTAAAACAGTGGAGTTTTGCTGGGTGCTCAGTCATATTGGCGTGTGGACGCTGCCCCTAAAGGAGCTATCCGCACCTGTCCCGTCTCCCGTAAAGGTATCCTCTATTCCGGCTTCTACCCAGTTATTCATTCCTCAATCCATACCTGTTTATGTATCTCGAGATTCTAGAATACATCTCTAGAATCCAGCTATTGATTTCTACACATCTAAGTTCTAGAAATTATGTATCTAATGTGTGTTCCAATTCAATATAATTACCGTCGCTACAAAATTAAAATTTCGCAAGTAACGGAGTTTAACGTTTTCTGTTGACAGTTTTCAAATGTCTCGAGTGTCTGCTCATTTTCCTTTTTTTTATATATAAATTTTACATAACGGTGATAGCAGACATGTCAGAAAAGCTGCTTTTTTCACAATAATATTAATTAGTGCATATAGCTCAATGGTAAACAATTTATTATGATCGGGTCGCCCACACCGGGGAATAATGTGCACATAATTCTTATATTCCACAGAGCAGCCAATGACTGTGAGTGGGCAAATGGTCGCTCATATCAATCTCCCCTTCGTAAATGCACATAAAAATATGGCGTAGCGTAATCCCTTGTTGTTTTGAGGATTTTTACGGTAAGCTAATATCACGCGCGGCAAAAATATGTATTTGTTTACGATGCTGCTTGTTGTAAACACCATTAATATTCTCAGTAAAGCTGGCTAGGCTTTGGCATTGTCTTGCACCTAAGGGACCTCCCCTGCACCTCCCTGAGGGTAAGCTATGGTAGCAGAGATTATGTGTGTGTCATGTGAAACTTTATTGTGAAAATCGGCTTCCATATCGCAAAATTAATAACGAGGAACATGTGCTCTCTTTAATTATTAATAAATATTGAATTGAATAACCTTGAGCTTCGTCTTTACCATATCTGATGGTAAACCAATAACCTAGAACACAATACGCCAAGCTGTTTACTCCCAGGGGCCAGATTCACGAAGCAGCTACGCAAGTACTTAGGAACGTGTACATCTTTCCTCAATCTTTCACGGCTTTAGTTACATTTATTAAACAGTTTACAAGCGTGAAAACTTGCCAATCAACTGTTGTTATTGTTATAAACAGCCTCCTGGTGCTTCGGAGCTCATTAACTGTTTAATAATTGTAAACAAAGCCGCCAAAGATTGAGAAAAGATGTACAGGTTCGTAAGTGCTTGCGTAACAGCTTCGTGAATCTGGCCCCAGGTCCCTAAATACTGCTGGGTAAACAGTTGTGGGTCGATTTTTGCCCGAAACGCTATGCGTACTAGTGGCTTTAGGTGTTGTATGTACTACCTCAATCTTTAAATCTAACAGAATGTTTGTACTGTAAAGCTGCAACTATGTACAGTATGTACTGTTCCTAAATTATTATTATTATTATTATTATTGTCTGTCAATCCTCCCAGAGATTTCTAGGTGTGTGTGTGTGTGTGTGTGTGTACTAATTTAGTTAAAGATCATTTATCTAGCTAAAAATCTGTAGCGAGTAATCCTTATACTCGCTCCATTATCTCATTATCTTAATGCATTACTAATCACACAAGCTACAATCCTTTCCCCAATTACAGGTAATACTCTTCTCACCTTGTTGGAGGGAGCTGAGGTGTAATCACCATATAACCCAGCGATGTGTGAACAGGAAACCAGTACAATCTCCAGTCAAGACTGTAGTACTCGGCGTGGACAGTTCTAATCGACCCAAGACGCTACAGCTTCGACACAGAGCAGACAGCAGACTACGACCGCATCCAGCTACAACGCTCTCGCTCCCCGAGTTCACACACTCGCAATTCCCAATCGAGCCGCCACGCTCTCACACATAGAGCTCCACGCCTCCGGCCTCACTCAGCTCTCTGTCCTGCTCCAGGCTTCGTCTCAACGTCTACGACACTGCTGTATCCAGGACTACTAAATAAATATAAAACTCATTAAACACTGTGTATCTAATCTGCCCAACAACGTAACATAATCGTACGTTACAAATCATTTATCAGTAGAACTTCGGTTTCAACCCTTTTAACCCTGTCGTAGCTCAGTCGATAAGGCAGTGTCTGGGATGCTCCCGGACGCAGGTTCGAATCCTCGTCACGGCCCTTGTGGATTTGTTCATTTGATGCATCACGTTAGTGTGATCTCTGTGTGTACTAATCTAGTTGTGCTTGAGCTCTGGCTCTTTGGTCCCGCCTCTCAACTGTCAATCAACTGGTGTACAGGTTCCTGAGCCTACTGGGCTCTATCATATCTACATTTGTAACTGTGTATGGAGTCAGCCTCCACCACATCACTGCCTAATGCATTTCATTTATTAACTACTCAGTACTGAAAAAATTCTTTCTAGAGTGTCTATTGCTCATTTGGGCACCCAGTTTCCACCCGTGTCCCCTAGTGCTTGTGCCCCTTATGTTAAACTGTTTTATTTACCCTATCAATTACCCTTCTTCGATAGAGCCTTCTGTAGTTTGCACACGCACGCGTGCATGAGTGCATGCGTGCGTGCGTGTGTGTGTGTGGTGTGTGTGTGTGTGTGTGTGTGTGTGTGTGTGTGTGTGTGTGTGTGTGTGTGTGTGTAACTACCAGGCCAGTTACTGACCTTCCTCAGGATGCAGTCTACAACACCCGTCAAAACACCTATTATGCATGTACCTGTTTAGGCTTATAGTGGATTTCTTAAACGATGGAGGAATGCCAATTTGATCGTAAACTATTTAGCTAATAACACGGGTAAGTACTGTCTTTGTTGATATAAAAGCTTTTGATAAGACTCAAGTGATTGCGAATCTATAGACGAGCTGCTAGGTATGGGTGTCATAGGAAGACTTCCGAAATTAATTGAAGGTTATCTCGAGAAGGAAAGTCAAAGTTTCCTCTGAAGGATCAGTCTTAATCACAATGAATATGCTGCTGACCTAGAATAGTTGACCACATAACCCAAATGCACAGCCCGTCCTCGCATACAAAGATCCAAGCTCGTTAATCCAGCCGCCAAACCCACTGTTTATGAATGAAAAGCGGTTTACACACGACTCGCAACTGATGACGTCCGAACACTTCCGGAACAAACGCTTCGCTCACGTCCTCGGTTCGAATCACAATTCTGCAAATGTTTACACATACACGTGTGTATACATATACACATACATACATAGACACATTCACACACGCACAAATACATATACACTATATAACTAGACCTTTGGCTTGTAACGACGTCCCAAAAGTCGAACTACTGACCCCCCCCCCCAAGGATGCAACTCCACAACAGTTGCCAAAACTCCCGAGTACCTATATTTACTGCTAGGTAAACAGACGCAGTAGATAAACAGAAACGAGCCCAACATTTCTGTCCAGCCCGGGAATCGAACTTAGAATAACCAATAATTAATCGAGAATAAAGCCAGCTGCACAAGTGATAAATGTCCTGACAAGCTCGCACACTTGAAAAGATGAAGCAATCCATTCAACTTTCCATCCTTGATGGTTTTAATATATCTATTATGTGTTGAGAGGCTGTTGTTGCCCGCAAGCCCACATACCACCACAGCCCGGTTGGTCCGGCATTCCTTGAAAAATGTATCAAGTTTTCTCTTGATGTCCACGGTGTTCCGGCAATATTTCTTATGCTCGCTGGGAGGACGTTGAACAACCGCGGACCTCTGATGTTTATACAGTGTTCTCTGATTGTGCCTATGGCACCCCTGCTCTTCACTGGTTCAAGTGAACCAGGATATCAGTGTATCCTGCGTGTAGGATACACTGATATCCACACTAAGCAAAATCTCA
>WNGS01004946.1:12620983-12631257 GCA_020271785.1 Procambarus virginalis
TACGCTCAAACACATGCCCAAGGTCAATTAAGCACTTAATGACGCATCATCTTTGTGTGGCTGGGTAGGAAACTTCGTGTTTGTTTGAAACTTATTTTGAGGAAAATACTTAAATCATTATTTTTTTTTAAATGGTGACACAAATGGTCACAAACTACATCGCATAAATCCACACCTTTCAATGCTCGCATGTGTGTATGTATGTGTATATATGTATGTATGTATGTATGTATGTATGTATGTATGTATGTATGTATGTATGTATGTATGTATGTATGTATGTATGTATGTATGTATGTATGTGTGTATGTATGTGTATAAAGTATAAAGCTGATCAGAATTACATTTCACCATTATAAATTCACATTAATGCATTCATAAATCTGTGTATCTATGTATTTACGTATGTAGCTTAGCCTAACATTTTAAAAGCACTACGATCACCTTCTGTGTTGTTCAATAAATCTCTGAACTGTATGTTTGACAAATCTTCACCCTGTCCATGGAGGACAGAAGAAAATGTATATATGCTGGTTAGCATTGCAAATGTGTGGCCACGTCTGTGGTAGAAAATAATAATAATAAAATGCTCGCTGGTTAATGCTAAATACCAATAGAGCATTGACAGTATTTTGTCTTTGGAAATAAAACAACATAGAATATGCCCAAATATGATAATAAACACGAAGCACTATTCCAGATACCAAATTACAAGCAACATAATACAAGGGGTAATACAAGCTATGAGAAGAATTACATACACAAAATAGACAAAGTGACAACATATACAGACAAAGTGTTAAGACTGACATGCGCCACACTCATCCAGACATTGTAAACAAAAGTGTTGGAAGGGAAACTCAGTAAGAGCCATATTGGAACCCCCATGCTCTGGAGTTCCAATATGGCAACCTTTGTATTTTGTTCTTACAATGCCAATCTTTGTTCTTACAATGCCAGTCGGCGTTCAATCCCCGACCGTCCAAGTGGTTGGGCACCATTCCTGCCCCCCGTCCCATCCCAATCCTTATCCTGACCCCTTCCCAGTGCTATATAGTCGTAATGGCTTGACGCTTTCCCCTGATAATTCCCTCTCCTACCAACCAATCTAAAAAAAACATAACCCATTTTACCTGATTTACCTGAGGGCCACTAACCCTAGTGACCTCGACGAGGACAGGAAGCCGACGGCTTGTCGAAGGTCTCCCCCCCCCCATTTGCCTTGGTGATCTTTTCCCGGTTAAATTTTTAAAGTTATACATAAAACATACAACTGAAAATACAACAAAATCAATACAACTAACACACACACACACACGAACATGGGATTATAAGTAACATAAAAATACAAAGATCAACACGCACAGTGCATAAAAAGTCAAGAACAAAATAGTCAAAAGCGCAACAAACCCCTATACCTATTAAAACAGCAAAACCCAAAATCCCCAAACAAGCACAACAACCCACTAAGGAACAGCTTCACTAATCCCCGAGCATCCCACAAAGGCAAAAGGAAATGTCAGAATAACCTGGGGCCAGATTCACGAAAGCACTTACGCAAACACTTACGAACCTGTACATCTTTTCTCAATCTTTGGCGGCTTTGTTTACAATTATTAAACAGTTAATGAGCTCCGAAGCACCAGGAGGCTGTTTATAACAATAACAACAGTTGAATGGGAAGTTTTCATGCTTGTAAACTGTTTAATAAATGTAACCAAAGCCGTCAAAGATTGAGGAAAGATGTACACGTTCGTAAGTGCTTGCGTAACTGCTTTCGTGAATCTGGCCCCTGGTATCCAGTTACATGCGAATATAAAACATGCCACAAATTCATACGTACACGGAAGCCCATAATTACGCCAGTCAGGAAAAGTACATAAAAAAAACACCTCCCAACCACAGCACAAAGCAATATAGCCATAAAGAAACACATCATAAAACAAGAAATACCACCAACAGCACACAAGTCAATCACAACAAAAATCAGATGCAATCAACAAAAACACGCAAGCACCAGAAGGAACATACAAAGGTAAAACACCTAACGAGACACCCATAATCTTGGAGCCTCACGCAAAACGAAACACGAAACACACGAGCCTCAGCATCCACACACGCAAAGAGACAAAGAGAAACACATAATTAATGAATCAGTAAGCACAACCAAGCAACAACATTAAGGAAAACCACAGCAACCAACACCCAACCAAACCCACAGGACAAAATATTACACATGCATTACTGAAACAAAATACAAAGGACAAGGAAAAATCAGTGACGGGCTCACTCGAGGACGTAACAGCCACCACGCAGAGAACAGCACCCACCACAACCCCATCTCTCTCCCCTAGGACACCCCTACCAACTCCAGGCTCTTCATGGATGGTATTTGGCTTAGAAGAACTAAGAAATGCCCTGAGACCTGAAAGCTGCAGTATTAAAAGCTATGACAAGTTTTATAATACAAAATGGTCAGTATTTGTATGGTCAGCATAGAAACCGGACCAGGCAATGTGATGTAGTCATTGCGGTAATTCGCTTTGGCTATAGACACATCTGGCAGGTTAGTGAGGCTGAGCCACTACCAGAATACTCAGATTGTAAACTCTGTGATATACCTTTAATGCATTCCCTAGAACACTATATTGTTGAATGTGAAACCGTAAAAGGCTTTAGACCTCCTGGCCTCTTGTACTACCAATTATGTAACTATTTCATTGACTCAGGTGTTCTGGACGACATCCTAACAATTTATCCAAAATTTGCTTGTCCATTTTAAGAATGAAGAACAATTTGATTTATATTACTTCTAAGCTGCATCACTTATGAACCCATCCCTGCCCTTGTGTGGCAGTGCACAATAGAAAGTTGTTTTCACATATCCATACATTAAAACATTGATTGTAACCATGATATATATGTGCTTCAGCCTACAGTTTAGACCTTATTGTCTTGTGTATGACCCTCTGTCCTGCGTGACAGTGAATACCAGCATTATCCTCACTTTAATAAAGCTTAATTGAAATCCTCGGATTAGGCAAAATTGTAATTAATTTTGTCAGTAAAGATGTTAATAATAATAAGGTATTTGACCAATTTTGTAGCGGAAGCCTGGTACGGCGGCAGTATTAACTTCATCTAAACTCTCAGAGGTCATGCTTGGGGAGGTCGAGTGCTCCCTCCTCAGGCCCTGGTCATCCTTGGGGAGGTCGAGAGGGCTCCCTCCTCAGACCTTGTCATATGTATATGTAACATACACGCGGACATCAATTTTAAATCTAAAAGTGCAACGTATTGGAGAGTAAGGTAAACACAGCTGGAGGGAGATGTGTTGTTATCGGTCCGTCACACTCCGCCCACACTCCCCCGACCTGTAAACAATTCCCTGTCCCATCCACACTCACCTGTCTTGCCCACACTTCTCTGCCCCGCCCACACTCACCTGCATTGCCCACACTTCTCTGCCCCGCCCACGCATTATGCAAACACCCTCTCCCTTCCCTATCCTGGTGACATATTTCCCCGCCCCGAAGGCCTTAGAACAAACAGTACATAACATCCAGGAAGGAAGTACGGAGGAAGCTGGGCCCACTAATGTTTCTCTCTGAACACCCCTTCCCGGTACTGGGCCCACTAATGTTTCTCTCTGAACACCCCTTCCCGGTACTGGGCCCACTAATGTTCCTCTCTGAACACCCCTTCCCGGTACTGGGCCCACTAATGTTTCTCTCTGAACACCCCTTCCCGGTACTGGGCCCACTAATGTTTCTCTCTGAACATTCCTTCCCGGTACTGGGCCCACTAATGTTTCTCTCTGAACACCCCTTCCCGGTACTGGGCCCACTAATGTTCCTCTCTGAACACCCCTTCCCGGTACTGGGCCCACTAATGTTCCTCTCAGAACACCCCTTCCCGGTACTGGACCCACTAATGTTCCTCTCAGAACACCCCTTCCCGGTACTGGGCCCACTAATGTTCCTCTTTGAACACCCTTTCCCGGTACTGGGCCCACTAATGTTCCTCTCTGAACACCCCTTCCCGGTACTGGGCCCACTAATGTTCCTCTCTGAACACCCTTCCTGGTACTGGGCCCACTAATGTTCCTCTCTGAACACCCCTTCCCGGTACTGGGACCACTAATGTTTGTTACTTCAAGCGAGATATTGCAGTACAAAACCCATCTGGTGATTTGCTGCACATAGCACACAAAAAAAGCTGCATTAAACTTTAATGTGAACATAGGGAACAGGGACTAAAGTCAAAAGCCAAAATTAAGGAAGTTGTTATTTATGTTGTTAATACAATCTAGCCGTCCTAGGTCTAATACACGCTATCTGGGGTCTAATATAGTACTAATATATGTGTTATACTAGGCCTAGGAATGTTTAAGTTTGCTGGCTTACTAAGGGCTCCATTACTCAACCCGTCCTCGCAAATTCGTATCGTCAATATTGACTTATTAAATACGTGCATAGGTGACATACTAAACATAATAGTTTACCTTGAAAAGCTTCATAGAAAACACCGACCTTACCTAACCTTGTTAGTATGTTAAGATAAGCATCTTATAGCTTCGTAATTACAATTATTATTTAACCTATTATAGGTATAGTCGACGTGACGTCACCTGTGTCGGTCACAGGAAGTGAGTGCCAGACAAAGTGCCAAGAGCAACTTACCTCAACGTCCCGTCGCTTACTTTAAGACACTTAAGGGTCATAAGGTGCACCACAAGCAAACAGAATGCTGACAAGGACCACTATATACACACACGTCATTCGTATGTATTGGGAAGTTCATTATCCATAATTCAGGACAAGTAGATAGAGAGATCTTATTTCCACACCCATTGAGGATTATCAGGATGTCGGTAACAAAAAGATTGTCGATGTGTCTCTCGCCCATTTTCCCTGAAAGGTCCTTGAAAGGTCCTTGAAAGGTTCGTGGATCCGTTTACAATTTAACACGGTCGACTCTCTTGTCATTGGTTAAAAGTTATGATCCAAACATCCGGGGTGCGGGAGTGATTGATCACACATTGTCCACTCAACTTTAAATAGGTTCTAACACCTCTGGTAGCGGCTATAATGTATTAAGTGGTGATATTATTTATAGATGAGGCTATAGGTTTAGACGCGCAGTGACGAGATGAGTGTTTCCGTATTGTCCTCAAATAAACTAGTACAACACTGCAAGCAAATGGTTTAGCTAAATAAACAAGTTACTACAACACACAAACAGTGGTCTGAACAAACTATTACAACACTCACTCACGGAGTGGTATGAGCAAATTGCAAGAGAGTGTTTGCAGTGTGTTCAAAACGATCAGCAAACAAACTTTCACCATATTATTACGTAAACATTTTCTTTGTTGGATTCTTCTTCGTCTTGCCGCTTTGAAAAGCAAAAAAGATTAACCCTTGGCGTATCGCCATCCCATGCGGCATTCCTCCCCGTGTTTATACATTAGGCTGTTTTGTTTCCTGTGTCTTCACAGGCTGCGCCTCCAACCATTTTCTGCCAGCCTCTCTTTCTCGCTTCTTTTTCCTTTCGAGCGTCTGATTTTCATTTCTAAATTTCTACTATTTTTACAGCTGTTTCTACACAGTTTAAATAAAACGAATATCAACAGCTATGAATTCAATGTTGGTCAACATAGGAATTGCTTTTAGAAATCTAAATTATCATTCACATATACCACGTGTAAGATAAATTTCTGTGTGGTCTGATTGAGGGTGTAAGGGTATGAACACCATTACCTGCATGCCTGAGTGTAGGCGGGCCAACAGTAAAAATCATGGTTGGGCACCAGTTCGAGGCCTCCAGAATCTCCCAGTGAATTCAGTAAAGTTCCAGGTTGGTTGGCTTTTTGGCCTACCGTGACCGAGCGGGTTAAAGCAGGAGTCTGGGAAACACCAGTTCGTCACACCATTGCCTGTGTTCCCTTGTGCGAGTACCACTCATAAAACAGTGTGTCCTATTCTGTTCTTTCAGTTATACTGTGTGGGTCGACCAGAGGCTCCGAGCCCATGCAAGAATATTCCTGCAAACAAACAATTAGAATTTTGTACGTGGTAATCATATCTCCCTAAGCTCTTCTATCTTCCAGCGACGTGAGGTTTAATTCCTATTCGCAGTTACTTATATTGATGTGAGAGGTACGAACTCCAGTCTTACGGGCTCACCATAGCCCGTGCTACATGGCCACTTCGTTCTGAGTAGCTAAATCTGAAACAACAACATACGAACTCCAGTTTCTGGGCTCCGCCTGTTGATGAACTGACTGTTGAAAGCTACCAAACACCATCAACAGAGGGGTTCCAGAAGTTGTACAATTTTATTTCTTCAAAACACCGAACATACACTAACTTTAGATATAAACTTACATGGGATGGAAATTATAGCCAATGACAATTTCATTTATTGCTTTTACATTGCCACTTTTGTCCTCGGCGCATGTCTGGAGACGTTTAACATCAGGGACTTAAGCAGACGAGGAGTCACAATAACGTGGCTGAAATGTGTTGACCAAACCACACACTAGAAAGTGAAGGGACGACGACGTTTCGGTCCGTCCTTTACCATTCACACAATCGACTTGAGAATGGTCCAGGACGGACCGAAACGTCGTCGTCCCTTCACTTTCTAGTGTATGGTTTGGTCAACATCAGTGACTTAAATTTGACACGGACAACATTAGGAAAATAAATAAAATAAAAGCACATCATATACTTATATACAGTCGCAATCACAAACACTTGTAAATATATGCAAACACTTGTAAACACATACCGTACTTATATTTGTATTGACACATTCACGCATACAAACATTTCTAAACACATACAGACACTTGTACAAACGCATTCACACAAACAAAGGCACCTGTATAAACGCATACATATGCATATACATCGCCTGGTGCTCTATGCAGTAGGCTTCTCCACCTATGCTCCTCCTCGTGCGTGTCCTTGGGCCAGATTCACGAAAACACTTACGCAAACACTTACGAACCTGTACATCTTTTCTCAATCTTTGGAGGCTTTGTTTACAATTATTAAACAGTTAATGAGCTCCAAAGCACCAGGAGGCTGTTTATAACAATACCAACAGTTGAATGGGAAGTTTTCATACTTGTAAATTGTTTAATAACTGTTATCAAAGCCGTCAAAGATTGAGGAAAGATGTACACGTTCGTAAGTGCTTGCGTAAGTGCTTCCGTGAATCTGGCCCCCCTTGTCTTCCCGGTACAGCCTCCGTTACTTTTATCCGCATTATATGCGTGTTAGTTTTTGCTAGTTCCCCCTCAACATCATCCAAACAACAATAGAGTGTTTGTTTCCATTCTACAGCCTGCGGGACTCGGACCTGCCGGTGAACTGCACGGTGGAGGACCAGCCTGACCTGCGCTTCCTGCGGTGGGCGGTCTACCAGGTGGTGTTCCCTGTCCTTGTGTCTCTGGGGGTCGTCGCCAACCTCCTCAACCTCGTCGTGCTCTCCAGGCCTTCCATGAGAGGTGTCGCCTACAGGTGCGTCGTAATGGTCCTCTATGTGATCCGTAATGCGCTTGGTTCTTAAACACGGTGGGCTACATCCAGTACTGGCATGGGTTCTGTAGGGTGCGCCTTGGATAGTCACGTCCATTTGGTGGTCCACGGTAGGCTGGGTCTCACAGGTACGCCACGGTGGGCTAGGTCCACTAGGAGGGGCCACGGTGACCTGGGGCCAGATTCACGAAAGCACTTACACAAATACTTACGAACGTGTACATCTTTCCTCAATCTTTGACGTCTTTGGTTACATTTATTAAACAGTTTACAAGCAAGAAAACTTCCCAATCAACTGTTGTTATTGTTATAAACAGCCTCCCGGTGCTTCGGAGCTCATTAACTGTTTAATAATTGGAAACAAAGCCGCCAAAGATTGAGAAAAGATGTACAGGTTCGTAAATGCTTGCGTAAGTGCTTTCGTGAATCTGGCCCCTGGTCTTTTGTGTGGCTCAAGGTGCGATAGGTCGTATAGGACGCCCTTAAACACCTATATGGGCAATTCTTATACCATGGCAACCTATAATGGTATGAACCATGGTATAAGAATTGCAACCAAATGGTTGCAATTCAACCAAATGGTTGCATGGTATAAGAATTGCAACCAAATGGTTGCAATTCTTATACCATGTCGTAGCTCAGTCGATTAAGGCAGCGTCTGGGATCCTCTTGGACGTAGGTTCGAATCCTCGTCACGACCCTTGTGGATTTGTTCATGCCCATAAAGTCTTGGATCCTGAATGTGTACTACAGTAGGCTCAGCCCCGAGTGTGTACTACAGTGAGCTCAGTCCTGAAGGTTGACAATGGTGAACTACGTTCTGTACAGAAGGACCAGACGCCACTCCTAACTGTTCGCCTCCATTCACCCAGCAGCGATTGAGTACCTGATCGTTAAAAGATTGGTGGATCGTATTCCAGGAAAACTAGTGGGTAAAGCTAGGATGGGAAAGCTCTCAGCTTGCTAACAGGAGTTCGCAGTCATTTGCTTCTGTACCCACCTGTATAACGAAAAACGATAAGGCTTGGATTTAGTCCTGTAAGGGAGCCTTGGTGGCTAGATTCTGCAGAAGCAGAAACGCCTGTCTCGTGACCCTTCAAGGGAAGCGGTTTTCAGCACAGCTGACTACCGCTGCTGCTCTCAACTGTACACTAGGAACCACCGTATATTAGCCGCTTGTCAGACCGTGAGACCTAATTCCAAAAACAGGAAGGCCAATATTGTTTCGAGGCGTCCAAATTTAGATGTATTATTTTACACGAGCACTGCAATTTGGACGCTGGTGCGTCAAAATTATGGAACTTTCATTGTGAGAATGGGTTGCTTGGTCCTGTGCGGGATGGGGCACAGGACCAAGCACCCATTCTGGTGGGATGGGGCCTGTTGGTGAACCACAGTGAGTTGGGTTCTCTTCGCCGGTTATTTTGGGCAGGGTCTTGTAGGTGGGTCACGATGGGTTGGGACCTAAAGATGGTCCACGATGAGCTGGGACCTCTTTGTGAAGTTGGTGTTGTACTTGTTATTTACCTATTCACGTATCTCGACCTCTTTGTGAGCTATAATGAGCTGGGACCTTTAGGTGGGCCATGAATGTCTGGGTCAAGGTCCATCATTGTCCTCTAGGTGGACCATGAATGGCTGGGACCTCTCGATGGCCCATGAGGGCCTGGCTCTTGAAGTTAAACATATTCGTGGACCATCGTAGGATTGGCCATGTCGAACGGATCACATGTTTACCGATAACATAAATAACAGAGTAAATGTTCAGCATCACCTCATATTAAGATTTAGCTTTACACTCTCATCATATCAACACTATAATATTTATCTACCATCTAGATAAACCAATTTTTCAGCTTAGAACGGTAAGCAGCTGCTCTCCGTCGTTTCGAAAAAGCGCAGCGCTTTTTGAGGAACTGTAACTTGAAAATCGTCTAAAATGTAAACGATAATCACAGTGGCCCCAAACTTAACCTAACCCAAGCACAGTGACCCTAACCTAACCATAACTTATCATGAGGATTGTAAATATTTACACAGGCGCATGAGGCGCTATGATATTTAGGTACAGTATGAATTAGGATGACGTAACCGGCATTTATTTATCAACGCAATAATAATTGTTCGCGTATTCAAACAACGCAGTTCCCTTTGTATACAAATGACTAATCGCCTGTATCTAACCTATCCAGAATCCTTTGGTTCATAAAAAAAATCATAATTCAGACGAATCTACTAAAATAAATTTTAACCAAAAAATAATTAATAATTCATTGTGTCGGGGACAGGCAGCCCAGTATATACGGTTTACATAGAGGTCCCCAACCCCCCAAGGTCGAATTACTAACTCTCCCCAGGATGCAACCCCACAAAAAGCTGACTAACTCTTGGATACACATTTACTGCTAGATGGACAGGGGGCATTAGGTTATAGGAAAAGCACCCAACCAGTTCTGTGCCGCCCGAGATTCGAACCCGGAATTTACGATTGTGAGTCGAGAACGAACCCCACTGTACTACCGGGACCCCTAGGTATCCCTAGTTTGCTAACTTTAGGTAGTAAATGTGGGTGATGGTAACCTTCCGGCCGCTCCCCATTGGGTTGGGGTGGGGGGAGGTGGAGTACACAATAAGGAAATTAAGTTATGAAACTAGCTCACCACAAATGTAAGTTGCCTAGCTTAAGCGACTGAACTTGTGATCGTTCTCGAAACCCATTAGCGG
>WNGS01004946.1:12638494-12648494 GCA_020271785.1 Procambarus virginalis
ATAGAAATGTAGTCTACCCTCTATTTCTAGTGCCAGTGTAGTCTAATACCTTATAAATGATGTCTCATTCAACTACTATCTTCCATAGAGGGCACTCCCAGTGCCCTCTTTAACCTCGGTCTATAACCTCTATAATGGTTATAACTTTTAAAACCATTTAAATTAACATCTCCTATAATGCCATTATCACCTATAACCTCAGTTTCTGATATCAGTATCGCCTATAACGCCATATCTTCTGTAATCCCAGTATCGTCTCTAACCCCAGTATCATCTGTAAACTCAGTATGTCTATACCTTTCAGTATTTTGTATGTGGGGATTATGTCTCTTGTTTCTTCTCTCTTTTAATGATGTGAGATTTAACTCCTTTAGTTAGCCTAACACTCTCGGAAGCTGTCGGAAGAAAGGATAGTCTTTTAGCAGAGTATAAAGCCATTAGGTGTACTAATGGCTAAGTTAACCTGGTTTACACCAACTGTGGCAGTGGTACCATTCTATGCTACGGTATACATGAACAGATGTACACCTCTTCCAAAGATTAACCGGTATATTTTTTTTCAATAAGTACATCCCATTGACACAATTTATCATTTGAACGCATATTAATTGGTTGCTGTCCTCTGGAGGTTAAATAAAGGGTTGTGAGGGCGAGCCAACCAGCACGCGAGCAACGCGGCTTCTTGTTATTAGTTTTAGTTTAATGTATAGAACCTCGCCCTGTGGAATATATAATGACCTGTGGGCGGTGTCACGCGTCTGGTTGTTGGTGAGGAGTGGAACACTGGCTCATATGTAGGTCGTTTGGACCCTTTGTGAAAAGCGATCATTAACAGCGCTTGCTAATTTGACAGGTGAATGCTAACACCATCACACTATTCCAGTTGCTGAATACGAGAATGACGGACAAAGCGAGTAGGTCAAAGAGCTTCGGGCTGCACATATACTACACGATGTTCAGACTGGAAAACTGTTTAGTCCCATTAGTTGTAGAAAATATATATATGTTAACGGCAATAACTTTAGTTATTATGTTCGTGGGTGAAAGCTTCCCAGTGGGTCAGAATCCCAGGGTGGGAGAACCTGCCAGCCTCACTCAGAGAGTTTATTAACATCTTTATTAACAAAAATTAATTACAATTAATCTGAGGAATTCAATTAGGTTTTCTTAGAGTGAGGATAATGCTGGTATTCACTGTCACACAGGACAGAGGGTCATACACAAGACAATAGGTCTAAACTGTAGGCTAAAGCACATATATATCATGATTACAATCAACTACATTAGACTGTATACACGTTTCAGTGTACGAATATGTAAATACAACTTTCTATTGTGCACTGCCACACAAGGACAGGAATGGGTTCATAAGAGATGCAGCTTAAAAATAATGTAAATAAAATTGTTCTTCGTTCTTTAAAATGGACAAACAAATTTTGGACAAATTGCTAGGATGTCGACCAGTATACCAGATTCAATGAAATAGTTACACAGTTGTGGTACAATAGGCCAGGAGGTCTAAAATCTTTTACAGTTTCACATTCAACAATATAGTGCTCTAGTGACTGCATTAAAGGTTTGTCACAAAGTTTACAAGCTGCATAGGGCCACACTACACACAACGGGAGCTGTGACACTAATCTGATATTTTACTATACTCAGGAACATGAAACTATACGCATTGTGGGCCTTGAGGGTACGAAGATTGCACTACGTTCTGCGGGCCTTTGGGGCACGAGGCTACGTTCTGCGGGTCCTTAGGGCACGAAGCTACGTTCTGCGGGCCCTTAGGGCACGAGGCTACGTTCTGCGGGCCCTTAGGGCACGAGGCTACGTTCTGCGGACCCTTGGGGCACGAGGCTACATGCTGCGGACCCTTGGGGCACGAGGCTACATGCTGCGGACCCTTGGGGCACGAGGCTACATGCTGCGGACCCTTGGGCACGAGGCTACATGCTGCGGACCCTTGGGGCACGAGGCTACATGCTGCGGACCCTTGAGGCACGAGGCTACACGCTGCGGACCCTTGAGGCACGAGGCTACACGCTGCGGACCCTTGGGGCACGAGGCTTGCACTACGCAATGCGCCCCTATTCACACAAGACACTACACACTGCCTTCGGGACACGAGCCTAATAACCCTCGACACCACAGACGTTTAGGACATGGTGCTGGCGGAATTTATTTACACTTGTGCTTGATTTCGAGATATTTTCTCACCGCCGTAGCCTAGTGCTGCTGGGAGAAGTGGTATTGGCGGTAAAAACAAAACAAAAACAAAAAAATAAAAAACAGCGGAATAACTCGGGAAAGAAGTTGTGGAGGCCAGATTTCAAACTCGAATTCAAAAGAACTACAGAACCCAAAGAGTTTAGGACCAACTAAACCAGTCGAATGAAGGTTGTGAGGCAGGGCACAAGAGCTGGAGATTAGCTCTATCCCTCTCCCCCCCCCTCTCCCATCAGAGGATAGCTAAATAAATATACATTTACGCTCAAACACATGCCCAAGGTCAATTAAGCACTTAATGACGCATCATCTTTGTGTGGCTGGGTAGGAAACTTCGTGTTTGTNAACTGTTGCATATCTGACACGCTGTTGCTCTGCACTACACACCAATAGCAAAAGACACAAGAATGGCATATTATATCATATAATGACACAATGAGCAAAACAATTAGATGTATACTAAGAAATATGAATGTCAGGCTTCGAGAACTTAAATACACTAGTCATTGAGTATTTTATAATATAAAGCCGTTCTCTATGTAACATAATAAACAGATACACAGCTATGTGGATAATATTACTGGAGATAACACACTCATAAAAAATTGTGTTAATAACAAACATGATATAGAAATAACAGAATTTGTTAAATAAACGATAAGCTCCAGACTAAGTAATTCTATATCCTTACATAGCCTAACTAGTCAACTGTTATTGTGACAATGTTTATGTTCAGTTGTTGTTTTAGATTCAGGTACTCTGAACAAAAGTTCCAATTAGCACGGGCTATGGTGAGCCCGTAGTGGACTTGCCTGACACAGGAGCGGGCTGTAACGGGTATGTTCAGCTTTATAACGCCTTTTTTATAACGCAAGGGAATGCACCTAGCCTGGAAAACTTTGTCTCTCATACATATTCTTTTCTTTCCGTCACAGACATGGCCATTCGTTTGCAATACTAGCCAGCTAACATACATTTTCTACTCCACTGTGGAGGTTAGAGATGGTGTAGTAAGCAGCACAGTAAGTTCACACCCGAAAGAACCTGGGTTTGATTCTCGCGCTAGGACAGAGATGTTTAGATACATGTGCTTACAGTTGCTGCACCTGTTCACCTAACAGTAAATAGGCACCTGGGAGTTAGGTAACGGTTATGGGGTTGTATCCTTGGAAAAGTCAATAGTTTGTCTAAGGGAACCTCGATAAGCCACACAGGCTTCTATATAGCGTAGTGGGTTATTGAGCACTCACTTACAGGTGGTATTGATCATTGCCCTTAATGGAAGAAAAGTCCTTGGGCTGAGTCTAGAATAAAGTGCTATAAGCCTTCATCCTTAAATGTTGACTTTTCTTAGGCACTCTTGAGATCGATGGAACTAGCAGAAGTGGTCCGATCTGAGTAATTTCCATACTGAGGTCGTGACACCATCGTACAAGTACAGTCGAAACCACCATGCTCTGCATGGGCGAGGACATAGACATTTCCAGTGAGGGAATATATGAGGATACATCAGAAGTGGAATCTGATGAAATGTGTTGTGGATCGCCAAGACTTCATTCAGGTAGTGTGGGTTTGTGGAAGGCAGGATATATCCAAAAAATTTAATTTTATAAACTAGTGCACCTGTTTGATGCACAAAAGGCAAATTGAACGATGAACGGTACCCAGTTGTCCCACCTTGTCTAGGATTCGAACGTTTGTCCTAATACCTGCAATGCAAAATGTTTCACTGAGGATCCAAACTGACCATCAATTCATCTCTAGTGTAAATATAACACTGGAATGTCTTACGTCTACAATATGAATCTAACGCGAATATTAAATTGCATATACTGAACGAAGCTGTGCTTTTCTTTTCTTGGTATGAACCAGAATAACCCTTGGAACATCCCAGGTATGAATGTACCTACCTGTCTTATCAAGTTCAAATACGTTTATTGAGACAATAAAATACATCTCAAAGGGATAGAGTAGCTTAGGCTATTTCTACCCTCCCTTATTTCTTATCTATCAGTGGCTACCGTGAAGTGAGGTCTAGCTTCTTATGACCCGCTTACCATCCCTGTGTTCAACCTGTTGAGTTCTACTTTAACTATTTTTGACATTCGAATACTTTGTCGAGTCTGGCCCTGAAGTTGTGTGATCCGGGATGATGCTCCAGCGTCATATAATGTGTTAACGCAGCCTCTTGCAGATTAAAAAAAAAAAATCCGCATTAGCCTACGATAAACTATATTTATTATTTTTTTGCTTCACGTGAGCCATAATATAATCAGCCACAACAGATGTTACAGTAGAGGTCAATTAAATTAAAAACTTTATACATGAATGTCTTTACTTGTATATTTGAGTTAAATTACACAAAATTACATCCCTATGGCTAAATTATCATCACAATCGGAATAGCTGTTGATGGGCTGAAGCGACAACTGACTCACGGGTATCGTAGTATTATTATTAAAATGAAAAAAAATCAGTTTTTCCACAGTATAGTTTCTTGTTTAGGACACTGGAGCTGTGTTAAAGTGGCAAGCACATGCATTGTGTTGACATACAAGTGTGAGAGTCGGGCTCCGAGCAGTTAGCCACACTTCCCCTTTACTGAGGAAAGTTAAGAAGTTTCATAATGAGGTCAAGAAGTGAGGGGGAGGTCAAGTTGTGAAGAATGGTTAGGTAGGTGCAGAGGACTGGTCAGGGGGTGAGGGGAGGTCAGATGGTGACGGGAGGTTGCGAAGGAGGGTAGGTCAGGGAGTGAGGAGAGGTTAGGGCTGGTCAGGGAAGAGGCAGCAACAGCACTCATGTCAGGGGGTGGGGTGAGGGTAGGGTCAAGGGGTGAGGGTGGGGTCAGGGGGGGGTGAAGGGAGGTGAGAGCTGGTCAGGATTGAGGGCAGCAACAGGACTGCGGTCAAGGGAAGCTGCATTTATTTGTGTAATATTATCTTTACATTTTATTGGCGTCCCCTGTGTACGTTCCCGCCGGCGCCTCCCACAGTCATCTACATAAACACCACTCCCTTCGCTCTTCCTCTCCTCCTCCTCCTCCTTCTTCTTCTCCCCTCCCTCCTCCTCCTCTCCTCCGCCTCCTCCTCCTTCTGCGCCTCAGACAAGTGGTGGGTAACTGCAGTATATCAATCAAAAGAGTCTATTAAGTAAACCAGGGCTGGGTGTTGGTAGAAGGGGTCGGCTAGTGGTTGATCTCTGTGGGACAAGTCAACTGCATCTCCCACCCCACGCAACTCTTATCCAGTTATTACATGGTGTACTCACCTAGTTTCGCTTGCGAGGGTTGAGCTCTGGCTCTTTGGTCCCGCTTCCCAACTGTCAATCAACTTGGTTCTTGAGCCTACTGGGCTCTTATCATATCTACACTTGAAACTGTGTATGGAGTCAGCCTCCACTACATCGACTAAAACATTCCATTTGTCAATTACTCTGACACTAAACACATTTTTCTAATGTCTCTATGGATCATTTGGGTGCTCAATTTACACCTAGTGGAAATTGTGTCCCCCTAAGTTCGAAATCAGCGTCCCCTAGTGCTGTTGTTGTTGTTGTTAAAGATCCGCTACCTAGAACAAAAAGTTCCAAGCAGCACGGGCCACGGTGAGCCCGTAGTGGACTTTTTGCCCCTAGTGCGTGTGCCCCTTGTGTTAAATAATCTATCTTTATCTACCTTATCAATTCCCTTGAGAATCTTGTAAGTGGTGATCATGTCCCCCCCCCCGAACTCTTCTGTCTTCCAGCGATGTGAGGTTTAATTCCCATAGTCTCTCCTCATAGCTTTATGCTCCTCAGTTCAGGGACTAGTCTGGTGGCAAACCTTTGAGCCTTCTCCAGTTTAGTCTTATGCTTGACGAGATATGGACTCCATGCTGGAGTTGCATACTCCAAGATTGGTCTGACATGTGGTATACAATGTTCTGAATGATTCCTTACACAAGTCTCTAAAGGCCGTTCTCATGTTGGCCAACCGGGCATATGCCGCTGATTTTATCCTCTTGATATGGGCTTCAGGGGACAGGTCTGGCGTGATATCAACCCCCAGGTCTTTCTCTCTCTCTGATTCTTGAAGAATTTCATCTCCCAAATGATACCTTGTATCTGGCCTCCTGCTCCCTACACATATCTTTATTACATTACATTTATTCCGGTTAAACTCTTAACAACCATTTGTTGTTGTGGTGTGTACAATCAACTGGTGTACAGATTCCTGAGCCTACTGGGTTCTATCATATCTACATTTGGGAACCAGACATGACAGGGCTGATCTCATCGACACTTAAAATACTGAACAATTTGGAAGATATTGATCCAGATAACTTCAAAAGGGCAAATGTATCACAAACAAGGAGCAACAGTTCAAGCTCAACAAGCCACAATGTAGGACAAAAAACAGCAGATGCTTTTCACCCATAATAACCGACCCGCCGGTCGGGTCGGTTCTCATTTTAAACCGGTTCTTAAATTTAAACCGGAGACGTAAATACCAAAACATTCCTGAATTTTAAAATTCAGCTCGAAAAAATGATCATTACAAATAGGGAAACGTTTGACAAGCCGCCGACTTCAGGTCCTCGTAATGGCCACTAAAGAAATAGTGGCCCTCAGGTAAATCAGATAAATATAGTCTGAGGTTTGTTGACATTGCGGAAAATCGATAATGTTGTCCCTTCTTTGTTTCCAGGAAGCATGGGACGGGCGAACTGGAACTCACATTACACTGATTGCCCTTTTCATTGGCGTGGGTCGTTAGGGTCTCGTTGATGTCTTGTTTATGTCTTGTTTATGCCCTTGTTTATGGTCTGTTATTGGCGTGGTTGAGGTGTCGTGGCGTGCTTGACGTGCTGTTGATGTGTATTGATATCGACGAGCCATTAGCGCGTTCTTATGGTATCGCTGACGCATCATGATAGGATAACGTGCTAACAAACGCTATCATGTCACTAAGGTGCTGTTGACGTGTTGTTGACGTGTAATAAGGTGCTACTGATGTGTTATTGACGTGTAATAAAGGCTATCGAGGAGCATACAACAACAATGAATTGCATAAAATTAAAACGAAAAACTGTCATAATGCACTTTGGCATAAGAGACGCTAAACTGGTTTAACTTGAAGCGAATCGCAACAGCTATCTTCATTTTATGAGTTGATCAAGCCAGATTCACGAAGCAGTTACGCAAGAACTTACGAACGTGTACATCTTTCCTCATCTTTGACGCCTTTGGTTACATTTATTAAACAGTTTACAAGCACGAAAACCTCCCAATCAACTGTTGTTATTGTTATAAACAGCCTCCTGGTGCTTTGGAGCTCATTAACTGTTTAATAATTGTAAACAAAGCCGCCAAAGATGGAGAAAAGATGTACAGGTTCGTAAGTGCTTGCATAACTGCTTCGTGAATCTGACCCCAAAAACCTGGTGCTTTGGTAAAATTAATAGCCCCATAATACTGACGTTACCTTGTACAATTGAACATCGAGGTTTGTTTATCGACCTCCATTTTGTATACTGTAATTGCTTGTGACTTTCCATTCCCATTTAAAAGCTCCGAGAAAGAAAATGTAAGATTAATATCATTCAAGGAAAGACAAGCCAACACTGGAATATTGTTCAACATTCCTCCCCACATCATCACATTCATTCATATTGCTTCAGTGTAACGCTTTGAGTGCAAGGGCCTCAGTAGCCTAATATGTTCGCCAACTGCGCTCTAACAGGAGAGAAAATGCCCAATATAATTTGAGATTCATATCCAGTTTCACATCCCAGTTAGTCTGCTGTGCATAGTCTAAAGTCTAAATGGTTGGTGCCTTTAAGAGGTTGCCAGAGATATAAAGATCTTCTCTCGACCTTGGAGACATATCAGCAATTACATTGATCAAATATAGGCTCGTGTAATACAAATTACAGCAGTCCAAGTGTTGCCTCAATTTTGCCAATTCACGTGTTCATATAGAACAAGATAGCCTAACTTTTTAGATACAGTTTGAAATTTATTTAAACGAAAAAGAGGAACTTATATTTTTATTATCTTTTAATACCACCAACGACAGCGCTCAAAATACCAGCATCACTGGACACTTGCCAGCATATATTTTGTTATGCTTGAACGTTGTTTAAATCTTAATAAGACATCCAGAATTAAAATATAATATAACTTTCACCACTTCTTTGTACTCTATTACAGGGGGTTAGTAACCCAGGGTATCCATACCCATTAAGGGTATGAGAACCAAATGTTTGGGGGAATGGGACTTGTTCTCACAACATTATATAAACAAAGTGTTGTTAGGTTAGAATTAACTATCGCTGTTAGTAACTCTACCTCGATTCCTTGCTTTGACTGCACAAGAACATCATCAACAACAATCTCTCGAGTTGTAGCTTGCTTGTGTATTTGTAATTTGCCGTTTTATATGAATGAATATAATCATTGATTAATGTAACTTCGAAATCTAAATCTATATCTTGAATATTCATTTTAAGATTGCAGATTTTACAGAATAATGTTATCTTACTATGACAATAATAATTAAATCTAGTAATTAAATAATAATCCCTTAGATAAATAAATTACAGTATTGTAAATTTGTGTAAACTAGCTAAAAATGTACACACACACACACACATGTATGACTAAAGTATTTCAATTTTCAATATATGATTTTCCTTCAGCTGTTCTGTTCCTAGCTATCCATATATAAATAAAACCAATATACTGACATCCTTTGAATTCATACTCGTACCTCATAGGAGGACTGGTGGTGTTGATTTGGCCAGTCTGAAGGAGGTTTGGGGACATATTGTGTAATCCATAGATGAGGGAGGGGATGTAATTGCTAAAGGGATAAGAGAAGCTTTGACCTATATATATATATATATATATATATATATATATATATATATATATATATAATATATATATATATATATATAGTGTTGTCATTGGTCGAAGGTGTTGTTTCATTGTCTTGTTTTTTTTATATTATCTTATATAGTTTCTTGAATGTGTATTTGTAATGCTTCACTTAACATTTGGAGGATGCACACATGTGTCAATATTGATATTTCATAGTAATTTATATCCATGTGTATATTAGCAAAAAATATAATTCAGTAGGCAGTGATGCGTCTCACCGTGTCCTTCATGTATTAATACATCTGTTTTATTGTTCCTATACCAACTAAACAACTTCTTTCTCTTGTGATACACTCTAATGGACACCCCTGAAGGCGTCCCTAAGGGTTACTACTGCAGGACATCCCCGAGGGACACCCCCCGATGGACATAACCGAGGAATTTATCCTAGAACACTACACTACACATAGAAATCACAACTGCGCGATGCATCAAATGAACAAATCCACAAGGGCCGTGACGAGGATTCGAACCTGCGTCCGAGAGCATCCCAGACGCTGCCTTAATCGACTGAGCTACGCAGCGTCTGGGATGCTCTCGGACGCAGGTTCGAATCCTCGTCACGGCCCTTGTGGATTTGTTCATTTAACCTAGAAACTCTACCTTGGAATACCGCAGAGGCACACAGCCGTAAGACACTACAGCACTACAATTCAACACCTTCGTGGGACACCAAGTTACAGGAAACCTATGGATAGCAGACAGACTAACAGTGCTCCCCCTGGAAATTCCTCAGTGGAATAGTTATGCGGTCCTGCTTTGCCACAAGGCTCTGTCCCCTTCTGGTTTAAATCCTCTTGTTAGCTCTGCAGCGGAGAGTTATAATCCCTTAGCTGCTGTCGTGGGTGTA
>WNGS01004946.1:12653494-12660931 GCA_020271785.1 Procambarus virginalis
CAAGTGGAGGGGAATGGTGGAGAAGGTGTCAGTGGAGCCACACGGTACAAGGTGTCAGTGGAGCCACACGGTACAAGGTATCAGTGGAGCCACACGGTACAAGGTATCAGTGGAGCCACAAGGTACAAGGTGTCAGTGGAGTCACACGGTACAAGGTGTGGTACTCTTGGTGAGCCTGGTGATATGAGAGTAAGCGAGGAGAGAGGAATCCTGCTCGAGAAATGAGCAGAGAGAAGGATAGGAATCCTGAGTGGGCGTGGGTACGGAGCAGCTGCCAGAAGAGATAGGGAGAGGGGGAGGTATAGAAACAGGGAGATAGAGGGAATAATTGAGAGAGGGATCTAGCAAAAGGGTAAGGATGGTGGACCCAGCGACCCTCGCACGTACGTACTCGACGTTGCTAAGGTTTGTGGTGATCGATCGACCATATTTGCTCAAGTTATCTAAAAGTCTTGTAGGACGTGACCTTGGCGCCATCACTCTATAGCTCCAGCAGCAGCAACAGTAAAATTAGTGAAGCACAGAATTAATAATCAAACGTTTATATAAATCTTTTGAGTCAAAAGTATCTGAATTTTTCACGTTTAGGAGATTGATTTGGATATTACGTCACTAAGACCTGAAGACTTTACCCGTGGACGTCATCAGTGTATCAGACCAGGGGCCAGATTCACGAAGCAATTACGCAAGTACTTACGAACGTGTCCATCTTTCCTCAATCTTTGACGGCTTTGGTTACATTTATTAAACAGTTTACAAGTATGAAAACTTGCCAATCAACTGTTATTATTGTTATAAACAATCTCCTGGTGCTTCGGAGCTCATTAACTGTTTAATAATTGTAAACAAAGCCGCCAAAGATTGAGAAAAGATGGACAGGTTCGTAAGTGCTTGCATAACTGCTTCGTGAATCTGGCCCCAAGTGAACAGCAGTACAGCGTAAAAGCATTATTTTTTTTTTAATCTGCATGGGCCCAAATCGTTTGTCTTGGGCGTCCTGTAATAGCTCGAGATTAGGCCGAGGTATGTGCGATGTGTGTTTGCAGTGTGACCACTAGTGGTGAGGGCGCTCCATAGGTCACCACAACCTCCTCGGCTCTCTCAAATTGAACATACTGGAACAACTTTTTGGGTTGTCTCGTAGTTCAATATGTTTAGCCCGAGGGAGCTCTTTGGACAGGTCTTCACAGTAATGGCATATATTTTGGTTGTGTTCTGATGCCCAGAATACCCATTTTTAACACAGCACGCTGCCCTTCCTAGCCACATTGCGCGCGTGTGTCTATATATATATTTCTATCCACTATCCGTGCCTGCTGGATCAAGTTGTTAGCTCTTGGATACCGCCTTTCTAACCATCGACGTCTACTGTACTGACTTCAGACATATATTTCTCTATCATATCTACACGTGTTTCTCTCTCCCACACACACACACACACACATCCATGATGCAGCTCGCAGCAGCAGCTAACTCACAGGTACCTGTTTATTGCCAGGTGAAGAGAGTATCAGATGAAGACACTTCCCAATTGTTTGTTTCGGCAGGGAAAGGAGCCCGGGTCCGCTGTCAACGAATCCTAAACACTCTCTGCTCGTCCGCGAGAACCTCAGAGTGTGTGTGTGTTTTACACACTTATACCCGGAACCGTAGATCTTACTAAGCAGTTGATGGCTATTATCGCCTTCATAATAGTGTAGGGACCAGGACACGGTGTCAATACCATCAATCACCGGTGACGCGGCTCCGTGTTTGCCGCCGCCGCCGACCCCCCCCCCCCCTCCTGCACACGGGTATTAAAGTATGGTGGTGGTGGTTGTGGTGGTGTTATTGGTGGTGGTTGTTGCTGTTGCCATCTTAACTCTGGCACTAATCTTACTGCGAACCTCTGTACATTTTCAATTTAAATTTTATGCTACAAGAGTCGAATTCCATTCCAGTGTTGCATATTCTATTACATTACAGACATCTTGTAGGGTCACTAACACGCTAGCGCTTCGGGCGGGTCCCTTACTCCTAAATTTCCCTGGAATATGACCCGCCAAATCGTCTAATAATAGCAACACGGCATGTACAAGGTCACCCCTTCGGGAAGGTCAATCATATANGGTAATTGTGAATTACAAAGTTTTAAGAAAAGACATAAGAATAAGATATAACTCTTAACCAAAAGAAAATCTCAGCAGTAAGTACTTATATATATGATGCCCAAGTGCATATTAGAGTGCTCTTCATGTATGCTGCATCATACAGTGGCCTGCAATAAAAGCCTCATCAATGGTGGTGTACATTACACATGTAATATATATACATGTACATGCAATATTTGGCAAGAGGTAGCCATATATTTGCAATATTTGACTTGAGAATATGTGGAGAAGAGTGCTAGTAGTGGAGAACTTTGTTGATTTACTTATGACTTTAAAAATTGACTGTTTTGAGTACTAAGATAAATAAATAGGGGTTGTTAATGACTTCATTTTTACCCCTAATCTCGAGAGCTGTTGTTCCCTCCTAAGCCCCTGGCAGCTGACTGTGCATTGTCCGTCACTTATGCCGTAAAGGTCAAATTTATCGAGTGAGGAAATATGGCATATAACACTATTTGTAATGTTTATTTGCCATAGGTCAGCCAGACAATGGGTTTTGTTTAGCCAGTTAGGCGGTGGGGTATTGCTTTGCTTGTTCATTTAGCATTGCTTAGCATTCATTTAGTAATTAGTTATATTTATCAAAATATTAAAAGGCACTAGTTTGCATTAATCTTTACTGGGTGAAGATGTTTAAACTAATAATTTTTTTCCATCAGGCAGATATACATTATATTCACCGAGTTACACAGTCATTTGTTTTGCCAAATGTTGTGAGACACATGTGGGGGGGGGGTGATAGCTGAGTGGACAGCGCTCTGGGCTCGTAATCCTAGGGTCCGGGTTCGATCCCGGTGATGGCAGAAACAAAATGGGCAGAGTATTTTTCAACCTGATGCACCTGTTACCTAGCAGTAAATAGGTACCTATGAGTTAGACAGCTATTACGGGCTGCTTCCTGGGTGTGTATGTGTGTGGGGAAAAAATAGTTAGTAGTTAGTAACAGTTGATTGATTGACAGTTCAGAGACGGGCCGAAAGAGCAGAGCCCAACCCCCGCAAGCACAACTAAGTTAATACATCTTGTGTTAATTAACGGAACATGAGGCTTTTTAATTCAAACTGCAAACTCCTAATATTCTGAATGTTTGCTTTGAAAATTTCAAGTACATTAATTGGATGCAAATCATTGGAAAGTATATATACAAGTTATTTATATCAGGAGTTGAGGAATTTTGGTGGGAAATTTCAAGTCATTAACATTATTTAAGTGATTAATACGAAAAATCTTAATGAGTTACCGTTCGATTTTGGTGAAATTTTAACACAATGCACAAGGTAACAGTCGTATATTTCCAGCAACGTGAGTGTTAAATATTCCCATATTAGAGTAGATAATAATCCTAAAGTATTGGTGGAGGTCAAAACATTCCAAAGTTTCAACACTAATTTACAGTATAGGTCTTTGTTTCCTATCCTCTCGGCAAGAGAGCGAGGCTGAATGCAGTAGAACCTTTCTTTCCGAGTCATTCCAGTCCCAGCTCACCACCAGTTCCAGTCCCAGCTCACCACCAGTTCCAGTCCCAGCTCACCACCAGTTCCAGTCCCAGCTCGCCACCAGTTCCAGTCCCAGCTCACCACCAGTTCCAGTCACCGCTCACCACCAGTTCCAGTCCCAGCTCACCACCAGTTCCAGTCCCAGCTCACCACCAGTTCCAGTCACCGCTCACCACCAGTTCCAGTCACCGCTCACCACCAGTTCCAGTCACCGCTCACCACCAGGTCTTGCACATCATCACAGCACCGCACCAGAATGCTCTCCGTTGCCTCTTGAGTCATCTCAATAACGAATGTGAGAAACAGTTTAATAGTTCCCATTGATACCGCACTCACCAGAATAGTTCATGTCAAGGAGCCTCTGCAGCTTTTTACAGCATCTCTGCGTCGCCTTTCAACAACGCCACATCGCCTTGCAACATCTCTGCATAATATATTATCATCTCTACAATGCATTGCAGCATCTCTACATCGCACTGCAGCATTTGTTTACATCGTCTTGCAACGTCTTGAAGCTTCTCTGCAGCTTCTTTACCTTGTGCTGAAGCTTGAAGCCTAGAAATTCACAAAACTCCAAGAGCCTCAACCCCCATCAATTCAGTTTCCTCTGTTTACAGGATGTCCCAACACGCTCGCATGGAGAGACCAAACGAAAATAAGAGACATCCACTCTACGTAAAATATATTTTGAAACAGATAGTGGGAGGAGGTAATTGTGGCCAGGCGGCGTCCAAGGTATTAATCGGGCCGCTGAAAAGGGAGGGAGAGCGAGCCCTTGTGGGTAGGAACAAGCGTGGGTAATTCAGGGTGAGGAGGGAATGCCAGCGTGTTTACACCAGCCCACACAACTTCCCTCTCGTTTTGGAGGGGAAATGCGGGAGGGGAGAAAGGGGATGCCGATATGTGAATGGGAGGAGGAGGTGGGGATGTTTGTAGGGGCAAAGGTTGGTCTCCCTGTATGACTAACCATTCTGCGAGATGGTTTTTTTAGTATCACACAGCTTTAACACAAACTAAAAATTGCTTATACACTTTGAATAATTATAGAGTCAGTGATAATGTCATTTTCAAAATGTAATAGAATCTACAGACTTTTAAATTGTTTTGTTAACGCATGTTTTCAAACTGAAGTCCGTTCCGGCCCAGGCACTGCTGATAACGCGAAGCAATGGAATCGCAAACATCAAGAAACATTTCGTTTGGTATTCAGCGACTGCTGCCAGTTTTGTGGTGTTGATTTTATCTATCCTGATCCCTTCCAAGTGCTATATAGGTGTGATGGCTTGGCGCTTTCCCCTGATAGTTCCCTTCCCTTTTACGTATCTCCATAAAAAAGGGAAGAGATGTGAGTTAGGTCTGGTAAACGAGGGTATTCCACAAAACCCCTTCATCCAATCTACCTGTTGGACAAGATCTCATTAAGGTAGGATATCACATCACAATAGTAGTGGGTGGGGGGGGGGGGAAGTGTTCCAGCTTCCTGAAAATAAAACTCCTCAACTTCAAAGACCTCTGTAATACTTGGCATGGCAGACTGTCGCAGCAAGTTGAGGTACATCCCGCCAAACACACAGCGAAACTACGACGTTGCTACAACGTTCGAACAAGATTTAACACCTCCTAACAAGTTATAACAATCAATATAACACGTTGTAACAACGTTCTAATACGTCAAAAACACGTTAAGCCAAGATGTAACAACTTTATTACAAGTTGTAACAAGCGGAAAATAGGGTCAGTTACGGTTTGTGTTTCCAGGGTTATGGGACCAGGCATAGTAGCGTAAACAAAATTGGTACGACTAATCATTTTCATGATAAGCCACACCACACTGTAACTCCTGGTAAATTAACATGATGTTCCATCATTACATGCGGAGTCTAGGATCCCCAGTAGATGCAATTGTGGCGGTTAATTGAACCATTTCATTTAAATGTAGCCTCATCACTCAACACAATCTTTGTTGGAAAGTGTACATCTTCTACACATCTTGCCAAGTACTATTCGCAATACTCCGCTCTTCGGTCCGGATCATCTTCATTGATAGCATGGATTAATCTTGGAATGTAACTTTTCCAATGGCAGCGCTTCAAAATACGATGGACAGACGATTTCGAAAATTCTCTCCGCCACGATTCTTTTGCCGCACAGATTTTCTTCGACTTTGGTGACACGTTTCCAATACCCTTTCTTGCTTTATACGGCTCGTTGATGCTCGTGGTCTTCCGAACGCTTCACGAGGACATTCTGAATAGTTCCATCGGCTTCAAACTTATCTCTAATTCGAGTAATGGTTAGTCCCGTAGGTGGATCTTTTTGAAACTCCCTCCTAAAATGGTTTTGTACTTCAACTGAATTTCAAACTTCCAGTAGCATTAGGATGAATTTCCTTTGTTCAAAGCTACGTTTGGTTGTCATTATTAATTGCAATGAGTTAAATCTAAAAAGATTTAAAACCCAACTTTGCAGGATGAGACATACGAACTGGCATAGATGTGTCGAGGTCATTTTTATTGCCTCCCTAGTGAGAAGGAGTCGGTTCCTCGACTCCACACAGCCCAGTCTTGTCAACCACATTGACTAGCATGTTTCCACGTTCAAATATGGTAAACCGACGTGATAAATGCAACCTACTATAAATAGTGACACCAGGCTTCATAAAGTATCTACGTTTTCTATGTATGGGACTTGGATACGGTTAGGCGTGTTTGCTTGGAAAGCGCTACGTGTTCTGGATATGATCAGCTTTTGTATTTTGTATATTGGCACAATCAAAGGGAACGGTCTGCATTGTGGTCCCAGCAAGCCCATCCTTCGGTGTAGTTTGGTTAGTACTTATGTAACGACTAAGGACCTTGGTACATGTACTGATATGGACAACGTAATTAGAAAGTAGAAAGCTCGGTACTTCATTGGAATTTGGACGAACCGGAAAAGATTTTCTATTTATGTAGCAAAGACGAACTAAACTACTTAACCTAGTTCTTCCTAGACCTAAATACAACCTACATGCTGTGGCCTAATATAGTACATATCGATGTGCTATACTAGGCCTAAGAATATTAAGTTTGTTTTTTAGCTTATATTTTTTTCGAAACGATAGAAGCGAGAGGAGAGAGAGGAGAGAGAGAGAGAAGGAAGAGAGAGATGAGATGAGAGAGAGAGAGAGGAGAGAAGAGAGAGACGAAGAGTAGAGAGAGAGTGAGCGTGTTGGTGTGTGACGGTGTGGCAGGTGCCTGAGTTCGGGTCTTAGGAGGTGTGTTCATGTTGTGTGAGTGGTTGCTTGTGGGTTGGCGAGATTTGTGAGAGGGCTACTCCAGTACCTATCGGTCTCTGAAATTGGTACTCGTTGCTACTGACCCTTGTGCTTACTACACACAATAGCAAAAGACACAAAGAATGGCATATTATATCATATAATGAACACAATGAGCAAAAACAATTAGATGTATACTAAGAAATATGAATGTCAGGCTTCTGACGAACTTTAAATACAACTAGTAGCTTGAGTATCTTCGGATAATATATAAGCCGTTCTCTAATGTGTAATCATAACTAAACCAGATACCACAGCTATGTGGGATAAATCTAACGTGCGATAACACCTGACATAAAAAAATTTGTGTTTAATAACAAACATCGATATAGAAATAACAGATATTTTTAAATTAAACGATAAGCTCCAACTAAGCTAATTCGTATATCCTTACATAGCCTAAACTAGTCAACTGCTCTATTGTGACAGATGTTTATGTTCAGGTTGTTGTTTGATAGATTCAGGTACTCTGAAC
>WNGS01004946.1:12674957-12697945 GCA_020271785.1 Procambarus virginalis
AGGAGAGTGGTATAAATTGTTTCGCGGCCTGGAGGCTGTCAACCCCGCTATGCCAGGTGAGGGAGAAGTAGTGGCCTTCATAAAAGATAAAAATATAACCGCTTTCAAGACTAAACAGATTTTACACAGTTACTTATGCTGTATGCTAAGTGGATAAACTTGCCTTAATTGTTGCCCTACCGTACGTATGCATTATATGATTATATATATATATATATATATATATATATATATATATATATATATATATATAATATATATATATATATATATATATATATATTATATGCATATATAACTTACCTAAACTCGCAAGGTTGAAGTTAAACAACTTTGGACACCCACCAGGGGACTCGAACCCTCGCCAGCGCAGATGCTTCACAACACCTGACATAGCTGGTACGCACTAAACCCACTGCACCAAACACCAAACTCAGAGCCTTAAAAGGATGGAAATTTCGGGTATTTAAGCCCCAGATTAGAACCCCAGAGTGGGTTTAGTGAGTACCAGGTATGCCAGGTGTTGTAAAGCATCTGTGCTGGCGAGGGTTCGAGTCGAGTTCAAAACAAATTCTACCCCAGCAATTTTTCATCCATACACATAGACATCATCAGCCTATGTCTAAGACAAAATAAGAAAACTAGGGTGACGGAGGGGAGGATGATGTCCATCGTGAAATCACCGAGCTTAATAGTTACATAGGCTATGTGGGAGTCTACATTAAGAAAGCTGGATCTGGAGAGTATGTCGTAATTGCTTGATCTGTTTGATAATAGGTTTGTGTGTAGTTGCTGAAATCTTGCTATGTCTGGATAAGTGGTATGATCTGTGATCAAAAGCCAGCCAGAGGTAGGCGCAGATGATTTACAACCAAAAGTTCCAGTTGGATTCACGTGCAGAGCGAGATGTTTGAGCACATCTTACCCGCTGCCTTTGTTTACCCAACAGTAAATAAGGAATTCGTGTACTCAACAAGTTGTATTCACCCAGTTGTGCTTGCGGGGGTTGAGCTCTGGCTTTTTGGTTCCGCCTCTCAACTGTCAATCAATTGGTGTAAATTCTCGAGCCTACTGGGCGCTATCATATCTTCATTTGAAACTGTGTATGGAGTCGGCCTCCACCACATCACTGCATAATGCATTCCATTTGTTAACTACTCTTGACACTGAAAAAGTTCGTGTTACGTAACTGTTGTGGGCATCCTGGGTGAGGTCAACTGGCCTAGCGGGACCTTGATCAGCCTTGCAAGCTCCCTACTTCCGACAAAGATAAATCATATACACAGTGGTTAGAAAATTACAAACTTTTAAAGTAGCAATACCTAGCTTATGATGCCGCATGCGACTGGAGTAATGTGGCAATAGGACACTACCAAAATGTTCCTACTAACTGAAATAATCACCTTCACCTCAGGAGCACCAAAATGTTCCTACTAACTGAAATAATCACCTTCACCTCAGGAGCACCACAAAATACTGAAGCCAACTTCTGTGGGTGTGGGTGGCCTGACCACCTGCTGCTGCCCCGAGGTAAACCAGAGGGCATGACTTACCAGCTCTTCTTCATGCTCACCGACCTGGACAAGGATAAGGTCAGTCACCATTTTTGTCACAGCTCTTCAACGCACAATGAAGCTTCTCATTTTTTTCATGAGTCGTTCGAATTGACTGTTGTATTTTTTATGTTAATTATCAATACGATTTATTACTATTAATGTCAGTATCTTCTGCGAAATTTCCACGTTTCCTTTATAATATAATCGAAACTGAGTTCACTGAGACTATATGTTCACTGAGTGTACGTAATCTGTTTTGACTTGCAAGAAGAGGAACCTTAAATGTAGTTGTTACAACTTGTTCAAACTTTATTATTATCATTGGTGTTATTTCATGGGATTAATTTGTCAGTCAACTTCCTGGGGCTGGGAATGAGTGAAGACAATAAACAGAAAGTGACCAACTGCGGCCCCTGACAGGTGGATCAGCCAGCAGTACGCAGATGTGCCGACGCTGTGTCCTTCTGCGGGATCCTGGACGCCAAGTTCCCTGACAAACGTCCTATGGGCTTCCCCTTCGACCGCCGCCCTCCGCCTCGCCTGCAAGATGCTGAGGTCACCTCCGCTGCTGACTATGCAAGATTGAGCAACATAACTATTCAAGATATTACCATCACTTTCCTCAACAACAGCCTTCAGAAGTAGGCAGCATGATACTCATATCTAATCATGGGTAATATTGGCTTTAAACGCAAGTAAAACATAACAAAGTTGGTGCTCTCCATATATAATTGTCAATGTTTACCTCAATATTAAACCAGTTCATTGTTGTGTATGTACGAAAAATATTACTTGAGTGAGGTTTTTACCTCTGGTAAAATATTTTATGTGATTTACTGAATGCGGTGCTATGTTCATGAAAAGTATAAGCATTTTAGTATGTATCTTTCTATCTGTATCTGACATCCAACCCATAAATCTGAAAAATAAGAATTGAGGACGTATCGGTCCGTCCTGGACCATTAAAAAGTCGTGTAAGGAGTTAAATGTGACATCATCTGCATATCTGTTTCTGATCCTGCATTCTATATTATGGTATATATATATATATATATATATATATATATATATATATATATATATATATATATATATATATATATATATATACATATATATATGCATACATACTGGTTCTTGTATTTTGACATATATTTTTCTTGTTTTATCTGTGGGTTCATTCGTGGAACTATTTTTCGTAGTCTTCTTCGAACATTTCATCTGTCTTCAGGTGCTAAAGAAATAGAAAGTAATGCTTTGATATATTAGCAAACAACGCCCCATGATGGTTAGCCAGGTAGTAAATGGTTAGTCTTAGTGACACTTGGTATTTTGGGTCACTGGCGCCAAGAAGGTATAAATCATTGATATTGACTTTGTCAAGTTTAATTATTTTGTATGCACTATTCTTGTGAGTGTCAGTTGCCAACATTATTATTACCATGGTTGAATATCTTATCCATTGTTCTAATACTTAACGCAAGCCTGTGGCTCTTCTTCAGTTCTATATTTCTCGTATGTTGTCTCCCAGCCATCTCGCCTAAACGTTCTATATTTGCGCCCAATCATTTCTGTCCATTTCTGTCCTGCCCGGGATTCGAACTTTGGATCCCGGATTGTGAATATAGAACGAAGCCGAGTCATATGTTAACAATTATTTTACGTAACTTACACTTTTTATGATATTTTTTGAGCATATATATAACTATTTTATTTTGTCTTAAATTCTGTATTATAAAAGGGTACCACCTCTGGTGCAATTGTAGGGACCCATAGTCTCGGAGAAGGGAATACAGAGCATTCAGAAAAATGTTTACATATGAATATTCATTTCTCCTAGCACTCCTTTTTTATTATTCTTGTTGTACACTTTATTATTCAAGGTTACAGTCACATATTTGATTGGTTACATAAAGTGGACATTAAGAGGAAATAAAGGCAAGTTTGTTTTCTAGATTTCTTCGAAATCCTCTGACGCTGGGCTCAACCACTTGGGCTGGACGGTAGAGTGACGGTCTCGCCTTCTGCAGATCAGCGTTCAACCCCCGACCGTCCAAGTGGTTGGACACCATTCTTTTCCCCCCTCCCAGTCCCATCCCAAATCCTTATCCTAATCTCTTCCAAGTGTTATATAGTCGTAATAGCTTGGCGTTTTCCCCCGATAGTTCCCTTCCGACGCCGGGCAGGAACCGAGGATGCAGCGGTCAATTCCCCTCTAGATCGCTACACTGTGGCGCTGGAAGAGAAAACTTGCCGTTCTAGGGGTCTCTTGTAGTTTAAATGAGCCTGGAACCAAGATCCTGAAGACCTTCTTGCACTATCTCCCGTGGACCAACAAGGGTCTCAGATCATATTGGAACGAAGTTGTATCGGTGATCTATTTCCCTGTGTATTTATTATTTATATGATGAGTTTTTGAGCAATTTGAAAGTGATTTGTGTACTTGACTGACCAAAACAACTGTGCAAAGATTAAGCATTTTGCGTCCCATAATCATCCCCTTTATGATACAGGTATTTATTTTACTTAGCCTTTTGTTATAAATTATGAATGGTGGATGTTTTGCATTTCGTGAAACAAAACTGAGTGATATAAAACATTGATGTATCACTTAGCAGGTTCAACTTTATATTAATTAGAACTCTAACTAGATTTAATAAAATACTGTATATAATTTTAACCATCTTTATAGATCAAATAACCAAACTACCCAGACTAGTGTACTGGCAACCAAGGAAGTGCAAATATAAACAAGTCTTCCTTGTATTGCCAAATGTTAGACTAGAAAGCGTTTATTTATATATTAAATGTTACATTATGCTATAATGCAACTGTAAATTATATATTTATAAACAGCAAATGGAGGGTTACGAGATGAATGGCCCTTTACTAAACTATCCAACGTATCCAAATCACACCTTAAATTAACTTTACCAAAGACATATCCATACCAAAAATACCAAGCCTAATAAGCAGTACCCATATAAAGCCTAACCGAAATCAGACCAAACTTGATCATTGCCTAACCTAACCTAACCCCCAAACTAACCCTAATCTAACTTGATTTATGGCCTAAGCTAATCTTTTTCCAAACCAAACCTAACTTAACCTGCCATAGCCTAGTATTAAGCAAGTCAAAGCAAGCCTAACCTAATCTAACTATAGCCGAACCTACCGTTATCCAAGTCAAAATCTAACCTAACTCATCCAGAGGATCCAGAGAGCGTGGCTGGCTGCAGCTGAATAGTAAGCCATCACTGTTTAACGTTGATTATGTAACCTTCGACTCTTTTATCCTCCCAATCTGTCTAAATTTTGGGCTTTAAGATCTAGTCAAGCTGATCGACCTGAGAATAGTCCAGGACGGACCGAAACGTTGTCGTCCCTTTACCTTCTAGTGTGTGTGGTCTGGTCAACATTCTTCAGCCACGTTATTGTGACTCCTCGTCTGCATCTAGTCAAGCGCTTGATGCACATGTCATCGCTCATTTCCACGTGATTTGTGCTTGTTGGTTGTTAAATTCATACATTTATCAGATGGACATGATGGAAGACCGGGCCTGTTCTCCAGTGCTAAACGTCAACTGTTTATATTGTTTATATTGCTACCATATATAAACATACAATTCTTCAACATATGTAACTTATCAATAACTGATGTGAGGACGAGTTATGAAACTTGCATCGTTATATTTAAACTGGTTGATCATTTATATAATTTTCCCATTCATATTTATTTCATAAAATGCATTCCCTCTTCTCTCCTCAACCCAACCACTTGAGCTGGACGGTAGAGCGACGGTCTCGCTTCATGCAGGTCGGCGTTCAATCCCCGACCGTCCAAGTGGTTGGGGCACCATTCCTTTCCCCCCGTCCCATCCCAAATCCTTATCCTGACCCCTTCCCAGTGCTATATAGTCGTAACGGCTTGGCGCTTTCCCTTGATAATTCCTTCCTTCCTTCTTCTCTCCTCAACCATAACTTTCTATTTATCAACATTTTAACTTTGAATAACATTTTTCGCGCACATGAACAAAATGTTCAACTTGACTATGTAATTCACTTTGAGTTGAAGTAAATACATCTGCTTAAATAAAATTAGACATAATACAATTACTCACCTTAGGTCTCTAGCCTAGGTGTACAACTATCTAATATTCACATCATGAACCTCCTGTTGTCCCAGTCATGTATATACAGTAATGAATAATCTGGGCGACACCATACATTCCTGATGCACTACAAAAATATCAAACCAGTCATTCATTGGATAATATGAATTGATTGAAAGTTATTTCATTACTAAAGTTATAATTCACATTAAGCTAAATTTAAAAGAATATGAAGGAAATTCAATAATCTTCCCGCCGCTGTTGTTTTAAATTCAGCTACTCTGAACAAAAAGTTCGAAGTAGCACGGGCTATGGTGAGCCCGTAGTGGATTTGACAAAATATTTTTTAAAATTTTTGCCCCGAGGGGCGAATTTATTGGGCAGCGCCACTCATCCTGTGAGTGGACATACCATCATAGCAACATGTACAACACCCCTCAATAGGAAGAAAACCCGCTGGATTGTTCATCCTGTCACTTGTACCCAGACATAGCTGGGACTTGCTTAACTGTCTCAAGTGAACAGCTTCTCAAACAAGAATATTAACATTGTCAACCCTTGAAATGTTACGTTATCTTGCGGGTGCAAAATGGGGGAATCTCTTAAGAACAGTATCAATATTTGACAAGTAGCGTTTTCCTAACTCAAACAATGTGGGGTTTATTATTGTACACATTTCTAATGACTTAAATGTTCACACTCTCAGGTAGTGGTCAAGGCGGTGTCCATTACTCTCACTGCAGATTCTGCAACTCCGCTAATCAGCTATTGATTCCATTCCGAATCTCCAGGGATATTTGTATCCAAGACAGATTCTTGCTATTATTGATTCTCTCCTGTGACCACCTCCTCTTCGTCCATATTGATTGGGATTGCCAGCAGCAACCATATAGTACCAGCATACAGATTCACTTATTTGTTCTTCTATCCTCCTTTCTTTAGTTACCTTGTCACGATGATATTGTTTGATAGTACATCTAATTTGTAGAAAAGTCTTGGGTATGAAGTATCCAATATGGTCTCCTTCAGCAGCCAGCACATCTGCTCGTTCATTTCCACAGATTCCAACATAGGAGGGGATCCACATAAATTTAACGACTCTTCCATGATTGGTTAGTACTCTCACAATTCTTGATTTCAGCGACTATCGCAAGATTTCTGCCCGATTTTTACTAAGGCTTTGTAGCGCTGCTTGTGAATCTGTGCACCGTTAGTGTTTCGTTCAAGGAATCTCAACGCAATAACAATGACAGTTAGCTCTGCTTGAATTGAAGAGGCATAGTTCTCAATACGTACGTTTTCTTCATTTCCGCGTTGAAAGGCAAAGTTCCTAATTACAGTGTATGCTGCACAAGCCTTGCCATTGACAGTATTAGTTGACCCATCAGTGTATATTTGACCTAATTCATTTCCGGCTTCTATATAATTTCCTCCAGGTACCTGTGCCTCATTTATTGTGGTTTCATGTTGGACATTTTCATTGTCATTTCATTGATGATAATCCTGCATGAGTACCTCCCAGGGAGGTAACACCTCTACAGGCAGGAGTTCACGGGCTTGCTCAAGCGGGTGAAGTTCTTCGAGGTAACAGACTGACCTGTGATCCATTTTTTGTTTTTCCTATTTCACATCCCCCCCCTTCCCTGAATTAGCACAGAACTCGGTTTTTTTCTTGCCAATATCATTGTAATGGGGAATCTCTGGCTATCTTAATTGCAAGTTTCGCATTCAGCTCCTTGATTCTGCTTTTAACACTGGGGAGGGATAACTCCTCTCGTAGATTGGATGTTTTGGCAGTTCGTCAGACTCCAAGAATGATTGTCATGGCTTTATTTTGTATGCTTTCAAGTTTTTTTCATATAGCTTTGGGAATACGTGCACAAAACTGGTGCGGCATAGTCTATGACGGAGCGCACATAGGCTATGTATATCATTTTAAGGACGGCAATAGAGGCCCCATGCCCATTCCAGGTCATGGCTTTCAGTGCCTGATTCGACTTTTACATGTTCCTATGAGTTGGTTGAGCTCCTCTTTCTTTCCCTTGTTAGAGCTGACAGTGACACCAAGGTACCGATAGTGGTCAACCCATTCAAGTGTTACACCATTAGTTTGTGGTTCTTCATTTTCTCCCCGCTTGTGATGAGAGTATACTTTTGTCTTGTTTGTGGAGAGAGTGAAGCCGAGTTCAACACATTTCCTTCCAAGGAGTTCAATGGACTGTTTAATTTTTCCCAAGGTGGAACCTTGTATTAAGACCTCATCTGCATACCCCACTTGTTGTGTTCTTTCCGGAAATTTAATATTTGCAAATATTTGCAGTGTAAGCTTAAGATCCCTCCTTGGGGGGGGGGGGTCCGAGTTCCATACTCATTGTTCTCGAGATTGCTCTGTTAAAGCAGACCTTGGCTTTCCTCCCTGTAAGGTAATCTTCAGTCCATCTCATGAGTCTCCCCTTGACACCCAATGCATGCAAACTCATTCAGGATCGCAATCCGTGTGCTTTATCGAAGGCTCCTTTGATGTCAACAAATGCAGAATACTTAGCTGTGTCATTAGCCAAGTAATTAACTATATAATTTCCTGTGCGCTGTCATTTAACAAATCTATTGACTCCCTCCTCTAACCTGCCTATTTTGTGCAACAGTCGATTTAGGCTGATCCTTTCAAGCATCTTGCAAGTGCATAACACGAGACTGATAAGTCTGTAATTGCCAGTGTCATTGGGCTTCAGTATGGGAAGGATTATTGCGTGTTTCCATTGCGAGGGCAACACTCCACTTAGGAATAATTTATTAAACAGGTGCAGTAGTGGATTCCCAGCCAACTCACACAGTGCATTGAGTATGTCGTAGGTGACGCCATCTTCACCAGGTGCAGTACTTTTACTCTTTTTCATAGTCCCCCTTACTTCCTGGGCTGTGATTGGTTGCCCATACTCATCATCGCTAGACTGTGCTCTTGTTATCCTAATTCTTCTGTCATTATGTCGGTGGAGCTGTTCCCTGCTTATTTCTGCAGGGAGGGACGAAGGTGATGCTGTATCACTCCACTTGTGAATTAGTTCCTCGGCCTTACCCTTGGGGTCTTTGTGAGCCGTAGACCGGGTTCTGCCCCCCTTAGCTACCTGAATTTTTGCCCACACTTGTCTCGCAGATGTTTATATTCCAATAGAGCTAGTGAAGTCAAGCCATTGTCTTTCCCGCTCTTTAACCTTCTCTTCCCTGGCTACTTGACACACATTGTTTTAAAGAACTCCTGGTTGCTGTCAGTGGGATGTCTCCGGTGCTCTCTACTCATGTTCCTTACATTTGCATTGAGCATCTTTATGTAATCGTTCTCATACCATTTTATTATATTTTACTAAGGGTTACTTCGCCCAGTCGTACGGCGCGGAACTCTGAGATAGCTCTCAATTTGGTTACTAAGGTCATCAGCAAATTTATCAATGTCATCTGCGATTTGGTATTCCGTGAACCAGTCACTCATCTTGTTTATAAAGTGCGGCCTCATATCCGGTCCGAGTGATAACCTTTTTCTTTTATTCGTCTCTTTCCTTCTCTTGTTCATGTCGACGGTGATAATCAGTGCCCAGTGGTCACTACATAAACTGTGCAAATGTGTGTACTGCCATCCGTGTCCTGTGCATTCAGCAGAAGAGCATAGTCTAATCTTCCTCCACTGAGGTGAGTTGGTTGTTCATCACCCAGGACTCAAGGTTTTCACTCCCTCTAACATAGAGTGAGTTTCCGTCCATTGACATTGGGCTGATGACAGTTGGCATCAAAGTGTGGGTGCCTGGCATAAAGATCATCCCACCAGCACGGTCGGTTCTTCATTAACAAATTCAGATTCAGAATAAATCTATCATTTAAAACTTCCCCGCTTTTAACATAGTCATCCCCCTCACCAATTACATCACCTCCACAAGCCCCCTTCGACCTTGGGATATTAAACGTTGTCACCACCCCACCCGCTGCCTCTTCACCTCTGCTCGTCCTCATTACCCATAATTATCCTATCTACCATTACACAAGTTAAGTGCTACCATCCCCACCCACTACCAGGGCCCTGTCAGTTACCCTTGCCAACCACAACAGCACCTACCAACACATCCTCAAGTTCCCCCATCCTACCAACACATCTAAATTCATGCTTTCATTCCTCGCTAACCTAACATCATGCCATGCTCCCATCCCCTACTAACCCATCCCGTGGCAACTCATTGTAATCCATGCTTCAGTTCCCACCATGCTCTCACCCCCACTAACCCATTCTTAAGCCATTATCCCATCCCAACCCATCTCCCTCAGCAATTCATCCTCATGTCATGCTCCCATCCCCAATCAACTCATCCACAATCCATACTCCTAACTTAACCCTTAGTGTGCGACATGTAGGAAAGTGTGTGGGGAAGGGGGGGGAGCGGGTTGATATTGATAGGAGTGTGTGCTCATTGTATCGTAGGGAGGTGTGAATGGGGAGAGTGGAGTGACGTAGGAGAGAGAGAGGGAGGGAGAGAGATGGGGGGGGATTAAATGGGGGATGGGGGTCGGAGAGGGGTGACGTAGGGAGGTGTGGTGGGGGGCGTGGCTGCGAGCAGTGTATGGGTCAGTGAGAGACCAGTGTGGCCGGGTGAGCGCCAGGAGGAGGTGGGACTTACACACCACTCCGTCACCCGAGGCCAAGCTGGCGTCTTGACCCCTCAGAGAGACACGTTCGCGCCTAAGTGACTGAAAACCTACCGATTTAACTACATTTCCTCGCGTATCTCAAACCCACGAATTTAACTACCATTACCTTGCGTATCTCCCTACATCAGGAAGAACAATAATGTGGTTGCGCGCTAGCCTCTCATCTTCCTGGATTACAAGAGGGAAGAAACAAAGTTCAACAAACGAATCTTTAACTGGAGAACTAGGCTATAAACAAGCAGACAAGTAACGCGCAATCAGAAAGAAGGATAAAATACGGTTTAATACCAACGCGAGTGAGTGTATTCGTTTGTGGATGTGAAGGGAAACACGTGGTAGGAAAACTAGGCTTGCTAGGATATCAAGCCTCGTGTCACAATGACTGAACACCTAAACGATTAAAACGACGGAGAAACAGACACGCTGTACATACTTTCCCTTTGATAACTAAAAGTGTTTTAGATTCAGCAGTAAACATAATTCAACTTTGGCCAGCAGTAATAAATAGTGCCGAGGAAAATATCCCGACAGATATAACACGCTCATAAGGGGAGTGATTTGAGTCAAGTGTGTGTAGTGAGTTTTTCACCTGAAAATCTACCCACTTTCGGTGCTGTGCTGAAGGACTGGCCTACAGTGACACACGTGTTATGTTGGTCGAGCCCTGAACACGGTGAACAGAGAACGCTAAGGTGGGTGGGGGCGGGAGGAGGATGGAGTGTCATCAGGTGGTTGTAAAGTGGTGGAGCGCCGCACCTGTGACCATACGCACACACTAGTAGTACCCACACACGTGCCCACACTGGTCGTAGTACCCATACACGTGCCCACACTGGTCGTAGTACCACACACGTGCCCACACTGGTCGTAGTACCCACACTAGTCGTAGTACCCATACACGTGCCCACACTGGTCGTAGTACCCACACACGTGCCCACACTGGTCGTAGTACCCACACACGTGCCCACACTGGTCGTAGTACCCACACACGTGCCCACACTGGTCGTAGTACCCACACTAGTCGTAGTACCCATACACGTGCCCACACTGGTCGTAGTACCCACACACGTGCCCACACTGGTCGTAGTACCCACACATGTGCCCACACTGGTCGTAGTACCCACACACGTGCCAACACTTGTCGTAGTACCCACACTGGTCGTAGTATCCACACACGTGCCCACACTGGTCGTAGTACCCACACACGTGCCCACACTGGTCGTAGTACCCACACACGTGCCAACACTTGTAGTACCCACACTGGTCGTAGTACCCATACACATGCCCACACTGGTCGTATTACCCATACACGTGGCAACACTTGTCATAGTACCCATACACACACGTGCCTACACCAGTTACCTACACTCATATCTCCACCAGCGCCCCACCCTCGCACAAATGGCTGCCACGTGCCCACACATGTAGGCTGCGCCACCCTCGTGCCCACATCAACACCCACAACCCACGTGCCCACACGAGGCGCCTAACCAAGCCCCCACCCCCTCTCCAACAACCAAGGAACAGCCAAACCTAGCATTCAAGGTTCCCAGCGCACAAATTAAGTACCGGAGGAATTAAAAACAAAAGACAATAACAGGGAGTTACGTGAACAAGAGAGAGCTCCCTCGCGTGCAGGGCGTGTAGGAGACGCGTGTTGCCAGCATGAGGGCGTGTGGGTGTGAAGCCACCCTGACCCCCGCCCACACCGTCACCAATAACTACGTGTCTGCCAACTACATTCCCAGCAAGATGATCAGGTCAGTTACTATCTAGATTGACAACAGTTTGAGATGTTGCTTTTGAAAACTAATTAGATTTTTTGTTAATACATCCCCCCCTGCCATTTTAAATTTTGTGTACAGTACATCTTTTTCAAAACTTGCGTGTGCACAACACGCGCGCGCGCGCACACACACACACACACACACACACACACACACACACACACACACACACACACACACACACACACACACACACACACACACACACACACACACAACTAGGGGGGGGGACAGGAGTTAGGGGGGACATGATCACCACATTCAAGATTCTCAGGGGAATCGACAGGGTTGATAAAGACAGGCTGTTTAACACAAGGGGCACACGCACTAGGGGACACAGGTGGAAACTGAGTGCCCAAATGAGCCACAGAGATATTAGAAAGAACTTTTTTAGTGTCAGAGTGGTTGACAAATGGAATGCATTAGGAAGCGATGTGGTGGAGGCTGACTCCATACACAGTTTCAAGTGTAGATATGATAGAGCCCAATAGGCTCAGAAAACTGTACACCTGTTGATTGACGGTTGAGAGGCGGGACCAAAGAGCCAGAGCTCAACCCCCGCAAGCACAACTAGGTGAGTACAACTAGGTGAGTACACACAGGTTAGCCCCCCAGGCTACCTGGGGGGCCAGGTAGCCTGGTGGATATCGCGCAGGACTTGTAATTCTGTGGCGCGGGTTCGATTCCCGCACCCGGCAGAAACAAATGGGCAAAGTTTCTTTCACCCTGAATGCCCCTGTTACCTAGCAGTAAATAGGTACCTGGGAGTTAGTCAGCTGTCACGGGCTGCTTCCTGGGGTGTGTGTGTGTGTGTGGTGTGAAAAAAAAAAAAAGTAGTTAGTGTAGTTAGTAAAACAGTTGATTGACAGTTGAGAGGCGGGCCGAAAGAGCAAAGCTCAACCCCCGTAAAATACAACTAAGTGAATACACACACACACACACACACACACACACACACACACACACACATACATATACATACACTGATATGTGTATGTATATTCTATTTACGAGGAAAGGCTACAAGATTTAAACCTCACGTCGCTGAAAGACAGAGTTAAGGAAGAGATGAGTACCACATAAAATTCCTAGGGAAATTGATAGGGCAGATAATGAGAGACTATTTACACGGATGATACCCGAACAAGGGGAAATACTCAAATGAGACAGACATGAATACTTTTCTTAGTGAAGTGAACAAATGGAATGCACAAAGTGAAGTGGTGGAAAGGCAGACTCTATACACAGTTTTGAACGTAGATATGATAGAGCCCAATAAGCACTGGAACCTTTACACCGGTAGAGAGGCGAGACCAAAGAGCCAAAGCTCAACACCCTACAGGTAAGGATACACACGCGTGCACTTAAGTGCACTTTGAATGATATATGCAAAAACAATGACCTGGCGACAGGAGATCGAATACGAGATACATATCTCAGGAAATTGCTCTGGAATTAGAGAGTACAAAAATTAGGTAACTGTACACTCATACGAATATCATCGGCTGCACGTGGATGGTTGTATACCTTGTATGCCATATGCCAGAATAGTTCTGTAATACAGCACCAGCATGGAGTCGTTATCTCCTTAAACACAAAACGAAGCTGAAGAAAATTCAGGTATGCTACCGGACTAGAACCGGTGGTGATAGGTATAAATTTGTTATGGTTAAAATAATTTAACCACGTTACTAGAAGAATAGAAACGTTGAGAGATAATAAACACATAAAACAATACTGAAGGAAATAGTGCAGACAAGGACGAAAAAATTATTCTGGTACGTGAAAAAGGGGGACACGGGTGAAAATTAAGTGCGCAAATGAGCACATAGATATTAGAAATAATGCACTATCAAAAGAGCAGTGAACAAATGGAATGCCTCAGTGAAATGGTGCAGGCAGGCTCTATACACAGTTTCGACTATAGATATGATATGTCCCAGTTGACTCGCGAACCTGCTGATGTAAATTGCCATCCACACTTCCGTGGAAATAAACATTCCAATGACCTGGGCTGTATGGGTCTTGAACCGTGGACCCCATGCATGTGAGGCCGACGCTCTATCATGGTTGGCTCTATGTAAAGGGTGAGACCTGATGAAATGGCTACACCGCAACTCTCGGAAGCATTACTTTGTGACTTCTCGGGAAAAATCGAATGATGCGGGAAGCAATACACAAATTAAAACTTTCATTCATTTCACTTTGATTAGCAAAATATTCTTTAAACAGTTTGTAATAGCTGACTGTCACTTAAATAAGCATAACCTGAGGCATATTAAACTAGGAACACGTGGTCATATGTGTGTATTTCCCTTTAAACCTCTTGCCAACCGTAAACAAACATACATGAAGGAAATAGACAGAGCAGACAAAAGAGATACGACATGAGCTCTACGTGCCTGTCTTCCGTGTGATGGCAACTCGCAAGGTATGGACATTCGAAAATCATGGGAGCAAATAAATACAAACCACGTGTCGCGCGATGTGTTCATCCTGGCCAGAATTAACGAGCATTTGGCCATTGTTTATGACGTGAGGATTATGAGGATGCATTATTTTATTACATTCATCTTGATGTATGGCATCCAAGGGCCGTTTATGGGGGGGGGACTATCAGGATAAAGCGCCAAGCCCTTACGACTATATAGACAGCAGTCTAGCACCAAGATTTCGAACACTTCACCACGATGATTTAAAATAAAACTTACCGTATATAAATTAACTATATAACACTTGTGTACTTTTAAAGTACATGCGAAAAATAAACCACGAGAATCCCGCTCTTGCGAATTCCTCCATTTGTCACCCCAACGAAGCCTCATTGTCAGAAAGGGAAGTAAAAAAGATATATACCATATTATTTATCAACTGTTACCAGTCTCCTGCCTGCGCTTTGATGTATTTTGCATGCAACTTAATATATTCCAGTAAAGCGCCCGAGGGCTTTGATCACCACCTGGTAAAAGCAAAGTCCTGTCCAAACTAGATCAATGCCTCAGGATATAGAGCAAGGTCAGGGGTGTGGATTAAGGTCAGGGGTGTGTATCAAGGTCAGGGTGTGTATCAAGGTCAGGGGAGTGTATCAAGGTCAGGGTGTGTATCAAGGTCAGGGGTGTGTATCAAGGTCAGGGGTGTGTATCAAGGTCAGGGGTGTGTATCAAGGTCAGGGGTGTGTATCAAGGTCAGGGGAGTGTATCAAGGTCAGGGGGTATGAAGGTCAGGGGTGTGTATCAAGGTCAGGGGTGAGAATTAAGGTCAGGGGTATGAATCCGTTTTTTTTCTTTGTCTGGGGCTGTCGGTTTCACTCTGAATATTTTTAATACACGTAATACAAAAGTCAAATAATTTTTTATTTTAAGTAATCAAAAATATAATTTTAAATTTCAAATGGAGTGAAACCTAACGTCCCAGACCAAAAATTGGACTTCATTATTTACTAAGAAACAAAAAAGACTACTGATTTAATACTCAACAACAGCCCCAATAAGCAATATAACCGTCTCCAAAAAGCAAACGAAGTATATACCAATTTACGAGGTGAGGATTACATAACACATGCCCCAATGAAGGCTGTCACCTTCGAGCTACCTATATTGGTAACCAAACCACACACTAGAAAGTGAAGGGACGACGACGTTTCGGTCCGTCCTGGACCATTCTCAAGTCGATGGTCCAGGACGGACCGAAACGTCGTCGTCCCTTCACTTTCTAGTGTGGTCTGGTCAATATATTTCAGCCACGTTTTTGTGACTCCTCGTCTGCATACCTATATTGGTATGTCCACCACAAAGATTTTGAGAAGACTGACCTGCCATCTACAAGCTGGTGGGCCTAGGAAACCATGCGCAAGGTGTACATAACACAACACTCCCTAGGCACATGCTGGTAGATAATACAACAATCCTGTCATTTACCACTGACCAAAGATGACTTCAAATGCTGTAAGTTATACTTATACAGCCCAGCCTCCTGTTTTGGTAGTACTTACAGTAACAATGAGGACCATTGTACAATATATATACCGACGTACAATGAAATTAGAAAGTAGAAATATGAACTATTGAGTTGGAAAACCGGAAAAATATTGTTTACTTGTGTTGCTTTGACACACTAAACTAACCTATACTTCGTAGGCCTAATACACGATATCTGAGGCCTAATATAGTACATATGTGTGCTATACTAGACCTAGGAATATTTAAGTTTGTTTTTTAGCTTCATTTATTTTAAAATAACTCCTCACTATTCAGTATACTATCTAAAAGCTAACTACATACGAATTCGTGACTACAGAATATATAACCAAGTTTGGTGAGGTGAGGTTAGGTTGTTTGTTGTTGTTGTTATAGATTCAGCTACTCGGAACAAGTTCCAAGTAGCACGGGCTATGGTGAGCCCGTAACTTACCTGGCACAGGAGCTGGGCAAGAAGCACGGGCTATGGTTAGCCTCGTGGACAGGAGATGTCTCCCGTGTTGACGTTAGGTGTTGTCCAGTCAACCCGTCCTCGACTCAAGTCCATTACATTCAGCGGTCAACCCCACAGACGCATTCATAAATTTTAACATGCTGTTCATTCAAAACGGGAATTTTCTCAAGTATAAATTAATATTATAATATATTAGCATATTGTGTATAAATAGGCATAGGTTAGGTTAGGTTAGGTGTTTAGGTTCTGCTGGCGATTATTTGTATTTGTAGTACGTGGGTGAAGCATTTATAGCGTTGTGGTTCGAACAAAATTCGTCAGTGAAGCACTTGTTCCGGATATGTTCGAACGTCAGCAGTTGTGAGTCGTGTGTAAACCGCTTTTCATTCATAAACAGGGGGTTTGGCGGGTGCATGGAATCACTTTTGGATCTTTGTTTGGAGGACGGGCTGTGTCCAGTCCATGTCGGTTGGGTAGTAGGTGAGGTGTGAACTGGGTATTCTCCGTGCTTATTTGCAAAGACTATTTTCCAACTTCACAAATCATGTACAGAAATTATATTCTATCAAAGAATGCATAATTTATATACATAATCAGACCATCGCCAGAGATATCCTGACCAACAATACTGAAACACTAGACATTTATAACAAAGATCAGACATAGGCGAGGCACTACATATCATACACTTGTCCAGCTATCAACAGCCAGATTATTCTTAGAAACATGCTACTATCCTCAAGACCGAGACAATATCCAGTTCATACTTCACCTACTTTTATACTACCTGAAAATTGGCTGAAGTTCAATCTTGTGTCTAAACCACAAACTGTTCCCTACACCAACCCTACCTGGAGTATACCTTGAGTTGGTTTCGGGGTTTAGCGTCCCCGCGGCCCTGTCATCACCCTGGCCTCCTTGTTGCTGGACTGGTCAACCAGGGGCCAGATTCACGAAGCCGTTACTCAAGCACTTACGAACCTGTACATCTTTCCTCAATCTTTGGCGCCTTTGTTTATAATTATTAAACAGTTAATGAGCTCTGAAGCACCAGGAGGCTGTTTATAACAAAAACAAGAGTTGATTGGGAAGTTCTCCTGCTTATAAACTGTTTAATATACGTAACCAAAGCCGTCAGAGATTGGGGAAAGATGTACACGTTCGTAAGTGCGTAACTCTTTCGTGAATCTGGCCTTAAGCCGTTGGACGCGGCTGCTCGCAACCTGACGTATGAATCACAGCCTAGTTGATCAGGTATCCTTTGGAGGTGTTTATCGAGTTCTCTCTTGAACACTGTGAGGGGTCGGCCAGTTATGCCCCTTATGTGTAGTGGAAACGTGTTGAACAGTTTCGAGCCTCTGATGTTGATACACCCTACACAACATACACTGCATCCTGTCCTCAGACCAAGTCTATTCCAACTAGCGGTCGACCCAAAGACGCATTCACCAATTTTATCATGCTGTTCATTCAAAATAGGAATGTTCTAAATATAACTTAATATTGTTCTATATTGCATATTGTGTATATTTAGGCATTGGTTAGGTAACGTTACGTGTTTAGATTCTGTTGGTGATTGCTTGTATTTGTAGTACGTGAGTGAAGCATTTACAAGTTGCGATTCGACAGAGGTGTCCTCAGCGAAGCTCGAGTAATGTTCGAACGCCATCAGTTTGTGAGTCATTTGTAAACTTTTTCATTCATAAACAGGGGTTTGGCGACTGTATGGAATGGTTCCGAATTTACAACTCCCAGATTTCGGAACTGTAGAATTTACAAAACTCAGATTTAATTAGTATGAACTTTCTGTTTGTTCAAAGAATTCAATTTCTTCAATTTCTTTCTTTGATATGCACCCCATACCCATCCCGTGGGCGGTGGTGTAAAGGTTCAGAGCACATAATCCGTGTTCAGGAACTGAACCCTCTAGGTCGTTTAGCTAAGCAATAACAATGTTTGACGCTAGTTACAAAATTATCCATGTTGTATACACATAGGTACACAACCCCTCATACATACATGTACACTATATATATCGGATACACATATATATACACATACATATCTAATCACCCACACATAATACACACATCAAGAATCTTTGTGTCACAAGTGACATTACAAGAGGGCTCACAACAGTCACTACAAGGCACTTTACATCTATAGTGAGTCACACAGTTCAAAGAAACGATGGATCTTTTGGTTTTAAATATTTATTTCCATACTTTTCCCCGTATTTCTTATTTTCTATTTGCAGAAGAAATCATAAACTTTTTGTTTCATGAATATATTAAGAAAAATCACAATAGCATGATGCCTCGAATGACAAAATCTACAAGGGCACTGGTTCGAACCCTCGGCACGGCCCTTGGGGAAATTTGGTTCATATAAAAAACCAAACTCGAGGACTGAGCTAAATGCGCAGTCTAAGGGTTAAGATTGTATGCATAAATCAAAGACAAATCAATATTATTCAGGTAAAGTACATACATACAAGTTGAGATACAAAACATTGTGGATTTATAGATAGAGCTAGTAACATACAATGCCTAAAGCCATTCTGACGCAAAGCGTTTCGGGCAGACAATACGTAAAATAAGTAAAATACGCTCTGCCAATAATGATATACCCACTCAAGGTACGACATGGAGCGGCTCAGCGTTAACCTCAACCGTGTAGAGAAGCTGGAGAACTGGCGCGACCATCCCAGATGGCTACTTCTCCAAGCTTACTGTTAACAACTCCGGTCGGTCCTGGGGCACCCGCCAGGATAATACCCTAATCAAGGTGAGTATATGAGGCCTCCCGCCAGGGTAACACTCATCAAGGTGAATGTATGAGGCACCCACCAGGCTACTTTTTGATGGTTCCGGTGATCAACGTCCCCACGGCCCCAGTCTCCACGGCCTGGACGTACAACACATGCTTCTTATGACTAGGTACACAGGACAATTTGCAATAGACATTCTGACAATTCAACAAAGTTACAGTCTCGGTATAAGGATCCACGCACCGATATGATCTGAGGGACTGTGGCAGCAGTATAATTAATGGACCTTACATATTAGTGACCCCTTTTTGTCATAACACTGAGACAGTTCCCGCACGGTGTTCTAATTCTTCCGCTCCCGTGGAATACGCTGTGGATTGTCACTGGAAGGGTGACTGTGGCTTTTAGTTCACCATGTATATATGTGACATGTTCGCTAAAGATAGTAATAATGACGGTAAATTAATATAAGTGGTTACGAATGATTATATAGCAAACGTTACAAACTTAGTGCCAGTTGCTAACGCTTCCTACTCATTAACCTCATTTCTTCTATCCCTCTAGCACTTCTTATGCAATCTAACCCCTTCATCTCCATCTCTACCATCACACTTCCCCTTTCGCGTTGCTCTAAACTCCTTCCTGCTGTTCCTGTCTCGTTCTATCTCCCTCCGTTCCTCTACTCACCTACATCCCTGTTACAAGCAAACCACTGCTCAGAAATGGTAGAGAGGGAGGAGAGTTGAAGGAACACAATTGCTATCTCAATGGAAATCAAGAGAAACTGCTTAAGAAGAGTCAAAGTAACTTGAACCAGTAAGATACTGAGATCAGGTTATGATAAAAATAAAGCCTAAAGGGAGATACTACAAAAATATTTATAGATAAGTAGAATGGATTGTACATTGTGGAGTTTATATATGTGTATTATTTTTATTGTCAGATTGAGACCGAACGATGCCGGTGCTGGATGTTACAGACATTAGGTATGGAGCTCTGGCGTGGACGACTGATGGACGCCATCCACCAAGGTTATATGCTAAATGTAGGTATATCAAGTATAATACTTGCTTACTTCACAATTCATAGGCTATGAACTGCTCCCAGTTCATAGCCTTTGAACTAGGCTATGCAAGAAATCTTTCTGGTTGATTTAAATTTGCTGTGAATCTTAACAGATTTTACTGTCAGGTTAAAACAACAAATAAATATTCCTGAATAAGGAAATAATGCAACCAATACGATATTAAAGTAATTAATACAAAATCGTCACTGATCAAGCAATTTAACTTGGCCAACAGCGGAATGGTGAGCGCATCCCTCTCTCTGATAACGTCACGACAGGAAAGCGGGGATTGACATCCTAGGAGACGCATTTGAGGCAGATGGTCGGCTGAGCCCAAATTTCCTCTTCTATGGCGACCTTCACAACATAGGCCACGTGATGCTGGCATTCTGCCATGACAGCGACAAACGCACATAGGGTAAAGTAACACATTTCTTAGGAATTGTTATCAGTATTTTCAGTCTAATTTATTAGCAAGATAACCTATGGTAACCGGGGCATATCCAATAATATTGTTAGTGGGCAAGACCTAATAATATTGTAAGTGGACACCATTCCACATTATTGTAAGTGGGCAATATATCTTGTAATGCGAGGCAATTAATTAGAAAGGAAACAATGAAAATTCACGATGGTAACACTAACTTAAATTTCTTCATAAATAAATATTATGAACATTTTATCCCATTAAGTGTTAAATGCTCAATACGTATATGCAAATATTTTTTTAATTCAAACCATAACATTGGAATCTGAACCTAAATCTGCACATTATTCCATAATCCATATACATATCCTCCATTTTTATATATATGTTGTATACATGATATAGCCACTAGTTCTGTTCCATATTTGCCCGCAGAGTAATACCCACCGCGTCTCGAGCATCACAAGATAAAAGTTGAATTATGAGTTTCTCCTTTCCAAAGCACAGTTGAACATATTGAAATAATGGAAGCAAAAATGATTAATAATTAATTCCATACATTTCTTTGGATACACAGACTTTCAAATTCAGTTCCTAAAATTCGGATGGAAGAGTTGTGTTTCTTCTTATAGGATTCAAGTGTAAATATATTTGAGTAATTAAAAAAACACAGAAAATTTGTCTTGAATTTAATTATTTTGCATAAATACTTTTGGATGCAATAATGGTCACATACTCCGAAATCTTATACTTATTACTTTTTAACGTTATAACAGAAGATTATGGAAAATCAGTAGGAGCCATAGGGAGGATTCGAACCCGTACACCCTAGAACACCCTAGACCTTCCTACAGACTTACGAGAACGTACACCCTACGTTCTCGACCACTACACCATGTGGGGTGTAGTGGTCGAGAACGTGGGCTGCGCGAGTGCCAGGTTCACAGGTTGAATCTTCCTCATGGCTCCCTATTTTCTCATTGAAACCTCATGGCAATGTGATTTCATTGAACAGGATAGATTCATATTATTAGGTAGTAATAGGCAGACAAATTTCAGATTGAGTTAATACTTTAGAGATGTATGAGTCCATATTATATTCTTATTAATTTTCTATACACTAAAGTATATTGATGTAAGCCGCATTGACCAGAGGTGAACCTAATACATTAAGCAATATATAACCGTCCTCTGAAGGGTTAATGATGCACAATTTGATTATATATTCAACATGGATGCGTCCATAAAAATATGGTGAAATAGATACTTAATTCTAACCTGATCATTGAGAGGAGAAAGTAAATAATGAATCATTCAACATTCCATTGGAAACTGTTGCGACGCCTCAAATTCCCACCTAGTGCAAATTCCGACAGGTTCTGCTTAAAATATAAAGTAGATATTTTGATGCAGCGATGAGTCACAGTAACGTTGGCTAAAGTATGTTGACCAGACCACACACTAGAAGGTGAAGGGACGACGACGTTTCGGGTCCGTCCTGGACCATTCTCAAGTCGACTTGAGATGGTCCAGGACGGACCGAAACGGTCGTTGTCCCTTCACCTTCGTAGTGCGTGGTCTGGTCAACTAGATATTTGATATTGTCATTTATTATGCAACCCATACTGATCCCGTGGGCGGCAGTGAACAAGTTACAGAGACACATAATGGGCCAAGGAACTGGAATCCAGACAAAATCAGAGATTCAAGATTACAAGCCAAGCTAATTGCTGAAAGATCCTGGAAACCAGTCGTTTCCAGGACCCGTCCTCGTTCGAGCTCTTTAATACATACCCATATCTGTGGTTGTTATTATTTAGAATATCGGATGTTGTAGTGTTAGCATCACTGACGCTATTTATTTCATTTGGAATTGAGTTTAATCAAGTACACAAAGGTTATTAAAGGTAGTGGCACTAACTGGCGTAGCTGAAGGCCTGGTCGAGGACCGAGCCGTGGGGATGCTAAATTTTGCAAGGTAACCGCAAGGTAGCCTACTGACCAACCAATTAGTATATATTATCCCAGACCCATAGTCCGAGACTACAATAAACTCTCAATATATATGTACACCGAGAAACACGGATATGTATACCTATCGGTTTACATATTCGTGTTTCTGACGCTGTACATAAATGGAACGAGTA
>WNGS01004946.1:12697970-12745604 GCA_020271785.1 Procambarus virginalis
ACTTTGGCCTTTGTTTATGAGGACGAGCGGTACACGTGTTGTAACCGCTCTGTTGGAAGTGATTCCAGCACCCGCCAAACCCCCTGTTTATGAATGAAAAGCGGTTTACACACGTACTCACGGATGCTGCATGACGTTCGAACATATCCGAACAAGTGCTCACTGCACGAATTTTGTTCGAACCAGCAGGACGCGATAAATTGCTCAGCCAACTGTCAAATACAAATATCGCCACAGGGAACCTAAACACCTAACCTAATCCTATGCCTATTTATATATCCACAATATGGCTAATATATTTATAATATTAATTTATACCTTGAGAAAATTCCCGTTTTGAATGAAAGCATTTAGGAGAAATTTATGACATGCGTCTTGGGGGTGGTGACCGCTGAATGTATGGACTTGAAGTCGAGGACGTTTGCTGTACCTACATCGGACACACTGTACTCTGCTACACCTCCACGAACTATCAACTAACAAGAGTGGAGTGTCGTGTTACAGAGACTACGGCTGGGGCCCACACTCTCCCATGGCTTTCACGGACCTCTGACTTGTGCAGGAAAAGATTATCCTTTTGCTGTTGTTCGAATAGCACGGTGAGGGTTTTATACCAATTTAAAATCACTCTTCATTTCTTGAATATATTGCTCTAAATGACATTGTTTATTCTCAACCGGTACACGAAAGCTCTCGGTATGAAGGTTTCGTTTATCACCGTAACCTTAACTAGTTTCCTGTGTAATAACTTGATCCGTCCCTCAAATTTACTCTCGTAAATTATTATGTCCTGCGTTTTTCTATGTGTGTAATTTACAATTAGAACAAATATAATTAACATATATATATAAACTAAAATTGTGTGACTTGTAGGAAATAGTCAGTTTGCAGTCGACTGACAACCGAATGTACCCTAGTTCGATTCCCGGGCAATGTAATTGTCATTTAAGGCTTTAGGCATATCAAGTACCTAGGTACCTATATTCAACGACTGACCTTTCACAGTATGCACTCCACAACAGTTCCTAACTCCCAGTCCAATTTACTGCTATTTGTAAAAAAAAAAGTACCCAAACGTCTTGTCATGGGCCGGGAATCCAACCCTAGTCCAGGCCTGTCAAAAACTGAGGGTCCCCGTAGGGCCATATTGAGCCACATTTGTGTTGTCATGAGGGCCATACATGACAATTAATTGAAGTCATTTAATAAAACTTATTGCAGATATTGTTATTACTTAAACTTAGAAACATACTAATGTGCATACAAATGTTTAGCAGCTAGCCACATTCAATGAATTCGAAAGTATGAACAGATTAACAAAAGAAAACACTGAATTTTAACGGCATCATAGACTTCTATGCAACAGCAACAATACACTTGTACAAAAATTTCAACAGTTCAAAATGAACATTATTTACAACGGTATTCAATAATTTTTAGTGTTTTGTCCCGAGGCTTGACCACTTCTTTTTAATGAAAGATTTTTGTTATGGCTGAATGTCTGTAGTTCTCACTTTGATCAGAAATGACAAAGTGTTGTCAGTCAGCCTTGTTTCTCTGAGAAGTTTTTGTTGATTTCACGAAGGAAAATAACTGTTTACAGGCACACATAGGTTGAACCGCACATCGCCATAATCCTTGTGGCAAACTTTCTAGCAAAGTTTTTAATTTAAAACTTTTATTCTTCTTTTTTTTTAGATATATAAAGATTGTTACATTCTTGTACAGCCACTAGTACGCGTAGCGTTTCGGGCAGGTCCCTGGAATACGATCCCTGCCGCGAAGAACGTTGTTACAACCAAGTACACATTTTACTGTTGATGTAAACAGAGGCTACAGTAAGGATTTGCGCCCAGTAAATCCTCCCCGGCCAGGATACGAACCCATGATAACTGGTTGATAACCTGGTTGATGGGTTCTGGAGTTCTTCACTCCCCAAGCCCGCCAGGCCAGCTTGACTTGTGAGAGTTTGGTCCGACTAGGCTGTCTGCTTGGACGGCCCGCAGGCCCACATACCCACCACGGCCAGCCCGGCTGGTCCGGAACTCCTTGGAGAATAAATCTAGTTCTCCTCTTGAAATGTCCCGCGGTTGTTCCGGCAATGATTTCTTATGCTTGCTGGAGGACGTTGAACAACCGCGGACCCTCTGATTTTATACAGTGTTCTCTTGATGTGCCTATGGCACCCCTGTCTCACTCTCACTGGCTCTATTCTGCATTTTCTTATTCCATAATCGTTACTTCCATTACGTGTTATTTTACTTGTAGATTGTGGACCCTGGCACTCCAGTTATTCTGTCCAGTGTATATTATTTATTCTCTCTCCTCTTCTTTCTAGTGAGGACAGAGATAATATTATATATCAAGAGCACATCCCAGCAATAGTAGAATAATGTGACCTTTTATTAATCACCAATAGAGAGGTACCACAGTAATATCAATAATACAATATAAAAATCATATAGATTTTTCTGACAATTTAATGTACCTGTAATTGTGCTATGTAGCAGGAAAAAACAGAATATTGATTCAGCTTTTTCTGGTTGATTTCTGAAGTGCCAGAGTGGTGTGAAATTCGGAGCAATTTAGTGAGAGAATTGTTAAGATATACTGAATAATTAAGAAAGAACTTAAAGATAACTAGCCATTGTATCTTTCACTTGAGGTTTAAGTGTGAAATATATTGTAGGATGTGTGCGTGTGGGGTCTAGGTGTTCCACTGAGGATTCCTATCATTCTTCAAATTTAAAGAGTGACGGCCTAAACGTCCTGAAAATGGTTGATTATGGTATTATGGAATGTGTGTAGTAATTACAAAGTTCACTTAATCGTTGACCTGACATCGTGCTTTTGCAAAAGAATGTACGTTGTATGACTAATGATTTAAATTTTATTTTAAATCCAAGAGCGATTTTCAAGGTATCGTCAGAAACTGAGAGGTGGTAACCAGAGTGACAGATCTAAAGATATTGTAATATAAGGTGTAGCCTTACCTGCTACACCTAATATTACAAACCCGTCTATAATTTACCAGTCTCCTTGGGGTAGTGGTAAGACACTCGCCTGGCGTTCCGCGAGCACTTTGTCATGGGTTTGTATCCTGGCCGGGGAGGAATTACTGGGCGCAAATCCTTACCTGTACCTCTGTTTTAACTCAACAGTAAAATGTGTACTTGGTTGTAACAACGATTCTTCGCGACAGGGATCGTATTCCAGGGACCTGCCCGAAACGCTACGCGTACTAGTGGCTGTACAAGAATGTAACAATTCTTTTATATCTAAAAAAAAAAAAAAAAAAAATCCTGTTTAGATAGTACAGTACTTTTTGTAACTATGTGCACCATTGTAGATATATTGTATATTGTAATTACGTAATACATTAGCAGAATTTGGTACTATTCACTTATAGTTCAGGAGAAATATAGCTAAAAAAAAACACACTTAAATATTCTAGGCCTAGTATAGCACATGTACTCTATTAGGCCTCAGATAGCGTGTATTACGCCTAGGATGATTAGGTTAGTTTTATCAGAAACATAATGACTAGAAAGATTAAAGACCCGCCCGAAGCGCTATGCCTGTTAGTGGCTTTACGAAAATGTAAGAACTCTGTGAATATAAATAAAATATCAATACAAAATTAATAAATAAAAACTTTCCGGTTTGTCCAAATTCAATAGTACCAAATTCTACTTTCGAACTGTACATTGCGTCAATATATGTAAAATGGTCCACATCGTTCCTATAAGTACTATGTAAACAGGATGGGCTGAATATTAATGTAGAAGGGCAGCCAACATTTAGTTACAGGAACACTGAATAGCGGCGATGCCGAGGGCACACAGCAAATAATCTTCAACTTACAATTACTTACCATACAGACTTATAAGTTTAGAACTAAATTATTTTTACCTAGTGATCACTTTACAAGCATGTGAAAATGTCATGTTACTAATACAAAGAGGGCGTCTTTAAGACATGATAATGAAAACCCACAAATATCACCGCTACAGGAAGAGATGGGAGTGATGGGAGAAAATACGACTGCCATGAGAGACCCAGTCTTCTACCGCTGGCACAAGTTTGTGGACGACGTCTTCCAGGAGTACAAGCTGACGCAGCCGCCTTACACCGTGGAGGACGTAAGTGTCGAGCTCCATGGGGGATGTGTGTGTGTGTGTGTGTGGAGCTCCATGGGGGATGTGTGTGTGTATGGAGCTTCAGGAAGAATGTATAGGTGGAGTTCCATAGAGGATGTGTGTGTGTGTGGAGCTCTATGGAGAATGTACGTTTGGAGTGACGTGGATGTAAATTAATAGTATGCAGCGCCATGGATGATATAGGTGTGAACGTCCATGAAATATTCGGTATTAAGTGACTTACTACGAAACACCGATAATTTTGTAGTAAGCATATCTGTATATTGACTTGTATTTCCACACCAGTTGACTCTGCCGGGCGTGGTGCTTGACAAGGTGGGTGTTGTGAGGAACAACGAGCTCAACAAACTCACAACTGGCTGGAACGTGCGTGAGTTTGAGGCTTCCAGAGGGTTGGACTTCATGTCTCCTGTCCCCGTAATGCTGCGCATCACCCATCTCGACCATGCTCCCTTCGATTATCATCTCCAGGTATGAATGAAAGCAAAGTTGGTGCTCGTTTATGGCCCAAAAAACTCAAAAACGGAAGAATTTCAGACGGTCAGACTATTCCAGTCATAGGAGAAAGTCTACAGGAATAGGTCACATTTAGTGGCACATAAATTTGGTAAGTGTAGTAGCTAGCAATCAATCTTTTTCACCGACTGCGGATAACATTGTGAATGACAAAAGTAAAATGTGGGGTTTCTAGGTGATGGAACATATGAAAACATATAAGCTTTCCTAAGTCTGGTTGGTCATTGGATGCAATATCAATATGGCTGGGTACTCAACTTATATAAATACAAATTATTATTATTAAAAACATGTGATACAACATACAGTAGAGCTAGAGCATTCATAGGTACACAATGTAATTTATAATAACCCATTAATACGCAAAGAGTTCGCAGAGCCTTACACCTGCTAAAGATTAGATGCAACCAGTGTTGAATTCCTACCAGGTAGTATGCCTGATCTTATTAAAGACTTAGGGGCCATTAAAACACCCTGTGAGACACTCAACTACAATAACAAACGATCGCCGACACGTGAAATGAATGTCTCAGAACATACCATTTTGACAAAGCTCAGCAGTAATGATACTGGTCTCTGGGGCAAGACGGCACAGAAAAGATGTATTAAATGGTAATAACGAAGCCATCACTACCGCCCACACACACCTGCTCATTAAAAAGCAGCATAATATAATTAAAATGAAGAGCTTCTTTTCAGTTTAGCTTAGTTCATTTATTATGTACCCCATAGCCATGCTGTGAATGGCAGTGGACCCCATAGACCATCCTGTAGGTTGTAGTAGACCCCAAACCAATCTTGTGGCTTGTAGTGGACCCCATACCCATCCTGTGAGCGGTAGTGGACCACCCAAACCCATCTTGTGAGTGGTAGTAGAACCCATACCCATCCTGTGAGTGGTAGTGGATCCCCCCCCCCCCCCAACCCCATCTTGTTGCTGGTAGCGAAAAAAGGTTGCAGACGTACATACAGGCTCAGGATCTGAACACCAAAATTCATTTAGAAAGCAAGTTACAATCTTCTAAAGCTAGTTACAGAGTTTATTGTATATATCAAGTTTGTTTTTCATAGCATAATGTTCAAGAACTGGACCACAACAGTCTCCAAGTTAAGCAATTTACATTTGCAGTGAACAAGTTACATATACGTTGATTTGATTTACTAATCAAGCACCCACCACCCATCTGATGGGCGGCGGTAGAAAATTTACCATCAGGTACATCAAATAAATTTACCATCAGATAAGTTTTACTTTATACAGTAAGCAAACTTGGAATATTTGGCTAAGCTTTCTGATAGTAGATCATTTTGGCTTAAATACTTACACATTTCTTGAATATTTTTCATTGAATTATCTCTAAATTCTGCAGGTTTTCACATTCAATTACATAATGACGTACGATATGGGAATAGTTCTGTTGAGTTTACATTCGATCAGATTTACTTCAGCAGGCGGTGTAAACTCCCAAAGGTACTTGTAGACTGAGCCTAACAGTAGTAAGGTATAGTAAACACGTAGTAACGCTTTGCGTGCTAGTAACTGTACAAGAATGCCTCCACTTACGGGCTATTCATGCCCGTGCCACCTTTGGGTGGCTTAATCTATATCAATCAATCTGTATAAGAATGTAAGAACTCTTGTATATATAAAAAATAAAAATAAAAGTTTAGGAATCTGCTGACGGTACTGAATGACCCATAGATACGGGGCTCTCTACTAAATACTAGCGCCCTGCTTCTGGTCGACTAAATTTAATTGAAGTTCTTGGTATATTACTTCCCTAAAATTGCCTTGCATTGCCTTGGCCGCTAAAAAGCAATACAAGGTGGTAATCATCTCCTTTAAGAATAAATGAAGCTATTCGCAAAATTAAAATTACTACGAAACTTGTAAAATTATGAATTAATATATATAATAAATCGCAATATATTTTTGTAGAAAATGAACTGTAAGAGCGATAAAGCTATTTTAATAACAAATGTACATTAATTTTCTATGCATAATTACAATTAACATACATTTGATATTAAAATAGCTTTATCATTCTTGTAAGTCAATACCTCGATTAAAACTGCCAATTTCTTTGCAAGACGAAATTCATATGGTGAATTAAAATGTATTTGTGTGTTGCAGATAACAAACAACACAGGAAAGCAAAAGTCAGTGACAGTGAGGATCTTCATGGCTCCTAAACACAACGAGCGTGGCCTGGAGATGGGCTTCATGGAGCAGCGGCTCCTCTGGGCTGAGATGGACAAGTTCACTGAGATCTGTAAGTCACGCCACACTCTTCTTATTATATATTGTTCCTTCAGTAATATGTATTACTGTAAGTCACGTCGCATGAGCATCAAATGTGCGTAAAGCTTGAATGGTCCCCAAACCAATATACATCTGAAAACTCTTGACTTCTGAAGGATTCGAACCCGGAGAGTCAAGGTCTCCATGCCCCCGGCAGTCCAGGGCTGTAACCACTCAGTCAGCGACTGTCAAAGAGTGTCTGTAAGTGTCATTGAGACCTACACGCACCCAACACCCGACAGCACTTTTGGCATTATTGACCACAGATATATCATCAAGCTTTACACACAGTTCATGATCATGCTGCACCAGCATGATTAAGTGATTTGATAAAATATCTGTGGCCAATAATGCCATGCGTGCTGTCGGGTGTTTGGGGCGTGAAGATTTCGGTGAGACTTCACTTCGCGTGTAGGTTAGACAGTTGACTAACTCCTAGGTACCTTTTTATTGCTTTGTGGCTATTTACTGTATTAGGTGATAGGAATTAGGAATTAGGAAACATTATTCAGCATTAGGTGATAGGAAACCAAGCCATTTGTGTCCTGCAAGAGATCCGAACCCGGGATTCTTGATTGTGAGTCAAGAACGAGCCCAAATGAATCCTGGGGTAAATGGAGATTAAATTTGTTTTAATTCTAACAACCATTTTATTATTCTCAGCACTACTGTAATTACTGTCGAATGATATAATGTTTGTTACTAATTACATTAATTAATATATAAATATAGTGTATATGATTTGCTGATGACAAATGTAAACACTGGCCTTGTCTAAGTGATCCCATATTTGTTATGTACAATGTGCTGACGTGTTCACGTAAGCTATACGGACTACCAGAACTAATGCACTAGTCAATCAACAGTGAAGCCTGGGAAGAACCAGATTGTGCGTCCTTCCAGCGAATCTTCCATTACCGCCTCCAGCGAGCTCACCTTCAGGAGACTGGAGGCTGTCAACCCCGCTATGCCAGGTGAGGGAGAAGTAGAGGTCATTGAATTAGAAAAGGTGAACATAAATACAGTATAATTGTCTATACTGTGATTGGACAAGTCGCTCTTACTTCAAGCCGAGTCCATTAATATATATGTTACTCTACTGGTGACCACCAGTTCGAGCCCGGCCCACGCTCTTTGTAATGTGAGAGAGAATATGACCGAAAAGGTTAGAGTAATAATTCTAGCATGAATCTTTTCTATAGTTCTCATATTCTTTACTTAGGAAGTAATTTCATCAATTTACTCTTCAGTGATAAGTGTCGCTAAAGGACGCGTTTCACTTTATCGTTCTTAGAGGCAGAAGATAGTGATTACAGATTGTCAGAGGTAACAGTATACTGTACATGTCTTTGAGGATGAGGTGAGGTTCTGCCCAACCAAGGCACCTGGGTACTCATGTCCTTCATTGTCATTGGTTGATTGGTTGAGTAGGTGAGGTGTGAGCTGGCAGTACTAAATGGTTTTATGAGTGTATTTCATGTGTAGTACTTCGGCTATGTCTAATATAGACAATTTTCATTGTCACGGACATAAAGACTTTAATCAAGCTTGTATTGAGGTCCAGATAGGTTGAATCACTGATCTTCATCAGGATGCAACCCACAACAGTTGCCTAATGCCTAACTCTTGGGGGCTATTTACTGCTGGGTGAATAGAGGCATCAGATGAAAGGAAACATGCCAAACTATTTCTGCCTACGTGGTTATCAAACCCGGGATCCTTGAGTCGAAAACGTAGACCGGCTTACTACAGGACCCGAGCTTGAGCAAAAAGTCACCTGGGCTTTCAAGATTAGACATAACCGGAGTCACAACACATCAGACATTCATCTAACTATAAATAGACAGCTTAGCCCTGCAAAATTACAAGCATTAGTCTCCCATTTAAAAGTAGCAATACCTAGCTAAGATGCCGCATGCGACTGGAGTAATGTGGCAATAGGACACTACCAAAATGTTCCTACTAACTGAAATAATGACCTTCACCTCAGGAGCACCAAAATGTTCCTACTAACTGAAATAATCACCTTCACCTCAGAAGCACCAAAATGTTCCTACTAACTGAAATAATCACCTTCACCTCAGGAGCACCACAAAATACTGAAGCCAACTTCTGTGGGTGTGGGTGGCCTGACCACCTGCTGCTGCCCCGAGGTAAACCAGAGGGCATGACTTACCAGCTCTTCTTCATGCTCACCGACCTGGACAAGGATAAGGTCAGTCACCATTTTTGTCACAGCTCTTCAACACACAATGAAGCTTCTCGTTTTTTTCATGAGTCGTTCGAATTGACTGTTGTATTATATTAGTTTAAATTTGTATGTTAATTAACAATACGATTTATTACTTTTATTATCAGTATCTTCTGCGCAATTTCCACGTTTCCTTTTATAATATAATCGAAACTGAATTCACTGAGACTATATGTTCACTGAGTGTACGTAATCTGTTTTGACGTGCAAGAAGAGGAACCTTAAATGTAGTTGTTACAACTTGTTCAAACTTTATTATTATCATTGGTGTTATTTCATGGGATTAATTTGTCAGTCAACTTCCTGGGGCTGGGAATGAGTGAAGACAATAAACAGAAAGTGACCAACTGCGGCCCCTGACAGGTGGATCAGCCAGCAGTACGCAGATGTGCCGACGCTGTGTCCTTCTGCGGGATCCTGGACGCCAAGTTCCCTGACAAACGTCCAATGGGCTTCCCCTTCGACCGCCGCCCTCCGCCTCACCTCCCCTTCGACCGCCGCCCTCCGCCTCACCTGCAAGATGCTGAGGTCACCTCCGCTGCTGACTATGCTAGACTGAGCAACATAACTATTCAAGATATTACCATCACTTTCCTCAACAACAGCCTTCAGAAGTCGAACAATTAACAAAAGTATGTGCTAAGCCACTAGGTTATATAGAGTTGTAGTTGTGCAGAATATTCAAGAATTTCTAGCTATCGTTCAAGATGGCCGTAAGACGACAGAAACACAAAAGATGATCCATGTCAAAAGGGGTCAGATTGATATATCAATTACCTTGGCATATGTAGCATAATAGAACAGTTTGTGGAAACAAACAATTTCCCATCATCTTAAAAATCAGGACATGCAATTAGGAGATAAGAGGAAGACTGCAATTGACAATAAGGTGCAGTGGGGCCGGATTCACGAAAACACTTATGCAAATACTTACGAACGTGTACATCTTTCCTCAATCTTTGACGGCTTTGGTTACATTTATTAAACAGTTTACATGCATGAAAACTTTCCAATCAACTGTTGCTATTGTTATAAACAGCCTCCTAGTGCTTCGGAGCTCATTAACTGTTTAATAATTGGAAACAAAGCCGCCAAAGATTGAGAAAAGATGTACAGGTTCGTAAGTGCTTGTGTAAGTACTTTCGTGAATCTGGCCCCAGGTCTCTTACATTGTAACACCAGCGTCTTAACCTTGTAGTTGATACCTAACCTTGTAGTTGATACCTAACCTTGCCATTAACGTTCCCAACTTTATAGTTTTTTATCTCTGTCGGTGATAGGAAGCCGAAGCGAATATGTCTGACGGTAGTAGTAGTAGTAGTAGTAGTAGTAGTAGTAGTAGTAGTAGTAGTAGTAGTAGTAGTAGTAGTAGTAGGCTTCCATCAGTCACAGGAGACTATGGAGTTGCGCTCTGGTTGTCGGTCTGGTTGTCCATCCCTTTGACGCAATTTGTTATTTGTAATAGCTGAGCTATCTTTGTAACGAATGACAATAGAACTCCGAATAACGTAGTGGATATGATAGTGGTATTTACTCACTGCCAATATTGTCTTAAACAAATCAAGATGAAGAATACAATATAATAAATTTCAGGGCCGTTCGAGTAGTTATCTCAATATGAAAAAAGTTAATTATTTTTTGGTATATATGAAAATACTGATAGATGGGACGGGGCTTTTTAATATACCTTGTGATGATTTCGGGGCTCAGCATCCCCGCGGCCCAGTCCTCGACCAGGCCTCCTAAATAAACATAGTAATTTATTTTATGTGAATGAATACATGCAGTGATATGTTTTATAAAGATATAAACATTTGATTATATACTTGACTAGAAGGATTACCCGGCGTTGCCCAGGTCTGTGCCTGCCTTCCATCCATTTCATCTATCTATCAATCTATCCTCCTCCTCCTTCCCTTAATCTCAGAAAATACATTAAGAAGCACTGAAACAATTTCATAGATCTAAGAAATTATATTATTATGGCATTTATTCATATGCTATATTTCAAACCTGACTTTATGAAAATGCCTTAGGGGTGTTTATAGTTGTTAATATTTATTAAAGCATTTACCTTAAGCCTACTCCGACCAGCCTATGTCCGTCCCGTACCCCGGACCATTGACCCTGAAAATTTTGGTGAGGCTAGCCCCAAGCGTCTGGCCTTAAACTGTGGATAGATATTCTTTCTTATACTATAGATTTTCTGTATCTGATCCTGCAGTTGATTATGTATTTTTTTATCTGTATTTGTTATTGTTATTGTATTTTAGTATGCTATACGATATATTATTTTTACGTCCATGTCTGTCGACTCGTACAAGAACTGTAATTTTATTTTGCATGATTTAGTTATATTTAAATCACTAATAAATTAAAAATATTTTTATTATTCTCCTTTAATTAAAATGCCATTAACCCATTAACCGTGCATTATATAGTTGACCAGTTTGATTGCTGTATTTACCTTATTTTCAAGATCTACCTGTTTGACCAACATGTACATTCCTCGACACCATTTACACCTTACGTTTCGTATATATAAACCGTGCACTTTGAGTGTGGTGTGCACGGGAGACATCTCCTGTCCACGAGGCTAACCATAGCCCGTGCTTCTTGCCCAGCTCCTGTGCCAGGTAAGTTACGGGCTCACCATAGCCCGTGCTTCTTGCCCAGCTCCTGTGCCAGGTAAGTTACGGGCTCACCATAGCCCGTGCTACCTGGAACTTGTTCCGAGTAGCTGAATCTATAACAACAACAGAGTGTGGTGTCGGGAGACATCTCCCGTCACTCAGGGTGCAGTCACACCTCCACAGATCTCCAGTATCATCTATTGATACTGGTGATAGCTCAAAAGGGCCACCACTTACGGGCTATTCATGCCTGTGCCACCTTTTGGGTGGCTTCATCTTCATCTTAACACATTCACAAGGGAGACATCTCCCGTCATACAAGGTGCAGTCGCACCTCCGCAGATCTCCAGTATCAGCTCTTGATACTGGTAATGGCTCAAAAGGGTCACCACTTACGGGCTATTCATGCCCGTGCCACCTCTAGGGTGGCTTAATCGTAATCAATCAATCAGTGTGGTGTGTTCTACAGCATCAAAGTTGTTGATAGTGGTCAGAATTAAGAGCCGATTTGTTTAAATCTTTTAGCGTGGAAGAATTTTATAAGACTATTCAGTGTACGGGAGTAGTAGCATGTTCTTATGAGAAAACCTCCATTCTACCTGTGTTATAAAATGTTTTTAACGATTTTTAAGATTTTTTTAAGATTCACTTGGACCATCGGAACCTCGAACCGCAGACCACAAAAGTAGAGCTGTGGGCTGCTACTTTTGCGATCTGCTGTTCAAGTGAACGAAACAAAATGATACCATGCAGAAGCTAATATACGAGTAAAAGGTCATAACTTGAACGATATTAATGGCATCAGCTTCGCCGAAGAATTTTTTATAGACATTTGAATCAAAGGAACACTGGAAAAGCAAGATTTGCGATCATGGTGAAGATGAAGAAATGCTACGAGGAGGTGCACCACTTTCAGCGGAAGTTCTGGCAGTGAGGTGGAGGTCACCGTGCCACGAAGTGCCCGAGAGTTAAGGGCACTTAACTTAACTGACCAATACTGTGGCATTAGAATGACCACGGGGGATAGGTCACATTTGAGAGCAGGTAGTCGCTAACCTCTATCTATCTAACGGTTGAAACGCTTCATTAGTGTTCTTATTTGTAATAACATGTATTTATATCATATATTCGGCAGAATATTAAATTCTTCCTCATTACTTCCTCATTACTTCGTTCCTCCAACAACAACAAAATTACAGTACTTCTGATTTGTTTCCTAAAATGCCTACAGTGTATATGTTACTGCCTAAACGCACTAAATTGTGAATAAACTATTTAACATAGCGAAAATCAAGGAAGACTAACTTGCATACGAGGAACTGGGAGCAGTTCTTGCGCTGCGCGCGCCTTGGAGGACGGACGCCCCAGGGTGCGTCCCTCAATGATCCTGTTATGCCGGCATGATGCATCCTCTCAGCGCTGCCAGACTATCCCGCTACCAACGTCCTTGAAAACGTCACCAATTATCTGTGATAAAGCGATTTATCTATATTATACGTATTATTAGATGTTTTCACTCTAAGCCAAAAGTTCCTTTATAATCCAAAAGTGTGTTACCCAGTGCGGGGTCAAAACTATAACCTACTATTTCCAAAGAATATGTCAACAACACACATTAAGTGTTGAGGATATTAGTGCACTTGGGGTTTCCAAAAAAACTAATTGTATTTCCCCCCAATTCTGTAAACAAGAACACCTGAGCCTTTTGGGATTTTCCAAAATTTACCACTCAAAATGACTCTGATAAGAAAATACGTTGTCTGTTTACTTTGTAACTATTATATTGAGATTCGTCGCTTAAAGATTTTGCTTTGGAAAAGTTGCAAAAATTATGACTGAATAAATTTGTGCCAAAAACATATGTAGCTAAATCAACCACAAAAATGTTGACACCACCAACATCGAGGACTAAGGTGAAGGTGCTTGAGGTAAGGTTGAGTACGCGACTGATGCTTCAGATCCCACCCGCAGCCACAACTTCCCTTATGAGGTCAATTCATCTACCAAATACAAGTATTAAGACATTATATATGACATAAAATTACAAATAATTGAAGAGGATAACAATAGTTTATGAATAAGAGTTTCAGGATCAAGCACAAGTCATCATTGTTCTCGCCGACCGACACTGATGTACGACATGGCTATCAAGAGCTGTTTCCTCCCTCTCCTTGCATCACCCATCACCTGGGTGGGTGTATCGTACAGTTCACCACCTACATGGTCCGTGTCAAGGTAGCAGCGATGATGATACACTCTCGCCCTAGCCTTAGGTCAATCCTCTAAGTCCACCCGTATCGATGACACAGCATTGAGACTGAGGTGAAGCAACTGCAAAGTTCACCTTCGGTGCTACTTAGTCTTCCCGGCTTGTGCGTTCTTCAGATAATTATGTACTCAAGTCTTCCCCATCGTCTCTCTTTTTAGGTATCCTCCCCAGTTCCTCCGGTCCATACACTCAGTCTTCTAGCCTTATAAACAGGTTCGGATGACAGCAAATAGTTTAACATAGATGGCTTTACAACGCGTGCCGGCCGCAGAATTCACCAACCCGCACGATTCTTAGGCTTGTTCGTTCCCGTTGCGATGAATGGGGAGGAATAGTGCGGTGGTGACTTGTATACCGCTATGTTTTGCCGGTTAAACCTTAAAGATCTCGTGTGTGTGATTAAGGCGTTACTAACTAATTAATCCAGCTTTTACACCTACTTCTGGGAGATCTGCTGTCCAAGCAAAATTCCTGGCCGATTCCGAGATTTCTTCCGCAACGCCACCTGATGTAAGCCACCTCACCACCTTGGCTTGCAGGATTTCGCATCTGGTTGCAGTCAAGCACTTCTCGCTTCCTTCAAATATTTATCTTATCTATTCAGAGTAAACTTACTGTTGTGTTACTATGTCAGACCGTCGTCACGAAATACTAGTAATGAAACAAGATCACAAAAACACTTAGAACAAAGTTTTGCAAATCAGCAGCTGAAGAATTAGTTGCTGCAAGATTTTGATAATCCACAGATGCAAGTAAGGACTGACTGCAACAAGATACATATGCCTGAGTGGCCAGACTTGGACAAACGCCTGGTGGCCTTGCTTGCAACGGCATTCCTCACACGCCAATACTGATTGGCCGCTGGGAAAACAAGAGAAAACCTGAACACAGGAAGATATTGTAGGCCTGGGTCTCCTTAATCCTAACTTCCTGTCCAGGTCGCAGTCATAGGATGCAGTTCTGCATTCGCTCTGGATATCTCCTCACATGATAGATATACGACAAAGCTCTCCATTGTCTCATTAACACTCATTAAGTGGCTATCAGTAACTAGAATATGTTTCTATATTAGAATATTAATACGGCATTTCTCTCTTGTTAATTTTGGTCATCATAATTACTAATATTTCTCATTATCCTCATAATAATTATCGCCTTATAACTCATTGAGGAACATTTAAACCAAGACGGCACATCTTTGCAAGGTTATAAAGCAACCAGGAGGAGATACACGCCTTAGAGTATCTGTGCAAACGGAACCTGTCTTGCATATGTTAGTAAGCGTATTGGGTCATGTATATATGACAGTACATGATTCCCGTTCTTCTTACTCAACACAGCTGGTGTTCGTGTATGGACCCGAATTATCAGGCACGAACCTAACGGGAGGACTACATCATCAACTCTCACCTCTGACACCTAGTTTATCCCACTAACTATATTAACTGGTTATAATGTCAACTCTTAATACCCAAAGTTATATTTATTAATCACTGGAGTCTAATTAGGACTATGGCACTCTCGCGCACTACCCAAGCTGTGAGTGCATAATAAACTGCAGCTGCAGATTGATTGATTGATGAAGATTAAGGCACCCAAAAAGTAGCACAGGCACGAGTAGACCGTAAGTGATAGATGATTGGAGTGAATGTGATCTTTGGAAGGGAAGAAGATGCAGCTACTGTCGTTGACAATAATAAATCAGTTGAGTATCAGGAGAAGCTGATGGCTAATGGCCTGCCAATTTTTCAAACAAGTAAGTACTTATCAAAAGAAAGCGCCAGGCCGGGAAGACTAAGCCACACGGTCGATGTCGCTGGATATTTAAAATCCACTAAATATCACTCAGAATGCCATTATGGGGACAGAAAGACATCAGGTGAGCGATATGAATGGTATCTGATCCATCAAGGTTTCTCTCGAGGGACAGCTGAGCTCAAAGGACAGCTGACCCCGAGGGTCGACCCTTCAGACAAGGCACGAGAGCTCTCATCTCATTGACCAGACTATGAATATATTTGATAGAACTTCAATATGAATATTGGGCCTGAGTTCCTGGGGCACATCATGCGGTTCTGCAGCCGTCACACCATCGCTCACAGAATGGGCGTGGCTTGCATAATAAATAAACTAAACTCACTGGCTTCTTGCAAAATGTTCTACGTAACACATGAGAAGCAACATCCTTATTAAGACTGATAAACAAATGCAGAAAGCGCATGAAATTTTGTCTGCCAGAGTACCAAACCTGTAGAACAGTGTACCGTGTTAAGCTGCCGAAGCAAGACCGCATCACAGTTAAAAATACAACACACCTGGAGGACTTAAGAGATAAGAAGAGAAGCCTTCACGAGCTTCGAGCTTCCGGTCTCCTATTGAGGTCACTGAGGACATCCATTGGCTTACAGGTACATCCCAGTAAGTGCAGCATGGTCTACGTTCTCGCCTCACAATCGAGTCTTAGGTTCAAGTCATAGGCAGCACACAAACGGCTGGGCACGGTTTCTTTCTCCTAGTGCCTCTGCTTACCTATCAGAAAATAGGTACCTAGGAGTTAGGTATCTGTTGTGTGTTGCATCCTGCAGAAAGTCAGTAACTGGCCTAAGTACAGACTTCTTAGGAACAGGAATTACGTGTTTTTATGAGGTCTTTACCTTGGGATGGGAGGCGACAGGTTGCATAATGTTTGTGAACTGGTCGGAGCTCCTGTAGGAACTGTGGGAATGGTGTGGTGATACATTTAACTGCTTTGATGCAGCACTGGTCTTATTCTTATGATAATCAATAACGCCAGGAATGGTATACTGTAGGAGGCAGAACAGAATCTTGGTTAGTCTTGATCCCCATTACCAAGAGGAATAATGGGAGTTCTGGTTTTGTATAATTATCTAAGCATTACAAAAACCTACAGCTGTGTATCATATATAAAAGTTATTTATACTGTAATATTAGAGAGAATGTCTGTCTGTGTGTACAACGGTGGAGGGCAGGCGCTTGGGGCTAGCCTCACCCAACTTTGCAGGGGGAATGGTCTGGGGTACGGGACGGACTTAAACTGGTTGGGGTAGGCCGAAGTTAAACACTTTATGAAATATAATCGGTAACCTAAGCCCTTGTGCGATTATCATGAACTCTGAAATGAAATTGGTGATGTGTTGTCCGTAGTATCTGTAAGATTTACCATGTATATAAATGTAAATGTCTATATGTTCGAGGATGAAGGGGGAGAGGGAGAGAAGGGTAAGGAGACGGGGAGGGTGAGAAGGGGAAAAATGAGGGAGATGGGAGGGAAGAGGAGGAAAATAAGGTTAGAATAGGGGAATGATAGACTATCCCGGACACTATCAGGTAACCCTCCTATTGTGCTAGTGTGTGTATTACTTCCTATTCAGTGGTCTACTGCTCTATCTATTTCCAAGATATGACTATCTTGGAAAGACCCAAGCATCCTGTGTATTTGTTGATAATATCCGCTGCTACCCGAGTCCCATGGACCCCTGAGTGGGGAAACACCACTCTTGTCCATTGCCACATATTTCATAACTATTTGTGTATTCTACAGCATCTCTTTTTAATCAATTGAAGACAACAATAGCACGTAAAATAATGATACGAAAGCTGTTTCCTCACAAATACCTGCAGACCTTTTTTTCAGGCCGTTAGTGTAAAAAATAAAGATTTTCCGGAAGCTGTGAGAGGGAGCTTTTTGGAGGCACCTTGGACCAGAGAGCATAAAAGACACGACGCTCCTCTCTGCGCCACCCAGTGCTGCTGGAGAATCCTTTCATACAGGTTAGTCCTCACTTCACGTGAAAAATGTATTCACCGTGAACTGTAGCAATCCTCTTTGTGTACTTCGTGAGAGTTGACTTTACCTGTGAGCTGTGTTCAGGTGTAGAACATAGTCACTATGTATGTATTGAGGTGTAGAGCACAGTCACTATGTATGTGTTGAGGTGTAGAGCAGTCACTATGTATATGTTGAGGTGTAGAGCACAGTCACTATGTATGTGTTGAGGTGTAGAGCACAGTCACTATGTATGTGTTGAGGTGTAGAGCACAGTCACTATGTATGTGTTCAGATGTAGAGCACAGTCACTATGTATGTGTTGAGGTGTAGAGCACAGTCACTATGTATGTGTTCAGATGTAGAACACAGTCACTATGTATGTGTTCAGATGTAGAGCACAGTCACTATGTATGTGTTCAAGTGCAGGGCATAGTCGCTATATATGTGTTCAGGTGTACCGAATAGCCACATACGGTGAAAACCACGAGTCGTGCATTATTATGATTCATTTGAAAATAAAGTTATATTACTAGGCATCCTATTGCACCATACACATGCTTATACTAAAAAATCGACTTTATCAAAAATGTACATTGCCGTAAAAGTAAATTTACGGCATTCACTACATTATTATAATTTTATTTTCTAATGATATTCTCGAAAGGGGTTAAACCTTAGACCTTACATGCATTATTTTAGTGACATTTGCAAAATTACACATGTTGATATTCACTCCAGTGTATTAATCAGATATATTGTGAACAGTAGAGGAGACAAGGCCAGTCCTGACCACTTCATTTGTGACATTTGTGTAGCCTAATTTGACCTAACTTTATTTATACTGATTCCGCTGTTTCCTGCTCGATTACCAAATCAAATCAAAACATAATTCATAAATGGTTTTACATTTATGTTTTGGAAAGTTTACATGAAAATTAGAGTGCATTAATTACACGAGTCATAGCATGAGTATAGCAAGCAGACACTCATTATCAGAAACACAAATTTAATCCTTAACAACCTATACAAAAGGAGTCCACTACATTCCCTGTTAATCGCGCAGAAGAGAATAAAATCATTACTAAAGTCTCTCTCTCTCTCTCTCTCTCTCTCTCTCTCTCTCTCTCTCTCTCTCTCTCTCTCTCTCTCTCTCTCTCTCTCTCTCTCTCTCTCTCTCTCTCTCTCTCTATATATATATATATATACTATATATATATATATATATATATATATATATATATATATATATATATATATATATATATATATATATATATATATATATATATATATATATATATATGACTGAATACTCCACACCCCAAAGTGACTCGAACCCAGACCACCAGGAGCACAATGCAACTGGGTTACATGGTACCTTAACCGCTTGACCATCAGTGACCGTACAAAAGACGATGGTAGCCGAGGCTAATTCCCCATCGCCCCGACGGCACTTTGATGGTAATATTGGGCATAGTTATTTCATCAAAGCACCTCATTTTTGTGGGGCCACGTGAATAACACAAATGCGAACAAGCTTGAATGGTCCCCTTCTGGGGTGTGGAGTTTTCAGTCGTATATATGCTTGGGGACCATTCAATGGACCATTCAATTAATGATTCTTCTTACATTTTCGAAGCCAATTCTACATACTCTGCAAATGCTTATATTCGCTTGAGGGTGAGGTGATAGAGGATATGATTGAGATGAACAAATGAATCAATGGGTGCACCGTTGCATGTTCTATCTTCTTGCTTCTGTGGTGGTTCGGGGTTTTGAAGTGGGTAGAATATAATTATGTGTTAATTGGCTGTTGATTGCTGGTTTTGATTTTTTGATGTGTAGGGCCTCGCTGATGTCGAGTCTCCTGCTGTCGTTGTATCTGTCGATAATTTCTAGTGTTGCTTGTTAAGATTTCTCTAGTGATGGTCTGGTTGTGTGAGGAGATTATATGCTCCTTGATGGAGCCCTGTTGTTTTTGCACAAACAACAGGGCTCCATTTTTTTAATTTAACTCAAATTAAAAAAAAAATAATCATATATAATATAATGGTAAGCTTTATTATTTCATAAGATTTTTTTATAAAAATATATAACTAGGAAAACTTGGCTTATTAGGCAAACCGGGCTTCGCATAGTAGGCCAAGTAGTACATTTGGCTATTGGGTACAACATGTCATATTATATATATATATATATATATGAGGGACTCCTTCCGTCTCAGGTGAATATTTACTGTAGGGAAAAACACCAAGCTCAGTAAAAGTTTTAAGTTAACTTTGGAGTTGATTTTCCAACTTCCTTGATCGTTGATCACACAAACCCTTTAAATATATATATATATATATATATATATATATATATATTATATATATATATATATATATATATATATATAATATATATATATATATATATATATATATATATATATACATGACATGTTACATATGAATGTTTTCAGTTGACCCCACAAGTTGCGGAGAAGAGAGACGCAGAGATGGCTAACGTTCAGGCGCAAATGCTTAAACTGTTCGAGCGGCCGTACGACCCCGTGAACTTGCGGCGAAGCGATGGTCCCGGGGAGCAGCAGTAAGTTCCCGCAACAACAGTTCAAGTTCAAGTTCATACTTGAACTTGAACACCAGTCATTTTCAACCCGTCCTGCAAAGTCTTTGCCAAAGCTTTCCAATGTAGCAACTGTCTACCTTCAACCCTAAACCCGATTTTTAATGAATAAAAATATCTTATACATGATTTACAAGTGATTACATTAAAACAGTAATTTCATACATTATAGGCCTCTCCAATAACTCTTAGGGCAAAAATTGTATACATTGAGCAAAAACAAATAATGTAACTTTTAAACTAAATATTATTAAAACATAAATTACAGAGAAAAAAGATATGTAGAAGTAGGTGATCCAATACAAAATTAAGCAATTCAATAAATTGTACAGATCGGTGATAACACCAGAAAATATAATTATTTATTTACCATTGGCTAAACAGTACGAGCCTAAAGCCGTGTGCAAACTTTGTCACCTGTTGTATATTTTTTTTGTTTTGCCAGCATTAATGATTTCATTCGTTGGCAAACCCTGTCAGAGAAATTATAGTATCTGTTGACCAGACCACACACTCTCTCTTGCCTATTTATTGCCTGGCTCTCTACTTCCTCATCACAATCTACTTGAGAATGGTCCAGGACGAACCGAAACGTCGTCGTCCCTTCACCTTCTAGTGTGTGTGGTCTGGTCAACATACTTTAACCACGTTATTGTGACTCATCGCCTGCGTATAGCACTCTGTCATGATTTGAGGCTTATGCACAATTACCCATCAAACCTAAATATTGTGCATGTATCAGATATAACCACATTAGGTGATGCACTCGTGGAATACTGAACCTTTGATGAGGTTATCTTGATGTACATGTCCATGGTTGGCTACACAAAGTGGGAAACGAAAACTATACTATTATCTTTGCCATGGTTACACAATACTATTGTGCTTCATCTTAATTTAAACTTTCTAAATAGTGTCACCATATGCAACATCTACAATACCTGTGCAGGCAATGAGTCACAATAACGTGTCTGAAGTATGTTGACCAGACCACACACACTAGAAAGTGAAGGGACGACGACGTTTCGGTCCGTCCTGGACCATTCCCAAGTCGATTGTGGTCTTACCTAGGTATCTACAATACCTAGGTAAGGAAAGGAGTCGTAAATAAGATTCTCAAGTTACCGCTCCAAAAGCATATAGCGTTTTCCAATATGGCTTGTTTTACACAACCATATGGAACATAACATTCCCTAAAAAGACATAGTTAAAATAAGCACCGAATATTAAATAATTATTTAAAAAATATAATAAACTATACACAAGCTCCATATATTCATAAAGTTTGATAGAGCACATTATTAGGTGCTTAATGATAGGGTTTGTTAACACATACTCTCTGTTAACAACATAAACTTATGTTAATACATATTAGTATGACGTCACTTCAAAAGGCACTAAAAATCACTCCTGATGCAGATACGAGAACAAAATTATAATATTATAGTCTGCTCTACTTAATTTTAATATTTATATTTTTCATAAAAAGCTTTATCACATAGAGATGTGTACAAATTATTTTGCCAAAGTTGCTACCACAGATTTTTTACTCTAGGTGTTAACCAAGTTTACTGGTAAAGTAAATAACCAATAAACTGTAAATAACACAATCGACTTCATAATTGTCCAGGACGGACCGAAACGTCGTCGGCTCCTCATTTTCTGGTGTGTTGTTTAGTTTTCAATAACAGTAAGTGACACAATAATAATAATAATATTTTATTTAGGAAAAGTACATACATAGATGCAGAGTTACAAACATTCTGATTGATTTATAGATAGAGCTAGTACATACAATACCTAAAGCCACTAGTACGCATAGCGTTTCGGGCAAGGAGAATAATGTTAGTGTGAATAATGAATGAATAATAATTAATGAATAATGCTAAGTGAATAATGTTAGAGCGTCGTGTGTACTTAACAGAGCACCGTGGGGACCAGGTTCGGTGGTGTGACGGTCCCGTCACTTTCAGATTCTGATAAGAACCAACTGGGAAGGGCTCTCTCCATCCCTCGCGGCAGCGTGTTCTCCTTCTTCATACGCTCCCATCGCGAGGCCGCCAAGAACCTCTGTGCTTTCCTAATGAGTAAGTATTGGCGTGTGCCTTTCCATTGGAGACTTTCAGCGCCGTGGAGAGGGGGGACCTGCTGCCTGGGTAACAGCTTCTCCCCCGAATCAACCTATCCTGGCTTTGCGCCCTGGTGAGGTCACTCCAGACCAGGCCGACACTAGAGCGCAACTCCATAGTCTCCTGAGACTGATGGATGCCTACTAAGTGTACCTGTGCTTAAACTTCCGTCCACTTAACCCTCTTGAGCTTATCAAATTTATCAAGGGCAATATTCCTCTATGCTCAAATCCGAAATAATAGGAAACAAATAATAATTTAAGTTTTTCCTTGCAGGAGTTACAATTATGAGAATTCATTTCCCTACGTATATACACTGAGATTTTACCAACCTATCCTCCTGTTTAGGTAGTACATATTGTGACGATCGTCAATAGTCAGAATTCGTAGGTTTTTAGCTTTTAGATATGTAGTCTCCTGACTAGTTGTTGAAGGAATTGTTGTTGCATACAGTACACAATACACGGCCTCGAATAGGCGAATACGATAAATATTCTAGGCCTTAGGTATAGCACACATATGTACATATTAGGCCTCAGATTCGTGTATTAGGCGAGGGACATTAGGATAGAGTAGTTTTATATTTTTCAAAAGCCAACATACAAGTGCGAAACAAAGTTCTTCACAGTGGTTTGGTCTAACATAATAGTTTCAGATTCTCACGACTTCGAAATTTAGTTGTCGTACCCTGGTATCATATCAACCGATGGTCCTCGTTCATTACTATATTACGAAACAAAACAGTGAAGATTGGCTGATTTTACTTTTAGCATACTTAATTTAACTTGCGACTGTCGGTGTCCTTAAGACCCTCACGATGTTGATTAGACACTGACCCCGAACCCCATCAAAATCAAAGCAAAAAACTAAACAATGTTTGTCTCATACAATTTAAAGTACTATTCATGCGTAAAGTGAGAAAGGGGGTAAGCGCCAAGAGCTGAGAAGATCTGCGCTACTGCCTTTGTAGCTCGGATGCATCCCTCTCTAAATAGACTCAAGCTGGACCAACAGCCAAGAAACAAAAGGAATTAAAGATGTTACCAATATATCAGGGTTCACCTCAAGGATTAATTTTTCTATAAAGAGACAAAATGACCCGGGAATCATTAGGAACAGGTCCGACACCTAATCAAATTCATAAAAAAGAGACATTTAACAAGGAGATGCACGAATGTTAGTGAACAATGCGTTGCGACAATACGGAGCAGGGTTTTGTGTTCTATTAGGACTCATCTCACATTTAAGCATATCTGGCCGATACCCGAAACCCTACCGATGGGGTTACCCTGCGTTTCACTACAGAACTCTTCAGATGTTACCGACCCCAAAGATAACATTCACTCCAAACAGTTACCACCTCGGGTTATACTCACAAGCCCGTGCCCCTCTATTGTCGTACCACCTACAACCATTCCTTAAGTTAATCATACTGATGATTAAAAACCCTCAAACACATCTCGATTATGGTGTTTCATCACATGGTGACACTCCACCCGTGTACATTCATGGTGATAGGAGGAAGATCAAGGGGCTCTGTCACCTCTAAGAGTGTACAATTTGTTACCTGTAACACCAGACCAACGATCCTGCCGACGGTCGCGGACTGCGGGATGAATGATTGGGTAGAAATCCGATTAAGGAATCTCTTTTCAGGAAATAGGACAAGAGCGAATGACCTTCTTAACAGCAGTCTTCGCACGTTCATTTAAGATAAACCATTATGGCTGAAACCCAGAAAAAATTCGACTGTCTTAAATCTGTTAGAGATAAGACACAACCAGTATTACATTTCGACCACCACACAGTGCAAATGGTTAAAGGACTCCAGAGCCACGAAGGCACTGCGAGTCAACGATAATGACAAAGGAATGACGATGCCGGAAAAGCAGTTGACAGAGTATACAAAATTGTAAAAAACTCCCCATGAAGATGCTTGTCTTCGAGGGCAGGCAGCACATGAAAGTTTGGTTAGGAAAAGGCAACGCAGTAACCAATACCGTCAGCAGACTTGGACACATACATCTGTGAACAGCGTAATGGAGTGTGAGATGAAAAAGTATTAAAGAAAAAGGAGTTTCAAAACAGTAGGAGCGATATAAGTCTTCACTATGTGGGGTCAAGGCCATGCAAAACTACGCAAGTGGGACACTACAAGGAGAGCAAGGTTGGAACACGAGGAGGAATATTGCTTATATGAACCGAGAGGAAATCTTGCAAAGGAGTCATTCTTACAGGGAAAGGAAGGTGGGAAGAAGAAACAAAGCCCTCTTGAGGGATAACAGTCAGTGAGAATGTTGTAAGGAACGTGCGAGGAAGCGAAGGATGTAAGGAACGTGACGATCCTTTAGACAGGACACCGGTTCAACATACAAGCTCTAGATAGGGGACGAATGAAAGGCACTAGAGTCGAGGCGTAACCCTGAATGGTGCAGAGCGTCACGACGACTTGGGAGAGGTATAGGCGGGGCAGCCATAATCAATTCTACCACGGAATGAGAGAGGAGTGCAACTAGCGTTGTGCATCTGTGGAATAGTACTTTTTCTGACTGCAACTGCGTGCAACGTCTAAAGCAAAGCTATCAAGATACAATAACTATGAGAACAATGCATTCCAGACACTAAAAGAAAAAGGTGACACCCTAGGGTCAACACTTGCATCAGAGGAGCTCCAGCATATTTCAACAATCCTAAGTATTGTAGTACAGTTGATGATAGTGAGTGGTGTCCCAGAGAACATAAAGGTATAGTGCTTTTGAAAAATAGGTGAGATAACAGGAATGTGCCAAGGGAAGTGAAAAATCAGATGAGAAAAAGTTGCCCTAGTGTTTCCAGTGCAGAGAAGAACATTCAAGATGGCCACCGGCAAGAGGAAAAACAAAACAGAGCTTGATTTTGTGGGATTCAATGAAGAAAGCATTGATATTAGCAGTCTACACAACAAGTTGGTAAAATTAGATACTATAGTGAACTCTCATGTAGAAATAATTAGTAAATTGAAAGAAAGTAATGACCATTTGAATAGCAAAGTTTTAGGTCTTGAGGGTTTAGTGAAAGACTTTTGCAAGGAAAAGAGTCAATTGGAAACAAATTGCAAAGCCATGGAAGAAGAAAATAAACTCTTAAAAATAGCTTTGGAAGAAGTTAAAGTAAATTTAAACATAAATGACTACAATAGGTTAGGCAAGGAAATTCAACAGGAGAAACAGCTTTTGTCAGCACAGATGGAGGAAGTTACACAGGGAATAGAACAGTGCAAGAAAGATATGCAACTCACCTATGCACAAGTGGCCAAGGAGAAGGAAAAATTGAAGAAGCAGTAAAGGAAGCCAAACACTGCAGCAATCAAGATAAAACAAACATTAGGCTGGAAGTGAGAAAAGAATTGGCATCTAACCCGAAGTTGGTGCAAAACTCAGTTGATCGGAGTAAGTCCTTGATAATTTTTGGTTGCAAAGAAAAGGAGATAACATCTAGGTCAGAAAGAGCTGTAGAAGAAGCGAAAGTAGTAGATAAAATTGTTGGCCTCGTAGAAGGTCTTACAACCATAGAGAATGTCTGCGACTACAGGAGAATAGGCAAATACGTAAAAGGGAAAGATCGACCTTTGAGGATCACCCTAAACGGTGCCAAACAGATGGAAGAAGTACTAAGGAATGCTAGAAAATTACAAAGTGATGAGGATGGGAAAGTGTGGTCGTTAAGACGAGATCTTTCAAAAGAAGATAGAGAGAAGCTGAAACTGAACCTCGCCGAGGCAAAACGTTTAAATGAGAACAGGAATGAAGAAGAAATCAATTCTTTTTCTACAAAATGATAGGGGTAGGCAGACCAGCAAAGTGGTACATAAAGGCAAACCAACAAAATCATTAGAGAGAGGGGGAGTGAAAAATAAGAAGAGGGGAACAAGTTCCTGAAAATAGCATCCACCAACATAGATGGAGTAAGATCGAAGATACTGGAGTTAAGTGATGTAATACAGCTGCAGACACCAGACATTGTTGCACTCACGGAGACAAAACTTGAAGATGTTATTTTAAATGAGGTCATATTCCCAAGGGGCTACTCAATTTGGAGACGGGACAGAAAAATTAGGAAAGGCGGTGGCGTTGCTGTGCTGGTGAAAGAACACCTAAAGGTGAAGGAAATAATGACTGCCAATCCACAAGAAGTTGACATAATAGCACTAGAGATCTGCCATGAAGATGATAAACTAATGATCATAAATGCATATAGTCCACCGCCAAGCAGCACATGGTCAAAGGAGGAGCTAGATAGTAAACGAGAAGGTCTTATAACAATAATGAGAGAGATTATAGCGAGAGCGGATAACGATAGATCACGACTGTTGATAGTCGGGGACTTCAACTTGAAATCCATAGACTGGGAAGCATATGAAGCTAAAACAGAAGATTTTTGGACCTGTAGATTTGTAGACCTCATCCTGGAAACATTCTTGTATCAACATGTTAAACAAGCTACGAGGATGAGGGAAGGGGACGTTCCCTCCATGCTAGATTTGATATTTACCAGGAAGGAGGAAGAGATATTTGACATTCAGTACCTTCCTCCCTTGGGTAAAAGTGACCATGTTTTTTGGGAATAAAGTATGCAATGCGTTATAATCTGGAAAAAAATAAGGAGGTTGAAGCAGTTGAAAAACCTGACTTCAGGAGAGGACATTATGGCGACCTTAGAATTTTTTTTAGTGAGTATAATTGGACAGACTTGTTGCTAGGCAAGGAAGTGAATGAGATGTATGTCAAGTTTTGTGAAATATATGATAAAGGCACAAAAAAATTTATACCAAAACAGAGATGCAGAACTAGGAAACAGGATTGGTTCAATAGAAATTGCGAGAGGGCCAGAGACCAAAAGACACAAAAATGGAATCAATACAGGAAGAGGCCAAACCCCCAAACATACCAGCGATACAAAGATGCGAGAAACAACTACACGGCAGTGAGGAGAGAGGCAGAAAGAAATTTTGAAAAAGGGATTGCAGACAAATGTAAAACAGAACCAGGTCTATTCTATAAATTCATAAACAACAAATTGCAGGTAAAGGATAATATTCAGAGGTTGAAAATAGGAAATAGATTCACGGAAAATGAAAAGGAAATGTGTGAAACACTAAACGAAAAGTTCCAAAGTGTGTTTGTACAAAATGAAATCTTTAGGGAACCAGACACAATAAGAATTCCAGAGAACAACATAGAGCACATAGAGGTGTCTAGAGACGAAGTGGAAAAAATGCTCAAGGAGCTAAGTAAGAACAAAGCAGTTGGTCCAGATGGAGTTTCACCATGGGTTCTGAGAGAATGTGCACCTGAGCTCAGCATTCCACTTCAACTGATTTTTCAGGCATCCCTGTGTACAGGAGTTGTAGCTGATGTGTGGAAAAAGGCTAACATAGTTCCAATCTACAAAAGTGGAAGCAGGGAAGACCCCCTTAATTATAGACCTGTATCATTGACAAGTGTAATAGTCAAAATATTGGAAAAAATAATTAAAACTAAATGGGTAGAACACCTGGAGGAAAACGATATAATATCAGACAGACAGTATGGTTTTCGATCTGGAAGATCCTGTGTAACGAACTTACTCAGTTTTTATGATCGAGCCACAGAGATTTTACAAGAAAGAGATGGTTGGGTTGACTGCATCTATCTGGACCTAAAAAAGGCTTTCGACAGAGTTCCCCATAAGAGGTTGCTCTGGAAACTGGAACATATTGGAGGGGTGGCAGGTAAGCTACTAACATGGATGAAAAATTTCCTGACAGAAAAATGAGGGCCGTAGAGGCAAGGCATCGGATTGGAGGAATGTCACGAGTGGAGTACCACAGGGTTCAGTTATTGCACCGGTAATGTTCATTGTCTACATAAACGATCTACCAGTGGGAATACAGAATTACATGGACATGTTTGCTGATGATGCTAAGATAATAGGGAAGATAAGAAACCTAGATGATTGTCATGCCCTTCAAGAAGACCTGGACAAAATAAGTATATGGAGCAATACTTGGCAAATGGAATTTAATGTGAATAAATGCCATGTTATGGAATGTGGAATTGGAGAACATAGACCCCACACAACCTATAAATTATGTTAGAAATCTTTAAAGAATTCTGACAAAGAAAGGGATCTAGGGGTGGTTCTAGATAGAAAACTGTCACCTGAGGACCACATTAAGAACATTGTGCGAGGAGCCTATGCTACACTTTCTAACCTCAAAATTGCTTTTAATTACATGGATGGCGAAATACTAAAGAAATTGTTCACGACTTTTATTAGACCAAAGCTGGAATATGCAGCGGTTCTATGGTGCCCATATCTTAAGAAGCACATCAACAAACTGGAAAAGGTGCAACGACATGCTACTAAGTGGCTCCCAGAACTGAAGGACAAGAGCTACGAGGAGAGGTTAGAGGCATTAAATATGCCAAAACTAGAAGATAGAAGAAAAAGAGGCGATATGATCACTACGTTCAAAATAGTAACAGGAATCGATAAAATTAATAGGGAAGAATTCCTGAGACCCGGAACTTCTAGAACAAGAGGTCATAGATTTAAACTAACGAAACAAAGCTGCCGGAGAAATATACGAAAATTCACTTTTGTAAACAGAGTGGTAGACGGTTGGAACAAGTTAAGTGAGAAGGTGGTGGAGGTCAAAACCGTCAGTAATTTCAAAGCATTATATGACAAAGAGTGCTGGGAAGACGGGACACCACGAGCGTAGCTCTCATCCTGTATCTACACTTAGGTAATTACACTTAGGTAATTACTAGTAGAGTGTGGAGTCCTGTGGGTAGTCTTCCTCAGACAGGCTTTTACAGTCTAGATTCACTTTCATGTGAGAATCTCTTTAATGCACATAACGCATTTTATATGACTTCTCATAGAGACCTCATCAAGAATTTGTTTATTGGTGACTCAATAGGCTATATGGTATTGAAGACATCGAAGCTATTGCAATGCTTTAGGCACAAGTAGGAGTAAAGTATTTAGAAGTGGTTCAACGAAAACACACGTGCAACAATTAATGAAGTACTGAATATTCAACAAACTTCAGCACTTCTCATAATTTGATCACACAGTAAATTCCCCTCTCGAGTTAAAAATATCAACATTTGCACATGCATAATAGATCACTTAATATTATTCATAAGGTGTACAATATATCTTCGTGCTGCTATGCACATAGGTATACTAACATGACCTTTGGCATCTTTCCTCAGAAAGTACAAACGCCAGTGAACTGATGCAGTCGGCGAGCAAAGTGAGGGAAGAGGTCAATCAGTCTCTCTACAATTACGCCCTCTCCTTCACCATACTTCACAAGCAGGTAAGGTTTTGGTGGGGGGGGGGGGCCTTCTTGTACACCTGGTTGCTACCTGCATCTGACTTTCTTTGCCACTCTCCTTTTTCTTGGCGAGCTCTAACCATCTGTTTTAGCTTCTTAGATATAGGTTCAGCAATACAACAAATCAAAACAAAAGTGCTACCAGTTCAGTATATACAGAACTAAAGTGCTACCAGTACAGTATATACAGAACTAAAGTACTACCAGTACAGAATATACAGAACTAAAGTACTACCAGTACAGTATATACAGAACTAAAGTACTACCAGAACAGTATATACAGAACTAAAGTACTACCAGTACAGTATATACAGAACTAAAGTGCTACCAGTACAGTATATACAGAACTAAAGTGCTACCAGTACAGTATATACAGAACTAAAGTACTACCAGTACAGAATATACAGAACTAAAGTACTACCAGTACAGTATATACAGAACTAAAGTACTACCAGTACAGTATATACAGAACTAAAGTGCTACCAGTACAGTATATACAGAACTAAAGTGCTACCAGTACAGTATATACAGAACTAAAGTACTACCAGTACAGAATATACAGAACTAAAGTACTACCAGTACAGTATATACAGAACTAAAGTACTACCAGTACAGTATATACAGAACTAAAGTACTACCAGTACAGTATATACAGAACTAAAGTGCTACCAGTACAGTATATACAGAACTAAAGTGCTACCAGTACAGTATATACAGAACTAAAGTACTACCAGTACAGAATATACAGAACTAAAGTACTACCAGTAGAGTATATTCAGAACAAAGGTACTACCAGTACAGTATATACAGAACAAAAGTACTACCAGTACAGTATATACAGAACAAAAAGTACTACCAGTACAGTATATACAGAACAAAAGTACTACCAGTACAGTATATACAGAACAAAAAGTACTACCAGTACAGTATATACAGAACAAAAGTACTACCAGTACAGTATATACAAAACAAAAAGTACTACCAGTACAGTATATACAAAACAAAAAGTACTACCAGTACAGTATATACAGAACAAAAGTACTACCAGTGCAGTATATACAGAACAAAAAGTACTACCAGTACAGTATATACAGAACAAAAAGTACTACCAGTACAGTATATACAGAACAAAAGTACTACCAGTACAGTATATACAAAACAAAAGTACCAACAGTACAGTATATACAGAGCAAAAGTACTACCAGTACAATATATATAGAACTAAAGTACTACCAGTACAATATATACAAAACAAAAGTACTACCAGTACAGTATATACAGAACAAAAGTACTACCAGTACAGTATATACATTTTATGCGGAACAAAAGTATAAATCCTTTGTACTTTAAATGCAAATACATTTTTAAATTAATACTTTGATTACTATAATAAATATTATAATTCCAATGTAATTATCCATCTTGAAGCCTCGCTGTCAACAAATGACCGCCATCATCCTGAGCCTAGGCTTCAACTACCTACTTGTTGGCGTTTCTCTCTTCTAGGGGTTCCCTCACTACCTCGTATGTTCCCATTTTATGTATCTTCTCAATCCTCCGCCTTAAGTATCGGAGCAATACAAAGGATGACGAGGTCACACAAGTTTGAATTCCTTTCGGCAGTAAGTTAACTCACATTGCAAACTTGGTCCAGTTATGTCGATTCATTCTTAAGTTCAGCATTTGGGGAATCTATAGGCTTCATTTTGTTATGCCAACAGGATATGCGAAATGTTCGCCTGCCGGCAGTCGTGGAGGTCTTCCCCCACAAATTCATACCACAGGAAGAACTGACAAGTATGCAGATTGAAGTGAATCGGACTCCATCTACTGCGGTAAGAATATACCTAATATCTATTTATATGTGCATCTCTCCCTCTCTTAATATATACATATATAAACACAAAAAGAAGGAGGTGGTAGGAAAAAAGAACATATAAACTGTATTGGATGGGACCCAAATATTCCCTCTAATGCGTTATGTGTATTTATTCTTCGAGCCAGAGGTGGTACTTCCATCACACACACACAAACAAATGTTCATGTTCTCTTTTAACCGTGTGAGAGATATGTTACACAACATGTAATGCAGTATGTCACTGAACATTTGACCACAGGTGATTTAAGACATTTTGCAGTAACAAAATAAAATGTTAACCAACATATATACATTTACATCTGCCCTGGTTAGAATGGGTTCAGTCTGTCACAGAACACTTTGAGCAGTATGTTACTGACAGTGTATTACCCACTGAATGTAAGTGTATGCGTCCTCTTATCTAATACCCAACACTTCTTGCTGGTATGAAGAAATATCTCTTGTTAAAGACACTATTTACATGTACGAACTTTTCCTTTATAGGTGTAATAGAACCAATGAGCATCACACCAGAAATAAATATATCTTTGATATCCCCAGAGTCAAACTAACTCTGTGCAAACACTCCATGCAAATAATTGGACCCAGTCTTTGAAATTCACTTCCTGACGAATTAAAGAATTGTCCAACCTATGCCCTCTTCAAAAGTAAAACCAAAAAGTATCTAATTTCTTCCTCATAGTTTCCTACCTTGGGCTTCAAACTCACTGTATCTTGTACTACCCACTTCCCTCAATATTAGTTCTTAAGACATATATCCCTACCAGAGTAATCACCTCTTGTCAATTTACATTGTAGTTATTTGTTGATAAAAACCCTTGCTACAGTGTACCTTTTCATCTTACCTGATATGTAAGATTAAGGACCTGCCAGAAACGCTATGCGTGTTAGTGGCTTTGCATGAATGTAAAAATACCAATCTTATGTAATCTCACCAACCCATTGTACCTTTTTGTGAATAAATTATTACTATTGTTATTATAATTTTTACTTATAGACAGCACGCTGGACTTGTGATCCTGTGGTCCCGGGTTCTATCCCGGGCGCCGGCGAGAAATAATGGGCAGAGTTTCTTTCACCCTATGCCCCTGTTACCTAGCAGTAAAATAGGTACCTGGGTGTTAGTCATCTGTCACGGGCTGCTTCCTGGGGGTGGAGGCCTGGTCGAGGACCGGGCCGCGGGGACGCTAAAAAAAGCCCCGAAATCATCTCAAGATAACCTCAAGATACCAGCCAGAAAGAAATTAAGTGGCTTTGGGGGTTCTCATTTCTTGACTGTAGCTACCGTAGCATACACACTTCGGGTAGTTTACTACTTTGTAGTGAGTAGTTGAAGACCTCAGCATGGAGGTTACTCAGTGGATCTGCTACCTCTTTTAGTACCTTATGTCTTGAATCTCTAAAATAGACATATTTTGATAATGAATAAAAGACTTAATTTTGATTTTTAATTATATTGCCTTCTAATTCCAAGTAATTGGTTTAAATTTATGCCGTTAGGGCATATAAACCCACGCTTGCACTGCCCGGTAACGTGCCCGCCATGGCTGCAATGTGATAGTGATAATAATCACTCATTCTCACTCCTCCATACTAAGTGCTGCATAGTCGTAATGCCTTGGCGCTTTCTCCCGATCCCGTCCCTTCATCCAATCCTCCTTCTCCGTTACCCGATGAAAACAAAGAATATATATTTTAGACAATATATTGAATTGACCTTCCAATCTCCCCCCTCCCCCACCCCCCGAGTAAAACTTTTCAGACTTTCATAATGGAAAGAGTTGATAAATGATTTAAATCTTGATATATGATTTCCGTCTTTGACAGACAACACCGCTGGTGATTGAATACGGACCAGACTTTGCGAACACCACCCTGAAGCCAGAGCACCGAGTGTCATACTGGAGGGAGGACTACGGCATCAACTCCCACCACTGGCACTGGCATCTTGTTTACCCCATTGACATGAATGTCAACCGGGACCGTAAAGGAGAACTTTTCTATTATATGCATCAGCAGATGGTTGCCAGGTAAGCAACCCGCCTGTTCGGTTACCTGATGTTTACACAACGACAATAACTAGGTGCCTCTGGAGTCTATAGAGACAGATTGGCCACGTTATGACAATTATTTCAGCCCTCAGAGCCTCTGTGGAGATAAGGTGTCACTTGTTGCTGCGTTGCTCAGCCAGAATCCCTTAACTCCGGCATTTGTTTAAAGTAGATATTCGTTGCCTTTTTGATAATAGTTTTAAATATCGATGATAGAGGTTTTCTAAATATTGATATTAGTTTTTTTGTGGGGGGGGGAGGTGGTAAATTTGTTTCTTATATTTACGAACATAGCAACTGGGTGAGGCTTCCTCCTGATTGGGTCGGAGTCGGGCGGACGTTACCAACCCAAATAATAGCAATTACGATTATTGCTGTCATTTTTTCCATAATATACACATGTTGTATAATTTTCAGTTGGGCAAATAGGTGTCTGATTTTTATTTTCCAACAGTTTTCTTTTAACATAACTTTAAAAAACAAAACAATTTATTGAATATTCTAAATATTTAGATTTGAGGGAGAAAAGATGACTGATACGTACGGGTTCACTTAAAAATAGTTATCGCAATAATTAATCTTACTTTACATGATTGAAAGTACTCGTTTACTCTAAGAAATACCATACGAGCCTCAGTCAATCAGAGGGACATCTGATAATCCAAGTGAATGATAATTACCGCTCGCAAGAACTTCCTATCTTAACACTAAATAACTCCCTTGATTAATACTGCTACCTAATCACTGCAGTATTCTAAAGATGGACATTGAGTTCTAATCGGATTCTTGGAAAAATCACAAATGAACATACAAATACATTCCACATAACTCATAGTCATCATTTGGTGTAAGAGTTGACATGTGTAATACTGAATCACATTGATGCAGTTATGCAGAGTTATGTAGAGAGAGCGGCGCTCCTTAACAGTTATGTTAATGTTTGCCACACAACACTAGGCTTTGAATCTTTCATGACTCCAATCATTCACATATGTTAGGTGTTTGCAGACAAATCAGATTGGACTTTCCTTCGTGGACAGCTCCGGGTATGAGATAAACCCTTGGTCCATATAATGAGATTTGTGCATACGCCTCTTTCACCCACTGGTTACGAGCGCATCCCATCCCTCGGTCGTCGTCCCTCATCAGTCAACAACAACACCCACATTAAACTATCACCCAACAGAGATTACGCTGTTTTCCCAGACTTCTTCGGTACGTACAAAGGTCCTCTTTCATCATCGTATTACCGCTTCACTCCAAAAGATACTCTTAACAGCCAAGCCAATGATCATACCAGTCTCATAAGGTCTCTTTACCTTATCTGTTTCACACCCTCTTGATGATAGTACCGGGGACATCCAACATTAATAGTTTCCTACATGAAATAACAATGTTGCTACCCATTCGTACACTCTGTGGTCGAATTAATATACCTTCGATGTATAGAGTTCAGTTGGGAAATATGCAATCTCCCAAATGTAATGATAAAATGCTTATTAATAATCTATGTGTAAGACGAGCGCACACTGCCTACAATGATGTCCAAACACAAGGTACGACATGGAGCGGCTCAGCGTTAACCTCAACCGTGTGGAGAAGCTGGAGAACTGGCGCGAGCCCATCCCAGATGGCTACTTCTCCAAGCTTACTGTTAACAACTCCGGTCGGCCCTGGGGCATCCGTCAGGACGGGACCTTCCTGAAGGTGAGTGTGTAGGGCACCCGTCAGGACGGTACCTTCCTGAAGGTGCGAGTGTGGGGCACCCGTCAGGACAGTACCTTCCTGAAGGTGCGAGTGTAGGGCACCCGTCAGGACGGTACCTTCCTGAAGGTGCGAGTGTGGGGCACCCGTCAGGACAGTACCTTCCTGAAGGTGATGTGTGGGGCACCCGTCAGGACGGTACCTTCCTGAAGGTGATGTGTGGGGCACCCGTCAGGACGGTACCTTCCTGAAGGTGCGAGTGTGGGGCACCTGTCAGGACGGTACCTTCCTGAAGGTAGGGTGTGGGGGCACCCGTCAGGACGGTACCTTCCTGAAGGTAGGTGTGTGGGAGCACCCGTCAGGACGGTACCTTCCTGAAGGTGATGTGTGGGGCACCCGTCAGGACGGTACCTTCCTGAAGGTGCGAGTGTGGGGCACCCGTCAGGACGGTACCTTCCTGAAGGTGCGAGTGTGGGGCACCCGTCAGGACGGTACCTTCCTGAAGGTGCGAGTGTGGGGCACCCGTCAGGACGGTACCTTCCTGAAGGTAGGTGTGTGGGGGCACCCGTCACTGTTTTTTTCGTAAAAACTCTTTCCCGTCATCATATCAAACATATTGTAAAATAGAAATCACAGCTTTGTGTCATCCTTTACAGAAGATAATAATATCAGCATAACAATTATTTCGGAATGAGGCACTAAAATAGGCTTCCACTTAGAAACAAAAAATCATATGAATTTCCAAGGATAAATTCCAGATACAGTGCTTTGATATGGGAAAAATGAGTAGAGAGAGGAGTGGCGACGAAAATAGAGGCGGACGTTAGAGGGAGACTCGCCGCACCGTAGGGCAGGATGTCGAGTTCACGGCGGCAGCAGATCCACGCACGGCGGAGCGGTGTGTGCAAGATGTCGACTAATATTTCTCCGGAAACTTGTGTAATGGAAAGCGCAAGCAGTACGCATCCCAAATCACCCACATGTCAGGGGACACCCAGCCACCAGGCGGTGCCCTCGGCTGAGACATCTTATCTGGCACCCTATAAACAAACTCCTTCACCCGCGAAACCCAAACAGTGGATGAGCACCACGGGATCGGAAGCACCCGGGCATCCTGATAAGGGCCCAACACCGGACCCTCACAGGGCACAACCCCAGCAGTCGGGACTAGGCTTTCCCCAGACCGGGGCAACGAAGGAGGGAGAACCGCAGGGGATGCAGGCGCAGCATCGACCTCATCACAGGAACAGGAGCCAAGGCGCACATCTTTCCACAACACCACGGCGAGGTCCCGATCGTCAGGGACAACCCCCCACTTCGGGGATCCAACAGCAGGAGACGCAGGAGGGGGGGGGGCACAGGCAGCAACTTCGGAGCCCCGCACAGCACCATCATCTACGGCGGGGGACGCCAGCTGAGCACCATGCTCCTCCACCTCCTCCCAAGGCACACCACGAAGGGGAGACACACTCCGAGCCCGCCGCGAATGCTTCGAGACAGGCCGCACCACACCACTCCCAGCAGGCCCCTCCGCAGACACAGCCACCATCTTCACATCCACACAGGCCACACCCGCATCGTCCGAAGAGTCCACAGAGGCCACATCGCCCGCACTGTCCACATCATCCAGGGAAACAGCCTCAGAACACCGATGCGCACGCTTCTGCAAAGGGACGGAAAGAGCAGAACCACAGTCGTCAACACACACAGGCACCTCCCCCTGCCGAAGCCCCCCTCCAAAACAGCAGAACCCGCATCCCCGAGAGCCGTTATCAGATCCACAGGCGGGGGTGGGACATGAACCTTGTTCAACACCCTCCCAGCAAGCATAAGAAATATTGCTGGAACAACCGTTGACATCTTCAAGACGAAACTAGATTTATTCCTCCAAGGAGTGCCAGACCAACCGGGCTGTGGTGGGTATGTGGGCCTGCGGGCCGCTCCAAGCAACAGCCTAGTGGACCTAACTCTCACAAGTCAAGCCTGGCCTCGGGCCGGGCTTGGGGAGTAGAAGAACTCCCAGAACCCCTTCAACCAGGTAACCTCCACCGGGACATCCCACACTACACGCAGCGCAGGCGTGTAGTGTGTAGAACTCGCCTCAACAGGAGGAGCAGCAGACAGGCAATCAGGCGCCTCAGGCACAACACCCACTCCGTCCTCAGAACCGTCCGAACGCAACAGAGGCGGAAAATCCTCCGCACGAAAAACATGCACCCGACCAGTCGCTTCCATGTCGCACGCCGCAGCCAGATGACCCTCGTGACCATACCGATAACAGGTCGCGGTTGACCCCGATACTGGCAGCGGAGTGTGTAACCCAACTCGGACATCGACGACGGTACACTACACTTCAGCGACATCGTCAGGGTGTGGGAGCCGTCAGCCATGCCAACACAGTGCCCGGCAACGACCTTGTTCCAACGAACACTGTCCCAAATCGTTCAAAACAGGAGGTCAAGAAGTCGTCCTGAAATTCGAAGGGGGCACCATGCACCGCCACAGACGTCAAAGTGACACCAAGATCCACTACCTTAACAGAACCAGCAGTATCAGGGAGAGGGTAAACACGCCCCTCACACCGCTCGAGAAACGCCTGAAAGGCAGCCTGGAGGCGGAACTTTACCACAGCACAGTGGCCCTGAAGCAGCTGGATGCCCACCAGGTCCGACAGCTGCACACGAAGCACGTCCACCAGGGTGACACCAACCAACGAAAGGTCCACCGGCACCGTAAATGCCAGACCAGCCGACAATGTCCTCTTCACTGGAGGGCGAGAAGTCCCCATGGCTAAGTCAAACGTCACCCTGTCAGTGGCAAACCACCACCAACAGGGCAAACCAGCAATCACCCAATGTAAACACGAGCCAGGAGCGGAGAGACCCCAGGAACGTCCGACCTGGCCGGCGGTCACCACGCAACCCCAACGAGTCTACCCTAGCCATGGGCCAGCCTATCTACAGTCTCACTAGGTGATCCTTGTGAACGCCCACAATCACTCTCCAGCCTGGTGCTGGCAGAGAACATCAGCCACGCGCTGCCGGGCCTCTACACGAACAACTACAAGGGTAGCGAACCCCTGGCAGGAGCTTCTTGCAACTAGCTAGTTACACTCCTCCGTAGCACCTCACTGCCGGTCATCTCTTCCTCTAGCCAGTCCCGGGATACGCCGAATTCTGTCACTGCCATTTCATTGGCAGACAGCAGATACTACTCAGTTCCTCTTCGGCGGCGGCTCCCTGCTCAGCAGAATGGGGTAGAGAGATAATAGGCTGCCCTGGGTAGACTGTCTTTGTACCACAGCAGCCCTAGGTCGCCTCTGTAGATACAGACACGTCATCAGTAAACTGGCCAGTGCTGGGACACTAGGAAATACCACTTACGGACTCTGACATTGACATACAACTCCTATCACAATAGATGGCGCTGATTTCCAGGCGCCACCTCACCAGAGGTCAGCTACAGCGACTCTTCGGGCTGACCAAGGCAGGAATCTAGCGTCTCTTGCAGGTATCATACTGCCACCACCAGATGGCATTGTCCATTTTGTGGGGGTTTCCGGAGCGGACTCACAGATGACATTGACGTCGCTGCTCCATGCTCCGACGTTGGAGTCGGGTTCGTAACATCAGCCACGACAATGATAGGGTGATTATGAGAACTTTCAAACCAATAAATTCACTACAATGGTCCTAATTTTCAACTCACTAGTCCCTTTCCGCCTTCAGTATTGTTCGGAACTTCCACATCCTATCAAGGCAGTAAAAATTCCTGAAACAAGGAATACTTAGAACATGCACTACTCGCACACAGTAAAGCATCTAAATTACAACACTGAAAAGTAGACAAGATACATATCACATAACATATACAATAAGATACTCGAAGGTCAGGCTTACAGATACCCATCAAAATAACAGCTTACCAGAGCGAGAGATAATAAAACTCTAGAAACCGACTGCTTGTTGACTGCAGGTAAAATATACAGGTGGGAAATAAATCCACAAGGGCCCTGACGAGGATTCGAACCTACGTCCGAGAGCATCCCAGACGTTGCCGTAATCAACTGAGCTACGACATGGATAAGAATTGCAACCAGAAATTCTACTGAATTTAAAGTGTGTGGTTTGGTCAACATTTGTATCCTGTCACCTCACCCAAAAACAAATATAAGCATGAAACTGAGTACACCGTTCCGGGAGACATCTCCTGTCCACGAGGCTAACCATAGCCCGTGCTTCTTGCCCAGCTCCTGTGCCAGGTAAGTTACGGGCTCACCATAGCCCGTGCTACTTGGAACTTGTTCCGAGTAGCTGAATCTATAACAACAACAACAACTACACCGTTCAGCCCTTGTGGATTTGTTCATTTGATACATCACGCCATTGTGATTTCTGTGTGAAACATGTGGGAAAGTTTCCACGTGAACAATAAATCTCAAGTGGCTTGATCACCATACTTGCATGTAGTGTGCCAAGGGACAAAATTGTTTACCCACGGAAAAGGAAGATACAAGTTTTTAAGTCTATTTTTATTTTGAAGACATTTTATAGTCGACTCTAGACTCGACTCTTCCGTGTCTAGAGTGCTAGACACGGAAGGGAAAGTACCATGGAGCGGCGAGATACACCCATGATCAAGTTGGTCAAGACAGTGAAAGGTCAATATTATTATATGGCAAGAGATCAGAACAAATAATCAAAGTTTGTAGAGTTTATGTATTTTATTATTTTTATTTCAGGATTTGAGACGTAACGATGCCGGGCTGGATTTTACAGACATTAGTGATATGGAGCTCTGGCGGTCCCGACTGATGGACGCCATCCACCAAGGATATATGCTAAATGTAGGTATATCAAGTATAATGATAACTTCATAATTCATAGCCTATGAACTAGGCTATGCAAAAATCTTTCTGGTTGATTTTTATTAAATCTGCTATGAATCATAACAGATTTTACTATAAGGTTAAAACAAAAATAATATTCAATGAATAAGAACTAATGAAACAAATATGATATTTAGTAATTAATACAAAATATTCACTGATCAAATAATTTAACTTTGCCAACAGCGGAATGGTGAGCGCATCCCTCTCTCTGATAACGTCACGACAGGAAAGCGAGGGATTGACATCTTAGGAGACGCTTTTGAGGCAGATAGTCAGCTGAGCCCACATTACCTCTTCTATGGCGACCTTCACAACATAGGCCACGTCATGCTGTCATTCTGTCATGACTTCGACAACGCACATAGGGTAAATATATTTTTTATATGTTATTTTTATAAATATTTTCAGTTTTGAATTTTTTGGAATGTTTTTACACTGTGATAGAAAGATTGTGTCACATCCCAAATCTCCTACTCACTTTAGCTCGTTGCAGAAAGTAGTATCGTGACCTTCGGAACAGGTGGTATAACTCGTCCGTTCACTCAATAGTGACAAGAAGAATCGAAATACGTATCTGATACACTTAAAGTGTACTGACCAATATCGCAAACCCACCTACATCGACGTTGATGGCTTCGAGTTCATTGATCCAGCTATTTGTCACGCTACCAGTTTCTGCAGTAGCTCTGGCGATCAACGCCCAAGCTCGCATTAGTATAGCTTCCAGTTAAATCTCATGACGACGAAGGGTGGTTGATGTGCCAGGATGCTCTTAATGAGTTTGTTTACATATACAGATGAGGATACCTTGGAGAGACTGCAATGAGCCAATCAAATATGGAATGATTAACCACCCACTACGACTACCACTGCTGAAACCATGTTGTTCACATCACCAGCTCCAAGATATACAGTTTTCTAAATCCATTACTAACGATTAATTCAGGACAAGAACCATCTGTTAAACAATTCGGAGTTAAAAGGTTCAGCTTCTCTATTATTCCAAACACCAACACAGCCGGTGTTGGTGGCTAGTACAAGCCACCAACACAGTCCACATAATATACAAGATGAAAGAAATGGCATCGGGGGACAGGCAGCAAGTTTATACATACAGTACGTGTTAGGCTTATATCGAGGTTCCCCACCCCCTTCGGATGCATTTCCACAAGTTGACTAACTCCTGGGTACCTATTACTGCTAGGTGTACAGGGCATTGATTGAAAGGAAACGCGACCTCACAAGTGACTTCGTACCCAAAGTATGAAATCTTAGCATACCAGTAATTAGATTGCTTCTGGCTGAACAGGTGTACAACAGTCAAAATCAATTTTTTTATAAATAATAAAAATATGTACCTTATTTAAGTTATATAGTAGTCGAACATTGTGGTGTAGTAATGAAAAGTGGCAGTAAATTCCACACTACTTTGTATTTCCCGCCTCAGGAGGAGATGGGAGTAATGGGAGATTCAGCGACTGCCTTGAGAGACCCAGTCTTCTACCGCTGGCACAAGTTTGTGGACGACGTCTTCCAGGAGTACAAGCTGACGCAGCCGCCTTACACCATGGAGGACGTAAGTGTCGAGCTCCATGGGAATGTATGTGGTGTGTGTGTGTGTTGTGTGTGTGTGTGTGTGTGTGTGGGGGGGGGGGAAAGGGGGGGGGGGAACCTCCATGGGGGATGTGTGTGTGGAGTTCCATGGGTATATGGTGCGTGTCGAGTTCCATGGGGATGTGTATGTGTGTACTCACCTAATTGTGCTTGCGGGGGGTTGAGCTCTGGCTCTTTGTCCCGCCTCTAAACCGTCAATCAACAGGTGTGCAGGTTCCTGAGCCTATTGGCTCTTATCATATCTACACTTGAAACTGTGTATGGAGTCAGCCTCCACCACATCACTTCCTAATGCATTCCATTTGTCAACCACTTTGACACTAAAAAAGTTCTTTCTAATATCTCTGTGGCTCATTTGGGCACTCAGTTTCCACCTGTGTCCCCTAGTGCGTGTGCCCCTTGTGTTAAATAGCCTGGCTTTATCTACCCTATCAATTCCATTGAGAATCTTGAATGTGGTGATCATGTCCCCCCTAACTCTTCTGTCTTCCAGCGAAGTGAGGTTTAATTCCCGTAGCCTCTCCTTGTAGCTCATACCTCTCAGCTCGGGTACTAGTTTGATGGCAAACCTTTGAACCTTTTCCAGTTTGGTCTTATTCTTGACTAGATATGAACTCCATGCTGAGGCTGCATACTCCAGGATTGGCCTGACATATGTGTATACAAAGTTCTGAATGATTCCTTACACAAGTTTCTGTTTGCCGTTCTTATGTTGGCTAGTCTGGCATATGCCGCTGATGTTATCCTCTTGATATGGGCTGCAGGGGACAGGTCTGGCGTGATGTCAACCCCCAAGTCTTTTTCTCTCTCTGACTCATGAAGAATTTCATCTCCCAGTTGATACTTATTATCTGGCCTCCTGCTCCCTACGCCTATCTTCATTACATTACATTTGCTTGGGTTAAACTCTAACAACCATTTGTTCGACCATTCCTAGGTCTTCTTGAAGCCTTAAGCAGTCCTCCTCTGTCTTAATCCTTCTCATAATTTTGGCATCGTCAGCAAACATTGAGAGAAATTAATCTATACCCTCCGGGAGATCATTTACATATATCAGAAACAAGATAGGGCCGAGTACAGAGCCCTGTGGGACTCCACTGGTGACTTCACGCCAATCTGAGGTCTCGCCCCTCACCGTAACTCTCTGCTTCCTATTGCTTAGGTACTCTCTTATCCACTGGAGCACCTTACCAGCTACACCTGCCTGTCTCTCCAGCTTATCTTGAGGTTATCTTGAGATGATTTCGGGGCTTAGTGTCCCCGCGGCCCGGTCCTCGACCAGGCTTCCACCCCCAGGAAGCAGCCCGTGACAGCTGACTAACACCCAGGTACCTATTTTACTGCTAGGTAACAGGGGCATAGGGTGAAAGAAACTCTGCCCATTGTTTCTCGCCGGCGCCTAGGATCGAACCCGGGACCACAGGATCACAAGTCCAGCGTGCTGTCCGCTCGGCCGACCGGCTCCCTTATGTACCCCCTCTTATGTGGTACTGTGTCAAAGGCTTTCCGACAATCCAAGAAAATGCAGTCCGCCCAGCCTTCTCTTTGTTGCTTAATCTTTGTCACCTGGTCGTAGAATTCTATTAAGCCAGTCAGGCAAGATTTACCCTCCCTGAACCCACGTTGGCGATTTGTCATGAAGTCCCTTCTCTCCAGATGTGTTACTAAGTTTTTTCTCACGATCTTCTCCATCATCCATGTGTGTGTGTGTGTGGAGTTCCATGGGGGGATATGTGTGTGTGGAGTTCCATGGGGGTATGTGTGTGTGTGTGGAGTTCCATGGGGGGGATATATGTGTGGAGTTCCATGAGGGATGTGTGTGTGGAGTTACATGGGGGAAAATTTGTAGTAAGCATATCTGAGTATTGACTTGTATTTCCACACCAGTTGACTCTGCCGAACGTGGTGCTTGACAAGGTGGGTGTTGTGAGGAACAACGAGCTCAACAAACTCACAACTGGCTGGAACGTGCGTGAGTTTGAGGCTTCCAGAGGGTTGGACTTCAACTCTCCTGTCCCCGTAATGCTGCGCATCACCCATCTCGACCATGCTCCCTTCGATTATCATCTCCAGGTATGAATTCTTTTNAAGGTAAAACCAAAAAAATACCTAATTTCATCCTCATAGCTTCCTACTTTGTGCTTCAAACTCACACTCTTATCTTGTGCTAGCCACTTCCCAAATATTAGTACTTAAGACTAAGTAATATGCGTGTTAGTGGCTGTGCAAGGATGTAAAAATATCACTAATGTAATCATACCAACCCATTGCACCTTCTTGTAAATAAACATTATTATATTATTATGTTGATTTCGTGGTTACTGTAGCCATTGTTCACCAGTACTTGTGTTATCGTTTCAAATTCCCTACTCACGATGCTACATGCAGAGCAGTGGGTAAGGGCTCGACGAATATAAGCATAGAGAACACTGGCTTTATATCTTTGGGGGCACTAACTCCTACCGTTCAGGCATAATCCTGTTTGTAGGCTTGGAATATATGCTAGTACTTGGAAAGGTTTTTGTTATTAATACATCCAGGAAAGACAGACTGTTGTTGTTATCATTCTCATGGGCGCATCAAAGTCCTGACTATCTCTCTAGATGGCTTTTTAGATTGATTAGTTCTTCTAGGTCGTCTAGGTAAAGACGAGAACAAACTTTTCATCAGGACAAATAGGGGGACCTTTGACGACCCGCCAAGCTTCTTGTCCTCGTTGAGGCCACTAGAATGTTAGTGCCCATCAGGTATATTCAGGAACCCAAGTGTACTACCGAAACCCTAAATAGTATTTATGATTTCTGCCTTTGACAGACAACACCGATGGTGATTGAATACGGACCAGAATTTGCCAACACCACCCTGAAGCCAGAGCACCGAGTGTCATACTGGAGGGAGGACTACGGCATCAACTCCCACCACTGGCACTGGCATCTTGTTTACCCCGTTGATATGGATGACAACCGGGACCGTAAAGGAGAACTTTTCTATTATATGCATCAGTAGATGATTGCCAGGTAAGCAACCCGCCTGTTCTCTCGAATAGTACATCGTATTTTGACGTATAAATCCCCCTAAGGCCAAAACTGATGTACTAAAAATCATAGCGGCTCGCAAAATTGACGTGATGCCCCATCTTATTCGTGGGTCCTCGGTTAGGTTCGGGCAGTTAGTACATCAGTTTAGTGTCGTTGTGAACGCTCGAGAAGACGGACTGGGGTAAGAACCATGCCTGTTCTAGTTCTTGATGTTAACGTAATGACAAACACAATTTTGAGTATAGTTCATTTATTATGCACCCCATACCCATCTTGTGGGCGATAGTGAAAAGTGGTTACAGAGGCACGTAATGGGCTCAGGGATTGAACCAAACCATTTTTTTTGGCTTTGAGCCAAATTAAAATTGTCATTATTGAAATTTATGATAACTTTTGCTTTAATACCTCTATAATTTTCAAGATTTGACATTTCTCTGGCTATTTTTACCTTATAAAGAATAAACATTGGTATTACGTAAGTTATTAATTAGAAGAATCTTGGTCCATGTGGCATAATCGCCGATAAATAAATTTATGAATAATAATTTATGAAATTTATGAAATCTGCTATCAGAATAATAAACTGTCTTTCAGACAACACTCAACCCCCTTGTTTAAATCCCTAAACATGCTAAACATAAACTCACTCTACACATTCTCTTGTGTCAGTTACTTTTACAAAACCCTGTTCTTAAATGCAAACCCTGCTCTGAAACTCTTCCTGGATAGATGTAATAGGATCCATTATCACCACACCAGAAATAATATCTCTTTGATATCCCCAGAGTCAAACTTAATCTGTGTAAACACTCGATGCAAATAAAGGGACCTAGTCTATGGAACTCCCTCCCTATTGAATTGAAAAGCTGTCCAACTTTTGCCTTATTCAAAAACAAAACAAAAAGTACCAAATTTCATCTTCATAGTTTCTTACCATGTGCTGTAAAATTGCACTGTATTTAGTGCTACCCAATCTCCCAATCTTTATGTAAATAATCTAAACAACTTTACCATTGTGATCATTGTTGTCCTCTTATATGTGCTATCTATATGCTGTATTATGTCTATTAATCTTTGCTAAATTACCAATCAGGCTGTCAATACAATCAATCAGAGCTACCGATGTGCTTTAATATTCCTACTAATCTCTCTCATCTCATTTTTTTCTTGCAATGTACCTGTTATCATTTTATAAATTTTGCTAGAATTTACCTACCTAAAATTATCTGTTAGATTAAGGACCTGCCCGAAACGCTGCGCGTACTAGTGGCTTTACAAGAATGTTAACACCATGCTATGTATCCTCACAAACCCAATGTACCTTCTTGTATATATATATAAATAAATAATAAATAAAAATAATATAAATTAGGAGAGTCGTTTCGAAGGTTTTCTTAGTTTACCATATATGGACAGTTTTCTTTGAATTCTAAACGAGAAAACGTAAAAGTTTGGAGAATTCTTTCATTAATGCTAAATTTAGAACCTGTACTTGAGGTCGATCTCGAACCCATTGTTGATGAGACGACTTTTATTGAATTTTGTAACTAGCTCATCAAGATTGTAACTTGCTTAGCTAAATGAATTGTGGGATTCAGTCCCTGAGCCCATTATGTGCCTCTGTAACCCTTTCCACTACCGTCCACAAGATGGCTATGGGGTGCATAATAAATGAACTAAACTAAAAAAAAATTAATGTTCCGGAACTTTAGAATTCACAAACTCAGATTTAAATTAGTATGAAATTCTGTTTGTTCAAAGAAACGGATGGACACACAGAGATCACAATAACGTGATGCATCACGTTAGGCTGGTTTGTGCCTCGGAGAGGCTACGGGATCCAGTAAATTCAGTAGAACTTCGGTTTCAACCCTTTTACCCTGTCGTAGCTCAGTCGATTAAGGCAGTGTCTGGGATGCTCCCGGACGAGGTTCGAATCCTCGTCACGGCCCTTGTGGATTTGTTCATTCAAACGGATGGATTTTTGTTTTAAATATTTTTTCCATACTTCCCGTATTTCTTATTTTCATTTGCAGAGAAATCATAAACTTTTTGTTTCATGAATATATTAAGAAAAATCACAATAGCGTGATGCATCAAATGACCAAATCTACAAGGGCACTGGTTCGAACCCTCGTCACGGCCCTTGGGGATTTGTTCATTAAAAAAACAAACTCGAGGACTGAGATAAATGCGCAGTCTAAGGTTAAGATTGTATGCATAAATCAAATCAAATCAAATATTTATTCAGGTAAGTACATACAACAAGTTGAGATACAAAACATTGGTGGATTTATAGATAGAGCTAGTACATCCAATGCCTAAAGCCATTATTACGCAAAGCGTTTTCGGGCAGTAAATAAGTAAAAATAAGTAAAATACGCTCTGCCAATAATGATATACCCACTCA
>WNGS01004946.1:12767820-12790805 GCA_020271785.1 Procambarus virginalis
TATAGACCTGGAACAGAATTCTTCTTTTGCTGCTTTCTTGTAACTCTGCTTCTGTTTCAGTCCCTTATATAATTCCTTGGCTGACACCTCTTGCCCCTCACCAATGGATGAATACGAATTTTCTGGAGATTCAGCAATGTATTTGATGGGGCCCGTTAATTTAGCCAAGTCAAGTATGTGTGCAATTGTGGCGACCATTCTCTTCTCACACAAACCATAGTGCAGTTTTGTCTTTTAAGAAAAAAGATTAAGAAAATTAATACAGTAATATACAATAAGATAAGCTGCCAGATAAGCAAAGAGAATTTGATCACGAAAGCCTAAATAATCATAACTGTAAGGAAGAAAGAGTTGCTGCATAAATACTATACTATTGATCAAGGAGCCTAAAGAGCCAAAGCTGTCGTTACAGTATGAGCTGTGGATGAACAGCAGACTGAGGTTATTTATTACTTTTATATAGACCTCATACTCATAGTTTAGGCAGTGGCAGAAAAGTTAAGTCACATAATGAGTTTAGGAACTCAAACCCAATGTTCTTCAAGCTAACCAGTTTATATTTTGGTGAACTACTTACAGTTTTCAATTGCTTCAAATTGGTCATCAAGTTTAATTACAGTGCTATGGTTTATATTACAGTGTTTTCTGTATGGTTAATACAGTGCCAAAGTTCAAGAGACTTTCAGGAAATACAAGCTTAAAGATAGTGGTTTTCTGATCTACAATAGGTAAACATGGGATACTTAGCTAGGACTTTGGATAATACACGTGTCATCTTCATTACATACTGTACTTGGACATTTCATTAACCACCGTGCTGCGCGGAGTTATTGAGAAATTCCCCGGTGCGCATGAAATAAGTGTTCCCAAAAATTCTTTTTTTTCTTTGTAAAATGATAAATTCCCTTCCCTGAACATGTCTATGTAAAAATAAATACCGAATTCCACTTACTTTGGCTGTAGGGACGTGGACAAAGTGCGTTGTGACGTCATCAGGGTCTGGTCGCCGTGCGTGACTCGCCAGACACGGTCGGCGCGGGCCATTCAAGCACGGGTGTTGCCACAAATATATTTTCAATTATTGTTTTATGTTTTCCAATGCGGTTTTTATTGTTTTTTTATCGTATATGATGCATATTTGTGTCCTTTATAATATGCATACAGTAGAACGTTCATAATGTTCCATGGAACTGTGATACATGTGTCAGTAGTGTGTCCACAATAAATGTTTATTGTCGCAATATTACCTGTTAAAAATTCACTAAAATTACAATATTTACAGTTTCACACACTATTTTCACAGTAACACACTGTATTACACACTCAGTACTTCGGAAGTGAGTAATAATCAACGAAGTAGCCATGGTACACAGCGCGACTTCGCTCAGTGCACCAGGTACAGATAAATTTTCGCTGCTTGTTTCTTCATTCTGTGTGCTTGCAAATAACGCACTCACATACACCTTGGCTTTAGTACTTGTAGGTTGTATGTAACCAAGCTTGTAAAGCATAAGGTAGTATTGAAAAGATTATAGGAAAAGATCAATTGTAAGATAGTCTTGAAAAGATCGCTTTGTATGGTCCCACACAGAAAGAGATTCAGCATACGTAAAGAGTGTCCGTCAGTCAGGAAGAGATTCAGCTAGCTCAAGAGTGTCCATCTGTCAGGAAGAGATTCAACTAGACTCAAGAGTGTCCGTCAGTTGAGAAGAGATTCAGGCATTCTTGAAAATATCTATGGAAAACACCAAAATGGAAGCCGCTAATACTGTTCATCTATGCCATTTGTATCAGATGCATCATCACTGAACGCAAAAAATGATTCATCTAAGTATCATCTAAATAAATAGCATAGAATTGCAAAGATGACGCTCAGAGCTGCAACTGGATACGCTCCCTGTATCGTCCTCATTAGGTGCTGTATCACTTGCATCCGACCTTTGTGTTAGGTCCTTATTGCGCCTGGCTTCCCCAACATTATGACCCTTATGTTCTTCAAACAATAAGGTTTGAATTTCACTGACAGAGCATTATCTTCAACACCGCGTCGGACAGGTGTTTGGGAGCCAGAGGCGCGTGCGCCACCCATGGTTGCTCATTCAGTACTAACCCAGCCAGCAGCCCCAGGGCATTCTGGGATTTTTTCCAAGATGGCTGCCTCTCACTGGAGGTCCTAAGAGTCCATTTCGTACACAACCAAGCTCGTACACATTTAGAATTGGTTATGAAAAATCGAAAAGAGTTTTCTCGGTTGGCGCAGTTTCCCGCCGACCGAGAAAACTCGGTTGGCGCAGTTAAGTGGTTAATGCTGGAGATAGTGTCATCTCTAAATTCTTGGATTATTCAACATTCAAATACTTATGCTGTAGGTTATGTAAAAAGTTTTACAAACAAATTTAATTGGATCATAAACTATATACAGTGGCGCTTCGATTAACGAATTTAATCCATTCCGGCACTGAGCTCATCATGTGAAAAGCTCATCTTGCGAAACAACAACACTGTCGTCGAAGGCGTCCGAGAACCAGCGGGAACGCTAGGAAGCACCATGTGGTTTGCTTGTTAATTGAGCGAAACCTCGTCACTCGAGACAAATTTTCTGCAAGTGGCTCGCTTGTTACTCGAAATACTCCTAACTAGAGTCACTCGTCACTCGAGGTTCCACTATACTATAATGCAATTTATAGGCAAGTTAGGGTATAACTCGGTACAATGTACTCTATTTCTGAAACACTATAATGAGTGGCAGAAAGCTGACAAAAAAATACTTTCATGTAAATTATTTAAATGAAAAAAAAAAACTTAAACAGGAGTGTTTTGCTTACCTGAGCAGAAATAAATTTCCTCAGATTGTCTCCACTTAAATCTACCCCTTGAAGTATGCAACAAACGATGTAAGGCCGAATATCCTTCACAGAAGCAGCTACTTGCACTACTGGAAACGTTTCCTTCACACTAAGCACTTGTAGCTCATCTAACAAAACATCAACCTGAAGTGGAAGACAAAAATTAGACAATACAATACTTGCATTAGGACATTTTAAAATGCACACAAATTATATTATTTAATTTTTAAAAAACATGTCCCCCCCCCAAAAAAAAACACTAGAAATGATTTGATCATAACTTATCAAGAGGTTTCCCCAAACCGTCACGTCTCACGATACGAAAAGTAGTGGCGTAACAAATATAGAAGGGTGCAATGATTACATGGTGGAGGTGCTTACCTATCAATCAATCCTACAATTCCCTTTCCTTGTTGCTACCCATTCTGAGTACAAGTTCTTCCTCACATTTTTATTTCAATAGGTAAACACTAATTTTGTACCATCTGTAAACACTGACATGTACGAATGCATTCCCTCTAATTCTCTCTCACTGTAATCCTGTAAGTCATGGGTTAGTCTCATCATATTTTCCATTGCAAAACCATTTGCAGATACTTTTCAAGCTAGGGGCAAGCTCACAAAAGCCTAGCATGAGGATACAAGATCTAGGGGCAGGCCTCAGCGCATAAATCCCATATTTTTCAGTCTTCATAACACAATAGAACAAATTAGTAAAATAACTAAATTCCACACCAAATATATTCATAAAACATAGCATAGAAAAAATTGCAAATGTATTGCTTTATATAAACAAATGCAAGAACTCAAGTGACCCCTCATATGAAATTATGACAAAATTTCCTATGGAAATGTTGCCAGAATGTTGTCTTGTCTAACTTACATATCAGTGACAATGGGGAAGTGAGGTTCAGCTCATTATGCAACACCTCCTAGCCTTGTTGCACCTGTGGCATTATAATTTAACTATTCTCTTGTGTGAATTGACTGTTCACAATCCTGGTCTGTAAACTAAACAAGGCACATTTTACCTTGGGGAGACAATGTAATAGGAAAACAAAACAAAAATACTAAATGTGAAAACCTAGATATACCTACCAGGGATACCTAAATCTTGTACATACTGTGCATTCTAAAGTAAAGTGATTTAACCCAATAATGATGGCCTGACCAACTAGATGTAGTTGATATGACTGTGTACAGAAATAAAAGTCCGAAATACCAGATAACTAACTTTTAGGGGGTACAGAGCTCATTCATGTCCAGACTTTCAAATTACTCTTAAGAGAATGAAATTGCTCAATTCCAACAAGCTTAGTTTTCTGATAATATGTAAGTGTTCCAAGTTTCAGTCAATTAATGAGACATTAAGGTACTGCACAGAAATAGTGAAAACCATATCAATATTTTGTAATAAAAATCCTACAGGTGTCATAACTTTCAATACAGTACTGTACAATAAATTGTCAAGATATCTCAGGAGAAACTTTGCCAACAAACAGTAAAACATTAACACAATAGAACCATACACATCAATACTGAGAACTAAATATTAAATATTAAAACAGAATAAAATCATTTTACAAATTATAGTAGTATTACCTCATCTTTTTTTCCTTTGCCCCCTTTTCCTTTCTTGCCCTTGCCGTGTGCTCCACTAGTTCCATCAAGAGAAGATTTTGGACAATGCTGCCTGATGTAGTCTATCACCTGACGTGGAAGGCAACGATCAGATTCAACCAGTTTTCGGAAGCGCCGGTCATTGAGAGGATTTCCCTTCAAGTTTATATCTGTCAATAATAAAAAGTACAAGGAATACAGTAATGTACACACGAATAGATTGTGCATGTATAAAGCGCACACACACACACACACACTGTACATGTCTATGTATGTATGTATAAACAGCAAAAAGCACACTATTAGACCTACCAAGTCAAAAAGATAATTTTGCTAACAGCCAGAGTAATTTTGTATGTACAAATAGGTAGAGGCCGTCACTCTACTGTCACTGAATGGAAGAGCGACCGCCTCGCTTCATGCAGGTTGGCGTTCAATCCCTGACCATCCAAGTGGTTGGGTACCATTCCTTCCCCCCCATCCCATCACAAATTTTTATCCTGATCCCTTCCAGGTGCTATATAATCATAAAGCCTAGTACTTTCTTCCGATACTTTCCTTCCCTTAATTTAATATTAAACATATCATACGAGAAAATCAATTGGAGCAATGAGATGACTCGAACACGTGATTAAGGTTCTCCCAGCCGTACACTTTACTATTGTAACACGACATGGTGTAAGTTATACTGTAAAATTGTTTTATTTTATACATGCAATATATAAATTTATTTATACATGCAAGAGTTCTTACATTCTTGTAAAGCCACTAACAAGCATAGCATTTTGGGCAGGTCCTTAATCTTATTTATCCCTGGAATAAAACCCTCCAAATCATTTAATGACCAAGTACCCATTCACTACTGGGTGAACAGAGGTGTACCGTTAAGGATTGGCACCTAGTCAATCCTCGTTGGCAGGATACGAACCCAGGCCAAATCACTCACGAAGCTCAGGCTGTTGTGTCTTACCACTGCCCCACAAGGGCTGCCAGACTTCAGAAGTCTGAAGGCTTCTACTGAAGCAAAAGTATTAGATATAACCCCCATGCACTCTGTAGTAGGTACAGTAGTTCAATAACCATATGCTCCAGCTCCAATTGATTTTCTCTTTGATATATACAGTATCATGTTATTAGTATGATCTCTTAGTGTATCTGAAACACATACATACATTTATACATACATTATATATATATATATATATATATATATATATATATATATATATATATATATATATATATATATATATATATATATATATAACTGAATGGTGTTGTTGTTTGGATCTTTTATACCTGCATTTGGGTGAGGTGATGTAATACAATAGTAAGGTGAAAACAAACTTTCAACAAAACACATAACACGGAACAATGGGTATAAATGGGTTATACCCATTGTTCCGTGTTCTGTGTTTTGTTGAAAGTTTGTTTTCACCTTACTATTGTATTACATCACCTCGCCCAAATGCAGGTATATACAGTATATATATATATATATACTTTATTTTTTTTTGTTTTACCTGTTAGATAGTACTGAAGAATAATCAGACAATTTAGATTAGGTCAGAATGATGAGTTAGATTTTATTCAAATTACAATAACTGGACCTTGTTCCCCACCCACCCCAACATACTCAATATGACTGAAATCATTATTTGTGTAATAATTAAGGTAAATAGTACTATAATGCATCAGCAATGTGTGGTATGGCAATAAACTGGGGTACCTTATATTGAGGTTATCTTGAGATAATTTCAGGGCATATCATCCCTGCAGCCCGGTCCTCGAATAGACCTCCTTTTTGTCACACATCCCCAGGAAGCAGCCCTTAGCAGCTGTCTAACTCCCAGGTGCCTATTTAATCTTAGGTGAACAGGGGCATCAGGGTGACAAACTCTGCCCATTTGTTTCTGCCTCTGTTGGGGATCGAACCCAGAATGCACATGTATGCAATGCTGAATGTATTCAGCACAATATATATATTATATATATATATATATATATATATATATATATATATATATATATATATATATATATATATATATATATATATATATTATATATATTATATATATATATATATATATATATATATATATATATATATATATATATATATATATATATATATATATATATATATATAAAATATATATATATATATATATATATATATATAAAATATATATATATATATATATATATATAATATATATATATATATATATATATATATATATATATATATAAATATATTATATATATATATATATATATATATATATATATATATATATATATATATATATATATATATATATATATATGGTCTTCTAAATATCTTCCTTTGCTTCATTTTAAACAGAAAATAAACATACATATTAGACCAACCCATAGCATTCCTAAACCAAAGCCAAATGTATCCAGTTTAAAGTTAGGAAAAGATTCTTTAGGTTCACATTATTTTGATTATTTCATTTGTGTATGTGACAAAATGTCAACAATCTGCATAAAAGTGCAGAACATGGCCAAGTCTTTGGTTCACCACCACGGGACCTGGGTTTGATTCCTGTTGGAACAGAAATGTTTGAGCATGTTTCCATTTATCTAATGCTCTGTTCACCTAGCAGTAAAATAGGTACACAGGAGCCAGGCAACTGTTGTGGGTTGCATCCTGGTGATGGTTAGCTGTCGGTAATGAGGTACCTCGATAGACCTAGAGGCTTCATATCCCCAACAATGAGAAATATTTCCTTACAACAAACTTCAGCAGACCTGCTAAAATTTCCAAATAAAAAAAATACAGTAGATTGGGTTTCATCTTTTAGATTTTACTTTGATTTGGTGTAGTCACTGGTACAGACACTATATAATGTCAGTTTGCATATATAAAGGTTTCCTTTACTATAGATTTCAAATTTGCCAGTCATCTGACCAATCATACCAAGCATTGAACCTAACAAGTAAAAAATTTCAATAAGTACAAAGGCTTAAGACCCTCTTATTTACAAGACTTCAGCACATGTATCAAGTCAACTAGAGAACGAAAAGTGTTAATGCTTCAAACTAGAAATGTTGTGTCGACTGAATATCATACTGGTGTCAGGTCAAGTTGCCCCCTACTGAAAATTATTCGGAACTTAAAATAATCATCCTATCCTAGCTTTTATGTAACAAAACATAACCAATCCTAAAATAATAAAACTTCTATAAATTCTACACGTGCTAGTCGAGACTAATGCGGGTAGTCGCAAGTGAGGCGATTTGTTCCGACACCATCATACAGTGTGCATTGTATTAACTGTACTTAATGTAATGCATTGTACTTAATGCAATGCACACTGTACACTTAGTTAAGAGACAATGGGTATTGCCTTAGTCTGGTGCCTCATAGTCTCCTATGACTGATGGATGCCACTGTACTACCACAGCTAAATTATTGAACCTTCAAGATGACACTTACCTTTGAGCTTTAAACAGTCGATAAGTTCTCCAGGCACACTCGTAAGATTATTACTGCCAAGATCAAGAACTTTCAGTGATGTTAGCACAGATATCGACGGAGGAACTTCAGTAATCTGATTGCACGAAAACTTTACATCTGCTAAAAGTGTAAGATTTTCATGACAAATATCATGAAAACTTACTATTTTATTTTTGCTTATATCCAAAATTGAAAGATTGCTGCATTTTTCTAAGTTTGGAAGAGCAGACAATTCATTGCTGCTTGCAATGAGAGTTGTCAAATTTGTTAAGTTTCCTATTGAATCTGGCAGACTTTCAAGGCAATTTAACGAAACATCTAAAACCTTCAGTTTCTCCAGATTCCCAATGGTTTCAGGCAGAGCCTGTAGCTTGTTGCCCTGAAAGATGAGATTAGTAAGATTGACGAGCTGCCCAATCTCCGAGGACAAGCAGGTCAAGGGCGACCTCGACACCCCGAGGAAATTGAGTTGTGTCAGAGTATACACCGCCGGGTCCAAGCCCTCGGCTGACTCTATCCTGCTGTTCACCTCGTCCCCTGTGAGGACGAGCTCGTAGCGCTTCTCCTCGCAGGCTTGTCTGACCTCGGGCCACATGGTGGAAGGTGATGGGAGGAGTAAGAGAACCTGCGGTGTCGAGCGGCCACCCAGACTGGACGACCATGCCGCAGCTGCCTTAATTTCTTCCCCCAGGACGGACGACGCCGCCTGCTTCCCTGCACGTGCTCTCATACATTTTCAAAATATATTATTGTTCTTGTCAGCTCAGAGATAACTTTATTTTGATCAAACCTGGCAGATGAGAGTTATTTATAAAGTATTTAATATCTAAGTGTTGTTGAATCGCTTATTTCCAGAGTATTTCGAATTTATAATTAATAATTTCGTTTAACAACAATTTATATTATTATATTTTTTTTAAAAGAGAGCGATACCTGGCAAAAATAGATATTGATTTTAGCCGCTCTAGCAACAATTAGCAATAACTTCCAGAAAACTAATTTTACATAACAATTACTCTGTTAACCCCCAATATACCTTCTTGTATTTAAATAAATAAATAAATAAATAAATAAACAATGAATTGACAGCTGCGATAGGTCTATTTATATATTAAATGTTATCAAATGAAGTACGCAGGCAATACATGTTAAAACTGAAATGTTAGTTACACAACTATAACGAAATTTCTAAAAAAATAACTACGAACGTTGTTTAATCTAGAGAAAAAATTATAATATTATGTTGCCCTGTCAACATGGATCTCAATGTAAACAAACTACGAGGCTAAAGTTGCCGACTGTGTGCCTCGACAATCTCTCATATTTATGTAGTTCCTGCATACTTAATTAGTTAGTTTAGAACACTTAATTATTATACACCCCGTGCCCATCCTATGGGCGGTAGTGGAAAAGGTTACAGAGACACATAATGGGCTCAGGAACTGAAACCCACGAGTATAAAAAGCTCTGATATGTTAGAAATGAGATTATACGTATGGGCAGCATAAAATATCCACTACACAGTGTGACATTGTAATTGCCAGAATTAGGCTGGGATACCGATATCTGTGGCAGGTGGCTGCAGGTAATGACTCCCACAATGGTGAACATTCCAATTGTAAACTATGTGAGCAAGAGCTAGGACCACTCTTCAACACTATATATATATGTTATCTGATTTCAGATCAATGGTGCGAGGTTCTTTGAGCTCTGTAACTACGTCATACACTCACGAATATTGGAAGATATTCTTTCTGCTGTACCCAAAGTTGTTAGTGCAGGCTAATAGATCAGCCTCACATTCATGTTTTCCCCTGATTCATATATATGATTAACCATCTTGTGAGATGGGAATGTTAGATGAACTTATAGATAGTCTTTTTTTTATCTACGCTGTGTAATCTTTCATATAGAATAGGGGAGCAGCACATTGCTGTATATACTTAATCTTGTAATAAAAAAAATCATTAAGCTAAGCACGTTACAGTCTCGATAAGCTATAGTTACAAGATTTAATATACTCGACCAATGATCACATTCACTCCAAAAAACTACCACTTACGGGCTATTCATGTCCGTGCCACCTCTTGAGTGGCTTAATCTTCATCAATCGGTTTAATGTATATTACATATCAAGAATGGGTTCCAGACGACCACAATTACAGTCTCTAAGCCAAGCAACTTACATATGCGATGAGCTAGTTTAATTTCATTTGCTTATCATGCATCCCCTATTCAGTGGGCGATGCTCGGAAATCAAGACAAATGGGGCACCTTCACAAGCTCATGGAAAGAATCCTAAGGCAGGGAATCATTCACCATTTTAAAGCACACAATTTACAAATCAACGCAACATGGTTTGTTAAAAAATAAATCCTGCCTTACAAATACACATTTTTTGAGAACCAGCAAAAAATGTGATCAGCAATTTGACAAAAGAATGATAACCAACAATCCAACAGACATAGTATACATATCCCGCCAAACACACCGAAAACTACGACGTTGGTACAACGTTCCAACAAGTTTTAACACCTAACCAGTTATAACAACAATATAGCAAGTTGTAACACGTTCTAATACGTCATAAACACGTTATGCCAAGATGTAACAACTATTACAAGTTGTAACAAGCGGAAATAGAGACAGTTTCGGTTGTGTTTCCAGGGTATGGACTTCTCTAAAGTTATTGATAAGGTACCACATGAAAGATTGGCAAAGGAAATACAAGCACATGTAATAACTGGTAAAATACTAGAAAGGATAAAACATAGTTTAAACAAAGAAAGCAAAGAGTCGTTCTAAATGGAAATGAATCTGACTGGAGAAATGTGGTAAGCGGAGTACCGTAAGGTTCAAGCTAGGGTCCATCCGCTTTTGTCATATACATCAGTGACATAGATGAGACTATTATTAACCATATTATCAAATTGTTGATATCACTAAGATCTACGGAAAGTAGGGAGCGAAATGACATTGAGGCCTTAGCAAGAGGTCTACATAAACTCCATAAATTAGAAAGGACAAATGCTCTTTTAATATTCAAAATACATGACCTTACATGTAGGGGATAACAATGAACCTGAGAATTATCAAATCAACAACACTGTCATGCAGCTGGTTAATGAAGAAAAGAACATAGGCGTCAGAATCCACCAGTAATTGAAAGTTACGCAACAATTATGGGAGCTGCAGCCCCCCCCCAAAAAAAAANGAGGTATTCATGAATATTTCTTTTTGGTGAAGATTCCTTACAAATCTACATTAAGCAGGCCAGATAACTGGTTCAATTAAGTTATTAAACATGATCTATGAATCTTTTTGCATCCAGGTCCCTAATTACTGTTGGGTACTCTAGGGGCTGAATAGTGAAAAACTGTGTTCAGTTGAATCCCTTGGTCAAAGACTCAAGCCTAGGTCATGTTTTGCTTGTGAAGCCAACTACTGTACATATCCAGCTTGGTGCCTTCTTTTGATAATTGCTTGTGAAGGCAGTGGATAAGGGCAGTAATCAGTTACACCATGACAATGGTACATTGTTTTCTAGTTTTTCAGATGGTTTCTTAAAGTGGCTCTCATTTTGTTGAATTTGTTAGCTGAAGGTTTTCCAGATTGGTCCCACTGGAGATGACAATGGGATAAGCAGAAACTTCTAATTTTATGACCCAATTTATAGAACTCTTGGTGAATCGGATACTTTTGATATCGTTCGCCTTATGCGTGTCTGTTCTCGTATTGGCATCCTTGGTGATGCTTAGTGCCCTCTGATTACTCCGCACATTTAGTGGTGGTACATAGTCTTCCCGGTTTGGTGCCTTCTTTTGATAATTACTTACTTGAGGATACTGAAGCACCTACTATAGATAAGATTTAGTTGGATTGCACTTGACAAGAAACTTATAGCAATTTCCTCAGATTAAGATGCTGCTCAATAAGCTTGAGACTTTTACTTTTTGTACAATTCCACTTGTTTTCTTGTGAGTCAGGTGGCGGCAGACAATGGAAAAGTTACACCTCTGTACAAGTTAACCATATCTTGAGGTTATCTTGAGATGATTTCGGGGCTTTTTAGTGTCCCCGCGGCCCGGTCCTCGACCAGGCTTCCACCCCAGGAAGCAGCCCGTGACAGCTGACTAACACCCAGGTACCTATTTTACTGCTAGGTAACAGGGGCATAGGGTGAAAGAAACTCTGCCCATTGTTTCTCGCCGGCGCCTGGGATCGAACCCAGGACCACAGGATCACAAGTCCAGCGTGCTGTCCGCTCGGCAGACCGGCTCCCTGGGGACAGGTTAACAGTCACCGAGTCACAAGGAGGTCAGAGTTGATGCTGTCATGATAATCTACACGGATTAACTCCTCCACATCAAATGCAAACCCTCATGTTCAGCTAGGGAGCAGATCATGGAAAGGGTACAGTTGAGTGGGTGAAGCCCAATAGGACGGTGTGAGTGGACTCAGGGAGGGAACATCATCTCCAGAACTGTGGAACACCATACGAGTAAGTACAGCTCTCTTGAACTAAAGCACCTCATTCAGTACTCTTTGCCTCTGGTAGGGAATATAGTTAGGGAGTGTCTTATTTAATTATTTCAAATAAAGTCATATATTATCAAGTGTTATTAAATGTGCATTAATGGTTCCTTGTCGTAGCAATATTGGGCCTACCGTCTCTTTTTACCCTAGTGACCTAGTGTCCGTAATTATCTAGTACTCCTCCCCCCGTCCGTCCCTTGTTGAGGCGTTAGTATTGGGTGTGTCCCGCCTTATTCTTGTGTACTCTATAGTTCCCAAGTGGTCAGGATTATTCGAGTGACAGTCCAGGATCCTTGTACCATTCAATTGTCCCCTACACCTGTCCTGGTAGGTTTTTACCATCTGCAAGGCCTACGAATCTCACTCCGGTCCTCTGTCCGGTAACTCAGGGTGGTGGCAGCGTCACTCTGTAACTCATATGAAGACTGTGACTACTAATATTTCTATCTTTCTCTCCCTCGCTCTGCCTCACTATCTATCAATCTATATCTCTCTATATATTTGTGTGTGTGTGTGTCTCTCTGTCTGTCTACTGGTTTACGTCCTCGTATGACAGCCCGAGTGTTAAACATCTTACGTGATCGGTAGAGCATCCATTATTACCATAGAAAGAGCAGAGATTGCAAGGATATTTCAGTGGTAGTAGCAGGTTGCGCGATCGAGATATTACAACACGAGTAGATCAGTGGATGGATACAGATAAATATTGAGATGGATAGAGTAGACATGAGAGAGGGAGACCCAGGAAATGTTGGGTAACACACCTAGTATACTATAAACCCAGAGTTAGGGGTTTCCCTTAATTTGTCAAGCCATAAGGTTAGACAAGACATTTACTGCATTTACTAATTTCACTGAACTCAACCTTCCTCTACCCTCGAATACCATATGGTTTATGCTGGAGTAGACATGGTAAGTTAAAGTAGGGATTGAGTATAATTTTAGTTAGTTTTCATTTTCCAAAATTTGTTCATCTTGCAAAAACTAGAGACTACTAGGTTACTGTATAGGAAGTTTTTTTTTTTTTTTACATTTTAATTGTGATGAGTTATGAGATCACAATCATACCAAAGTCTGGTATGATATGTAATTATACAAATATTAAGATTTTGTCTGGGTAATGCAGATAGAACTACAGTAATGGCTGAACACTCCAGACTTGAAAGAGGAAAATGCCTTGCACGGTTTAACTTTTACATGACAAAGTAGCAAAATGAAATTGACATCAGTAAAAACATTATGGATAGAAAAAATATATTCTTTTAACTCTCCTGTACTAATGTGGTTCATAGGATTAAATTTTATGTACAAAATTTAACATTTTTCTGAACTTGTGCGCACAATATAAAACAAGAAAATTACTAAAACAAGTTCCAAGTTTATTAAATTGGAATAAAAATTTCTGCTAATTGAAAAGCTAAACTATCATGGATACAAACATAAAATTTAAATATTACTCTTGCTTTAAAAATAAACCTAAATTACATATTCTTTAGGAACAAAAAGATACACACAAATTAAGTTTACTTTTCAGCCCTAACAACTCTAACTTTCTCATTTTCAAAAATTAGGTCAGCACGGGAGGGATAGATCACACGCAATGCTCCAGTTTCGTCCTCGACACGAACTTGTTGGACAATTAACACCATCTTGCCTTCAGCACTTTTTTCAGGACTGATTCCAATTTGTAAGGCAGAAAGCACCAATGCATCCATGACTTCCTTTGCCTTTGGCAATGATTTACTGCTTGTCACTTCTACGAATACACTTGCCGTCTCTTGTGTTATCTGCAAATGTAAAGGATTTTTTTTTTATATTTTCAAGGCATGTAGTGTCAGTGTCAATTCCAATCCACCTGAAATGCATTCAGTGAAGACTATCTTTGAGAAATGGAGCTATATAAAGAAAGGCCTGAAGATTTCAAGCACAACTCACAGAGATTCACTTGGGGACAGCTGAACATCTTGCAAAGGCAAATTTATTGACCACTCAAAATTTGGATGGAAGCTAGAGAAACCATTCACAATAACATTCAAATATCCAATAGATTCACCCCTAAAAAGCTAGTGTACAACCCCAAAATGGGAGTGACCTGGTGCAACTACCCATGTTCAGGTAATGAACTGTAGCACAATCAGAGAGAAGCTAAAGAGCCAAGCCACACAGTAGCTGGTGGTGCCAAATTTTGTTTAATACTGTGATATGAGCAGGTCACAAGCAAAGATACGATAGCACCTGACAAGAATGGTGTGCACTGGAAATGAAGTCCCACCAAGGTTCAACATATTTAGCTCAAGCAACAGAGGAAGATTGAGAAGCCACTCTAGATTCCAATGAAATACAGTTCCTGCTCAAAACAATTGACATGCAAAGGTATCAGAACCACGGAATGATCAGCTAATGCGACTAGTGCAAATCTGACCAAGGCAGCATGGTTCAAACTTCTGTATGAGTCACATCAGAACCAACACTGCTAACTACAGGTCTCTCCGGTTGTCAAGTCCCAAAGCACTACCTGGAGCAAGAGGATTGTTCTAAAATCCTTAGTAGTAGTAAAGCTTTGGTGGTTAAGAGTTTGTTGACAGTGACAAAAAAAAATACCATGAAACAGTTAAAAGGTAAGAAAGGTTCTTATCAGGAGAAAGCGCTAAGCCATTACAAAACGGTTAAAAGTGAACAAGGAATCAAGACATGCTAGGTGACTATCATTCATGAAACAGTGCATTGAAGCACGACCCTCCAATGCTTTTTATCTAGGCAACCATGGAGTATTTGAATACGACATTAATGTGCAAGGTAACAATGGCGTGCTGTATTGTATTTCATTTGATTTGGAGAAAGTACTCTACTTTGTTTTCGTGGCAGATCGCTGCATCTCTGCTGGCACCAATCGTCAGCCATTTTTTTTTTTTTACAAATAATGTTGCATTTAATGTGTCAACACTTGTCAGTCTATATTAATTATGCTACATCTAGATGTAAACAAAAAGGAAATTTTTTATTTTCTATGATTTTCATTTTAGCATGCATGCTAGGGAAAACAAAATTCAATTTGACTTTTTTTGTACTGGTGGTTGCAGATTGCTTGCAACTGGCTGAAAACCAGCAACCTTAACCTAGTGCTTAATTCCAAACAGAGACTTTCCAGACACCATCACACAAAATACAGGACTTATTATTTTTACTTAAGGAATATTTACCAGGAATACCTAATAAATATTTTTTTTACCTTAGTGTTTTCTGAATTGGTAATTGGAGGAAGGGACACCACCTTTCCAGTTGCATCCACAAGACATGGCCAGATGCTCCACTGCTCGACTAAGTGAAGAAATCTGTAAAAATACTTCAGACATTATAGCCATAGTCATGTCAAATGATTGTCATTATGTTCAAGACACTACCTTTTTCATAGTAAACATCCAATTAGCTTGTGTACACTTTTATAAATTAAAAACTACTGACATAAGGATGAAAATGTTGAAATTTAAGTCAATAATTAAATTACAATCATCTATCTGAAAGGAGTACCTTGCACAAACTTTCACATTACTGTACAGTAGTTACATTCATAAAAACCCAGCGTTGAATGTAATGAAATGCAGATTTCTTGCAAGGCTCTGTGGCTCCTTGAAGATGTACAATGAGATGGTTTCCATTCATCAGGTTGCATCAGCTGTCGAGTTCTTAGGCCTAACGAGAACCAGATCTTACTCCCACCCCCCAAGCAATTGGGCTAGCAGGTAGAGCAACGGTCTCGCTTCATGCAAGTCGGCGTTCAATCCCTGACTGTCCAAGTGGTTGGGCACCATTTCTTTCCCCCCCCGTCCCATACCAAATCCTTATCCTGATCCCTTCCAAGTGCCATATAGTCATAATGGCTTAGCGCTTTCTCTTGATAGTTCCTCTCCTCCCCCTCCCCCCAACCCCCTCGCAAAAGGCGCAGGAAGCGGTGTAATTTTTTATTTCTCCACCTCGCCAGGGAACGCACCCAGAAAGTCAGCAAGCCAAAACAAACCACTGCTGGGTTGGAGAGAGACCAGAGCCTCACAATCTGCCTATTGAACTTCCCAACTATTTAAACATGATAGAAACTAGCATGAGATCATTTGCCCCATCTTCCCCACCCTTTGGAGTAAGGGGCTCACCCTCTCCAGGGGTCTTGAGTTGCCAGGTCTGGAGCAGATGCATAAACAAGACCCCCTCTGACTACCTGTAGGCCATCGGGGCTCACACAGATATACACATTTTATTACATTCAGTGTTGGCTTTCTGGGGAGACCCCTTGTAGCTCCCTAAAGCTAGGAGAAGGAAGAACATGTGGGAACTTAACAGGGAGGAGGGAAACCACAGGATTTAGGATGTAGAAGAGACTTTCATTCACAAGAGAGAACCCTAGGCCACACAAAAATGCTAAGGCCCAGGAACACTCGCCATATATCAGGCAGCCAAAACCCCCGTGCCCAAATTAAACAAAGAAATGAAAGCGGCATATATTCTAAACATCATGCACATGAAGGTAGACAGCATTGACAGCATTGCAGACAACCCATGAAATAGGAGCCTTGGAACAGGGAAACAGGATCAACCCATAAAACATCCACTGAAGCAGAATAGGTGGCATGAAAGTAGCAGCAGAGAACCGCCACCAGACACAGCAAATGATGCACCCCCACCAACCAAGTGTCCAATAACCATAGGACGCCTCATGAATCTGACTCATTCCTTGCCAGAAAAGGAGCTAACTGCAAGCAAACAAAACTCCCACCATGGCCAAGAGAACAGAAACCACACCGCCTAAGCAGAGAATGAAGCGCTCTCACCCCAAAACCAGAGGCAAGGGACACCAAACAAAAGGCCTTGGAAAAAGAATCGCGTACCAGAGTAAATGAGAAGAAAACGAGAGCACAGTCCAAAGTCTGGGCAAGCTCAGGTGCTGCATGAGCAGGTCAGAGGTGAACAACGCATGAGGCAGACAAAAAACAGTACCGAGGTAGTGTTGACACTGAATGCAAGCTGCAGATATGTGGAAAAATGCTAACATGGTTCCAATCTACAAAAGTGGCAGCATGGAAGCTGCAGCACCCTCTTAATTATAGACCTGTATCATTGACAAGTGTAATAGTAAAAATATTGAAAAATAGCTAAAACCAAATACACTGTAGGTAGTACACTTCAGAAAGAAACGATATAACAAGAGACACAGTATGGTTTTCGATCAGGAAGATCCTATGTGACCTCTGGACCCCTATGGTGAGCCCTGGAACAAAATGGTCATTCAGAATGTGGGGCACGAGATGCACCGGTGCAGACTCAAAAGGTCAAGAATGGAGTGGAGGTCTGCCTTTAACCGGTTCCCATTTATGAACCGGTTAAGGGTGGGGAAAAACCCACAAAAGAGATGCCGTCGTCTTGACCAAGCCAGAAGCCATCCACTCCAAGATGACTCGATGCAGGGAAGAGGAAGAAGCCTACCTGAACCCAAGACCCAAACCCTCGGAGGGGGTAGGAACTGACCAACTACACCACAGGCTGCATGAAATGACCTGAAAAGCTCACAAATCATGCGATCAAGATCTGCTAAGCTGGGCGAGTTCAATACCCCCCCCCCCACCAAAGGGACAAACTAGGAAAAGGCTAGCACAAACCACAAGAAACTAGTGCCATCCATGAAGAGTGAGCATAATGCCGACCAGAAGAAGAAGGACTGGCTAGAAGTGCATGCGACCCAGAACCTGGCTCTACAGAAGGCCTAGCTCGACCCACAGCATGTGACGCCCCAACTGCCTCCAAGAACAAGACCGAAACCTGAGAACATAGGAGGTCCAAGATAGGCCTACAAGCAGTGGTCACAGAGGAAAGAAACTGCAAAGCCTCTTCAGGAAAAAGGAGAGTAGAGAATGGTATCATAAACAAGAGCCTGGGCCCAGGCCGAATTGAAAGACTGGGCCAACACGCCAGGCAGACGACAAAGAATGTGGCCACTACCTGGAGCACAAGAGCATACAGCTTGGAAAGAACAGCCAGTGCAGATAAGCAGAGGCCAAAACTCCCCACACTAGGCCCTGAGCCAAGCACCTCAATGTCGTTCAGGATTGAACGCCTCAACGTCTGTATAGAACTCAAAGATGGCCAGAAACCACACGACAGAACCCAAATATTTGAACGGGCACGAAGGTCATCTGCCAAAAGCCTTGCTGGCTATAAAGGAACCAGGGCATGCAGCTGCACAAGGGCCACATTTAACTTCATGTTATTGTAGTATATGTAAAGAGTGTTTCTGGCAATTTTTTATTTAGTTTTATCCAACAACATAGGTGCTATAGGGGTCTGGTTTCTTTGTCACATGTGGCTGAGAACGGAAAACCAGCAGAGATTGTGACCTTATCCTATTGCACACATGGGTGCAATGAGTTCAGACTTGTTTACTGATAATTATAATGAGTACAGGTTTTTGAAGAAAGTACATGCTTGTGTAAAGAACATCAGTTAGTGGTGCTGGAGAAGAAAGTTTGGCAAGTGGTTCACCTTGTTGTGACTATGGAAAGAGACTGGGCTCCAAAATCCCATCTCATAGCCACAGAGTGCTATGAGATGCATTTATAATATACAATTCTTTGTGTTGTTTTCCACATTATAATACTAAAAGTTACTTTATGTGCCAAAGATCAATAATAAATGTTAGAAGTCTGATGTTACTGTACAAAGGTACTCGACTAATGAATGAAACCACTGAACACAAAACAAAAAAATATATGTAGAGTATGCAGTATATATATTTTGTGATGATAACTACTACCGATATTTCACTACTAGGAATACAATACCTAACTACAGTGGCACCTCGACTTACGATTGCCCCGATTTACGATAATTTCGAGTTACGATGCAAATTTAATAGAAAAATACGACTCGATATACAATGGTGTTGTTGACTAATGATATTTGTTGGTACACGTTCGGGTCGACCGAGAGCACGGTTCCCGTTCACGTTGGCCAACCTCTTTCAGTTTACTACAGCTACCCGCTTAGTGATGATCACACCTATAAGAAATTCCATTTTTGTGGTGATTTTTTGCTTTTTGAACATAACAGTAATTATTATATATCACACCATGGGTCCCAAGAAAGTCAGTGGTAAGGTTCAACACATGAAAACCCATGTAAGAATCACCATAGAGCAAAAACAAGAAATCATTCATAGATATGAAGATGGTGTGTAGGTTGTTGAACTAGCTAGGCAGTACAACAGATCTCAGTCAACGGTATCCACCATGCTGGCTAAGAAAAAGGACATTACGAGTGCTAAAGTGGCAAGAGGCGTATCAATAATCACGAAACATAGAACACAAATACTTGAGGAAGTTGAACAGTTGATATTAATTTTGATGACTATGTATGTAGTGAAGACTATGATGTAGACTATGGTGTAGACTATGGGAAGAAATGCAAACTTTTGTTGAAACGACTCACCCAGAGCAAGTTGTAGTAGGCCGTTGCCTTAACCTATTCAATTACACTGATGCATCACTATAGACAAATGTTAAAACGAAGGGAAAAACAAGTGTCTCTTGACAAATTTTTAGAGACAAACAAGTAGTGAACCACAACCAGATCCTAGTGGTATGCAAGCAAAATGTAAGAGTGTGTGTACCCTAGAGGTAACATCACTGCCTGATGTGAAGGGGACTTCCCTTCCAAACAGTAATAGCTCTCCTCCTCCTCCCCCCTCATCATCTTCCATACACCATCAAGGGTCCTCTATAAAGGTAAGATACACGTATGTACTGTATTTTAGAAAAAACAATTGTATTCAGTATAAAATGTATTTGTAAGTTAATATTTTGGAGGGTGAGGAACGGATTAATTCAATTCCTTTTATTTCTTATGGGAAAAATCGCTTCGACTTACGATATTTCGACTTACGATCCGTCTCTGGGAACGGATTACCATCTTAAGTCGAAGCCCCACTGTACTGAAATTTACTGCATTACATACCACACTTCTGTCCATCTTCCAAATGTCTCATGCATTACTGGATAGTTTGCTAGCGTGATAAATACAGTAATTATCATTGGATAATTAGTACTAATTCAGCACATTATGCAACTACAACATACACACCTGTATAGACCTGGAACAGAATTCTTCTTTTGCTGCTTTCTTTGTAACTCTGCTTCCTGTTTCAGTCCCTTATATAATTCCTTGGCTGACACCTCTTTGCCCCTCACCAATGGATGAATACGAATTTCTTCTGGAGATTCAGCAATGTATTTGATGGGGCCCGTTAATTTAGCCAAGTCATGTGTTGCAATTGTGGCGACCATTCTCTTCTCACACAAACCATCGTGCAGTTTTGTCTTTTAAGAAAAAAGATTAAGAAAATTAATACAGTAATATACAATAAGATAAGCTGCCAGATAAGCAAGAGAATTTGATCACAAAGCCTAAATAATCATAACTGTAAGGAAGAAAGAGTTGCTGCATAAATACTATACTATTGATCAAGGAGCCTAAAGAGCCAAAGCTGTCGTTACAGTATGAGCTGTGGATGAACAGCAGACTGAGGTTATTTATTACTTTTATATAGACCTCATACTCATAGTTTAGGCAGTGGCAGAAAAGTTAAGTCACATAATGAGTTTAGGAACTCAAACCCAATGTTCTTCAAGCTAACCAGTTTATATTTTTGGTGAACTACTTACAGTTTTCAATTGCTTCAAATTGGTCATCAAGTTTAATTACAGTGCTATGGTTTATATTACAGTGTTTTCTGTATGGTTAATACAGTGCCAAAGTTCAAGAGACTTTCAGGAAATACAAGCTTAAAGATAGTGTTTTTCTGATCTACAATAGGTAAACATGGGATACTTAGCTAGGACTTTGGATAATACACGTGTCATCTTCATTACATACTGTACTTGGACATTTCATTAACCACCGTGCTGCGCGGAGTTTATTGAGAAATTCCCCCGGTGCGCATGAAATGAAGTGTTCCCAAAAATTCTTTTTTCTTCGTAAAATGATAAATTCCCTTCCCTGAACATGTCTATGTAAAAATAAATACCGAATTCCACTTACTTTGGCTGTAGGGACGTGGACAAAGTGCGTTGTGACGTCATCAGGGTCTGGTCGCCCGTGCGTGACTCGCCCAGACACGGTCGCGCGGGCCATTCAAGCACCGGGTGTTGCCACAAATATATTTTCAATTATTTGTTTTATGTATTTCCAATGCGGTTTTATTTGTTTTTTATCGTATATGATGCATATTTGTGTCCTTTATAATATGCATACAGTAGAACGTTCATAATGTTCCATGGAACTGTGATACATGTGTCAGTAGTGTGTCCACAATAAATGTTTATTGTCGCAATATTACCTGTTAAAAATTCACTAAAATTACAATATTTACAGTTTCACACACTATTTTCACAGTAACACACTGTATTACACACTCAGTACTTCGGAAGTGAGTAATAATCAACGAAGTAGCCCATGGTACACAGCGCGACTTCGCTCAGTGCACCAGGTACAGATAAATTTTCGCTGCTTGTTTCTTCATTCTGTGTGCTTGCAAATAACGCACTCACATACACCCTTGGCTTTAGTACTTGTAGGTTGTATGTAACCAAGCTTGTAAAGCATAAGGTAGTATTGAAAAGATTATAGGAAAAGATCAATTTGTAAGATAGTCTTGAAAAGATCGCTTTGTATGGTCCCACACAGAAAGAGATTCAGCATACGTAAAGAGTGTCCGTCAGTCAGGAAGAGATTCAGCTAGCTTCAAGAGTGTCCATCTGTCAGGAAGAGATTCAACTAGACTCAAGAGTGTCCGTCAGTTGAGAAGAGATTCAGGCATTCTTGAAAATATCTATGGAAAACACCAAAATGGAAGCCGCTAATACTGTTCATCTATGCCATTTGTATCAGATGCATCATCACTGAACGCAAAAAATGATTCATCTAAGTATCATCTAAATAAATAGCATAGAATTGCAAAGATGACGCTCAGAGCTGCAACTGGATACGCTCCCTGTATCGTCCTCATTAGGTGCTGTATCACTTGCATCCGACCTTTGTGTTAGGTCCTTATTGCGCCTGGCTTCCCCAACATTATGACCCTTATGTTCTTCAAACAATAAGGTTTGAATTTCACTGACAGAGCATTATCTTCAACACCGCGTCGGACAGGTGTTTGGGAGCCAGAGGCGCGTGCGCCACCCATGGTTGCTCATTCAGTACTAACCCAGCCAGCAGCCCCAGGGCATTCTGGGATTTTTTCCAAGATGGCTGCCTCTCACTGGAGGTCCTAAGAGTCCATTTCGTACACAACCAAGCTCGTACACATTTAGAATTGGTTACGAAAAATCGAAAAGAGTTTTCTCGGTTGGCGCAGTTTCCCGCCGACCGAGAAAACTCGGTTGGCGCAGTTAAGTGGTTAAGGGGGTATCCGAGAGTTAGGCAACTGTGTGTTGTGGGTTGCATCTTGTGAAAGA
>WNGS01004946.1:12791190-12815896 GCA_020271785.1 Procambarus virginalis
TGCTGGAGATAGTGTCATCTCTAAATTCTTGGATTATTCAACATTCAAATACTTATGCTGTAGGTTATGTAAAAAGTTTTACAAACAAATTTAATTGGATCATAAACTATATACAGTGGCGCTTCGATTAACGACATTTAATCCATTCCGGCACTGAGCTCATCATGTGAAAAGCTCATCTTGCGAAACAACATCAGTAGTTGGCCTAAGGAGACCTCAATCAGTCTAAGAAATGGGTTCTTATCCCTGACAACAAGAATCATTATACACCTATGGACTCTCGGTTCAACCTAACGACAAGTGGATGTCTGGACTGAGGGCCCTCTGCTTGAGGACACCAGAACATGTGATGCAATTTTACCCACTGAGTTTTAAAAACTGCCATGAGGCATTCCTTTTCAATGGTCCAAATTGTTTGGATGTCTGACACAATCACCTAAGGTCACAGGGAAGTTTATAAATTTTTCCATTTTGTGGCTAGTCCTTCGACAGAGATGGTATCCGGCACTAGCTTGGCTGAGAGGTGGCTTGGATTGGAGGATCTTGGTGAGCTCCTGGTGTGCCCTCGGAGTACGGTGGGTAGCTGGCTCCAGCTCTCCCAGAGGTCACTGGAAGACATTTTTGCATATTTGCCCATTTGGGTACAAGTTTAGGAGGGAACTTTTCATCTCTACTTCAACTTTGTTTGGCTGCCCAGTAAATAAAATAAATAAATAAATGTTTATTCATACGTACAGTACATACATACATACTGTATGTATGTACAGGTAAAGTACATAAATACAAGAGGTTATACAAAAATTGATAGATTTATAGATAGAGCTAGCACATACAATGCCTAAAGCCACTATTACGCAAAGCGTTTCAAAAAAAGCAGGAAAAAACATTAAAGACTAAAACTTAATACTAATTGAGATTAAAGTATAAAATGTGTTGAGAACAAATAAAAATAAAAAAGGGGGGAACATGGCAGAAAAAGCAGCACAAACACAATTATGTTGACAAACAGCGGTTTAAAAAACAGACATGGGTTGACAATATAGGGGTAAGGTAGGTTATAGGGAATTTATTAGGTAGTGCTTAGTTTTTATCTTAAACTGGTTGAGGTACAGTCTTTAACATGATTGGGAAGGTCATTCCACATTCTAGGTCCCTTGATTTGTAGAGCATTTCTAGTTTGATTAAGTCGTACTCTTGGAATATCAAAACGGTATTTGTTTCTGGTGTGGTGCTCATGGTGTTTTCTTTGAGAGGTGGGGAGGAGGGGGGGGACAGTGCTTGCCTCCTTGAAGGACTCTTCGGGGCCCCTATACTTCTGCCTGCAATGTGTTTATTTGCCTGAAGCCATATTTGTTTCCACCAGCAGGCGACGTGAATATTGCTATAAGGCTTTGTGTTTTGCCCTTCAAGGGAACACCAGGGCACATGCCATTGTGGCCCCTAAATCACTATGTATGCTAGTAACTTTCCAAGAATGTAAAATCATCATTGCTATGTACTCTCTTAACTCCACCCCAATGTACCTTTTTGTATATAAATAAATAAATCAATCAACATTGTCTTGCTATCCAGACCACCATGACAGTAACCTAATGTTTTATATTTAATTAATACCTTGTATTAATTAAATATGACACTTCTTGTATTTTGGCTATCAATATAACAAAATAAAATACACGATAACATAAATCTACAAATCGGCAAAAAATCTTACTAAATAAGCGTGCCAATGTCCGCAGCTGACACCACCACTATTGTAAACAAATAAAGTAGAGACTGGAGAGGGAGCTCGTATAAACTCTTGTGTTATGTTCGACAAATACAATTATTGTTTCATATAACATTATTATAATTAACTAACGGGAATATAACTCATTTGTATTTTATTAATATTTGGTATCAACGAGAGCGGCTGGCTCTGTTATAATAGGTAATAGCCCCGCGTAACACTGCACGTTCATACCTAATGAAATCTTCCGTATTATGGCACTTAAATAACTTCTTTAAATATTTGTACTCACGAAAATCATATGGTTGAAAAATCTAAAGTAGAAAAATAAGTTAAACAAAAGCTGGGATATAATTTTTTCAGCCCCTATTGATTAGTTCATTTTTGAACCACAGAAGACCACTGAATTTTACCTGAATTTACCTGAGGGCCATTATATCTCTATTGGAATCTACTTAGACAGATAATCAGCGGCTTGTCAAAGGCCGCTGAGGATTTCAAATCCTTTGTTCCTGAGGAATTTTTCCAAGTGGATTTTGAAAGGCAGTAATTATATGTAAATATATTTATTATATTAATAATTATATAATTATTATTAATTATGTCTTGGCATTTACAGCTTCCGCGGATGCAGGCTGTTCCTTAATTGGATTTTTACCTACATTTATGGAAATTCCACTATAGGCAGCCGGTGGCTTGTCAAAGTTTTTTTTTTCGTTAAAAGCTTAGGTACACACGACAATGTTGATTGATTGATTGATAAAGATTAAGCCACCCAAGAGATGGCACGGGCATGAATAGCCCGTAAGTGATGGCCCTTTTGAGCCATTACCAGTATCAAGAGATGATACTGGAGATCTGGGGAGGCGCAACTGCACCCTGCGTGACGGGAGATGTCTCCCGGACCAAATGGTGACCAAATGATCCACGACAATGTGCTGTTGCCCTATTCTAAATGAAGGAGTGCGGAGTATGGATCAAGAGACAGCTAATATGAGTTCATCTATAACACCCCCCCACCTCCCCATCTCACAGGATAGTTAATCATACATGGAATCAAAAGGAAACATGAGATGGAAGTCTAAGTCTACTAGCCTGTACTAGCAAACTCTGGGTAGAGCACGTGAATATATTCGAATTGTTGTGAGGGAATATGAAGCAGTTATAGAGCTCACACGTTTTAGAGCTAGGCGGTTTTTAGCTCGACTTTTTTTTTAAACTGAGTTTTTAGAGCTCACAATTTTAGAGCTGGACGTAGAGCAACGGTCTCGCTTCATGCAGGTCGGCATTCAATCCCCGACCGTGCAAGTGGTTGGGCGCCATTCCTTCCCCTCCGTCCCATCCCAAATCCTTATCCTGACCAAGTGCCAAATAGTCGTAATGATTAGTACGCTCCCCTGATAGTTCCCTTCCCTTCATACCAATATGGTCTGAAATCATTGCTATCAGGGAGGGCAGTGGTATATATATAGTGTGTCCCAGCTCTTGTGCCACACCATCTGGTCACCATTTGGTCCGGGAGACATCTCCCGTCACGCAGGGTGCAGTCGCACCTCCACAGATCTCCAGTATCAGCTCTTGATACTGGTAATGGCTCAAAAGGGCCACCACTTACGGGCTATTCATGCCCGTGCCACCTTTTGGGTGGTCTAATCTTTATCAATCATCAATCATCTTGTTCACATAGTTTACAATCACAGGTCTCACCGCTGCCATATTCATTACCTGCAGCCGCCTGCCATAATTCAAGGCAAATTTCAATATAGTAATTCAAATTAACCATCGCTATTCTAACGTGATTCTAAGACTTAGAATGTCACACTGTCTTGCGGATTTTGTGTTGTTGTTGTTGTTATAGATTCAGCTACTCGGAACAAGTTCCAAGTAGCACGGGCTATGGTGAGCCCGTAACTTACCTGGCACAGGAGCGGGGCAAGTAGCACGGGCTATGGTGAGCCCGTAACTTACCTGGCACAGGAGCGGGGCAAGTAGCACGGGCTATGGTGAGCCCGTAACTTACCTGGCACAGGAGCTGGGCAAGAAGCACGGGCTATGGTTAGCCTCGTGGACAGGAGATGTCTCCCGTGGGATTTTGTGTGTTGTCCTTATATATATATATAGCTCTCGGGTCTAAACATATGATAATTCTTTATGCTCATGCTTCCTGCCCTTGTGAATGTCAGTGACTGCTCTTCTGTCAGCTATATAGTTCATAAAATAGTGTAGTATTGACAAAAGACATTTGAATACCAACAGGCAAATATATTTATTGTCGGAAAATACTATTATGTTTGTGTCAATAAATATTCTGGGGAAGTCCTTTATTAATAATAAAAGTAAATATATAATTTTTTAAATTATTCATGATTATTAAGTTCAAGTTCAAGTATGTTTATTGATACAAGAAAAAAATACATCTCAAAGGGATAGAGTAGCTTAGGCTATTTCTACCGCCTCATGATTATTAAATATATTCATTATTACAATGAATTATAGTGTGCTGAAGGTATGAGAAGGTACTTCAAGATGGCGGTAAGTCCCCTGAGCACAGATATTAACCCCACTCCGCCCCCTGTAGCTCAGTGCCAGCTGACGTCCGGGGCCCTGACGGCGTGCCGGGGACGGGACCGTCTGAACACAGTTATATACCCGTCAGAAACTGTGAGAACCGTCCGTACATGAAAGAAAGATTATTCAAGCGTTGTGGTCTTATCAGAGAGGCTGAAGTGAAGCAGTGTAGGTATAGTGATCAGTGAAGAGCGGGCAGGGATGGGATGCCCTCCCAGCTCATCTACCGTACTTGGTGACATCTTACGAGAAATATGAAGCAAGAAACAACAAGACTCGTATATCCAAGTGTGAATATAAGTAACAACGAGCAGACACACTTAGATTATGATGCTCCATCAAGAAGACGTGAACTAGGCCGAGGGTTGTGGAGAGACACTTGTCAATGGGGTTGTGTTTTGCCATTAATTACACTTGTAATTACCTCTTGCCAACCACACTGTACAGGAGACTATATATATTCCTAGTGGCTTAGCACTGTCTGCTAATAATTACATTGCCTTACGGTACAGACAGAAGTGTCAGAAGTGACAGAATTAAACGATTCTTCATGGGGGTCATATTCCAGGGACCATAGGATTAAGGACCTGCCCGAAACGCTTCATGTACTAGTGGCTGTACAAGAATGTAACAACTCTTGTATATATAAATAAAAAGAAGTGCCTAGTTGTGGCAACAGTCGTGTTTTGTTAATACCCCGAGTCGTTAATACCCTCCAATATATTAATAATATAATGTATTAAAGTTACCACACTTGCAGCTCAATAAGACACATCTATGGCAACTGAAAAGCCAATAAAATTGGCAGAATGAATTTACAGTTTAAACTAGGAACACTTCTCTGGTTTAAACGTGGAAGATTGTGGGAGCCGGGTGTCTCGGTGAGACATTTGTGCCTACGCTCCGGTGAGAGACATTTGTGCCTACGCTCCGGTGAGAGACATTTGTGCCTACGCTCCGGTGAGAGACATTTGTGCCTACGCTCCGGTGAGAGACATTTGTGCCTACGCTCTGGTGAGAGACCCTCTCAACCCACCCCCAAGTCTTCACCACCCTGGGACATAATGTTTTTTGGAACTGATGACTTTTCTCTGCAAAGTTTAAGTGCCCTCCACCGGGAGCAGCAAACGAGGTGAATATAGGGTGGTGTTCAATGGGTATTAATTCCCTGCAATATCATCACTATGTCATGGTAATATGTTATAATTTGCAACTTGTTCTCTTGGCATTTAAGCTATGTGATATAGAATGTAGGTTAGTCTATTGCTGGTGGATTTTTTATGATGTTTTGAACCTAATTTTTATGTTAAGGAGCAATGCAGCAGGCCCATTGGTTCATACTAGAAGGGTATAGATTTAAACCCACCCTTCTCGCCCATATATCTAATCTATCCAATCTACTGTATTCTCAAAACCTCTTAAACAGTTTGTCTAAATCATGCTAGCTAACATTTTTGCTAATTTTATAACCGTATTTTTAAACCATTACTTGCTTGTATCCCTCATAAAATGAAATACAGTAAAACATATTCTACTGTATTCTACATATTCATCACGGAGCAGTCTCCGTGGCGTAGTGGTTAAGACGCTCGTCTGGCGTTTCGCGAACGCTTTGTCCTGGGTTCGTATCCTTGCTGGGGAGGATTTACTGGGTGCAAATCCTTAACTGTAGCCTCTGTTAAGGATTTGGTTACAACCAGGTACCCAACAGTAAAATGGGTACCTGGTTGTTAAAAAATTTTTTGTGGGGTCATTTTCCAGGGAACATAGGATTAAGGACTTGCCTGAAATGCTACGAGTACTAGTGGCTGTACAAGAATGTAAGAACTCTTGTATATATAAATAAATAAATATTAATTCATTGTGTCAGGGGGACTGGCAGCCAGAGTGTATTCAAACACGTTTGGCATTTATCAAGGGGTCCCCTCCCCAACCCCCAGGGTCGAATTGCTGACCTTGCCCAGGATTCAACCCCATAACTAGCTGATTAACTCTTGAGTAACTACTTGCTACTAGGTGAAGAGAGGCATTTGGTGAAAGGAAATGTGCCCAACCATTTTTGTCCCACCCAGGATTCGAACCCGGAATTCTTGATTGTGTGTCGAGAACAAACCCGACTGTACTACCGGGACTCTAAATATTGTAGTATGGTTGTACAGAATTTTGACCTATTATGAAATAAAATGTTGAAAATTATATACGAATGAAAAAATATAGCCTGTGCATAATGCCCATCTTATGAAATGATTATGTTGCATAGTATGACATTGTATGAGTACTGTACGGTATACAATTCTGCACACTGACAATTTATAGTGTGTGTTTTACGTATAGATTAACTGTTTTGTACTAGCACCAATGTTTTTGTCTTGGTCTGCTGGACACCTGCTTGATGGGGTTCTGGGAGTTGTTCTACTCCCCAAACCCGGCCCGAGGCCAGGCTTGACTTGTAAAGGTCTCAAACAATCTTTGAGTTCTCAAGTTTGAGTTCTCAAGTTTCATAGTTAAATTTTCCAAGGTGATATAATACAATACAGTGGAAACTCGATTCAACAAACCTTGATTGGGCAAATCTCCGGATGGAGCACACATTTTCCATGTAGGATTTACACACTCAGTTCAACGAATAAGATACATGTGATGTGTGGATTTGTTTAGAATGTTGGGACTGAGAGCACAGATGGAGGCAACATTACGAGAAAAAGTTGGGGGATTAGGAAAGCCATGGAGCATATATAAAACCAAATTCTATGATTCTTTTTTATTTCCAGTTGCAGAGGTTTCCTTTCAGTAAAATATAGGCTCTTTTCCTTAGAAAATTAGATTTCAAGGTTTGAGCATGGGAAATATGCTAGATGTGATTCAATCTCTTTACAGACAGGCTATCATGGTAGTTGTCCTTCATATGACACATTGAAACTAAAGTTTTGCTCAGTGAAATCAGCCCATAGAGCATGGGAAATATTGAAGTATGAATTGTAACTCTTAAAGCCTACTTCTGTGCCATTAAATCTTAGTTGAAATCATACTTGGTTTGTAATTCTGCACTATGTTAGATAATGTTGCCTGAAACGCTGCGCGTACTAATGGCTTTACTAGAATGTAATCACTATGCTATGTATCCTCACATTCCCAATGTACCTTCGTGTATATATGTATATATAAATGAATAAATAAATAAATAAATAAATAAAATAAAATGTTTCAGCAGTCTGTCAGGCATTTCTCCACCAAGCTGACATTTCCTCTCTCTTACAAATACAAATATTTATTCAGGTAAAGTACATACATACAAGGTAAGATGCAAAAAGTTGATGGATTTATAGATAACTAGTACATACAATGCCTAAAGCCACTATTACGCAAAGCGTTTCGGGCAGTTCCAGTTTCTTCTGGAACGTGTAAGCTTATTTCCTAAGTCCATGGGTATCCAAACCTGCTGCAGTGTAAGTGCATTTCTGTTTTTTATTGTTCCTTTCATCAAAATAAGTGCTTCATAGTTGGCTGAATTCTTGTACCAACCTACAGATCCTGATATTGCAGGAATGTGCCCTCATCCCTTTCTCTGGCTGTGTCAAGGATTCTTTGATTTAAGGCCACATGTACATACGTTTGTCTGTTGCTGCTGTTTCAAACGCATCTTGTTTCAATGCACGCCTTTCCCAGGTTTCCATGTGATGTTTTGAACCAGCAAGCTGCTTATTTGTTTCAGATTTGCTGATGTGCGGGTGTTTGCTGCGATGACAGTTTTATCAGTCCTGTCCACAGCTATATTCAAGCTGCCATTTCTTTGTGGATGTCCTTCTGTCTTACCACACTTGGGCGTTTGGTGCCTGGGTTCCATTCTTTGCCCTGAGCCCTCCTTTCCTGCTGTTACCCATCCACAGGGAAGCTCCGTCTTCATTTTCTATTTCCAGAAAAACTAGCCAACCCTAATTGAGGAGCCATTGTAAGCAGTCTTGGGGGAGCTACCAAAGTATTCCTTCCAAAAATTAGACATTGAATATAATGAAATGCCCTTTTCTGATGGGCTCCTAATAACTCTGTTCTCTGCTTTTTTCTTTGGGGTTTTGCACAGGTAGCTCCAGAGTTGAGGGGCATCAGGCTGGCTGAGACCCGAAGCCAACCTGGGCTGCCATCTGATGTTGGTCAGATACATCACAGTTAGGGTATTTACCTGGCAGAAATGATTTTCTTTCACCTATGGTTCTGGTGGGTTTTCTTTATTTTGTGGGCAAGGTCTAATTACATTGGTTCCTGGGTTTGTTTTGAGTTGGCCAGATACTGGTCTTAACTTCCGAAAGGTGATGGATGGGTCTTGGAGTCCTGGTGTGCTAGTGATGGCTTGATAGTAGAGTTAAACTCAGCAGCTACTGCTGGCACACGATAAAAGTGCATTTCATTACATTCAATGCTTGATTTTTTGCATGTGATTGAAACATGTCTGTTTATTAGGGGACTGGATTATTATTAAGTGCTCTTATTATTATTTTAATTTTTATATTATAATTACCAGTATGAGAATTATTATTATCATTATTACACAGTACAGTATTGAGATTACATTCCAGTGGCCTTGTGGGACGATTGGATGTTGTATCGATTTCCATGAAGAAAATTATTCCCTCTGTTCGAAAATATTGCCGGAAAGAAGGTATCCCACTTCAAGACTGGCCTGTTATGGTGCCACATGGAACTTATGATGTTGGTATTGTAGCTTCATTTGGGCATCTTATCCCAGCTGCTGTCATTAAAGCATTCCCAATGTAAGTAAACATTTATATTACCAATTCTTTGTTCCTAGTTGTAACTGATTGGTGGTGATTCCCATATTAACATTGTTACATATAATTGTTAATTTTAACTCTTGGGTTGTGAATTCCACTTCACCTCGTATAAAATTCTAACTAAATTTCTCTAGTATAATCTTCATATTCCTACATTATTTTAAGTGTCTTCCTTGTCTGTTAATGTATTACTGTATTTTTTATTTTCACATCTATAATATACCATATTGTTCCTCAAGAAGCTGCTTGACGAAGTTGGTTTTTAGTGTAGTCACTTATTATGTACCCCATACCCACCTTACCTTGAGAACCTTGAGGTGCTTCCGGGGCTTAGCGTCCCCGCGGCCCGGTCATCAACCAGCCTCCTGGTTGCTGGACTGATCAACCAGGCTGTTGGACGTGGCTGCTCGCAGCCTGACGTACGAGTCACAGCCTTGTGGGCAGTGGTGAGAATGTTTACAGAGGCACATAATTAGTTCAGGAACTAAACCTCACAGTTCATTTAGTTAACGATCGTGCTGTGCAGAGCACCTTTAGGCCTCTTTAGAGTTGTGATAATTATTTTTTTTATTAGGCTATTAATGTTCTTTAATGTTTTCATCACTGTGTTTTGAAATAAAAATGGTTGAGTTTGGAAACATTTTGACATTAATTTACCTGACATTTATAAAAACAACAAAAATATGCCCATAACAATTGCGTTATGAAGTTTTTGCAGAAACCAGGTGTGCAGTGCAGTGGTTAAGCAAGTAATAATCTTGTGAAGCTAGTTACATAATTGTTAATACACACATACATCATGTGTGTGTGTATACATATATCAGTATATACATATATATACTGTATATATACTGTATATACTTACATTGTTACGTGAAGTGGGTTACTGTGGTAATATTCGGCAGGTAGTATGCCCATTCATCGTAAAATGAAAAAATAAACGCATGACCTTTGTAATGTGAAAATTAAGGAACGAGTGTAAAGGAAAAACAATTTAAAAATACAAGTTTTTTAAAACTTGTATTAAAAATTAAAAACTTGCATTAAAACTGGCAAAATCTTCATAGTGACATTTTTTGTTGTTTTTTATAAATGTTCAGGTAATGTTAAAATGTTTCCAAACTCAACCATTTTCATTTCAAAACACACTGATGAAAACATTAAAAAACATGCTTTCATGTTTCAAAAATAGCACAGCAGTACAGTGGTTAATAAAACAAAATAAGTTACTTTAACACCTGAATACAATTGTCTGTTCACTTTAAATTATAATATTTAAGAGAAAAAAATCAAAGTTAATACTTTATTTCAATTTCCATGACCTGGACACAGATACAAAACAAAAAATATAATATACAAGGGCTATACACAGTATAGTAACCAAAAACACCACAACTCCTATTGGAACACTTAAGCAATTTTACTAGGAGCGGTAGTGTGTTATTGCCACGAGCACCGAGCTTGACTAACTGTCAGGGCTTGAGTTGCCTATGAGAACACCTCCAGATATCTAGACACCTGGTGGCAGTGGTGGGTTTGCTTCACAATGATCAGCCGGCAATGAAACTAGTGAAGGCATCATCTGTAGAGGTACAAAGTTCTGAGCAATCCCACATGATCGTGTTACACAAGATGCCACACAATATTAATATAGCAATGAGTCTTAACCTAAATTTATATAATACAATAGACAATTACTGCAGAGGTAGTTACTACTCCTGCATGAGGAGGGTCATTACGTGAAAACATATATATCAAATGTATAAACTGTACATATATACTATAGTGTTTTTTATATCACAAGTGGCTTAATAAGGCCCCACAAAGCTATACAAGACAGTTTACAAAAATACTAATTCGGCTCCAACTCATCCAACTGGGATGAGCCGCATGCATGCATTTATTATCTACAGTAAGTAGAGTAATTAACACCTTAAAGCACCTAAGCCACAGCATTATCCCATCACTTTCATTTTAATGTGCAAAGTGCTTAGATTTTGCCTTCAAAATTTAAATTTTTTGCCTGCTCACTTTATATGCTACATATACAAGAATTGAAAGTCACTGCTTCTTAATTACCTCTAATCTCTTAAAAATTTGTCACATATTTCTTTATCTGCCGATGTAGACCTGACCAAATGTAAACTGTGTCAACAAAATTATTCACACACCCTCCGTCACTATGTGATGGAGTGCAAGAAGACACGTGAATTTAGAGACAATTCTATAACCAATGTTCCAACAATGTGTAAATATTTCATTCAAAATTATCTGCTACCAGAAATTTTAGCCAAATATCCCCAGTTTGCTAACTGTAGGTAGTAACTAAGTGGTTGTAACCTATCCACCGCTGCCCACTGGATGGGGGGCGGTGTGTAGGACAAACATCAATTGTGACACTAGCTCTCCACATATGTCAGTTGCTTAATTTAAAAACTGTACTTGTGGTCGCTCTCGAACCTATTGTTGATGTGACAACTTATATTGAATTTTGTAACTAGCTCATCAAGATTGTAACTTGCTTAGCTAAATGAATTGTGGGGTTCAGTCCTTGAACCCATTATGTGCCTCTGTAACCCTTTCCACTACTGCCCACGAGATGGGTATGGGGTGCATAATAAATGAACTAAACTAATCTTGCATTTACTGCTAGAAGAAACATTGGAACATTGGAATATTTCCTGTATTTTGAACTGACTAGATATTTTAAATGTCCAACATAAGGTACTTTATACTTTAAATACAGCATATGCCATTATCTCACTGCTCGCTTACTTAACCTGGTCATTCTCACAAGAGAATATAGAATGCCTTACACATAGCACTTGCTGAACCAGTTTTTGAGTAACTGCAAAGCATCACCAACATCAAAGCGGGAGCAGTGAGGGCAAATCAAGCAAAAGGAATCACTCTAAAAACTACAGAACCCAGAATGAGAAGCACTATTGCATTAGCAGGAATTGGGCATTTATAAAAGTACTGTACATGGTCTACAGAATAGAACTGTAGGTGGTTTCTTGTATTTTGCCTGCGCCTTCCAGTAGCCTCTCCTGTGTTTTGTGCACCATTAGAGCGCTATATTTTGATGTGTACGTATAAAAAATCCACTGTATCATGGTTTCAAATGCACTTTATATAAATAAAATTTATATTATTATTCTATTTCGGCTGTACAGTATATGTATATTTTCCTATGCATTCAGTGATAAAAACTGTATAGTGTACGGTATTAATATTAGGATCTCTCGTCCCAATCCATTCTTTTGCCACTCTTGCAAACATGAAAGGCAAATATTTTTCTTTAACCCAGTCATATTGAAGAGCCAAGTTTGAGTTGAGTTCATTTTGTTGGATACCATCTCAAAAGTGCAAAATAGTTTCATATTTTAAGCATACAGGTACTTTACATTTCTGTAGTAGTGTATTTATGATGCCTCATAAAAGGTTGATTGCATTATCATTGAACATAGCAGCTATAAATCATTGAAGCAATGTGGAAATTAAAATTTACATAGCTACCTTCAAAATAATAATAAATAGAATTTAACAAATGTATAATGTGCTCATCATTCTTCTATTATAAAATGAAAGTTCAATTATGGTTAATACATTCCATTGGTAAATTTTCTGCATCTAATGATGTTCCTGTACTGTTTACAGGGGCATTCTCAATGTCCATGGTTCACTCTTGCCACGATGGAGAGGAGCAGCACCGACTATTCATGCTGTTTTAAATAATGACCGAGAAACTGGAATAACAATAATGAGAATTGAACCTCGCAGGTAAGACAGGTAATGCTAAATCAGTTCATAATAACTGTTTTCTTTGTTTTAAAAAATTAGGATATAAGCATTTTAATAATTCATTGTGTTGGGAGACAGGCAACCAGTGTATATACAGTCAAATTACTGACCCTAGGATGGTCAGTAATTTGGGCAACAATAAAAACAATCAAATCATCTTACTATTAAGGATAACATGTCTGAAATCCTTGCACTGTATCCATATTTCACTTGCAGTAAGTAAATAGCCTATGAGATTAGGAAGCAAGTAGCGTACTGTATTATGAAGACTAATAATAACAAACAGCAGCTCCCCTATGACCCTGTAATATCTCCATAGCTCAATATAATTATGTATTAACAAAAAATCCACAATACAGTATGTCTGCACCCGGTGGTTGGCAGCCCAACCACTTGGACCATTGAGTACCTCACTGTGTAAAGGTTGGCATTTGATTCCTGAGGGTCCAATTAGCTGGGAATTGTTCCTTCCAACTCCTATCCAAACTCCTATCCTATCTTCAAGTTCCTTCCATGTGCTATATAGTCACACTGGCTTAGTAGTTTTTTCTGATAATTAATTACTATTGTGGTTAGCAACAAGGGTGGAACAATTGGGCAATGTACCTTCATTGTTTACTACTGTGCACTCAGTTGTAATTAGGGACCTGGATGCAAACATTTGACAGATTGTGTTCTGGGAGAATATACATAAGGTAAGGCTATAGAATGAGCTGTGGGAGAGGGGGCTCTTACTCTGTAAACATGAGTTGGAAGGCTTCTACTCTTGTATCCTCATGTTAACAGTTTGGAACACTGTTTCTGGAGGCTATCCAAGTGATTTTGCAATGTTTTCAGGCCAGATACACAAGTTACATTCAATTTGGATATGGGATAATAGAGCAGCAACTTAATTTTTGTACAACACTTGCAATGTTGTGTGGGGCACTTGCATCTTCAGTAAACACAAGTTAGGACGTTCACTTACCTTTTTATAATCTATTCCTTTTCAAGATGATATATAGATATTGCATGCCATAATTTCTTTAATAGCTGAAATTTAAATAATCTAGGCCTTCTTTTCACATTCAATGCAGTTCCATGTTGTTATAATGAACCCTGTTTATGTCCAATAGATTTGATGTGGGAAAGATGGTGAGCAAAGTTACAGTTCCCCAATAGCTGAAATTTAAATAATCTAGGCCTTCTTTTCACATTCAATGCAGTTCCATGTTGTTATAATGAACCCTGTTTATGTCCAATAGATTTGATGTGGGAAAGATAGTGAGCAAAGTTACAGTTCCCATTTCCTGGGACACAAAGAGTGGTGCATTAACCAAACATCTTGCTCATGTTGGAGCCCAGGAGCTGATATCTGTGTTGCAGAACCTAACAGAGAAATTACGAACTGCCATACCACAACTGAAGAAGGGGTTACTAAAGGTAAATTGTTTTGCTACAGTTGATTATTCTGTCATAGTGTTTAATGTATCTTGCCTCATTGTTATTAATCAATCCGTCCTCTTAAAAATAATGTCGCTTTTCGCTCGTATGCGCGCTATGGCCAAAAGTGGACGTAATTTGAAATGAAATCAACTCACAAAAGTGATGTACTGTCCCGTTTTCTGTTTGGGTCGTCCGGCTTACTCGGTAAGGTTAGAAGAGGAAACTTTCAATTAATGTTTTTCATAACGTTTTTAAACTTTATGAGAATTTTCTGCCCACCTAACCTACCAGATGACCCTTAACTTACTGTTGTTGAAAAAAAATCCCCATTTTTTTTTTTTTAATTTTCAAATTACGTCCACTTTCGGCCATACGGGCAAACAGCCAAAAGCGACGTTATTTTTAAGAGGACAGGTTGTATTAATGTAGTTAATGCTTGATATTTTATGTCTAGGGGTAAGTAAAACAGTTGCATATAATGAATATATTATTATTTAATGTTTCATTATTTCCAAGGTAAAAGCAAGATTTTTTAAAATTTTCCTTTCAGCACCTAAAATTAGTGAGGCCTCTTCTAAGATTCACTGGCATTGCTTCACATGTCATAAAATCCAAGCCATGTACAGGGCCTTTGATGACTACTTCCCATTATGGACAGTATGGCATGGTACACCAATCAAACTTAGAGATATGGTTATGCAAGAAGAATGGTCACATTCACAGTTAGATGTACAAGCACAGCAACAACGTGGAGAAGATAAAAGAGAACCACAATATATCAAGGAAGGTGAAGCTCATAGCAGTGAACTGATCAAAGAAATTATTACGAAAAACAGTGAGGAACATTTAGTGACGAGTAAACATGAAGTCATGAGTACTGCAGGGATGAGTTTAAATGAATATAACACTAGAACAGAAAACCATAATACTGAGAATGTAAAAATATGCCTTCATGGAACAGTAGCATTTGATAAGAAATTGAAAGTGCTGAGAGTCCTGTGTTTGGACGGGTGGGTAAGCTTTCGAAAAGTTGTAATAAAGGGACGCAAGCCAATGAATGCTCAAGATTTCTATAATGGTTTTATGAGTAAAATATCAAATAATGATCATAAATTTGATTAATGTTATCTTGAAACAAACGTGTGATAATTTTCATGTACAATACTTGTTAAATGCTGTACTTAAAAGATTAAATAAATAAAAAAAAATTTTGTAAATAAAATTTGGAAATGAATGAGCCCTTTACTTAAGTATATACTGCAAAACAAAGTACTTTACATATTTTAGTTTAATTTAATAATTGTATAACATTTTACCCCTCAGACCACTTGGAAATGGAAAGAGTATTCTGCACCTAGACTTACAAGTGCAACCTAAACTCGGCAGGTAGTTTCTCGGCTTGAGCTAAGCAAACACTGCAAACAGGAGTATTTGCAGTGTATAGTGCAGTGTTTGTAAGGGTGTATTACACTCTTTTGTATGAAAGCCACATTAGTAGGTAAATCAACAAGAAATATAAGATGTTAATGCAGCAGAATGCCTTTCAGCTGGACTGGTCACAATGAGGATTTCTTTATATTTTTCCTCAGGTTCCACTGTTGCTGGGGGACTTGTTACTGGTGTGATTTTTGAATTGGCAAGTGGCTTGGGAGCCCAGCACCTTTACCATCCTAGCAAGGAAAGGTGGTCCGTCTGGCTTCTTGGTGGCCTATTTAGTCTTAGTTTCAGGCTCTGTACGTGTCCAAACTTAAGCTCCACCTCTATCAGAAGATTGGTCTGGTGATGCACCTAGTTGATTTGAACTTCTCCTTGACTCTCTGCATCTGTTTTTTTTATGCGTCTCTGTCACCATATCTTTGGTGAACAGGGAGCCGAATTAATGATGTCCCACCTGCATTTGTCTTCTTGGCATCAGTATACTGTACAGTAGCTTGGTGCTTTTTTGCCACTTCCTGTCTCATCATAATTCTTCTGTCTGTTATTGTTGTCCTATCTTTGTTGATTTTCTCGACCAGTAACTTGCACCTAATATTGTGGCCTGTTTTCATTCGGCGCTGGAGGAGTGGCTGCTGCTTGCATTCATCAATACTACCTCAGCACTGTTTCAGAAGCTGTCTTGTGCATTGTTTCACCTTTAGCCTGCTTATGCACCACCTGAGCTTTTCCAGTGTCTGGATCGTGTTCTCACAGTTCTTTCTTCCCTTCTGTTTACTGTTTTCCCATTGGAAAGCTGTTACTAATACTGGTACTAATTATGGCAGTTGCAAATCTCTGAACTTTCTCTAAGTTTCTGCTTCACAAGGTGTGGGTTCCATGCTGGAGCTGCATACTCAAGTAATGGTCTTGCATAGGCAGTGTGTGGGGGGCTTGAAAGCCTCCTTACAGTAGATTCTTAAATGATATGCTTTGCTAATGATGTTATCCTGTTCACATGAACTTCTGTTGATGGGATTATGTCTGCTCCCATGTCTTGGTGTCTTAGTGTTGTAATTGCCTTCTCCTTATGATATAGTTAAATACAGGTCTCCTGTCTCCCATACCCATGTTTATTACTTTACACAAACTTGAATTAAATTCCAGTAGCCATTTATCTGTCCACTCCTGAAGTTTGTCAAGGTCTTCTTAAGTACGCTACAGTCCTTTCTGTTCTTACTCTCCTAATTAACTTTACTTGATCAGCACACATCAACATGTTAGCCTTAGTTAGAGGGTTAGAGGTTAGAGGCTTAGAGGCTAACATTGCAGAGGGCATGAACTTTGTTGTGTGCAACCTGTGAATGCCTGTAAAAACTAGGGGCCACCCCCTTTCCCAAGACACTACCTGCATGTAGGCCAGAAGCATGTGACCCTTGGCTGCACTCTGAACAAATACCTTGAGCTCAATACTACTGCATTGTTCATTTTAATTTGTGTAAATGAACAATGCAGTAGTATTGAGCTCAAGGTATTTGTTCAGAGTGCAGCCAAGGGTCACTTGCTTCTGGCCTATATGTAGGTAGTGTCTTGGGAAAGGGGTGACCCCTAGTTTTCACAGGCATTCACAGGTTGCACACAACAGAGCTCCCCCTCATAAGTATTGTATTCATGTCATTTCAGAATATTTAGGAGAAAAGTGTAATCTCTAGAACTTGCCCTGAACTGGGGGTCCAAACCTGGACCTTTAAGTAATCAGCAAGTATATTCCTGACTTCATTGTCCCTTCTTCATCCTTACTTCAGGTATTTTGTAGGATTTATTATTTTGTTAGTGTTGTCAATTAAATATACTGCCATTTGGGCTCAACCTCAACATTCACCAGGCTAAAGAAAGTAATCCTACAGGAGCTTTAGTTCAAGATCTCTCTATTAGCTTACATAACTGGCTTATCTGGACGATCAAAAATGCATCATAAGTAGGGAGTGGGTTCTAACCACTCGCCACAAATTATATACGTGGTATCTCCACACAAGAATTTAATCTGTTTCCAGAGACGGGTCATAACTCGAAACGAATTTTCCCATAAGAAATAATGTAAATTGAATTAATCGGTCCACACCCCCAAAAATATTAACTTAAAAATACATTTTATACCGAATACCACTCTTTGTGCTAGCTACAATACAGTATGTACTCCCAGTTACTCACCTAGTTGCTTGCGGGGGTTGAGCTCTGGCTCTTTGGTCCCGCCTCTCAACCGTCAATCAACAGGTGTGCAGTTTCCTGAGCCTATTGGCTCTATCATATCTACACTTGAAACTGTGTATGGAGTCAGTCTCCACCACATCGCTTCCTAATGCATTCCATTTGTCAACCACTCTGACACTAAAAAGTTCTTTCTAATATCTCTGTGGCTGCATTTGGGCACTCATTTTCCACCTGTGTCCCCTAGTGCGTGTGCCCCTTGTGTTAAACAGCCTGTCTTTATCAACCCTGTCGATTCCCTGAGAATCCTGAATGTGGTGAATGTATATCTTACCTTAATTGAGGACTCTTGTTGGCGTATGGAAGACGGTAAGAGAGGGGGGGGGGAGGAGAGGTGTTATTGTTTGGAAGGGGAGTCCCCTTCCATTATAACATCAGGCAGTGATGACTTTTCTGAGGTACTCTCTCTCTTTAATGTTTTGCAGGCATACCACTAGGCTGGTTGTGGCTTACTGCTTGCTTGTCTTTCTAAGAATCTGTCTATAGACTTCTTTTCCCCTACATTTTAACACTTGTCTAGTGAGACATCACATTGTCATTTAAAAGGTCAATGCAACAGCTTGCTACGGCTTTATCTGGGCGACTTTTTTCAACAAAACTTAGCAGTTCTTCCTATACTGCACACATTTTATTAATGAGGATGGGACATCCTCTATTGCCTCTACTCACAACTATTTTCTTAGGTTTGACCTTACCACTGACCTTCTTGAGACCCATGGTGTTATATAATAATTAATTTGATGTTAAAAAAACAAGTACAAAACATTCTTTACAACCGCGATCATCANTGGCAGTACTGTACTTTTCTGGAAATGGGGCCTTTTTCATTATGACTCCAGACACCATTTATTAATTGCAATTCATCTTTCTAGGTATCTGCCCCAGTATAATCCAATAGTTTAAGAAATGTACATCCTCATGGAGGAAAAATTAAGTATTTAGTAACTAATCACAACTCAATGACACAGACAGGATTCAAACCTGGTTGGGTCAGTGTGTTCTGAGTGATGATTTATGGCTTGGGAACCATTCAAGCTTTCTCTCACCGCAATTGATATTTGATGATAGAAAAGTAACTGATTTTCTTAAGAATTATGCACTAAATCATAGAGTAAATATTAAAACATTAATTATTCTAACAGGTTTCCATTAGATACCTTTCATGTTACAATTTATTTTGAGATGGAGGTACATTTGTGTGTTTTAAGCCTTGTGCCTCACTGTCCATAAGAAATAGTTGGGCATACTGTTGCCCAACTTTACTCATCCAGAGTTTATTAAACACTATATCTGACATACAGTCTCCCAAGTGCTTTACAAACGCCTTTTTCCCCAAAAATGCCTGTTATCCAATTTGGGCTAGTTCGAATAAAAAGCTTGGATAACTGGTGGGGCGGGCAGTCTGAATAAAGATGGAACTAGTTTGCCTAGTGACCATACACAGTGCCACTTGAGCAGTGTTTATACTCGAATGGATGGCTCAGAAGCTTTCAACTCTGCCATGGCATTAGGTACATTAGAGTACATGGTGAAAGGCAGTCTGCTGAGGTTACCTCATCACCATTAATCTCCACTAATCAACCCAACATTATCATCATCCACCACCACCTTTTCTATCTAAATAACAATGCTCCATCAACTATAATCTTCAAGTTAAGAAGTGGATCAGAACTTATACTGGTGATGATAAACAAAACACTCAAATTTCTGCAACAAAATTGTAAGTTTTTTCCCGTAGCTTTTCAGGATGATGCACCACTTATCCAAACACAACAGGTTATCCGTTCAGTCAGTCCCGAGGGGCTTTGGAAGGCACGTGGCTAACTACCAGATAATTCATTTTGTCAGTGACAGCCTGTGTACATATGTACATTAGGATTATATTAAAGTACCCCCAAGGTCAACTACCGACCCTCCCTTGGATGCAACCCCACAACAAGCTGACTAACTCTTAGGTACCTATCTACAGTCTCCGTGGTGTAGTGGTAAGACACTCGCCTGGCGTTCCGCGAACGCTATGTCATGGGTTCGTATCCTGGCCGGGGAGGATTTACTGGGCGCAATTCCTTAACTGTAGCCTCTGTTTAACGCAACAGTAAAATGTGTACTTGGATGAAAAACGATTCTTTGCGGCGGGGATCGTATTCCAGGGACCTGCCCGAAACGCTACGCGTACTAGTGGCTGTACAAGAATGTAACAACTCTTGTATATATCTCAAAAAAAAAAAAAAAAAACTGCTAGGTGAACAGAGGCATTAGGTAATAAGAAAAGTACCCAACCATTTCTGTCCCACCCAGGATTCGCAATTGCGAGTCGAAAACAACCCAGCTGTACTACAGAGATCTTGATTTCTATGGGCCCATGGGTGTCTGGAGAAAGGTGTCCATTACCCCTATTACTGATGGCTCATTCTCATAATTCATTCTTAGTTATTAAGTGATCATGATTTTGTTGCTAGCCACAGTGCTGGTGAAGGGAGCAAGTTTTGCACCACAATCTATACATTCTCATGAGAGAATATGATACTAGTGTTATAGTCTTGATTTTGCTAAAATTGTTGGTCCTGCTGAGAGCAGAGGTGTTGGTGCGATCACAGCAGCACCACCAACTGCAAATAGCTCTTGTGTGAGGAAATGGCGAAGATTTTGTGTAATGTGTCTTATTTTGATTATGTCGCTATTAGTGGCACAGGATTTGGTTAAGTGATGACACCTGTGAATTATATTATTAACAAGCATGCTTTGATGAAACATTAATTAAATATGATGAAAGGTATATGAATAATCTGCAGTATATGTTATGCAGTCAAAAAATACTCACATTCATGTATGCAATGGTAAAAATAATGTACTGTACTGTGAAGGACATTGGCATTTCTGGCACTGGTTATCTTAAGGTTATCATTATGGTAATAATGATATAGTACTGTATCACTCATAGTAGTACATTTGTAAGTAATTATAGGAATCAAGTTGCTATTGTGTAATTTCTTATGCAAGGAATAATATAAAAAGAAATTTACAGCATGAAATGAGCTGACATTGGGGGAGCAAGAATACCTTCATTATTATGCAATCAAACCATATATATTTTAGCATTTTAAATTCAATTTTGTTTAATAAATTATAAATTGTCATATCTATCTTAAATCTAACAATAAGAAGTAAAGCACAACTTAAAACAATTCTTCAGTTTATGAGGCAAACAGAAAGACATGTTTTAATATAGTAATTTTTACCAAAAAACGATGAGCACATTTAATAATTATAAATTGCCACCAGTAAATGGTAAGGACAAAAAAAAATTACAAAAATTTTCTGTCTCCAGAAGAAAATCTGTCATTAAGCTTCCGGGCCTTCTTTAAGATGTTGCGTTTTTGGGCATCATCAAATTTATTCACGTGTAGGTCGTCGTCTCGACTGAAGGGACGTCTCTCCTTTGGTCCAGATGCATCTTGTGTTTCCTGGTAAGCAATAATATATACCTCATTATCCAGTGTACTTATCTTACCTAGTTTGACAAATTTAATTTTATTACAAAAATGTCTTAAGGTAATGAAAATACACTAGGGTAAAGATTAGTTACACTTAACCTTTTGAGGCACTTTTATAGCATGCTTATAAAGTTAGTTAAATGTGAAAGCTGCACAATAAAAGATGATATTTTTTTAACTAAAAAAAAATGAAAGTAGAGAGTGAGTGAGTCAGGGAAGGAAAGTGACTGATGTATTGAATGCTTTGGTTAGAAGGAGCAAAACAGAAGGTTGAACAAAGGAGTGATATTGCCTCTTATGAATACATCACACACACTAGTGTGGTATGAATGCAAAAAAAAATTAAAAATTACAGCAGTATAAGTAGATAATCTGAGAAGCATGCATGATGTTTTGGGAACATATAGAATAGAGAATTAAAATGTCATAGAAGATGTTGAGTATAAAGAATGGTAAAACACATCCTTGGGAAGAATGATTGGAATAGAAACGTGTTGCTCACACTAAACGAATGGATACTTTGAAGAAGAAGAAGAGTGTATCTGAGAGTTAGGCAACATGGCGATTGACTGAGGAAGCTAGGCGGCAACTGTTTGAGAAGCGGGAGAATGCATTTCGTTTGTATTTGACAAGTTACATTGAGCACTGTACACCTGGTCTTTAGAAAACTGTGGTGCTGATGTAATTTGCTGTTGGGTGGTGTGCTGGTTTTCTATAGAATATAAAATACAGTCAATAGGTATAACATAATATACGAAAGCTTTCACCTTTTCCTATAGTTTTTTTTTGGGGGGGGTCAAACTAATGCCTCCCCATCCCGTGAGAGTTGGAAAGAGGGTAATGATGATGATGATGTAAGGAAGTCCACAAAACAAATAGATTGTCAAATAATGTTTGAACCAAAGACATTATATGAAAGTGAATTTTGTGTTGATATTGAAATCTAAAAATATGTTAGCATGTCATATTGTATTTGTAGTTATAACAAGGTGATGTTGGTGCTTTCATATTTCTGTTCTGATCATCATGAGATATTTTATACAATACAAACACACCCACCCAAAAAATACTCTCATTCATTCAGTTCCATAGACTATTTGTGTATAGTGCTCCATACACAAGAATAAGTAGATAAAAACTATTTAGTGCAGTAGCTTATATCCAAGAACAAAAATGATGTGTACAATATACCTTCATTTTCTTCTGGTGTAAATCTATAAGTGGCTTTGCTCTTTTACTTTTGTTGTACTCGTTCACTTTTTCAGAAAGTTCTACATCACGCTTACTGCTTGCAATAAGCTCAGGGGTCAGTTCCTGTTGTCCTTCTACACCCATCTGAAAAAAAATATCCTGCATTACTTTTTAAATATGAAATACTGTACTTATAAAAACTTGAGAGGTGCTGTATACAGAACTTAAATGTTTCAAGCATGCATACCCAACTGAATGATGCAGAAACTGAAAACAGGAATATTTTTTTATATAGGATAGCCAACCCAGTACAATAACAAATATATTTTGTAGATTGAAAAATACTATACAAAAGTTTTATTTGTTAGGTTAAAGAAAATATGGCATGAAGATAAACTAAAACAAAATAGTGTGACATATGCTTCACTGCCTTTGAGTTTAACTTCTGTACTTGTATACATTAATAACTATGGTGTTAAACATAAATTATATTTTGAAGCAAACAATATGCAGTGTTTTGGGAAGTAAATTTCATTAAATTATGAGCAGAACTATTGAGAGGTTCTTCTTAACCTGTGTACATCCTGCTTTTTACAGAAAACACAACAAACACCATATGTCTGAAATTATCAATACAACAATGTCGAAAAGATAATTATAAATGAGAAAATACAAATTTATAAAAAGAGAAACAAAGATATTAATTATACAGTATATCCTTTTAACCCTACCACTGCACCAGCTGACATATCAAGGGGTGTGGTGGTGCACCAGCCAACATATGATTATGTTAGTATATCATAAGATTCGAACCTCCCATGTATATAAGGGGGCACACATTTGCTTCCTCAGATCTCCAATAACCATCCCCCATCTTGGAAAAAACATCCCAAGTCCCCCCCCACTTTCCTTTCATGGACTTGGTAAGGTGTTCTAGGTTACTAAGATCATGACTTTAGGAATGAGTAGAGCAGCCATACTTTGAGCCACTGAAATGTTAACAGCAGCAAGTGAGTGATTACCATTATATATTTCAGGCAAAATGTGTGCTATGTCTAATTATAAAATTTAGGCTTATATATATTTAGTATGAATAAATACATGGTGTGTATATATTTATGCACATATATCTGTGTACAGCATATGTATATTTTCAAAGTTATACATAATGAACACCATCTTTGACAGATACAACTTATTAGAGCAAAAAAACAAAATAAATAAAGTGAGAAATATTGAAAATAAATCAACATAGTTATTCCCATGCAGTAACTCCTAATTTAAAAAAAAAATGCAACTTCTCCAGGCATCAACGGCTAAACTCCAAGAAATAGAAACTTTTCACTTGGATTTTCGTGCTTCCTGGGTGCTAATGAACAATACACGAAGAACAAATACTGTTTTTGGAACATTTCTTTTCGGAGCACCATGGGAATGTCATTATAAAAGGTGCGCAGTGTAGGGTTAAAGTCCATTTTACAGATAAAATATATATTTCAATTACAGTGTACTGTCACTTGAGGAAAGTATCCCAGTCCCCTATTCCAGGTATGTATAGACTACCTTAAATTCAAATAATATTTAAAGGTATTCTTAATACACATGCCTTCCCTACCTACCTCCCTCCCTCTGTCTGAATAATTCAAAGTATGTGGAGATAGTAAAATAGGGAGTGTGGGTTGGTTGTCTGCGAGGGGTAGTCAGGTAGGATGAGGCAGATGCGGGCAGTAGGTGATGGTTATTACATTGGTAGGTGGTTGAAGTTTGTGATTTGGGTATATACCTAGGTGATATGTTGGGGGTGAGTGGAATGGATGTGTGAATGCTATGTGCACTGGTGTCACATATTTCAGAAATGTTTGACATGTGGTATTGTAGAAGGTCTTGATGTGGATGTGTGTGTGTGATTTGTAAGTAGATATGAGTGGGTGGGTGCTGTGTGCACTGATAATGAGGACTAAGTTGGGGGGTGAACTGAAGCTGAAGTATGTACATGAGGCTTTCCTTCTCTATGTGCAGCTGGGTTC
>WNGS01004946.1:12815921-12827823 GCA_020271785.1 Procambarus virginalis
GGTACTAGTATAGAGCCACTAGTGTTGAGTGGAGTAGTAATGAGAGTCCCTAGTGTTAGTGGCCCTCGGGTAATTCAGGAGAAGGTTTGGGCTTTTCCTACAATGGTACCTCTTGTTTAACTTGTGTCAGGGTAGACTTCCCTGACCGAGTGAATGTTACGTCACACACTTTCCCCCAACCGTGATCGTTGATTCACAACCACGAGTTTACTCGGGTTGTAAGTTAGAGGCAGCTGCTCGCAAATTTCCTGTGCTTATGCAACTTGGCCTATCGTGAAAAAACCTATAGGCATAGAGGCTTGTTCTGTATGTTTTGAAAGTGGTCTATATTTGGTAAGAGCTGCTTTCTATAATAGCATTTTGAGAATTGTCTAAATAAACGCAAACTTAACCTAGCATTTGTAGTACTATATATCCATTAGCTTTTCCAGTACTGTACAGTATGTACATACGTATGTATACAAAACCATATCCTATAGGTTTACAGAATAATTTTTGTGTGTGTGTGTGTGACAAAATTTAGAGAATGTTTACAGCTGCTAAAATTGTCAACATGTAAGTGGTTTGGTGGCACAAGAAAGGTGGACTGTTTGCAGGCAGAATTTCATATATTTTAAGTTTAGATGATGAAACACAAAAAATAGCTGCACCAAAATTGCTTCACAGATACTGTACCCCAAGGCCAGGTAGTACTCCTAGTAGTCGTAAGTGCAAATGATTATTTAAAAAAGTTTTGTACTAAAGCCAATTATTTTATATGAAAACAATACAGATAATGAGCTACATTTTTAATGTAGTTTTATGCCTTGAAACCATATCATGTTCAGTAGTACTGGGTATGTATATTTTATCATAACCCTAACATTATCAAATATACTGTACTGCCACCTGCACATACCTCTTTCTTTGCTGGTGTTTGGAAAGCAGTATGTTTGAAATACAAAGCTCTTTCATGGGCACATTTTAAGACATTTGCCTTATGAAACCTTGCCCACTTGATTATAGGTATGCTAGATTTAAGCCCATTAGACATTATGCTTTTGCATACAGTATGTATATAATTAGAAAGGTCTAACGGGTTTATACAAACTAGGCAGTGGCAATGTTTTATCATGTATCAAATATAGTGCAGTGTTGCATGGTCGCTTTAATGTATTGCAGAGGATTACAAAGGAATATGTAGGAATCTACAAGAACCCCCACAAATGGTTAGAAGGCTGGCAATGCTTTGCAAACAGTAGCAAAAACTACCAAACCAACAACATTCAGTACCTTCAACATTGAGAAGAAGAAACTGGTATCACCATTTACAAAAGTTGCACAAGTCAGGCTGCAGTAAAAAAAAAAGCCACCTACACATATAAATAGTCAACTGAACCTTTGACTTCAAGGAACGTATTATTCAACTGTGTAAATCTCTGGTATCTCCCATTTGGATTATTGTATTCAAGCATGGACTCATCTTCTGAAGGACATATATACAGCAGACATGTCTGCTTTGGAGAAAGTTCAACACTGGGCACAAAAATAACAAGACTATCCGCTTCTTAATTAGATAGTTGAGATCCACAGCCAACAACACTGAAAACCAACTGATATGGCTGATCTACAGAAAACTAAATTTGAACAGTTTTAAGGAATTGTCCTTAACTGATCACTGATGCACTTTTTTTAGTCACAGCAATTTTACATCAACAGCATAATCCATTATTGTCATATACATACTTGATAAATTAACTGGTTCCAGACTGACCCTGTGAAATGATTTAACATCTAGCATGTATTTGCATACCATTTTCCAAACAATTTCATTGTCAACTATTCCATTTGCCTTACTTTTTAACGTGGTTTTTCAATGAAGAAATTTAACAAGTGCTTTCTTAATATCCAGATATACCCTATAATATCTTCTGTCTTGCTTCATCGAACACATTAAAAATACTGTAAAAGAACTAGACATTTTGTCAACTGGACGTTACAGAAATTCACACCTAAATGATGACTATAAATATATGCTACTCTGTCTGTTGTGTCTACAAATCTTGTATCCATGATTTTATCAATTACCAATTTCTCAAGGTAAATACAGGCAAATAACTCATTTTATTTTTCTTGCTGTCACCATTTTCTACTGATATTGTTCCATAGTCTTAGAGAAATATCTTTGTTTCTTATGTAACCATAAAAATTCCTTTGGGTTTGCTATTATGTGCAATATGACACACACACACATTCATTTGCTAAAATGTATATTCAATAAATCAACAACCCCACTTTCAAACTAATACCCACCCTGGTTTTTTCTAAGTCTGGACCTACCCATTCTGTTTTGTTACATTTAGCACCCCATTAACATACCCTTGTTACACAATTTCATCACTCTGTACACCTCAATCATTTTCCTCCCTGCTCTTTACAACATGCAAACCAAACTTGTCCTATGTACTCATAGGTTAGGGTATACAGTAATGTATTGCTCGGTCGATTATTGAAATGCTCCCGAAAAAGCGGTGCAAATTTTTCAAGATGGCGTAAAACAACACCACTTCCACATGCCTCCATCGAGTACTGTACCATTATCATCTTTATAATGTTCAAACTTGTTATATCCTATGTATTTATATATTAAGTTATGCATGCACCTCTTCTAATTCTGAGATAAGGCAGCCAGGGAATGCCTTTTAATCCTCCTGTTTTGGTAGTTAGTACTACTTATACAGTAGTAACGATGAGGACCATAGTGTATATATATATATATATATATATATATATATATATATATATATATATATAATAATAAAAATATTTTGTGAGGGTACCACCTCTGGTGCCAATGTGGGGACCCATAGCCTCGGAGAAGAAAATAAAACGTATTCAGAGGAGACCTTGTGGTTTCTCACTGAACACTAATATTTTCTTCTCCTACCACCCCCATTCTTTTGTATGTACACATATATATTTACTTTATTTGAACTGTGTTACAAAAAAGGAGTTACATATAGGTTACAAAGATGGTTATCATAGGTTGTCGAGTTCCTCCAGCTCCTCAGATGGCGGGCAGGAACCCTGGATGCAGTGCGCATTTCCCCTCTGTATCGCCACGCTGAGGCGCTGGAAAAGAAAGCTGGCAGCTCTAGGGTCCCTTGTTGTTTCAATGAGCCTAGAACCCAGTTCCTTCAAAAAACTGGTAGCACTTTTACCCCAGGCGCCGAGTGTCTCAGAAGCAATGGGGACAAAATTGTAGTGGTGATCAAGTTCTCTATACTTACGGGATTTGGCTGCTTCCCTGTGGGTGGCAGCGCCACCTGGTTGTGCAACACTGAGGTCAATGTAGGTGTTAGCCAGGGTTGATACGCACGTGTAGTCCCATACCAACTGCTTGCCATTCTTCCAGGGGTTCACTGTGATACCATCCGGGCGACCAATAAGAGCATCAGAGTTACGGGGCGTTAGGTAACGAGGCTCTCTCTCGGCTGGGCATCCAGCTGTGGTGAGGCTCCTCTTGATGATGTCGTTAACTTCACTGTGCCTCGAGTGCCATCCTCCCGTGCTTTGGCAGAGTAGGCCATATATATATATATATATATATATATATATATATATATACAATGTATATATATATATATATATACCGGCGTACAATGAAATTAGAACATAGAAATCTGAACTATTGAGTTGGACAAACTGGAAAACAATATTTTACTTGTTGCTGTGACAAAATAAACTAACCTATCCTAACCTCCCTAAGCCTAATACACGATATCTGAGACCTAATATAGTACATATGTGTGCAATACTACGCCTAGGAATATTTAAGTTTGTGTTTTAGTTTTATTTATTTTAAACGAATTCCTTAGAAGTCAGTATACTACTGTCTAAAAGCTAAGAACATACGAATTATGATTACTGACGATCATCATAATAGGTACTATTTAAACAGAAGGATGGGTTGCTTTCTCAGTCACACTCAAGCAGTCAAGCCAGGGCTTGTACAGCAGCCCTCCAGTTAAACAATATATGTATTCTAGCAGCATGTTGTGAAGCTCTGCATTATGAATATGATAAATACAAGTTTGTTCTTTGAGGAAATTGGATATTGATACTAAGAAAGTAAATAAGTCTTGTAGCTCACAAGAAGATGAGGAAGTAGGTGTAAGACATTTTGTTGTTCTGTATATGTTCATGAGGCAACACTTGCAATATTAATATTTTGTGGAAACAAATATTGCAAATCACTGTGAGATGCATCTTGAAAGTTTTTGCGAGTGTGTGATGTTGGGTGTGTAGATTTGCTCCTAATGTCGTTCGAGTCGAGTCTCTGATGTCGAGGCACGAGAGAAAAACCAAAGTAATTAGGTGGCAAGCTGCTGTTTTATTCCAAACAGCTCCTCTTAGGTTAGGTTTACTTGTCCTTAGTTGAAGAAGACGAGAGAAGATGGGCCTTAAAAAATATAGTATATATATAAAGAGAAATTGCTGACCATGTCACCAATGTTGATGCTGTAATCTCATACATACCTTGTTTAGAACTTAGTAGTGCTTTAGGTCACATCCAATACTGATAGAAGAAAGCTGAGGTTCTGATTGTCTTGACTTGTCAGGTGTAGATGGCAATAGAAGTAATCTAATGATATCAAAAGAGGCAGAAGAAAGATCCTTAGCAAATTGTATCATTTATGGGTGTTGACATGTTCTCATCTCCACAATCCTCCTCCCTTGTTGTTCTCGTGCTAATGGCAGCAGCAGGGTTAATGCAATTTGAAACTTTACGAATTTGTGGATTTTTCACAGATGTTCTCTAGAAGTAAGAATAAGGAATATTTAAGCCTTATGGAAAATTCTCAAAATGGTGAAGGAGGACTAATTACCACACAATGATGTATATGTGTTGATATTTAATTTAAAGTGATAAATGGCTGGCCGGTGACCAAACTCAAACAAGTCAAGCCTGGCCTCAGGCTGGGCTTGGGGAGTAGAACAACTCCCAGAACCCCATCCAGCAGGTATCCAGCAGGTATGTCTGATTTGTTACATTGCCCTCATGTTACATTTAGTGATACATTTTGTGTGAATCTCATTTTTTTCTTTTGTTTCAGGTGTAGCTCATCTTCTAGTGGAGGGTGGGGTGGAAAATTTAGATGTCTTACAAGCTGCTCTTCTACATGATACAGTTGAAGACACTCAAACTACTCTTGAAGAAATTCTTAATGAATTTGGGCCTGAGGTAGCTGGCATTGTTGCAGAGGTCTGTGGGGAAGAATTGTCACTTTTTTTTTGGGGTAGAATTTATTTGTCATAATACTTTAATGTATGCATATGATAATGCCCTTTCAACAGTGATGGAGACTTATTTATGCAACAGCATATCTTCTTGAGGTCATCTTGAGATGATTTCGGGGTTTAGCGTCCCCACGGCCCAGTCCTCGGCCAGGCCTCCTTTTCGTTACACCCCCCCCCCCCAGGAAGCAGCCCGTATCAGATGTCTAATTTCCAGGTACCTATTTACTGCTAGGTGAATAGGGGCATCAGGGTGAAAAACTCTGCCCATTTGTTTCCGCCTCCACCAGGGATAGAACCTGGAACCTCAGGACTACGAATCTGAAGCACTGTCCACTCAGCTGTCGGGTCCCATAGTTGAAATTTTTAATGATGTGTTTGAGAGAAGACTGATAAAGGTAAATGTGGACAAAAGTTAAGTTAGGAGAGTGGAAGAAATTCTGTGGAAAATTAGTTTGAATGAAGAAGAGCTTGAAGTGGTTGATACTTTTAAATACTAGGGGGCTAGATTCACGAAGCAGTTACGCAAGTACTTACGAATGTGTGCATCTTTCCTCAGTCTTTGACGGCTTTGGTTACATTTATTAAACAGTTTACAAGCATGAAAACTTTCCAATCAACTGTTGTTATTGTTATAAACAGCATCCTGATGCTTCTGAGCTCATTAATTGTTCAGTAATTGTAAACAAAGCCGTCAAAGATTGAGGAAAGATGTACAGGTTCGTAAGTGCTTGCTTAACTGCTTCGTGAATCTGGCCCCTGGGATCTATGATTGGCAGAAGAGAAGTTTGTGATGGAAGAAATGCTAATATAGGCTGTTAGAGCCTATTTTTATACACAGGTGCAAGGTTATGGTTGTATGACTGTAAAAAATCAAAGAGTTACGAGCAGTAGAAAAGGAAAATCAGAGACGTGTGTGGTGTTAGGAAAATGGTCATCATAATTACAACTTTTCCAATTCCCACTTGCATCAAACAGTCCCGGTCCCGGTAGTACAGTCGGGTTCGTTCTCGACGCACAATTGAGAATTCTGGGTTCGAATCTCGGGCGGGACAGAAATAGTTGGGCACATTTCCTTTCACATAATGCCGCTGTTCACTTAGCAGTGAGTAGGTACTCAGGAGTTAGTCAGCTTGTTGTGGGGTTGCATCCTGGGTGGGGTCAGTAATTCAGTCTTTGGGGGGGGGGAGGGGCCTCGGTATAAGTCTACTGTGTATGAGAACACTCTGGCTTCCTGTCATTGTGTCCCCTGACACAATGAATTATTATTTAAATAGGGATGGATCAGTCCAAAAGAAAATAGAAGAACAAGTAGAAAAGAAAGAATAATGATGTAAAGAGAGAAACCCCCATTCATCCATTTGTCACATCTTTTACTTTACATAAGCATTCTGCAACATTCAACCCATCAACCAAAATTGATAGTACTGTATTTATAGCAAATTTTGGTGAAAACTGTATACAAAATGGACTTGTACCCCAAAAGATTTTTTGTATTGTTGGAATACCACTTTGAAACGACGTGCCAAAATTTGGAACAGCAACTATTCAACCTGACTTGACCTTGACCTAAATAAACAAGCTTGTCTAAAATATGCCATCTTAGGCCTAATCTAATACATGTGTGTTATGCTAGGTTTAGAAAAGTTTAGGTTTAGTTGTTGTTTTCTTTCTTGTGCCCTCTATAAGTTCATTGTACAAAATGTAGAGGGTTTTTTCTTCATTAGACCATTTTTGTATGTTACACCCATAGTTGCTATCATTTGTGGAGGATGTGTTGGCAGCGTCATGTTGAACCAATACAGTCTCACTTCTGCAGTACATGCACAGAAGTTCCATACTGCCTCACAATCAGGTGAAAGTATTTTCCCTTGTTATTTTTACAAACTGTGTAACATTTTCTCTGAATTGATTCCATATTGTCTTAAACCCTGTTCACTCACCGTGCTTGTTCATCATCTTGGCTTTCTCTCTCCTCTCTTTGTGCCTTGAACTATACTTGAATATTCAAAATTAATTAGTTTTATCTATGCACTATGATCAAACCATATCAATACTATTGATATGTATTACATTTGTACTCCACATTGTTACATCAAATTAAACAAAATTCATACTCTGTGAATGGCCATTACTGCATCTTTAATTCTTCATTTTTCATGCTCATACTACACCAACATCTCACATGGACATAAGAGATGATGAGGCTTGAACACCCACCCTTTAGTACAACCTGCTAGCTGCCCCTCTTCCTTATTTCCACTTGGTATTCTTCCTAACTGGGGACTTTATTGTCTAACATTGGTGGAAGTCAGCCTCCAGGAGTTATAAAACAAACCTTCAACCAACCCCCAGATCATCAGTCTGTCATAACCCTAATAGATTCTGTATCTTTGAGTACGGTATGGTTACTGTATTATTTTTACACATCTAGCTCCACTGTCCACATATACACACCCATAAAAGAAATCCCACCTATCCATCCACACACCCAGGCAACAACCACAGCTTATTGGAAAAAACAGTAATACACAAAGTAGTATTAGTATACAGTAATCTTGAACATAGTATAAGGACTGAAGTTTACTCTTGTGCAATTGCTGATACTGCTACTGTCATTGCTACTACCAGAATCAGGATCACTTTGAGGTGAGGGGAGGGAGGTCAGAAATCAACCAAAAAAGTGAAAAAAATCCTACAATATGCACAACAAAACAAACAACTGCTTGAGGGAACAGAGGCACCTGAGGGAAATAAACCAAATAATTGTTGCTTCTGGGTAAATATCTTGATCCTGATGTGCCCAACTTTCACCAGATAGGTGAATCTCAGGTCACGTGAGATTTCAAGCAACCTCCACCTTACTCTTCTGCCTGGTATAGCCCTTCCAAAACCTGTAGCCTCTGTTGGGTCCTCATCGGCAACTCTCAGTTAAGTGGTTGTTTCCCTGAACTTAGGTTCTACTTGGGATGGGGGGGGGGGGGCTGTACTGTTTTTGTTAGGCATCATGATTGGTTGGCCAGCCACATTGGGTGTCTTTGCATTTTATTTTGCTCTGACGTGGCAAGGTTCCTCTTCTGGAGTCAGCTTGCATTTCACATACCTGCCAGAGATCTACTTGTAGGCAGCGTGGTTGATGGATGGTTTGTATTCTTTTGCCTTTTGCCAATATTAACAAATATTCCTAAGTGATGACACCAGTTACACATAGAATTTATTAATACAATGACTGTATACGTTTCACAAAATTTTTTTCGTAGTTTAGTAGAGGATATTTGCCTATTTCTCGGAAACTTACCCTTATTTCACTGACGCAGAGTTTGTTTGAAAGGAAGAATGCAGAAGACATTAGATGCGACATGTGATATAAGAAATCCCCTGTAGGCATTAACTTGTCCTCATTTTATTACATGCAAAAATGGATAAAAGATATTAGTATGATTTTGACCATAGTTGCATAATACAAAATTGTATTTCTTAAGCAAAAGTGTGGCTTCATTCGAGGAGTTGCCTTTCCTAATTTTTGTATAACAGTAAGTACAAAACTAACTAAGCCTAATTTAACCATGCTAGCATTCTGGCATTTATTTACTGCTGTACAGGACAGATGGTATATAATACTTCTTTAATTGGTTTTCTGTCACAAAATCATAAGCATATGGGAAAGTTGAATGGAAAGGCAAAGTATTATATGTCCATTATATAGGGCAAAACTGGGCTAGGCCTGTGCCTGTTTAGCATCCACATGGATTTAACATGGTAAAGATTAAATTTTATTCTAATATACAGGATTCCTGCTTAAGTGAAACCTGGTCCACTAAAAAAATGTAATCCATTGAAGGATTCCGAGATTCAGTTTTAGTGCTAATTGCAACAAATAAATATAAAGATTATCAATATTTTTCATTAGTAAGGATTGTGGTACGTATCATGAACAAAACAAATACAGCAAGGTTTGATATATATTTACCATTTGATATTCGTATCAAAATAGATGCAAATTTATTGCTATTTTCACTAATAGTGTTCAGAAATAGCTACAGTGAAATGCAATGAAAAAATTGGATACACTAGGATAACTTGATAAGCAATTGTTGTGTGTTGAGGTACATTAGTAATGTAGTATAACAGTAGCAAAAGAATGCATGTGAGATTGTCTATAATTTATGTTAACTGCAAATGCCCAGTAATTTATTGTATTACTCTTCACCTTAGGTTACAGATAAACAAGAACTTGACAAAACAAGAACGGAAAGACTTCAATATTGTAAAGGCAGCCACTGCATCCAATGAGGCTAAGCTCGTTTTTAAACTAGCCGATAAGTTGTACAACTTGCGTGACTTGGATAGAGTCATGCCTGAGAATGGACACAAAGAGATAGTAGAACGAATTACTTTCATTGGGCAGCTCCAAGTAGTTGCTGGCTGCAGAGGAACCAATGTTTTTCTAGAAAGGAATTCAGATAAGCTATTATAAAAAGGAAGGTTACCACTAGATGTATAATTCTTAAAAAAAATACCCCTCCTATTTACACAAAATATATATGAGTACTGTATTCCTTTCCCACTAGTGTATGATAGTAATGATAAATTTTACCAAGCCTCATTATAAAAAAATATTAATACGTATATCTACTAGGTAATACCTCTTTTTAAATTTTATTGTCTTATCCATTGTCTTACATAGTTCTCTCGGCTTAGTGCCTTCTTTAGATAATTCTTGTATCCAATTTCTTTGTTTCACTGCACTGTTGTTCAAAATTGCAAGTTTTTCTTGATTATAAATGTATGATCCATCAGCTGCAACGTTTCCAACCTCATTAGTTTTGCTCTTCAAATTGGCCATATATACCATTCTTCACTTCCCTACACAGTACTAATGTAGTTTACTTCACCTCTGCTTCTCGTATGGGCCAATATTCCCTGGAAACGCAAACCGAAACTGTCACTATTTTCCTGTTGTTACAACTTGTAATATAGTTGTATACATCTTGGCTTAATGTGTTTGACATTAGAACGCTGTTACAAGCTTGCTAGTATAAGGTGTTGTTATAACTGGTTAGGTGTTAGAACACTTTTGTTCGAAAGACTAGTTGTACCAACGTTGTAGTTTGCGGTGTGTGTTTGGCGGGTTGACCCTCGTATGGGCCAATATTAGCCTCATATGGCCAAATAGGCTTCTGGCAGTTACCGTTGTGTTCTTATTGTTCTTGTTTCATTATGTTCTCTGTTTTGAGGGTTGATTTTGATCCACAGAGTATTTTCTTTGTCGCTTTTGCATCATCTGGCATTTTAGCCTTGTGTATCACTTGCTGACCTTCTCACCCCCATACATCAGTTAGACTTTAGGTAGTATGAGGTATGAAGGTATTTCTTATTTGCTTTTACAAGATATAGTATTCTCTGTCTTGGCTAAATTAGTTGAAATTAAAATAAGTTTATTGAGGTAAAATACAACAAAAGGGATGAGGTAGCTAAGCTATTCTCACCCCGTTCAGTACAATGTGTTCATATATATACAGTACTGTATATATACTGTGTATGTATGGTGTGTGTGTGTGTATATATATTATATATGTATATATATATGACAGTGTCAACCACGGAGGAAAATTGAAACAGGAATTTCCTTAAGTACTTTCATATATTAATACATCTTCAGAAGGACATGAAGATGTATTAATATACGAAGTAACTTAAGGAAATTACTGTTTCAATTTTCATCCGTGTTCTGACACTGTCACATATTTAATCACATGTTTATTTTTCATGATATACATACATATATATATATATATACTGTATTATATAAATAATATAATATATAACACACACATAAATACATCACAATCAATCAATATATTCTGAATGATAAACATTATACATTTCTCAAATTAGTTTGTGATACTTTAGCGTCTTTAAAGTTAAATAACCATTTAACTGTAGCCTGACAGCTGGGTAGACAGCGCTTCGGATTCATAGTCCTGAGGTTCCGGGTTTGATCCCCGGTGGAGGCGGAGACAAATGGGCAAATGTTTCTTTCACCCTGATGTCCTTGTTACCTAGCAGTAAAAAAAAATAGGTACCTGGGAGTAGACAGCTGCTACGGGCTGCTTCCTTGGCGGGAGTGTAACAAAAAAAGGAGCCCTGGTTGAGGACCGGGCCGCGGGGACGCTAAGCCCCAAAATTATCTCAAGATAACTCAAGATAGCCGGGCATGTGAAGTGTTAAATACTCAGTACAATTATACAATACAGTATATCAATTAATATTCAGCAGAAGGGTGTATTATCTACACTGATATTAATATACTCAATAAGCTGCACTTTTCACAGAGTAAAATCGAGTATGAAAATTCAAAACCTTTGGTTGTTATGCACATTTTATGAAAGGGAAGTACAAGTATTATTTACTTCACTTCCTTAGCCTTGTACAGGTAATGCAGCACACTTGGTAGTCTCAAGCTCTCGGGTCTATGCCAGCCTTCATAATTTCTAATTTTCCATGTCGGATGGCTTTATTCCCCACTGTTGCTTGCCATCTCTTGCACAGCTATTTTGGCTCGAGAGGATGACGGATTAGAACAGGTTGTCTTGGTTGTCCCAGTCAGCACCACCACTGGGTT
>WNGS01004946.1:12844349-12854787 GCA_020271785.1 Procambarus virginalis
TGCATAGTAGGCTGAGAAGTGCGTTCTGGCTACTAGGTACGACATATATATATATATATGTCGTACCTAGTAGACAGAACGCACTTCTCAGCCTACTATGCAAGGCCCGATTTGCCTAATAAGCCAAGTTTTCATGAATTGTTTTTTGACTACCTAACCTACCTAACCTAACCTAACCTAACTTTTTGGGCTACCTAACCTAACCTAACCTATAAAGATAGGTTAGGTTTGGTTAGGTAGGGTTGGTTAGGTTCGGTCATATAACTACGTTAATTTTAACTCCAATAAAAAAAATTGACCTCATACATAATGAAATGGGTAGCTTTATCATTTCATAAGAAAAAAATTAGAGAAAAATATATAATTCATGAAAACTTGGCTTATTAGGCAAATCGGGCCTTGCATAGTAGGCTGAGAAGTGCGTTCTGGCTACTAGGTACGACATATATATATATATATATATATATATATATATATATATATATATATATATATAATATATATATATAATATATATATATATATATATAATTATATATATATAATATATATATATATAATATATATATATATATATATATATATATATTATTAGTATATTTTGGTAGCAGTCTCTCTTGTAAACATGTTTTAAATATGACCGAAAAGGTAAGATTAATAATTCTAACACGAATTTTCTCAATATTTCTTATGTTTCTTTTCACTGTCGATGGTAATTGAAAAATCAATTCTCCAAAATTCATTTTTATTTCTAGTCTGACGCGATGCCTGAACGCGTTTCGTAATAACTTATTACATTTTCAAAGACTTTAGTTTACACACACACAACTGTAACCTGTAAACACACATCTACTTATACTCACATTTAGGTGAGGTGATATGGTACAAAAGTTTTGGGTGAGGTGATTGACATTTACACAAGAGAGAACACGAACCAATGGGTATGAAAACATAAGATGGAAGTAACTGCAGATGGCCTATTGGCCCATAGCGTCAACACTTTCTCTTGATGCTTCTATATTGGTTCGGCGTCTGGAAGTGGGTAGAATATAGTTGTGCATTAATTGGCTGTTGACATTAATCAAGATGTATTATAATGGCTTCCTGTCCCCTGACAATAAATATTAGTATTATTATTATTATTATTATTATATTATAATAATAATAATAATAATAATAATAATAATAATAATTATTATTATATTATTATTATTATTATTATTATTATTATTATAGTAATAATAATAATAATAATAATAATAATAATAATAATAATAATATAATAATAATAATAATAATATACTGGTATATGGTAAACAAGAAAGGTCCCAAGACATGGCCTTGAGGTACTCCACTTACAAGAGTTCACCACTCTGACTTAAGTTAATTTATACAAACTCTGTGTTTCCTTTGATATAACCAAACCCTTATCCAACTTTGTGATAACATCCCCCAGCACCACGGGCCACTACGTTTCTAATCAGCCCTCCATTAGGAGGCTGATTATCAAAGGTATCAAAAGCTTTGCTAATCAACGTACAAAAAAGGTCACAGTTCTCTTCACTAATTCAAATATGCTGGAATGAAACCAAATTGATCAAACATGAGCAGCTCTTAGTAAAACTATATTGTGAATCATTAAGTAATCTATGTTTTTAAAGAAGTGGACTATAGTAATTATCGAATCAAGTAATTTTCCCACAACAGATGTTAAGCCAATTGGTCGATAGTTTGACTCAAGGGCTCTATCTCCCTTCTTAAAAATCAGGACCACATTAGCAACCCTCCTCGACTCTATTATACTCTGATTGACTCTAATATTTATTAAATATGCAAAATAAGACTAAGCTCTTCTCTATTTTCTTTAAACACACTGGCAATTTACTCACATCTATTGCATTCTATTTTAAATCTGATTTCCTTGTGGTAACAATTCTCCCTATGTCGATATCATTTGTGTTTTCCTATTAGTTAACATTAAGTCCAAAATATTATTTTCCCATGTTGGTTAATATGTTGTTTAAGGAAGCAAGCCTCTTTATTATAAAAAAATCTTCTGCTTCGGCAATCCCTGTTTTATTAGTCCAGTTTATTGAGTTAAAATTAAGTTGAATTATGAATTTGAATTTGAAGTCACTCATAACAAACACTGTTTGACCTAGATGCTCTAGAAATTCTATCCCGGATATGATTTGCTTCCATTCTGTCGAAATTTGGTTATGGATATATAATTCTTTATTATATTATTATTATTTTCATTAATTCTAACCAAATAGTTTCTAGATGTGACTCTGCTTTGAGCCCCTCTTTAGACAACTTCCCGACGTGTAATGCTACTTCCCCCTTGTCGCCTTAGTCTGTCTATCCTTGAGAAATAATTTAAATATCTTAATTTGATATTCAGCTAATAGTTTCCTGTTTTCTGCGATCACGCTTCGGTGGATGATTGTAGAAAACTGCAATGTATGATCTACTACGGGCTCACCATAGCCCGTGCTACTTGGAACTTCTTGTTCCAGGTAGCGAATCTTTAACAACAACAACAATGCAATGTATGGTGTTTCTGTGCAGACAAGAGCATTGAAATCGTCCATTTGTTTCTAAGACTTCTGTTATTTGTGAAGTAGCCCTTAAGAGTAATGTTTTGTTGAGGCCCATCTCTGCCCTCATGGCAGTTCCTTTTACCCAAACTATTTCCCTTACAACATATGCTTTTACTGCCTCCTTTCCCTAAATTCATCCCCAGATCTCTATCCAACCCGTCCTCCTAATAGAACGTCGCATTTTGACGTATACTTTACCTAAACTCCAAAATCGTCGTACTAGAAAATGGTAGTTGGCTCGTGAAATTGACATACTGTTCCATTTTCTGTTCCGGGTCCTCTTGTAGGTTAGGATAACGATTTAGTACGACAATTTCTTGACGTTGGGAAACCTTAGGAGGCCGGGCTGCTCTATCATCTAACACTTTAAGCCCAGACAAACTCCTCCAATGAACAAATCCACAAGGGCCGAGACGAGGATCACGACCCTTGTGGATTCGTTCATTTGATGCATCACGCAATTGTGATTTCTGTGTGTAAACTCCTCCAACCGCAGATTCCACGATTAGACAAAGCCAACAACCCCAGCCCAAGTGAGCCCCCAGTATACCTAGGTCATAAAAGTATTTGTGTGTACGTCTGATACCATACTACTTGTGTAAAGGAGGAAATGTATATGTTTATCTCTTAGAATGTTCAGTAATACGTTTATTGTTTGTGATGTGTGTCTATGTATGTATTAACACGATGTACTGAACGGGGTGAGAATAGCTTGAGCTACCTCATCCCTTTGTGTGTATTTTACCTCAATAAATTCATTTCAATTTCAATTTCAAGTGAGCCCCGTCACCAGCCTACCTTATCATTCTCTCCATAGAAGTGGTCCAAGTTATCAATGAATGATATTGCATTTGATTTGCAATATTTGTCTAGTCTGCAACTGACTCCAGTTGCCATAGACAGACATCCATTTCGTTCTCGCCTTCTTGGAAGAATGCCACATATGATCTGGATCTTTCCCTTGCTCCTAACTCAACGGCTGTTATAAATTTATGTATTAGTGCTTCACTACTATCTCCTCCAACTTCGTTTCCTGCAGCTCTAATGCAATTAACGAACGAGTTCCATTACCAGCCATAATATTACTCATTAACAATATCCCCCAACTCCCGCTTCCGGATAGCAGAACCTTAACGTGTTTGACCAGACCACACACTAGAAGGTAAAGAGACGATGACGTTTCGGTCCGTCCTGGACCATTCTCAAGTCGATTGTATCCTGGACCATTCTCAAATCGCAATCGACTTGAGAATGGCCCAGGACGGACCGAAACGTCGTCGTCCCTTCACCTTCTAGTGTGTGGTCTGGTCAAACTACTTCAGCCACGTTATTGTGACTCATCGCCTACATAGCCTGTTTGCCCGAACTCCAGCACAAGATGTCCGGTCCAAATACTTCATCTGAAAATCCCACACAACCAAAATATAATTTCTTACTTTCTTATTTCCTGCCATTGGGGACCGAGCAATCCCCTCGTTACACTCTTCCGCCGACAAAGTGTAGACATTTGTAATCTTGAGATCTTGAGATGATTTCGGGACCTTTAGTGTCCCCGCGGCCCGGTCCTCGACCAGGCCTCCACCCCCAGGAAGCAGCCCGTGACAGCTGACTAACACCCAGGTGTCTAATCCAAACAGCAGGTGAGAAACTGAGAAACATAATAGCGGAATCAAAACGTCATCAAGGACTTTTCAAGACAATCTACAAATTCCATATCAGACCAATCCTTGAATATACAGCACCGGCATGGAACCCGCATGTAATGAAACAAAAGATTCTTAAAAATTAAGATGTTTGTAGAGAGTTTGGCCGAAACGCTACGCGTATTAGTGGCTTTAGGTATTGTATGTACTAGCTCTATCTATAAATCCAACATTATGTTCGAACTCATCATCTATGAATGTACTTTTACCTGAATAAAAATTTGAATTTGAATTTTTTTTAGAGCTAGAGCCCGAACAACTCTAGAGAAGAGAAAGTCAGGTTAGAGTATATAATCATTAAGTACGGAGTAAGCAAGGACGGGCTCACCATAGCCCGTGCTACTTGCCCCCGCTCCTGTGCCAGGTAAGTTACGAGCTCACCATAGCCCGTGCTACTTGTCCCGCTCCTGTGCCAGGTAAGTTACGGGCTCACCATAGCCCGTGCTACTTGCCCCGCTCCTGTGCCAGGTAAGTTACGAGCTCACCATAGCCCGTGCTACTTGCCCCGCTCCTATGCCAGGTAAGTTACGGGCTCACCATAGCCCGTGCTACTTACCCCGCTCCTGTGCCAGGTAAGTTACGGGCTCACCATAGCCCGTGCTACTTGCCCCGCTCCTGTGCCTGGTAAGTTACGGGCTCACCATAGCCCGTGCTACTTGCCCCGCTCCTGTGCCAGGTAAGTTACGGGCTCACCATAGCCCGTGCTACTTGCCCCGCTCCTGTGCCAGGTAAGTTACGGGCTCACCATAGCCCGTGCTACTTGCCCCGCTCCTGTGCCAGGTAAGTTACGGGCTCACCATAGCCCGTGCTACTTGCCCCGCTCCTGTGCCAGGTAAGTTACGGGCTCACCATAGCCCGTGCTACTTGCCCCGCTCCTGTGCCAGGTAAGTTACGGGCTCACCATAGCCCGTGTTATTTGCCCCGCTCCTGTGCCAGGTAAGTTACGGGCTCACCATAGCCCGTGCTACTTGGAACTTGTTCAGAGTAGCTGAATCTATACCAACAACAACGAGTAAACAGGGTACACACCGACAATCTTTATAAAGTGAAGGGAAGTGGAAGGTGGAAATTATTATAAGCAAATGAGAATAACACATACACAGTAAAGATGGTCAACACGTGGAATGCACTAAATGAAGTAGTGGAAGTCCCTCTGGCCACAGCTTCCTGAGCAAATATGATCAATAAATAGAACAAGTTATTTAAATGTACCAGCTACAAATCAGTCCGTCCTCTTAAGGTTTCCCATCATCAAGAAAACTCTCCTAACTCTCCTCTCCTAACCTACCAGAGGACCCAAAACAGAAAACGGGGCAGTACGTCACTTTCGCCAGCCGCTTCCATTTTTCTAGTACGACAATTTTTGCCCTTATATAACGCATACGATCGAAAAGCGACGTTCTTTTTAAGAGGACAGGTTGTGTAAGCTAAATCTCCTCACTGCTCATTAGACGCTGGTAGGCAAGTATTGGCCTATCATCTACTGGCCCCCACACTGATAGGGAAGAATTCCTGAGACCCGGAACTTCAAGAACAAGAGGTCATAGATTTAAACTAACGAAACAAAGCTGCCGGAGAAATATACGAAAATTCACTTTTGTAAATAGAGTGGTAGACGGTTGGAACAAGTTAAGTGAGAAGGTGGTGGAGGCCAAAACCGTCAGTAATTTCAAAGCATTATATGACAAAGAGTGCAGGGAAGACGGGATACCACGAGCGTAGCTCTCATCCTGTAACTACACCTAGGTAATTACACCATGATGGGTGTGGGGTGGATGACAGACAAATTTACCAGACTGTACCTGAGGCCAGTAGATGGGGGGCGCACCATCTGTAGTGACCTTGACAGGGACAGGAAGCATGCGGCTTGTCAAAGACGTCCTCCCATTATTTCCGTATCAAATGTAACACAAATGTAAGTTTAACACAAATGTAGCGATTAGTTTAAAAAAAAACAATGGGGGACTTTACTTTTTTTATTTTGTTTTTCTTTTTATATATACAGGAGAGTTCTTACATTCTTGTACAGCCACTAGGACGCATAGCGTTTCGGGCAAGTACTTCAATCTTAATATTCCCCGGAATACGACCCCGCCAAATCGTTTAACTATGTTACTGTTGGGTAAACAGAGGCTACAGTTAAGGATTTGCTGTTATAAATCCTTACAACTCTTCCGGGGAAGCATTATAAATTCGGCGGATTCGGCCAAGATACAAACCCAGGACAAAGCGCTCCCACAACGCCAGGCGAGTGTCTTACCACTATGCCACAGGGACTGCACGGGGATTTTTGAGACAATCGTATAATTCACTGTGTCGGGGGACAGGAAGCCAGAGTGGCTTCTCATACACGTTAGGCTTTTATCAAAGTCCCCCCCCCCCAACCTTAGGGTCGAATTACTGACCCCGCCCAGGATGCAACCCCACAACAAGCTAACTCCTGAGTGTCTACGTGCTGTTAGGTGAACAGAGGCATTAGGTGAAAGGAAACGTGCCCAACCATTTCTGATGCGTCTAGGTTTCGAACCCGGAATTCTCGATTGTGTTGTACTCACCTAGTTGTGCTTACGGGAGTTGAGCTTTGTCTCTTTGGTCCCGCCTCACAACTGTCAATCAACTGGTGTACAGGTTCCTGAGCCTACTGATCCTGAGCCTCAGTAGGAGCCTTTGGCTCCTACTGAGGCTCAGGATCAGTACTCCTACTCAGTAGGAGCCTTTGGCTCCTACTGAGCCAAAGGATACCTGATCAACCAGGCTGTGACTCATACGTCAGGCTGCGAGCAGCCGCGTCCAACAGCCTGGTTGATCAGTCCAGCAACCAGGAGGCCTGGTCGATGACCGGGCCGCGGGGACGCTAACCCCGGAAGCACCTCAAGGTAACCTCAAGGTACTGGGCTCTATCATATCTACACTTGAAACTGTGTATGGAGTCAGCCTCCACCACATCACTGCCTAATGCATTCCACCTGTTAAACTACTCTGACACTGAAAAAAATCTTTCTAACGTCTCTGTGGCTCATCCGGGTACTAATTAAGTTTCCACCTGTGTCCCCTTGTTCGTGGCCCACCGTGCTGAAGTTTGTCTTAGTCCACCCTGTCAATTCCCCTGAGAATTTTGTAGGTGGTTATGATGTCTCCCCTTACTCTTCTGTTTTCCAGGGACGTGAGGTTCAACTCCTTTAGCCTTTCCTCGTAGCTCATTCCTCTCAGTTCCGGGACGAGCCTGTGGCATACCGCTGAATCTTCTCTTTGTCTTGTGTTTAACTAGGTATGGACTTCAGGGTGGAGCTGCATATTCAAGGATTAGTCTGACATAAGTGGTATACAGAGTCCTGAACGATTCCTTACACAAGTTTCTAAAGGCAGTTCTTATGTTGGACAACCTAGCATATGCCGCTGATGATATCCTTTTGATGTGGGTCTTTGGGCCAAGTTCGGTGTGATATCAACCCCCAGATCTTTCTCTCTATTTGACTCTTGCAGGATTTCACCTCCCAGATGGTACCTTGTGTTCAGCCTCCTGCTCCCTTTGCCTAATTTCATTACTTTACACTTTCCTGAGTTGAACTTTAGCAGCCATTTTCTAGACCATTTCTCCAGTTTTTCCAGGTCATCCTGTAGTCTCTGTCTATCTTCATCCGTCTTGATTCTTCTCATAATTTTTACATCATCAGCAAACATTAAGAGGAACGAGTCTATACCCTCCGGAAGATCGTTTACAGATATTAGAAACAGGATGGATCCAAGTACTGAACCCTGTGGGACTCCGCTGGTGACATCTCACCACTCTGATGTCTCCCCTCACCCCCCCCCCCCCCTCACAGTTACTCGCTGTTTCCTGTTGCTTAAATACTCCCTTATCCACTGTAGCACCTTTCCTTTTACTCCTGCCTGTTGCTCCAACTTTTTAAAAAGCCTTTTATGAGGTACTGTGTCAAAGGCTTTCTGGCAGTCCAGGAAAATGCAGTCTGCCCACCCTTCTCTTTCTTGCCTAATTTTTGTTGCCTGGTCATAGAATTGTATTAAACCTGTGAGGCACGATTTACCATCTCCGAACCCATGTTGCTGTTATTGATTGTGAAGTGTTGTTAACAACACTTAAGTACGGAGCAAACAAGGACGGACTCACCATAGCCCGTGCTACTTGCCCAGCTCCTGTGCCAGGTAAGTTACGGGCTCACCATAGCCCGTGCTACTTGCCCCGCTCCTGTGCCAGGTAAGTTACAGGCTCACCATAGCCCGTGCTACTTGCCCCGCTCCTGTGCCAGGTAAGTTACGGGCTCACCATAGCCCGTGCTACTTGCCCCGCTCCTGTGCCAGGTAAGAACCACCCCCTATTGTTCGAAGCCCTGTCCTGTTCACAAAAGGTCCTGGTTTGAAGGTGATATGATCAATAAGAAGTTGCTCAAAAATCTCTCGCTTTCCACATGACTCGATAGTTCGGAAAGGCGAGGCTTATCTCCGCCAGATGCATCATACATGGCACACTGTCTCAACATCCCATCTCCCATGTGGTCTACGGATATCCAAAACCATAGCCATACCACCAACAGCAAGGAGACACAGGTCCTTGATGTTGGCTGATTAAAATTAAATGGAATGTATATTCCGGAGAGGTTAAAGTGACGTCAGAGGACGGGATGAGGTTTTATTAATCAACGTGAATCAGTGTGCTGGTGTATAAAGCTACCTTGAGTGGGACACGATCGGAACCATGGGTCAAGGAGAACCATATAGGGGTGTGCTATGTGGGCCCCAATACACCCACCCCCCCCTTGGGTGTACCTTACACGGGTATATTGACGGCCATAATATTTTTTTTGTAATAGATTTGTTTATTATGCATCCCGTATAGCCGTATACTAATGCCCTAGTGAGCGTAGAAGAGGTATGACGAATTTGAGTCATTATAAATAAGCGTAACATCACACGGTTAATGGTAATACAAATATACTTGTAATACATATATACTCATACATGAGTTATTATGATAAGAAACAGAGCCTAGGATTATCGTAGTGAATGGCCCACAGGGTAGGTTGACTAGCCTGCAGGAGATGCAACTAGCCAGACTTTTAGCGAACTACAGGATCTATGCCTGGATAGCACACTAAGTAGTTTAGAAGTAATCCTGTAGCACGCTAAGTAGTTTAAGACTATACCCCCCCCCCCACCTCCCCCACCCAACACACCCCCCGGCCCCCCCGTAGTTAAAACCAGAGAAGTTAAATATGCCAGTTATATATGTGTACTAGTGTTTAGGGCTGCGGCCTGTACATGGGGTGTCGACTAGCCACGAGGCGTTCATACCTATCCCTTGAGATGTAAGTGTTTTTCTTACTCAACAGAAATCAATAACTTTGAACTGAACCTAAGATCATCTGCGTTAGGTGTAACTAAAGTTGCTGGAAGATTAGCGATATCGTGTGTATGTCAACTTAGAGACCTTATGTTCGAGTTAACTAATTACCTGGAGTTTAAAATGTGAGTGAACACCTGGATTATAAAAATGGACAGTGACGTATTGGTATACTTATCTAGAGAATTCCATAGCTTAAGTGTGACTTGCCTTAGATATCCCTCACGTGGAAGGTTCCTAAGCATCCCTTCACCTATACATTGAGTGTAAACCTAAAGATCCCTTCGACCACAGCGAATATCTAAACAACTACTAGGGGAAGTGCCTGGTCCTTCAGTCCCTTCTAGTATAGGTTATCCACATAGCCTTGAGCACTTTTTGAGTGCTGCCTGTATTGAATGACAATTTGTTATCCTAATTCGAATAATTACTTACCATAATTTATGAAATTAGTTGAATCTTTCACACCCTATGGCTCTTGTCTAACCCTGGGAGGCTCAACCAGCGTTGGTGTGACTCATGGTTGTAGGTCTGTTACCTGTAATTTACCTGTTACTCCGTGCTTAGTTGGACCTCGACGTAGCACCAACACTATAACAAGGTTTGTTAGTGTGTTGTGCAAGTTCACGGTTTCAAATATGTTTATATGAGATAAGAAAGAATAATCTTCAGGATAAGTAGGCTTAGGCTAATTTCTCCCCTCTAATAAACTCGGAAACAGCTACTCGGAACAAGTTAAAAGTAGCACGGGCTAAGGTGAACCCGTAACGGAC
>WNGS01004946.1:12854812-12868023 GCA_020271785.1 Procambarus virginalis
GCCTCCACCACCACTACCACCATCACCCATCATCCCAACCACCACCACCACCACCACCACCACCACCACACCACCATCACCACCATCACCATCATCACCACCACCACCACCACCACCCCATCATCACCAGCTACCGTCACTGATGTCGGCCACCCTCTCCCCTCTCCCACAAAACCCAGATCCTCTCCCCCATTCTCCGCATAATCCAGGATCTTCCCTCTCCCACATACCCCCACGGTCCGCCCCCCCCCCTCCTCCTCCCACATATCCCAGGTCCTTCTCCCTCCCACATAACCACGGCGACTCTCTCCCTCCCACATAACCCAGGTATACCCAGCCTGGGCTATTTTAAACTCCCCCTTTTTCCCAATTTCTTTGTCTGGGATTAATCCGCATATTATCGCTGATATACCACGATGGAGATGAATAATTATAGAACCGGCGGAACGGCGGGCGGTAATATCACCCGAGGGCAACAAACCGGGTTTTAACGAGTGGAAGGAGCTGTGGCCGTATTTTTCGGGTAGGTTCTTTTAATTGGTGGGTTGTGGTGGTGGATTATTTTAGGTTAACGACAGTGGCGGTGGTGGTGGTGGTGGTGGATTGACCTGCGGGGGCCCCTCGATGCCTCCGTGTTGTTGGGTTTGGGAAGTCACCGGGAGGGGAGGAAAAGGTCTTCCGAGTTCGCACCGTATACAAGAGTGACGTTATTTCGACGTTGAATGTGAACGTTGATTCTGCGTTGCTTTTGGGTTATTGTTGCGCCACTGGGTTGAATATGCGAGGGCGAATCCTTCACATAATTGGGAGGGTGCGAGCCTCCCAGAAAATAGGAAGAACTTGGCTTACCTCCCTATATATATAGAGTAAGAACAGACCGGAACGTGAAGATGACCAACGTAACGACACTGCTCACAACCGCCACGGCCTTCTACACCTGATTAATATTTGTATGTGCTTCCCCCCCCTTCTTTTGCTTTCGCCTTCTTTCTTCACCTTGATTTGTATTTGCATGGTACCTTACACCCCCTACGGTATACATCTAATACGCCCAGTACTGTTCCAACGCCAAGATCACATTCACTCCAAGCAATCTACCACTTACGGGCTACTAATGCCCGTGCCACCTCTTAGTGTAGGTTATCTTCTCAATCATCAATCGATGTTGGGGGAGAGGTGTAGAGAAGAGAAGAAGAAAGGGAGAATGTCGATAGGGGAAGAGAGGTGAGGGAATGGAGAGATGAGAGGAGAGAGAGAGAGAGAGAGAGAGAGAGAGATGAGGAGAGAGGCAGAGAGAGAGGAGGAGAGCGAGAAGAGAGGGGGAGAAGATGCATGATCAAGACTCAGGCTACCTTCCCCCCCCCCCTCCCTAATACTCCATCTAGTATTACATATATGAGAGCTTACACCCTAGCCTCCCCAGAGGTAGACTGTATGAAGGTCTAGATGAATGTGGACCTAGGTGGTGTGACCTCTGAGGTGGTGTGACCTAGGTGGGTGACCTAGGTGAGTGATCCTAGGTGATGTGACTACCCCATGGTAGAGGGGTGCCCCTGTCCCATGGGGTGGGTGGGGTGACCTTATCTTATGGGTGCTCGTGTCCTGTGCCTTGGGTGTGGCCACTATACAAGGGGGGGTGAACCTTTGAGTCTTATCCCTGAGGACAGCGGGTTTCAGGGTGTGCCTCCGCTTTGGACCTGTTGCTCTGTGCGTGCCCCTCTTGTTCACACGCATGTAGCCCCTCAGACACGGCACTACACACGCATACGCACGGCACACACACCCCACACAAACACACTAACACACACACACACACACACACACAACACTACAAACCACACACACACACATAACACACATCCACACACTCATACACACACTAACACACAAATACAGACACACACACAGAGACATTAGAAAGACTTTTTCAGTGTCAGAGTAGTTACGGTAAATGGAATGGCTACTGGAAAGTGATGTGGTGGGAGGCCCTCCCATACACAGGTTTCAAATGTAGATATAGAGACCCAGTAGGCTCAGGATATCTGTACACCATGTTGATTGACAGTTGAGAATGGCGGGACCAAATAGCAGCAAAGCTTCACCCCCGCAAGCACAATAGGTTGGAGTACAATTATGTGAGTACAACTAGGGGATTACAACTAGGGGAGTACACAAAACACACACATTCATGTGCACACACACACAAGACAAGGTTTAGAGAAGATTCAGCGGTATAGCCACCAGGCTCGTCCCGGAACTGAGAGGAATTGAGCTACGAGAAAGGCTAAAGGAGTTGAACCTCCATCCCTGGAAAACGAAGAGTAAGAGGAGACATGATACCACCTACAAAATCTCAGGGGGAATTGACAGGGTGGACAAGACAATACTTCAGCAAGCGGTTGGGCCACGAACAAGGGGACACAGGTGGAAAACTTAGTATCCTAGATGAGCCACAGAGGACGTTAGAAAGATTTTTTTCAGTGTCAGAGTAGGTTAACATGGAATGCATAGGCAGTGATGTGGTGGAGGCTGACTCCATACATCAGTTTACAAGTGTAGATATGATAGAGCCCATAGGCTCAGGAACCCCCTGTGACCACCAGTTGATTGACAGGTTGTAGAGGCGGGAACCAAAGAGCAGAGCTAACTCACCGCAAGCACAACTAGGTGAGTAGGTGAGTACACCACACAGTTTCAAGGGTAGATAGGACAGAGCCCAATAGGCCTCAGGAACCTGTACACCTGTTGATTACGTTGAGAGGCGTGGACAAAGAGTCCCAGAGCTCAACCACACAAACACAACTCGGGGAGGTACACACACACACAACACACAACACACCACACACACACACACACACACCACACCCACACACACACACCACACACACACACACACACACACACAGAAACCTAAAATGAGGAGGCTTTCAGGGCTCTTTACACGGCCTACGTGAGACCTGTCTAGAGTATGCCGCGCCATCCTGCAGCCCCCACCTGAAGAAGCACATAAGGACACTGGAGAAGGTTCAGAGGTTTCGACGAGGCTTGTCCCAGAGTTACGAGTAATGGGATATGAAGAGCGTCTGAAGGACCTGAATCCTTACGAACCTAGAGAAAAGAAGGGAGAAGAGGAGATATGATAGGGGACATATAAAATACTCAGGGAACTTGACAAAGTGGAAATAGATGAAATGTTCACACGTTATAATAACAGAACGAGGGGACATGGGTGGAAACTGGAACTCAGGATGAGTCACAGAGATGTTAGGAAGTTTTCTTTAGCGTGGAGTAGTGAAAAATGGAATGCACTTTGGGGAACAGGTTGTGGAAGCAAATACTATCTACTTTTAAGACGACGGTAGGATAGGGGAAATTAGGACAGGAGTCATTGCTGTAATATACAACCGATAGCTGGAAAGGCGGGATCCAAGTAGGCATGCTCGATCCTGCAAACACAATAGGTGAGTACAATAGGTGAGTACACCACAAACACACACATCACACACACACACACACACAACACACACACACACTCACCCACACACACACACAGCGACACACATACACCCACACTGGTAGGGGCCTGGTAGCTGAGTGTACAGCTCTCGGGACTTCGTAATCCTGTGGCCCGGGGTAGATTCCCGGCCGAGGCAGAAAAAATGTGCAGATCTTCTTTCACATGATGTACCTGTTCACCCAGCAGTAAAAATAGGTACCTGGGAGTTAAACCAGCTGCTACGGGCTGCGTTCTGGATGTGTGTGTACTCCACCTATGTATGCTTTGCGGGGGTTGAGCTTTGGCTCTGTGTTGTGTGTGTGTGTACTCACTAGTTGTCTCACTCATAGTTGTGCTTGCGGGGGTTTGAGCGTTGGCTCTTGGGGTCCCCAGCCTCTCAACCGTGCAAGCAACAGGATGTACAGATTCTTGAGCTTATTTGGCTCTATCATCTCTACACTGAAACTGTGTATGGAGTCAGCCCTCCACACACATCGCTTCGTAATGCCTTCCATTTGTCAAACCCTCTGACACTAAAAAGTTCTTTCTAATATCTCAAAGTGGCTCATCTTGGGCAATCTAGTTGCCACCTGTGTCCCCTAGTGCGTGTGCCCCTGTGTTAAACAGCCTGTCTTTATCAACCCTGGCTGATTCCCCTGAGAATCTTGATGGTGGTGATCCTGTCCCCCCTAACTCTTCTGTACTCCAGCGAAGTGGAGGTTTATTTCCTGCAGGCGCTCCTCGTAGCTTATACCTTCCTCAGCTCGGGTACTAGTCTGGTGGCAAACCATTGAACCTTTTACAGTTTAGTCTTATGCTTGACTAGATAGGGACTCCATGCTGGAAGCCGCATACTCCAGGATTGGTCTGACATATTGGTATATAATGTTCTGAAAGATTCCTTACACAAGAATTCTAAAGGGCCCGTTCTTATGTTACCCTACCTGGCATATGCTGCTGATGTTATCCTCTTGGATATGAGATTCAGGGACAGGGTCGGTGCGTGATATCAACCCCCAGGTCTTTTCTCTCTGACATCTTGAAGTATTTCCATCTCCCAAATGATACATTGTATAGTTGTCTCCTGCTTTCCTACCCCTATCGTCATTACATTACATTTTATGTGTGTGGTGTGTGTGGTGTGTGTGTGTGTGTGTGTGTGTGTGTGTGTGTGTGTGTGTGTGTGAACCAAAAAAGTAATAGTAGTGAAGTAACAGTTGATTGATTGACAGTTGAGAGGCGGGCGAGCCGAAAGAGCAGAGCTCAACCCCCGCAAGCATAACTGAGGTGAATACACGATGAGATAACAAAAGCCTTGACCACTGAAGCTGATATTTACGAAAAACCTGCTTCCAAGATACACTAACCGAACCGAAAAATAATTACAGCGCAATTAGGGGATTTGAAAGGGTCTACTTTCACCCTTAAAGGCACAGAGGATTGTGAAATAAATAAAATGAAAAAAAAAAAAGACTATAAGAAGTGAGAGGGTAGAGAGAAGGAATGAAGGGAGGAGAGTAGGCTAAGATAAGAGTAAAAGGAGAAGAGAGTGAGACAAAGTAATATTCAAACCAGCAGTAGTTAAAAGAGCAACACCCACATAGAAGCGATACGCTATCACAAGGGACTGAATGGCAGCATAATGAACGAGCAGCCAGCAGCAGGACGAGGCACACAGCTTCTCAGGCCTAACTCAACAAACACCAAGAATACCTTCCGAACCTTCCCCCAGAGTAAGCGTCCCCAGACTAAGTCCAACATTCTCCATCCCAGTACCACTCAATTTCCTTCACACGCCAATCACACTTCCAGCGACAATTAGCTGCGTATTACCCCTCCCACCTCCCCTTTACCAATCGCCACCCATTGACCACCAAACCGCCTAGCACTACTCCTCCACTTCTACGGAACTCTCCACTATCTTCCACCACTTCCGCTACCCCTGGTCCTCAAGCTCCACAACTCATACTCTACAAACGTCCCTCCACTTCAGCTCACTGCCTACAGATAGCCTCCCTGCTCTCCTACATTCTAAATCCATCCCCAAATGCTATCGACTGACCCTAGCCACCTGATACTAACTAGCCACAGCGACAGGAAAGAATTATAAGACAACAGCTCTGGTACACTAATGCTGATAGACTATCAAATATAGCAGTCGAACTCAAGGAAAGGACTGAGGTGGCAAATCCTGATGTGATAGCATTAGTGGAGACCAAATTAACTGACATGATAATGAGAAGTCTAAAGAATTCAGAGTGGAATTACTGGTAAAATGCAACTGGATCTTCGAAGGTGTGTGTTTGCAGGTGGCAAACAGCTACAAGGACTGCTTCATGGGAATCATCTTGTTGGATGGTAAAAAGAAGTTTTTGACTGTGATGTTCTGTCTGATAGTTCTGGCGGATTTGACTGGCCATCTTGTTGTTGTTGTGATGAGGATTACAGAGTAGAGACAGGAGAGAAGTAAAATTGTAAGCAGCGGAGGGGAGTGTGGATGACTGGAGATGATGGAGACCTTCCAGAGAACCACAGTAGACCGAGACAAGAAATGCGACATTATGAACGGAGCAATGATACTATCCTCCTAAGGGGGATGCAGATACAACCCATACTGGTACTGAGAGACTTCAGTCATGGCCCACATTGACTGGGCAACAATGGATGCAAGAGGAATGAGATGAGATATGGCGGTCAAATCTTGTAGACATAGTAGAGAAGAATTTCCTGATGCAACATGCCACGGAGGAAACAAGGAGAGGTGGTGGAGATCAACTGACGTGGCTAGACCTGGTTTTCACACGAATGAGATGGTCAGTGAAAATATTGACCGTGAAATGCCAATAGAAGGCCCGTCACTACTGTGTGTTTAAACTCTTCATTATATCGTGATAATGAAGACTATGGCAAGATGTAAGCACTGGGAGAGTATAAGGCAGGCATTCCGGAAAGGGGGGATACCAAAATGTCTGAGAATGTTTTGAGGGGATGGAATGTAGAAGAGAACTCGGAGGAATAATCCCACACAGGACTGATGGACGACATAATGGACAAACTAAAAGAAGCTGAAGATTCATACCACCACAAATAGTTAAGGGAAACAAGACGAGTATTAGCCGATGGTTCAATAGGCAGTGCCTGAAGAGGGCTGTTAGCTCTGGGTCCCGGTCTTTCCACCCTCAGTTCTCTAATGTAATGACTCTCACGTATTTTTTTCTGTATCATGTCTACTATATGTTTCCACACACACACACACACACACACACACACCCACACACACACACACACCCACACACACACACACACACACACAATCATCAGAATGTAGCCCTTGTAACAGGACTCCCAGGAACCTATTTGCTTCTAGGTGAACAGGTGAATTAGGTGAAAGGAAACTGTGAACAATCTCTTGTGTCCTGCCACGGGGATGAGCCCTCGACTGACGGTTGACAGCCGACGACTGAACTGACTGGGCGTCAGAAACCATTGTCTGGACTCACCTAGTTACATGTATTATCTCTAGATGTATCTCTAGGAAAGTTACATAAGCTAGATGTATCTCTAGAAGTACACTAAGTTAGATGTGTCTCTAGTAAGTTACACTAAGCTAGACATATCTTTAGGTAAGTTACACTAAGCTAGACATATCTTTAGGTAAGTTACACTAAGCTAGACATATCTTTAGGTAAGTTACACTAAGATAGACATATCTCTAGGCAAGTTACACTAAGTAAGCTAGATGAATCCCAACATTCCCCCTAGATTAAACTTGGTTAACTACCATTTAACTACTAAACTAATCACAGTACGCACCATGTCCCCTCCGGGCTAGTTAACTAGCTCATCCAGAGTAAGATAGGTGACCGCCACACACACACACACTAAGGTAGGTGAGCCTCAAACCAAACTAATCTAGTGAAACTCAGAGATCCAGATGATCTTGAGAGGTTAGGTGAATCTTGTGCATAAATGATCCTCTAGTTGACTTTTCCCCATGGTCAAAATAACAATGCCATTTGACCAGTACCGGGAAAACTGGTGTTTCATAAATTGGCTTAATAGGCTTGGTGATTTTGTATCAAGCCTCATTTGAAGCTGATCAATCCCAATTCTATCAATCAAATTTAAACATGCAATTTAAAAAAAAATCTGGTCAACGACGAGCTTTCTGGGGCGATTGTAACCGGTATATACACATTTTTTTTTACCTAAGCTGCATGTGTGTGTGTGTGTGAGTAAGCCTTTTTCTACCTAAGCCTAGTCACCTTACGCTGGATTAGCCTCCAGACTAAGCCTCACGCAAAACTAGGCGACCTACAGGTTAGTCAAACACTAGTTTAAGTGACCTAATTTAGTCACACACTAAACTAAGAGATCTACAAGTTACGACACCCATTTAGTCACACACTAAGCTAAGAGATCTGCAAGTTACGACACCCATTTAGTCACACACTAAGCTAAGAGATCTGCAAGTTACGACACCCATTTAGTCACACACTAAGCTAAGAGATCTGCAAGTTACGACACCCATTTAGTCACACACTAAGCTAAGAGATCTGCAAGTTACGACACCCACTATGCTAAGTGATCTCCAAGTTAGTCATACACTATACGTATATCATACGAATATATAAACATATATCATACTCGTGTGTTATATCTAGTTAGGCCACACTAAACTTCGTGACTTCCACCTTTGTCACACTAAGCTTACTTCTGTCCACACTAAACTAGGCAAACTTCTAGGCTACCTAATCTACAATAGTTAAATTCAGATTGGTCTCACTAGGCCAGGTGATTGGTTCTCCTGATCAGCCACAACTGCAACGATTAGCAACAATTAGTTATGAATCATATTTCTCAGTCTGACTCCTAGTTAAACTAAATCCTATGAACCTCAAAGCTTTGAGAGAATATAAACTTTATATGTCACATTACATAAGAGAGAGCTTTGGAGTTTTTTGTTTACGTTTTACTAAAGATGTGTCTTAAGGTTAGTCACACTAGGCTTAGTGTGCCTCCAGGTAGACACACTAATCTTCGTGAGCCTCCAGGTAGACACACTAACCTTCGTGAGCCTCCAGGTAGACACACTAACCTTCGTGAGCCTCCAGGTAGACACACTAATCTTCGTGAGCCTCCAGGTAGACACACTAACCTTCGTGAGCCTCCAGGTAGACACACTAATCTTCGTGAGCCTCCAGGTAGACACACTAATCTTCGTGAGCCTCCAGGTAGACACACTAATCTTCGTGAGCCTCCAGGTAGACACACTAATCTTCGTGAGCCTCCAGGTAGACACACTAATCTTCGTGAGCCTCCAGGTAGACACACTAATCTTCGTGAGCCTCCAGGTAGACACACTAATCTTCGTGAGCCTCCAGGTAGACACACTAATCTTCGTGAGCCTCCAGGTAGACACACTAATCTTCGTGAGCCTCCAGGTAGACACACTAATCTTCGTGAGCCTCCAGGTAGACACACTAATCTTCGTGAGCCTCCAGGTAGACACACTAATCTTCGTGAGCCTCCAGGTAGACACACTAATCTTCGTGAGCCTCCAGGTAGACACACTAATCTTCGTGAGCCTCCAGGTAGACACACTAATCTTCGTGAGCCTCCAGGTAGACACACTAATCTTCGTGAGCCTCCAGGTAGACACACTAATCTTCGTGAGCCTCCAGGTAGACACACTAATCTTCGTGAGCCTCCAGGTAGACACACTAATCTTCGTGAGCCTCCAGGTAGACACACTAATCTTCGTGAGCCTCCAGGTAGACACACTAATCTTCGTGAGCCTCCAGGTAGACACACTAATCTTCGTGAGCCTCCAGGTAGACACACTAATCTTCGTGAGCCTCCAGGTAGACACACTAATCTTCGTGAGCCTCCAGGTAGACACACTAATCTTCGTGAGCCTCCAGGTAGACACACTAATCTTCGTGAGCCTCCAGGTAGACACACTAATCTTCGTGAGCCTCCAGGTAGACACACTAATCTTCGTGAGCCTCCAGGTAGACACACTAATCTTCGTGAGCCTCCAGGTAGACACACTAATCTTCGTGAGCCTCCAGGTAGACACACTAATCTTCGTGAGCCTCCAGGTAGACACACTAATCTTCGTGAGCCTCCAGGTAGACACACTAATCTTCGTGAGCCTCCAGGTAGACACACTAATCTTCGTGAGCCTCCAGGTAGACACACTAATCTTCGTGAGCCTCCAGGTAGACACACTAATCTTCGTGAGCCTCCAGGTAGACACACTAATCTTCGTGAGCCTCCAGGTAGACACACTAATCTTCGTGAGCCTCCAGGTAGACACACTAATCTTCGTGAGCCTCCAGGTAGACACACTAATCTTCGTGAGCCTCCAGGTAGACACACTAATCTTCGTGAGCCTCCAGGTAGACACACTAATCTTCGTGAGCCTCCAGGTAGACACACTAATCTTCGTGAGCCTCCAGGTAGACACACTAATCTTCGTGAGCCTCCAGGTAGACACACTAATCTTCGTGAGCCTCCAGGTAGACACACTAATCTTCGTGAGCCTCCAGGAAGACACACTAACCTTCGTGAGCCTCCAGGAAGACACACTAACTTTCGTGAGCCTCCAGGTAGACACACTAACCTTCGCACACTAAACATCAACATAAATATAATAATAATAATAATAATAATAATAATAATAATAATAATAATAATAATAATAATAATAATAATAAACAAATCCGTAGGAGCAGTGAAGAGGGTTCGAACCTATGCAGTGGGTGTTGCCACGCACACGCTTCTAGCGACTAGACCACGACACAGTGAAAGAGAATTGCAACCTAGAGTTCTACTGAACACACGAGGGTTTCCTGAGGCTTCAACTGAAGACGGAACACAATTTTCACACAATCCCTGCCATGCAATCTGGCTGTGTAGGGCAGCATGCTTCATCGTACTGCCCAAAAGGCTATGCGTGCTAGTGGCTTTACAAGAATGAAAGAATTCTTGTATATATAAATAAACAAAATGCTAGCGACTGGTGCACTCTCGGGAATTCAGAAAAAGGTCAAATGTGGCACAGATATTCAAGAAATGAAACAGACAAGAAGTTCTAACTGGATAATAATAATAATAATAATAATAATAATAATAATAATAATAATAATAATAATAATAATAATATTATGCAGACGATGAGTCACAATAACGTGGCTAAAGATATGATGATAGATGAGGAGACGACGACGTTTCGGTCCGTCCGAAATCATCATCACTTTCGTGAGCCGATTTCATTTCAAATTACGTCCATTTTTGGCCATAAAAATTCGCTCGCGCGCAATGCGAGCGAACAGCGACGTTATTTTGAAGAGGACGGGTTGGCTTATGATGGTCGACTTGATTATGGTCCAGGACGGAACGAAACGTCGTGGTTTCTCTCCATCTTTTGATGTGTGGTTTTTGGTCATCATAGTTTAGTTTAGTTCATTTATTATGCACCCCATACCCATCTTGTGGGCGGTAGTGGAAAGGGTTACAGAGGCACATAATGGGCTCAGGGACTGAACCCCACAATTCATTTAGCTAAGCAAGTTACAATCTTGATGGGCTAGTTACAAAATTCATATAAGTCGTCACATCAACAATGGGTTCGAGATCGACCTCAAGTACAGGTTCTAAATTAAGCAACATCATATCTTCAGCCCCGTTATTGTGACTCATCATCTTCATTTTGCAACTATGTTTAACCAATTAATCAAGTGACGTCATATACAGATGAAGACAGAATCTGCAGAAGAAGACAGACGGGTTAATAAATGAAGCAAAACTAATGAGTAGAAAACAAACTTCTGGAGACTGAAGTGTTACTGGAAGACCTTGACAAACTGCAGCAGCAGGCAGAAAAATAGCCTCGATATTAGCTTACGCGCATGAATACACTCTGGCTTCCTGTCCCCCCTACACAGTGAATTATTATTGAATGATAATTTATTGTCCCAGTTTTTGTATTATCTGCAAATTTGCCAAACGTTGCTGCTCAATTCTGGTAGTACAGTCGGGTTCGTTCTCGACTCACCATCGACAATTCCGGTTTGAATCCCAAGCGGGACAGAAATGATTGTGCTCATATCTTATCACCTAATGCACCTGTTCACCTAACAGTAAGTAGGTTACCATGAGTTAGCCAGCTTTTTGTGGGGTTGCATCCTCGGGGGGGGGGGGGGGGTAGGGATCTGTAACTCGACCTTGGGAGGGGGGGAGGAAGGACTTCAATACAGTGTCAGACCGACTTCAATACAGTATCAGACCACGGAGGAAGAATTGAAACAGGATTTTCCTTAAGTACTTTCGTATATTAATACATCTTCAGAAGGAATCATTCTGAAGATGATTCTTTCCTTCTGAAGATGTATTAATATACGAAAGTACTTAAGGAAATTCCTGTTTCAATTTTCCTCCGTGGTCTGATACTGTCATATATATATATATATATATATATATATATATATATAATATATATATATATATATATATATATATATATATATATATTGGTAGCAGTCTCTCTTGTAAACATATGTTGTTAAATGACCGAAAAGGTAAGATTATAATTCTAAGACGAATTTTCTCAATATTTCTTATGTTTCTTTCACTGTCGATGGTAATTGAAAAATCAATTCTCCAAAATTCATTTTTATTTCTAGTCTGACGCGATGCCTGAACGCGTTTCGTAATAACTTATTACATTTCAAAGACTTAGGTTTACACACACCCAACTGTAACCTGTAAACACAATCTATGCTTATACTCACATTTGGGTGAGGTGATATGGTACAAAAGTTTTGGGTGAGGTGATTGACATTTACACAAGAGAGCACACGAACCATGGGTATGAAAACATAAGAATGGAAGTAACTGCAGATGGCCTATTGGCCCATAGCGTCAACACTTTCTCTTGATGCTTCTATATGGTTCGGCGTCTGGAAGTGGGTAGAATATAGTTGTGCATAATGGCTGTTGACATTAATCAAGATGTATTATAATGGTTGTCCCCTGACACAATAAATTATTATTATTATTATTATTATTATTATTATTATTATTATATAATAATAATAATAATAATTATTATTATTATTATTACATAATAATAATAATAATAATAATAATAATAATAATAATAATAATAATAATAATATATGGTATATGGTAAACAAGAAAGGTCCCAAGACAAGGCCTTGAGGTACTCCACTTACAAGAGTCCACCACTCTGATTTAAGTTAATTTATACAAACTCTGTGTTTCCTTTGATATAACCAAACCCTTATCCAACTTTGTGATAACATCCCCCAGCACCACGGGCCACTACGTTTCTAATCAGCCCTCCATTAGGAGGCTGATTATCAAAGGTATCAAAAGCTTTGCTAATCAACGTACAAAAAAGGTCACAGTTCTCTTCACTAATTCAATATGCTGGAATGAAACCAAATTGATCAAACATGAGCAGCTCTTAGTAAAACTATATTGTGAATCATTAAGTAATCTATGTTTTTAAAGAAGTGGACTATATTAATTATCGATTCAAGTAATTTTCCCACAACAGATGTTAAGCCAATTGGTCGATAGCTTTGACTCAAGGGCTCTATCTCCCTTCTTAAAAATCAGGACCACATTAGCAACCCTCCTCGACTCTATTACTCTGACTCTAATAATTTATTAAATATGCAAA
>WNGS01004946.1:12882182-12906116 GCA_020271785.1 Procambarus virginalis
TTCCTTTACTGCTTCAATTTTTCCTTCTCCTTGGCCACTTGTGCATAGGTGAGTTGCATATTTTTCTTGCATTGTTCTATTCCCTGTGTAACTTTATCCATCTGTGCTGACAAAAGCTGTTTCTCCCGGTCCGTCTAATTACCACAAGCTACACAAGCTTCACGAAGCTTCCTGGCAATACGTTAGTAATGAATAAATATAATATATTTACTCATTATAATGTTGGTGCGGAATGTACAACACGAAAAAACTATTTTAATCTGAAAAAAAGTATCTTTTTATAAAGAAATTAGACGAAAATAAAAAGCTGGTGATGCCAAATCAAGTCGACGATCCAAGCTTCGGTTAGGTTAGGTTTGGTTTGGTTTGGTTAAGTTAGGTTAGGTTAAGTTAGGTTAGGATAGGTTAGCATAGGTCTGCTTAACCTAACATATCATATTTATTCATTACTAATGTATTGCCAAGAAGCTTTGTGAAGCTTGTGTAGCTTGTAGTAGCTTGTGGTAATTAGGGGACCCATTTCTCCTGTTGAATTTCCTTATCTAACCTATTTTTTTTTTTTTTTTTTTTTTTTTGAGATATGTACAAGAGTTGTTACATTCTTGTACAGCCACTAGTACGCGTAGCGTTTCGGGCAGGTCCCTGGAATACGATCCCCGCCGCGAAGAATCGTTTTTTCATCCAAGTACACATTTTACTGTTGCGTTAAACAGAGACTACAGTTAAGATTTGCGCCCAGTAAATCCTCCCCGGCCAGGATACGAACCCATGACATAGCGCTCGCGGAACGCCAGGAGAGTGTCTTACCACTACACCACGGAGACTGCAAATTGTAGTCATTTATGTTTAAATTTACTCTAACTTCTTCCAAAGCTATTTTTAAGAATTTATTTTCTTCTTCCATGGCTTTGCAATTTGTTTCCAATTGATTTTTATCCTTGCACAAGTCTTTCATTATATCCTCAAGACATAAAACTTTCCTATTCAAATGGTCATTACTTTCTTTCAATTTACTAATTATTTCTACATGAGAGTTCACTATAGTATCTAATTTTACCAACTTGTTATGTAGACTACAAATATCAATGTTTTCTTCATTGAATCCCGCAAAATCAAGCTCTGTTTTGTTTTTCCTCTTGCCGGCGGCCATCTTGAATGTTCTTCTCTGCACTGGAAACACTAGGGGCAACTTTTTCTCATTTGATTTTTTCACTTCCCTTGGCATATTCCTGTTATCTCACCTATTTTTCAAAAGCACTATACCTTTATGTTCTCTGGGACACCACTCACTATCATCAACCTGTACTACAATACTTAGGATTGTTGAAATATGCTGGAGCTCCTCTGACGCAAGTGTTGACCCTAGGGGTGTCACCTTTTGAATCAGGGTTGCCAGATCCAAATTGCTAAAAGTAGCGAGCTGACGGTCAAAAAGTAGCGAATTTGCAAGTAGAGTAGCCCAATTTTTTGTTTAGCCAAATCGAATCAATCAAATGTTTATTCAGGCAAAAGTACATACATACAAGATGAGTTACAAACATAATGTTAGATTTAAAGATGGCGACTACATACAGACAGACGACATTCAAATTTAGTAAGTTTTGTAGCGAGTAATCCTTATACTCGCTCATTATCTCATTATCTTAATGCATTACAATCACACAAGCTACAATCCTTTCCCCAATACTCTCCTCACCTTGTTGGAGGGAGCTGAGGTGTAATCACCATATAACCCAGCGATGTGACAACAGCAAGGGAAAGCTCTCACGCCTCAACAAAGCCTACCTACACCAGAGAATAGCTGAAGGTTCGCCCTCTGCAACATGGTATCTTCAGGCAACCAAATTAGAAAGGTTAAATATCCCGAAAGGAATCCACAGGGAAATAGCAGTTAGGTTATATAGACTACGTCTAGGTTACAGATGCAACTGAGAGATTGGTGAACCCCGACAGAGAGAGTGCATCTTCTGCCAAACTGTCACAGAAAAGTCATTACTTCACTATCTTCTGGAATGTGAAGCAACCAACGACCTTAGAAGAGCTTTAAGAGTTCCTGAATCTTGCAGTGGCCACCCTGAAGCCAGCAACAGAGCCACTCTCCTGGTCAACAAAGGTGTCCAGCAGCTGGACACCCTCATAAAGACTGTGAAGCAGTATCCTCCCCTGCGATAACAGCTTGATGATTAAATGCAACCTCAGAATAATGAAAAAATTACAGAAAAAAAATGTACCACTTACGGGCTATTCATGCCCGTGCCACCTCTTGGGTGGCTTAATCTTTATCAATCAATCAATCAACAGCAAGGGAGTACAGTCTCCAGTCAAGAATGTAGTACTCGGCTTGGGCAGTTCTAGTCGACCCAAGACGCTACAGCTTCGACACAGAGCAGACAGTAGACTACGACCGCATCGAGCTGCCACGCTCTCGCTCACCGAGTTCAGACACACAATTCTCAATCGAGCCGCCACGCTCTCCCACATAGAGCTCCACGACTCCGGCCTCACTCAACTCTCTGCTCTGCTCCAGGCTTCGTCTCAACGTCTACGACACTGCTGTATTAAGGACTACTAAATAAATATGAAACTCACTAAACACTGTGTATCTAATCAACCCAACAACGTAACATAATCGTACGTTATAATCGTACGTTACAGTTTATTTTCCTTCTTTGATAGAACAGACTTGATGCTCATCTGCTGATGACTTACCTCTGACATATTTTGTCTGTATTTTAATGTTTCATTGTGTTTCTTTAAACCACTTCTATGAGCTCTTATCTCAGTTCTACAAACTTTACAAAAAAATATGCCTTATTTCCATCTTCTTTCACTTCAGCCAACCACTTTTCAAACATGGGATCCTTAAGCTAGGACATCTGAAACACTTCCTGGTATTTAGACCAATTCCCCATTTTACACTTCTTTATCTTAACACTTAAGCAAACTCTAAAAGTAACAGCGGTAACTTCTTTTCTATATGCGGTAACTTGTGTCGAACTATCCTTCTGGAGGTCAGAGCCACACTAACAATGAAAGCACAGATGAAGCTGCCAAGTTCACTGTATGCTAATCCGCTCTAACGACAGGCATTTGATTCTTGGAAACACCTAAAGAGAAACCGAATTTCTGATCGGGGAGAAAACAAACCAGGAGTGGGGGGACCTTAATTTATTAACTAATGTTTACAGAGCAACTGCTGTACCACAATATCCAAGTAGGCGTGTAACATGGCTGAGTAGCATGCCAGTACTGCAAAGATGCAACTAAGGGAAATAAGTCATAGGACATTAACCGTGTCTAGTGCCAGCTAGCCGAAGCAATGTTGCAGTACTCGCAATCAGCTTAAAGCTATAATTAAAACAATGCCAGAGATAATTGAGTGGCACAGCCAGTACAGTATGTATAAAATATATTCTGTATACACAGAGGGCATAGAATAGTTACTAGTTTCCAGGGGTAACGATATGCTAGTGCCTAGTACATGTAAAGTCTGCAACCCCAAACTTGCACACAAGTGAGCACTTGACATATGGTAAGTAGCGCAACTGCTGTACCACAATATAAGAGAAGGCATGTAACATGGCTGAGTAGAATGCCAGTACTGCAAAGATGCAACTAAGGGAATAAGTCATAGGACATTAACCGTACATTAAGGAGTGAGAGGGAAACTCCTTGTGCGTTTGCTTAAATGTGCGCCCCCCCCCCCCACGGCGCGCGCAGCTCTCACAGAGCGCTGCGTAATTGTTTTCGCCTCCCAGAATTCCCCCGCTTAATTTAAATTATGCAGGGGCCATATTTACAGTAGGCAACAGTGGGAGGTCACTTAACATAGACAGTACCCGGGATGAAGTATTAATGACAATTAAGGTTGGGAAATCTATAGCCCCTGGGGAGGATTATCTTGCCTTGCGGTTACTTTTTCTTTGGGAAGTTCCTAGGATCAACGTCCCCAGGAGGTCGGTCTCTGACCTGGCCTCCTGCGGTAAGTGGTCTATTCAATCAAGCTGTTGGACGCGGCTGTGATTTGTACACATGACATTATAAAAAGCATAAAAATCATCATTGAGTTTCTTAACATTAATAGCCCAAAACAGCCCAACTTGTTTTAAAGTAGCCAAAAAGTAGCAAGTAGCGAAATTAAAAATTTGGGAGCGCGGGGCTCTGAAAAGTAGACCAATTCGCTACTTGTAGCCCAATCTGGCATCCCTGTTTTGAATCCCTGTCCTATGTGTGTCCTAGCGTTCCCGCTGGTTCTTGCAAATGGACGCCTCCAACGATGCAGATTAATGAATTTTTTTTTAAAAGATCCTAAGGACGCTGGGATGTAAAGGGGTGACTAGTGAATGTTGCAACGCATTGATTTTTTTAGAAAAAAAGATTTTAAACAATTTAAAAATTAATAAATGTCAAAAGGTTCATTCACTGTATGTGAGGTAGGCTGCTCCATTGTCTATAAAAAAAAAAAAATAAAATATAAAAAAGATTGAAAAAAATCATAAAAAAGAACAAATGTCAAGAAGGTTTGTTCAGTGTATGTAAGGTAGGCTGCTTCATTTTCTATAAAAAATTGAAAAAAAAAAATAAAATTCTTTTTTTTAATTGGAAAAAATAACAAATCTCAAATCTCCAAAAGTTCTTCACCAATTGCTTTAAAATTTTGACCCAACGTTCCATTCAAATACACACACGTGTTTTTATATACATACTACAGTATATAGTATATAGATGTCACGTCTGTGACAGGTAAAAACATGTTTTTTTTTTTAATCTTTTTCATGTGAGGAAATCTTTAAAAGTTCTTCTTCGAAGCTTCTTACCGATTGGTTTGAAATTTTGACACAACGTTGCATTCGAATATGTGCGTTTTTTTATATACCTATTATAGAGATGTCACACCTCTGACAGGTAAAAACATGCTTTTTTAAACTGTGTTTTTTCATGTGAGGGAATAGTGGGGAGGACGAAGGGACAGGGAAGTGGGGGATGGTGGGAAGGACGAGGGGACAGCTAGGGGAGTGGGGAATGGGGGAGGGGACGAGGGAGTGGGGAATGGAGGGGAGGACGAGGGGACGGGGGAGTGGGGGATGGTAGGGAGGACGGGGGAGCTGGGGGAATGATGGGGAGGACGAAGGGACGGGGGAATCGAGTGGGAAGGACGAGGGGAGCGGGGAATGGTGGGGAGGACAAGGGAACTGGGAGGGGGAGGACAAGGAGAGGGGAGAACGAGGAAACGGGAGTTCAAGAGACGGCAAACTAGACCATCCCTATATCTCCACAGACAATGGAACAACCAAAAATATTGAATACCAACAAGCATTGTGAAATTAAACATATTAGAAATGGGTGCTTTCTCTTTTCTTTCTTTCCATTTAACAAGACTGAGCCAAAGCAATGTGTGTGGTTGGGTTCAGTTAGTATATAATACACATATATATATTAATTAATTAATTTATTTATCTATTTAATTATTTATATAGTGCCAATCTATAAAAATGGTAGTCGAGAGGAACCTCTAAATTATAAACCCGTATTTCTGTGGTTGGAAGAAAACGCGTTCAGATTGGGGACTTGTTTATTTTATAATAGTAAATAATAAATTAATAATAAATAATAAATTAATAATAATAAATAATAAATTAACAATAAATAATAAATTATTATTATATAATAATTAATATAATAATAATAACAAATAGTATAATGATAAGCAATTATTTTTAATGAATCAAATAGCTAATTAGGGTGAATGATAAATAATTAGTGACTAATGCATAACAATAAAGTATTAAAGAATAATTATAATGAATATTTATTATAATGATAAAGTATTAAATCAATTACAATTAATAGTTACATCTGTAGTTAGTAATTGAAAGTCGCATTATTTGAATTTACACTAATTACAATTCATGGTAATATTTCTTCGCTATCTGCAGGCTTATCACTTTGGGGGTTCTGGCGGAGCACCCCACATCCCGCGAGGGCCAGCGGCGCGGAACCCCCAACCCCGAAGGGCAAGCGGCGCCTAGCCGCTGTAACTAAGAATGTGACTACTCGCACTGTGGCTGTAACCGTGCCCGTGCAGGTTACGGGCACGGGCTGACTGAAAAAGTTACCAAATCAGGTCTACTAGACAGATGCTACAAGTGAAACAGCTTCCTTGCCGAGGCCAACGGAGCGCCATCGCGACGTGCCATGAGCACAGAGAGGCAAGAGCCCACCAACTAGACCTTGCGAGGGGAGTGTTCCTCGCCAACCTTTAACTAGGAATATGGCCACTCGTTTCTGTGACAGCAACCGTGCCCGCATCCCAGGAGAGGGCATTAAAAACAGCCGGGCTCCTCCTGACTGAAAAAGGTACCAAACTCGTTCTACTAGGCAGTTAAACTGTTTATAGTTAAAGTTAAACTAGCCGTTCTACTAGGCAGTTAACATGCTGCAAGTTAAACAGCGTCCTTGGTGAGGCCAACGGAGCATCATCGGGACGATCCAGAGCGTAGAGGGCAAGGTGTACCCCCCATGCAATGTCCTTGTGAGGTGATCGTACAGCAGGGATTGTACACTCGATTAGGGGCGCTGTGCACGATGTCGTAAGACTGGTCATCGCTGGAGCCCGCCCTCACAGGGACCAATCCTGTAAGGCTGGCCCCAAGGCAGGTGTGGGAACTGGGAAGCCGCCTACACCGAGGCCGACTCCCCAGGGTCGATCCCGTTTTGTAAGTGAGCAGTTGCTTGCTTGTCGAGAACAGGGGCCCCCATAGTCTGCGAGCAGAGATTATATAACCTTGGCTCGTTGCGCGCGCAGCTTGGGCGGTTAGACTCAGCTCTCAGACACACGTTTTCTTCCCTCAGAAAACCCACTGCTTTTTTGGGGGGGAGGAAAGCAGTGTTCTTTTATTAACAAGCGTGGTAGTCAAAACACTAGAAACAATAGTTTAAGCCAAATTGATTGAACACTTAGAGACATAATATCGTACAGAATGGTTTTTGAACAGGAAGATCCTGTGTAACAAATGAACTTAGTTTTTATGATAGAGCCACAGAGATAATACAGGAAAGAGGTGGTTGGGTTGAATGTATCTATCTGGACCTAAAAATGGCTTTTGACAAGATTTCCACACAAGAGGCTGTTCTGGAAACTGGAATATGCTGGAGGGGTGTTAGTTTAGTTTAGTTCATTTATTATGCACCCCATACCCATCTTGTGGGCGGTAGTGGAAAGGGTTACAGAGGCACATAATGGGCTCAGGGACTGAACCCCATAATTCATTTAGCTAAGCAAGTTACAATCTTGATGAGCTAGTTACAAAATTCAATATAAGTCGTCACATCAACAATGGGTTCGAGATCGACCTCAAGTACAGGTTCTAAATTAAGCAACTGACATATGTGGAGAGCTAGTGTCAAAATTTATATGTTTGTCCTGCACACCGCCTCCCATCCAGTGGGCAGCGGTGGATAGGTTACAATCACTCAGTTACTACCTACAGTTAGCAAACTGGGGATATTTGGCTAAAATTTCTGGTAGCAGATCATTTTGAATGAAATATTTACACATCGCTGGAACATTGGTTATAGAATTGTCTCTAAATTCACGTGGAGGGGTGACAGGGAGACTTTTAACACGGATGAAAATTTTTCTAATTGACAGATGAGGGCGGTAATCAGAGACAATGTATCTACCTGGAGGAGTGTTACTAGCGGAGTACCACAGGGTTCAGTTCTTGCATCAGTAATGTTTATCATCAACATAAACGATCTACCAGAAGGAATACAGAATTATTTGAACATGTTTGTGAATGATGGTAAGATCCTGTGGGGAAGATAGGATATGCAGACAATTGTAATGTCTTTCAAATCGATCTAGATAAAATATGTGCTTGGAGCAGAAAGTGGCAAATGGAATTCAATGTGAATAAATGCCATGTTATGGAATGTGGAATCGGAGGAAATAGACCACACACAACTTATAAACATATGTGGAAAGGAAATAAGAACGAGACTTAGGGGTGGTTTTGGATAGCAAGCTGTCGCCAGAGGAACACAAAGAACATTGAGAGAGGTGGGAATGCATCGCTTTCCGCTTTGCACTTTGTCCCGAGTGCAAAGACACGTGAATTTTATTATCTATTAACAAAAATGTCAAGAAATATATAAATGTGAAAATATTTCATTCAAAATGACCGGCTTGCAGATATTTTAGCCAAATATCCCCAGTTAAGGGGGTAGAAATAGCCTAAGCTACTCTATCCCTTTGGATGAGTTTGCTAACTGTAGGTAGTAACTGGGTGGTTATAACCAATCCACCGCTGCCCATTAGATGGGGGCCGGTGTGCAGAACAAACATATCAGGTGTGTAACTAGCTCTCCACATATGTCAGTTGCTTAATTTAGGTAGAGTACTTGTGGATGGTCTCAAACCCATTGTTGATGTGACGATGTGCATTAAATTTTGTAACTAGCTCATCAAGATTGTAATTTGCTTAGCTAAATTAATTTTGTGGCTGAGTCCCCCTGAGGCAATGATTTTCCTATGTATCCCTTTCCACCCCTTTCCTATGTAACCCTTTCCACTACCGCCCACAGGGGGTAGTGGAAAGGGTTTCAGTCTTTGGGGGCGCATAATATATGAACTAAACTTTTCAACTGGAAAAGATCATTAGGGTAAATGGGTGGGGATCTTTGACAAGCCACCGGCTTCCTGTCCGTATCAAAGCCACTAGAGTATTAGTGGCCCTCAGGTAATTTTTTTTTGGTGGGATTTTCTCAATTTTGTGGTTGATCTATGATTCCCTGCTCCCCTCGCCCCAAGGAGCATACCTGAATTTACCTGAGGGTTACAATCTCTCAAGTGACTCTTATGAGGACAGGAAACCTGCGGCTTGTCAAAGGTCCTCCCCCTATTTGCCCTGATGGTCTTTTACATTTGGATTTTAAAATTCAGCAATGTTTTGGCATTTACGGCTTCGGCGGGTAGGCGGTTCCATAGGTTTATAACCCTAAGGGTGAAAAAGCCTCTCCGGCTTTCTACCCTACATTGTGGCTTGTTGAGCTTGGAACCGTTGCTCCTTGTTTGTTACACCTGACCTGTCGAAGATTGTCCAGTGTTCAGAGTTTTAGGAGCTTCGATGAGCAACCCGTCCTCTTAAAAATAACGTCAGTTTTGGCTCGTATGCGCGCTAAGGCCAAATTTGGACGTAATTTGAAATGAAATTGACTCGCAAAAGTGACGTACTGTTCCGTTTTCTGTTTGAGTCGTCCAGCCTACGCGGTTAAGGTTAGGAGAGGAAACTTTATGAAAATTTCCTGCCCACCTAACCTATCAGAGGACCCTTAACTTACTGTTGTTGAAAAAAATTCCCAAATTTATTTTCATTTTTTCATTTTCAAATTACGTCCACTTTCGGGCAAACGGCCAAAAGCGACGTTATTTTTAAGAGGACAGGTTGTTCATGAGCCCTAGCTGGCATGTCTGGATTCCTGTTACATTCTTGTACAGCCACTAGCACGCGTAGCCTTTCAGGCTGGTCCTTAACCCTAATTTCCCCGGAATACTACCCCGCCGAATCGTTTAACAACCAGGTACCCAGTCACTGCTGGGTGAACAGAGGCTACAGTTAAGGACTAGCGCCCGGTCAATCCTCCCCGGCCAGGCTGTTGATGCAACCCGTCCTCGCAAATTCGTATAGTCAATATTGACTTATTAAATAAGTGCATAGATGACATACTTAACATAATAGTTTCCCTTGAAAATCTTCATAGAAAACACCGACCTTATCTAACCTACTTAGTATGTTAAGATAAGCATCTTATTGCTTCGTAATTACAATTATTACCTAACCTATACCTATAATAGGTTAAGTAACAATTGTAATTACGAAGCTATAAGATGCTTATTTTAACATACTAAGTAGGTTAGGTAAGGTCGGTGTTTTCTATGAAGCTTTTCAAGGGAAACTATTATGTTTAGTATGTCACCTATGCAGGTAACTAATAATTCAATATTGACTATACGAATTTGCGAGGACGGGTTGGGTCCTGTGGCCCCTCTACCGTTCCTGGTATTAGAGTCGACTTAGTTCTGGAGTGACTTTTGTTGCTCCGTGTTGAACTTTCTCCAAAGCAGCAATGTCTTTCAGAAGATGAGGTTGTCATGCTTGTATACAATAATCCAAGTGGGGCCGCACCAGAGATTTATACAGTTTAATAACAACCTTCTTTTCATTAAGGTCAACAGTTCGTTTGACTGAATAGCGGGTTACCGCTTCCCCCCAAAAAAAGACGGGAGACATCTCCCGTCACGCAGGGTGCAGGACGTCGCACCTCCACAGATCTCCAGTATCAGCTAATGATACTGGTAATGGCTCAAAACGGCCACCACTTACGGGCTATTCATGCCCGTGCCACCTGTTGGGTGGCTTAATCTTCATCAATCAATCCCCCCCAAAAAAATTGAGCAGGTTTATGAGGCAGGATCTATTTTTAACAAACTCATGTAGCGTTGATTTTACTAAATTGTTCACTCTGAGATGGTAAGTGATTCCCTCCCTTAGGATTCTCTCCACGAGCTTGCAGATGTGTGATGTCAAACTAATTGGCCGGCAATTTTCTGCTGGTCTCTTTCTGCATTTTTGTTGTTGAAAATAGGGGTGCCATTTGCATATTTCAATCTAATACTACTACTACTACTGCTAATAACAATAATAATTTATTCACAAGAAGATACAATGGATTGGTGAGATTATATTAGATTGGTATTTTTACATTCTTGCAAAGCCACTAACACCCATAGTGTTTCGGGCAGGTCCTTAAACTAACGTGTCAGGTAAGATGAAAAGGTACATAGTAGCAAGGTTTTATATCAACAAATGACTACAATACATACTGATAGAGGTGTTTACACTTGTAAATATATGTCTTAAATACTAATATTGGGGAAGTGGGAGTACAAGATACAATGTGAGTTTGAAGTACAAGGTAGGAAACTATGAGGATAAAATTAGGTACTTTTTGGTTTTACTTTTGAATAGGGCATTGGTTGGAGAATTTTTTTAAATCATCAGGGAGTGAATTTCATAGACTGGGTCCTTTTATTGGCATGGAGCGTTTGCACAGATTTAGTTTGACTGGAGAATCTAGGATAACTATCTGTTGAATTAAACTAAATGTTTAAATCTAGGATAACTATCCCTTGGTCCAGCGATTTTCAGAAAAGGAGTTTCAGTGGCAGAAATTAGCCATCTGCCAGTTCCTCCACGACTTTGGAATGAATTCCGCCCAAACATGGGGATTTTTAATCTTTTAGTTAGCCAATGCTCTTTGTAACTGTTTCTCACATTATGTGAATATCCCTTAATTCGTTTTGTTGAAGTTCTGCATAGAGGCAGTCCAAGGTTGTAAACCTTTGGAGTCAGATTCCTTGGCTAACTCATCAGCTCTATCATGCATTCCGAGGCCAACAGAAGATGGAATCCACATGAAATGAACTCTGTTACCATCATTAATAATTGTATTGTATATGTGTATAGTTTCATACCTGAGCAATGTTAAAATTGCCTTAAAAAGAGTTGAAGGACATTAAGGATGATAAAGAATCGCTTATTCTTTATGTATCAAGTTTGGTGACGTATACAATTGAGTACAAGAAGAATAGCATTTGTTTTTTTCATTATTTATGCTTACAAGTTAGGTATGGCGTACATAATAAATGAACTAACTAAACTGCATTTCTTACAAAATAGGTTTATTGCTTTCTCCTGTTCTATATTCTAAATTATATAAATCAGACACGTTATATGCAAAGTAAAGTATATTTAAACAATAATGACTCGATAATATACAGTGAAGTATATATATATTTGTCACAATGTTGAGGTAGTGGAAGTGGTGGATCTCGTAAAACAGCTGCTCCATATATGCTATAAGATACCTCATTATATACTATGGTATTTATGGTATATGTGCTTGGGGTTCAACTGCCCAAAATCATCTACGTCCTCTAATTACTCAACACAAAGCTGCTATTAGAACAATATCAAACTCTAGCCCCAGACAGCACTTGGTACCCTTACTTAAATCTTTGAATATGTTTAATATTAATTAATTAATTAATTAATTAAGTCACTGCACATCCTCTCATGTGTATTCTATATATTTAAAACTCTGAACTGTAATGCCAATCCTGATCTTAAAAGCTTCCTAGAAGGTTGTAACAGAACCCATGGGCACCACACCAGAAACAAATACCTGTTTGATATTCCAAGAGTGCGCCTTAATCAAACTAGAAATGCTCTAGAAAATCAAGGGACCCAGAATGTGGAATGACCTCCCCAATCATGTCAAAGACTGTACCTCTCTCAACCAGTTCAAGAGAAAAACTAAGTACTACCTAATATACTCCATGTAACCTACCTTACCCCCTACATGTCAACCCATGTCTTGCTATTTTCAACAACAATACTGTTGACCAACTTGTATAACTGCTGATTTCCGCCATGTTTTTCCACCCTTTTTTCAACTCAGTTTATGCTTGGATCTCAATTAGTATTGTTTTAGTTAGTTTGTTAGTTTAGTTCATTTATTATGCACCCCATACCCATCTTGTGGGCGGTAGTGGAAAGGGTTACAGAGGCACATAATGGGCTCAGGGACTGAACCCCACAATTCATTTAGTTAAGCAAGTTACAATCTTGATGAGCTAGTTACAAAATTAAATATAAGTCGACACATCAACAATGGGTTCGAGATCGACCTCAAGTACAGCTTCTAAATTAAGCAACTGACATATGTGGAGAGCTGGTGTCACAATTTATATGTTTGTCCTGCACACCGCCCCCCATCCAGCGGGCAGCGGTGGATAGGTTACAATCACTCAGTTAATACCTACAGTTAGCAAACTGGGGATATTTGGCTAAAATTTCTGGTAGCAGATCATTTTGAATGAAATATTTACACTAGTCTAAGTGTTTTTCCCCACACCTTGCCCGAAACACAGTGCGTATTAGTGGCTTTAGGTATTGTATGTACTAGCTCTTTCTAGCAATCCAACATTATGTTTGTAACTCATCTTATGTATGTACTTTTACCTGAATAAACATTTTGATTTGATTTGATGCTGTAAAGTATAATGGTTTTCCTCTACAATGACTAAATATGAGACCAAAATAATGTTTTTTTTAATAAAATTATGTTTTAAATACAATTATGTTTTAAATAAAATTATGTTTTACATTTATTGTTTTTAATGGATATTTTTATACCTTTTTCTTATACTGTATTCTATTTACCGTCTTAAGAGTTTAATGTAAACTGCTCTTGTTTACATGAACGAGACAAGGTATATACTGGCATGCAGCACATGTGGGAAGTAAAACCCATGTACAGGTCAAGTCACATCAACCTCACCCAAAGCAAACAATGCAATTTGTTGTTTACATGCCGCTCGAAATCTATGATATACATTGGCCTAATAAAATGGGTCAGTCGTAGCCTCAGCCAAAGGCTACAAAATGGAATAAAGACCAACCTGATTTGTCCAAAAACTGTGACCACCATAGCTAAATATGGCTGGAGGGGATGAGTCACAATAACGTGGCTAAAGTATGTTGACCAGACCACACACTATAAGGTGAAGGGACGACGACGTTTCGGTCCGTCCTGGACCATTCTCAAGTCGATGGTTGGAGGGGGCTAAGTTGTCGTGTTCATTGTTAAGTCCTACACGTAAGATCTTGCCCTGTTCAGTATTGAAGTGTATTTGCCAGTCTTCTGTCCATTTGGGGGAGTTGAGATACATCCTTTTGCAAGCCTCAGTATCGTTTTCGCTTCCCATTTTCCCCCGAGAACTTTCTGTCATCTGCGAATATGATGATACGGCTCGTGATGCTGTCATTTATTGAGGCACACTGGGTGCTTAGTTCAGTTTAATTAGCTTATTAGAGACTCCGTACCCATTCCGTGGGCGGTGGCGGAAAATGCATAGGCGCATAATATGTTTAGGAGGACTGCAGTATTTCGCAAGCTACGGCATTTACATTTATGTTGAACTAGTCATATACAGTTTTAACTTGCATCTTATGCACCCTAACGCCCCTTCAGCGAGTTACAGCCCCGCTCCTGTGCCAGGTAAGTCCACCACGGGCTCACCATAGCCCGTGCTACTTACAACGTTTTGTTCCCAGTTGCTGAATCTAAAACAACAACAGCCCCTTGAGAGGGCGGTGATGGGAAGGTTACAGTCACTATGAGTTCAGGAAGTACATGCACTGACTACAGTACACTAGTGGTAAACTTGGGGTACAGTATTTTGGCTAACATTTCCGGTAATGCAGTATATCTTTTGTAAGAAAAATTGAGAAATTTCTTGAACATTAGTAAAAAAAATGATAAATTCTTAAATATTTCCACATTCGATTCTATTGTGATGCAAGATGTGCGAATAGTTTTATTATTCATAAATTCGTTGCTTGATTACTTGTGGTCACAATGACAAGGACTGGAGATAAACACCGATGTCTTCTTGGGGTGTATTTACAAATATCACATTCAACAGCCTAACCAACCTCCACCACTCTCTCCCGGCACCTCACCGTAAGGCCACATGTAATGTATACAAGAGGCTTCAAACCCAACAGTGTCACGGGAGACATCTCCTGTCCACGAGGCTAACCATAGCCCGTGCTTCTTGCCCAGCTCCTGTGCCAGGTAACTTACGGGCTCACCATAGCCCGTGCTACTTGGAACTTGTTCCGAGTAGCTGAATCTATAACAACAACAACAACCAACAGTGTATTACGGGCTCACCATAACCCGTGCTACATGGACACTTCGTTCTGAGTAGCTAAATCTGAAACAACAACCAACAGTGTAGGACAGACAACAGCAGAGACTTTTTCACCCGTAGGGTATATAGCCCCATGGAACCGCCTACCCTCCGTAGCCTAGTATTGTCACAACATTACTTTCAGAAACAAGGGTGCGGACATCTACAAGGAACATCAACTGGTGGTTTAAACTCCCAGACATTTATCCACATTAAATACAGGAAGCCTATAAGTTATATGAAGGTCTCATACAGGCCAACCACTGACCTTTCCCACATCAGTTGCCTAACTCAGAGTACCTAATTTTACTTCTAGGTGAATAGTGGCATCGGGTGAAGAGAAACGTTTCCGTTCTGTATGGGATCCGAACCCCAGACTTGCGATTGGGAGCAGATTACCTTGGCCGAGCAGTTTGTAATATCTAGGAGTTTGTTGGTGTTATCAGATGATCAATAGATACGGAGCTCTTGTTGGGTGGTATAATGTTATAATTGATGGCGTAGTGTTATAATAGATAGTAGAGTGTTAGATTGAATAGTGTTATAATAGACGGTATAGTGTTATAATAGATGGTATAGTGTTAGATTATATAGTATTATAATAGATGGTATAGTGTTAGATTATATAGTGATATATATAAGTATAGTGATATATATAAGATGGTATAGTGTTAGATTGTATAGTATTATAATAGATGGTATAGTGTTAGATTATATAGTGATGTATATAAGTATAGTGATATATAAGATGGTATAGTGTTAGATTGTATAGTATTATAATAGATGGTATAGTGTTAGATTATATAGTGATATAATAGATGGTATAGTGTTAGATTATATAGTGATATAATAGATGGTATAGTGTTAGATTATATAGTGATATAATAGATGGTATAGTGTTAGATTGTATAGTATTATAATAGATGGTTGTGTTAGATGTATAGCATTATAATAGACTGCAAGATGCTATAACAGATGGTATTGTTAAGATGTTATATCGTTATAATAGATTGAACAACGCTATAATACATGGTATAATTACACGAAGAAATAACACTAACGTCAGATATCAATGAGAGAATCCATTGAAGTAACGAGGTGGCTCGAACCAGGGACCAGGATTCTCCCAGCCGTGCACCTTACCCCTCTGAACCACGACATGCTACGAGTTATACAACCTGGGATTCCACTGACGCAGTTACAGCCCCGCTCCTGTGCCAGGTAAGTCCACTACGGGCTCACCATAGCCCGTGCTACTTGCCCCGCTCCTGTGCCAGGTAAGTCCACTACGGGCTCACCATAGCCCGTGCTACTTGCCCCGCTCCTGTGCCAGGTAAGTCCTCTACGGGTTCACCATAGCCCGTGCTACTTGGAACTTTTTGTTCCCAGTGGCTAAATCTTAAACAATAACAACATTCTACTGGACCTGACAGCTGAGTGGACAGCGCCTCGGATTCGTAGTCTTGAGGTTTCGGGTTCGATCCCCGGTGGAGGCGGAAACAAATGGCCAGAGTTTCTTTCACCCTCTGATGCCCCTGTTCACTCAATAGTACTGATAAATTTGATACATTTTGTAGCTAGCTCATCAAGACTAACTTGCTTAGCTTAATTCTTTTTGCTAGTGTTATAATAGATTGTCTTGTGTTGTATAATGTTATATTATATAAATAAATAAATAAAATGTATAATGTTATATTAGATTGTATAGTGGTATAGTGAAAAAAATCCAACCCCGTCTTCAGACCAAGTATATTCTATCCAGCGGTCGACCCCAAAGACGCATTTATCAATGTTAACATTCTGTTCATTCAAAACTGGAATTTTCTCAAATTTAAATTAATATTATTATATATTAGCATATTATGCATATGCTAACCATTGGTTAGGTTAGGTGTTTAGGTTCTGTTGGCGATTATTTGTATTTGTAGTACGTGGGTGAAGCATTTACAGTGTTGTGGTTCGAACAAAAGTCGACAGTGAAGCACTTGTTCCAGAAGTGTTCGGACGTCATTAGTTGTGAGTCGTGTGTAAACCGTTTTTCATTCATAAACAGCTGGGGTTTGGCTGGTGGATGGAATGGACTTTGGGCTTTTGTTTAGAGGACGGGTTGGAAAAATCAGTAGGATCCATAATGATGATTTGAACCAGCAAACTTGGTAGTCCAAAACCAGCCCGTTCTCTAACAGCCCGTCCTCCAAACAAAGACCCAAAAGTGATTCCATCCGCCCGCCAAACCCCCCAGCTGTTTATGAATGAAAAACGGTTTACACACGACTCACAACTGATGACGTTCGAACACTTCCGGAACAAGTGCTTCACTGACGACTTTTGTTCGAACCACAACACTGTAAATGCTTCACCCACGTACTACAAATACAAATAATCGCCAACAGAAACTGAACACCTAACCAAGGATACGAACACCAGGGTTCGTATCCTGGCCGGGGAGGATTTACTGGGCGCAATTCCTTAACTGTAGCCTCTGTTTAACGCAACAGTAAAATGTGTACTTGGATGAAAAAACGATTCTTCGCGGCTGGGGATCGTATTCCAGGGACCTGCCCGAAACGCTACGCGTACTAATGGCTGTACAAGAATGTAACAACTCTTGTATATATCTCAAAAAAAAAAAAAAAAAAAAAAAAAAAAAAAAAAAAAAAACCTAACCTTTGTCTATATATGCACAATATTCTAATATATTATAATATTAATTTATATTTGAGAAAATTCCTGTTTTGAATGAACAGCGTGTTAAAATTGATGAATGCGTCTTTGGGGTCGACAGCTGGATGTAATGGACTTGAGTCGAGGACGGGTTGTCTCTAAACAAAGCAGCCCGTCCTCCAAACAATGACCCAAAGTCCATTCCATGCACCCGCCAAACCCCCTGTTTACGAATGAGGGGGAAAGGACCAGTGAAACATTGGTTATATGACACTGTGTAAAACTCTGATACTCTCGGTGGTTGGGAAGACCTCGGTAAAGATGTCGTCATTATCCAGTGTTGTGTGGCGAGATCTGGGGCCAGATTCACGAAAGCACTTACGCAAATACTTACGAACGTGTACATCTTTCCTCAATCTTTGACGGCTTTGGTTACATTTATTAAACAGTTTACAAGCATGAAAACTTTCCAATCAACTCTTGTTATTGTTATAAACAGCCTCATGGTGCTTCGGAGCTCATTAACTGTTTAATAATTGTAAACAAAGCCGCCAAAGATTGAGAAAAGATGTACAGGTTCGTAAGTGCTTGCGTAAGTGCTTTCGTGAATCTGGCCCCTGAGTCTGAGTGTCGGCAAGGTAGCCAAGTCGTTATGCTCTATAGTTAAGGTGGATCTTTTTTCCTCTCTTATAAGTATAGCTTCCAGGATTTGCAGTCTTCCCTGGTCAGTGGCGGATGACAGGATTGTTGTGTTATCTACCAGCATGTTCCTAGTGAGTGTTGTGTTATGTACAGTTTATGTAGCGTTTCTAGGGGCACCAGCTTGTAGATAGCAGGTCGGTCTTCTCGAAAGCTTTGTGGTGGACATCTTCTTGAGGTTATCTTGAGATGATTTCGGGGCTTTTTTTTTAGTGTCCCCGCGGCCCGGTCCTCGACCAGGCCTCCACCCCCAGGAAGCAGCGCGTGACAGCTGACTAACACCCAGGTACCTATTTTACTGCTAGGTAACAGGGGCATAGGGTGAAAGAAACTCTGCCCATTGTTTCTCGCCGGCGCCTGGGATCGAACCCAGGACCACAGGATCACAAGTCCCGCGTGCTGTCCGCTCGGCCGACCGGCTGTCCATACCAATATACCAATATAAATAGATCGGTGACAATAGACTGGGACATGTAAACTAGTATACCACGTTTGCTTGTTGGAGGCGGTTGTGTTGTTCATTGGGCCTGTTCTTAGGTATTAAAACAACAGTCCTTTTTGTTTTTGGGAGTAAATAATCAATTCCAGTCTTTGGTGTGGGGGCTGTCGGTTTCACTTGGTTTGAAATAATATTTCTGATTATTCTTTCTTCTGTTTTATATTGTGAGTTCATGGTGGATTTGTATGTCTCGTTGCAAACCTCTGAACCCTCTGAAACCTGCGAACCTCTGAAACCTGCGTTGTGTGTGTGTGTGTGTGTGTGTGTGTGTGTGTGTGTGTGTGTGGTGTGTGTGTTGTGTGTGTGTGTGTGTGTGTGTTTGTGTGTGTGTCATTTCAACCACGTTGATGTGACTTGCTGTGTGTCCAGAAACATGCGAACCAAGTGGGATAAGAATGAGAGGAAGGGGGTGGGTGGAGCTAGAGGAGAGAGAAGGAGGGGAGGGGCAACGGTAGGGAAGATGACGGCACACTTACGCTTGGCGCAGTATTGGTGGTCAATTTCGACGGGATGGTCCTTGTCACACTTGCATAGCCTCGTCTTGGTGTCGCAGGTGGTGTGGGTCCCCCGGCCACAACGATCCTCGCAGGGGTCGCCTAGCCCACCAGTGCCTACAACAACCACAATAATAATAATAATAATAATAATAATAATAATAATAATAATAATAATAATAATTATAATATTTTATTTACATGCAAATTAGAGAATTTAAGAATAATAATACAGGAAGGTGTAGAGGGTCTGTTGACCAGACCCACACACTAGAAGGTGAAGAGACGACGACGTTTCGGTCCGTCCTGGACCATTCTCAAGTCGATTGAGACTTGAGAATGGTCCAGGACGGACCGAAACGTCGTCGTCTCTTCACCTTCTAGTGTGTGGTCTGGTCAACATACTTTAGCCACGTTACTGTGACTCATTCGCCTGCTGTAGAGGGTCTATTGGCCCTTATGAGGCAACTTCTATTTCAAAAACCGTTCTCAGGCTAGACTCGTTAAAGCGGCAACCAACCCACCTTCCCCTTCCCACCTTCCCCCCACAGCACTGAAGACCCGTTCATCTAATTCAACGTATTGTGTATTAAAAATAGCTTTTACTTGTATATAAATTAATATTATTTGATATTAGAGTTCTGTGCGTGTTAGATATAGGTTAGGTATTTAGGTTTTGTTGACAATTACTTGTGTTTGAGGTCTTTACAGCGTTACGAGTCCGACAGAAGTCGTCAGCGAAGCACTGTTCGAGAACTGTTTGAACACCATCAGTTGTGAGTCGTGTTTATAACGTGTTTCATTCACAGATACACACAAAACGTTATTTATTGTTGACAGTCTTTGTAACATGGAAGCTGGGAAATGGTGAGCTTGGTAACACTGTGAGTGGAGGAAATGTTGAAGATGTGTTGTGGGAGTCCATCCTGGCACTCATCATACCTACCATCCCGGCACTCATCATACCTACCATCCTGGCACTCATCATAACCACCATCCTGGCACTCATCATACCCACCATCCTGGCACTCATCATACCTACCATCCTGGCACTCATCATACCTACCATCCTGGCGCTCATCATACCCACCATCCTGGCACTCATCTTACCTACCATCCTGGCACTCATCATACCTACCATCCTGGCACTCATCATACCTACCATCCCGGCACTCATCATACCTACCATCCTGGCACTCATCATACCTACCATCCTGACGCTCATCATACCCACCATCCTGGCACTCATCTTACCTACCATCCTGGCACTCATCATACCTACCATCCTGGCACTCATCATACCTACCATCCCGGCACTCATCATACCTACCATCCTGGCACTCATCATACCTACCATCCTGACGCTCATCATACCCACCATCCTGTCACTCATCATACCTACCATCCTGGCACTCATCACAACCACCATCCTGGCACTCATCATACCTACCATCCTGGCACTCATCACAACCACCATCCTGGCACTCATCACAACCTCCATCCTGGCACTCATCATACCTACCATCCTGGCACTCATCACAACCACCATCCTGGCACTCATCACAACCACCATCCTGGCACTCATCATACCCACCATCCTGGCACTCATCATACCTACCATCCTGGCACTCATCATACCCACCATCCTGGCACTCATCACAACCACCATCCTGGCACTCATCACAACCACCATCCTGGCACTCATCACAACCACCATCCTGGCACTCATCACAACCACCATCCTGGCACTCATCATACCCACCATCCCGGCACTCATCATACCTACCATCCTGGCACTCATCACAACCACCATCCTGGCACTCATCATACCCACCATCCTGGCACTCATCATACCCACCATCCTGTCACTCATCATACCTACCATCCTGGCACTCATCACAACCACCATCCTGGCACTCATCATACCCACCATCCTGGCACTCATCATACCTACCATCCTGGCACTCATCATACCCACCATCCTGGCACTCATCATACCTACCATCCTGGCACTCATCACAACCTCCATCCTGGCACTCATCATACCCACCATCCTGGCACTCATCATACCCACCATCCTGGCACTCATCACAACCACCATCCTGGCACTCATCATACCCACCATCCTGGCACTCATCATACCCACCATCCTGGCACTCATCACAACCACCATCCTGGCACTCATCATACCCACCATCCTGGCACTCATCATACCTACCATCCTGGCACTCATCATACCCACCATCCTGGCACTCATCATACCCACCATCCTGGCACTCATCATAACCCACCATCCTGGCACTCATCATACCTACCATCCTGGCACTCATCATACCCACCATCCTGGCACTCATCATACCCACCATCCTGGCACTCATCACAACCACCATCCTGGCACTCATCATACCCACCATCCTGGCACTCATCACAATCACCATCCTGGCACTCATCATACCCACCATCCTGGCACTCATCACAATCACCATCCTGGCACTCATCATAACCCACCATCCTGGCACTCATCATACCTCCATCCTGGCACTCATCATACCCACCATCCTGGCACTCATCATAACCCACCATCCTGGCACTCATCATACCCACCATCCTGGCACTCATCACAACCACCATCCTGGCACTTCATCATACCCACCATCCTGGCACTCATCATACCTACCATCCTGGCACTCATCATACCCACCATCCTGGCACTCATCATACCCACCTCCTGGCACTCATCACAACCACCATCCTGGCACTCATCATACCCACCACCCTGGCACTCATCATACCCACCATTTTGGCACTCATCATACCTACCATCCTGGCACTCATCATACCCACCATCCCGGCACTCATCATACCCACCATCCTGGCACTCATCATACCCACCATCCTGTCACTCATCATACCTACCATCCTGGCACTCATCATACCCCCCATTCTGGCACTCATCATACCCACCATCCTGGCACTCATCATACCCCCATCCTGGCACTCATCATACCCACCATCCTGGCACTCATCATACCCACCATCCTGGCACTCATCATACCCACCATCCTGGCACTCATCATACCCACCATCCTGGCACTCATCATACCCACCATCCTGGCACTCATCACAACCACCATTCTGGCACTCATCATACCCACCATCCTGGCACTCATCACAATCACCATCCTGGCACTCATCATACCCACCATCCTGGCACTCATCATACTCACCATCCTGGCACTCATCATACCCACCATCCTGGCACTCATCATACCTACCATCCTGGCACTCATCACAACCTCCATCCTGGCACTCATCACAATCACCATCCTGGCACTCATCATACCTACCATCCTGGCACTCATCATACCCACCATCCTGGCACTCCATCACAACCACCATCCTGGCACTCACCATACCCACCATCCTGGCACTCATCATACCCACCATCCTGGCACTCATCATACCCACCATCCCTGGCACTCATCATACCCACCATCCTGGCACTCATCACCACCACCATCCTGGCAGGTTGTCCATCCCTGGTGTGTTCAGACTAAGTGAAGAGTAAGTAAGAGTGCTCCTCAAGTTCTTCAAGTGTGACTCAAGCCAGCCCTTGAATCTCTTCCAAGTTGAAGAGGCTCTAAAAGGTATATTGATACTTTTTACAAACAATTATAATAATTCTCGTTGTCCGGGGCAGGGAGCCTGAATTTACTATTTGTGTATTACAAGAGCTATTAGCTCTTGGACCCCCGCCTGTCTAACCAATCTGTTTTTACTTCCTTATCTACTATATATATTTATCTCTGACACACACATACAATCCAAGCAGCTCGTAGCAGCTGTGCAACTACCAGCTACCTATTTACTGCTAGGTAAACCGAGGCATCAGGTGAAAAAACTCTGCAATTTTGTTTCTGACTCAACCTGAAAACAAACTCGGGCCTTGGGACAACAGTCCCAGAGCGCTGCCTGCTCATCTGCAAGGACAGTGTGTGTGTGTTTTGTGTATATATTTACTTGAAGGATGGCCACTATATCTCTCCAGTGGCCTCGACGGGGACAGAAAGGCGGCGGCTTTTTAATTATTCCCAATTATAAGGCTATGTAAGTCAATGGGCTTACATAGCCATTCATATATCATTCAAATATTGTGCTATATAATTTGTATATAAAAGTTTGACCACTAAGTGTTACCTCTCACTTTATACACCTGTACGGCTACTGATCCCAGCCACGACTGTAAAGATCCGCATATATCATTTACGAATATATCTTAGTGAGTGCAGTAAGTAAAGTCTAGCGTAAGAGAAGGCTCGAGGAGGCAGGGGAGCAATGAACCCCCCCCCCCTCACACCTCTCCTTCAACTTATCTCCCCATTGCTTATCCTGGTTCCCGAAGGCATCCTGGGTGTCGGCCAGCTTGGCATACGCCGCTGATGTGATCTTGTCAATGTGTGCCTCCAGTACTTACCCTTCCACATCATTGACTACGGGGGAGGCGAAATCTAGGCCCCTTAATGCCCAGTGTGTTTTCATTGCTAAATCTTTGCCATCTAATAACACTGTGGCATCATACCCGTGCCAATCTCATCACCCTTGCATTTAATTGGATTAATGTCAAGCAGCCGTTTCGCAGACCAACTATATAGGATGTTCAGGTCCACTTGAAGTATTCTGCGATCCTTCCTCCATTCTGACTCGTCTCAACAGTTTCGTATCGCACTGGTGTCCGTTCTCAGTGTTGGTTCCGCTTT
>WNGS01004946.1:12907013-12926484 GCA_020271785.1 Procambarus virginalis
ATATCCCCATGCTCTTATATCGAATCGTCAAACTGAATGGGGGAAATTACAATGAAGATTAATATAATATTCTTGTCAACGACATGGAAGTATTACCTCCAGCGTTATTCCCGTGCTGAGGCAGTATCGACAAGCAATATTTAAACGAGGGTTTCAGAAACTTGAATGGGGATAAATGACAATATTTACTTGAAATCTTGACAGTCAGTTTGACTGGCTGTGTAATATATATAATATTGATTATTCATTGATGACAAGGCGTCATTTCGTGAATAATTAAAATTATACTTAAAACAGTTGTAATATCTTATATCTGACTCAAGAAATCACAGGTTAGCATATTAACAGACAGGTTAGCATATTAACAGACAGCAGCCGACTGCTATTAGGAGATTGAAAGCTTTCCCTTTCAATAGGTCATAGTAAGCCTAATCCACTAGTTCCCCCCCTGGGGCACGATCCGCTAATCGGTTAACAACCAGGGAACCCAATTACTACTGGGTGAACATAGGCGAACAGTTAAGGAATGATACCTAGTCAATTCTTCCTGACAGGACTCGAACTCTGACCAAATCCAACTGCGAGGCGAATGTTTTACCACTACGCCACCCTCGACCTTCTCTGTAATTAGACTAGTTATATATTGATATATAGAAGAGTATAACCGTCGACTGTATAATATTATTGCATTATAGGACAACATACTCCTCAAGCGCTTTCCTCAACCTTTCAAAGCACTCTCACCAAAATATACTGTATATAAAAATACAGTATTATATCAGCGAACGATACAAAACGCACCATAAAACGATACAAAATAGATCAGAACATGATACAATATATATATATATATATATATATATATATATATTATATATATATATATATATATATATAGCATATAAATATGTAAGAATATATATAGGTATATACTCTGGCAGTGAATGAGTATGAAATAATTTTTTCAGCACCCAAGACATACCAAACAGGATACAATTACACCAAGACTCGATACAGTATAGACCAGGAGAACAATACAAAATTACTTTATTATTACCCGATCAATATAAACCCTCACTAACCAGTAGAAATAAATCCTCACTAACCAGTAGACATAAACCATCACTAACCACTAAGCATAACAAATACTGAGTATATCAATTCTTTACCTTTTGCGTTCAGTATACAATATGTATTTACTTCAGTAAAAGCTCCATTCACATCATTCAAAATAAGTAATTTCCATTTGAGAAATTGGGCTCCGTTCGTATTGAAATTTGAGGAATTAATTTCCATCAGAATTTATTAATGAAGGTCATTTGTACTTTTCGTAAATTTTTAAACGTCTATCTTGATTACTGTTTGTGAAGAGAGAAGGAATGACCAGGAGATGGGAAAGGAAGGGGAGGCTTGGGTGAAGAGGGAGGCTTGGGTGAAGACTGAGGCTTGGAAGTGAGAGTGGGAAAGAGATGTAGAGATGTGGATCGAGGGGTGGGCGAGACGAAGAGAAATGAGTGTAGACGAAGATGAAGAGGGAAGCACAAATAAACAAAGCGAGGGCGGGAGAGATATACATGGGAAAGGGAGGAACAGTCTAGGAAAATGAGAGCAATGAGAGGCTAGATGTGGATGTAGAGGGGCAGGGGGAGAGGAAGAGGAAGGGAGAGTGGCAGGGAGGGAGAGCCAGGGACCTGAAAATGAGGTTAGACAAGAGGGAAGGAAGGAGTAATGTGGAAAGAGAATGAGTGGAGGCAGCATGACAAGGGAGGTGCTATAGGCCATCTGCAACAACTACTGGTGTTGATGATAACATACAGACACATCCCGCGTTAGTGGTGGCAACGAGCCAATATTAAGTTTGTGATGGTCATTTGGGGTGAATTTTCAATACTTAACTTTTCATCCAATACGGATATAACTCGCTCTCTCGGCTCACCCCTCAAAGCTCTTCTACCGGCCTGTCACCGTCAGCTCTCATAGCATCCCATTTACCCCTCCCACCTGATATGAATCAAGTTAATTGATATAATGTCAAATGGAGATTAGATTTAGCCTAAGCGGTACAAATCAAACACACTCATTCAACTTGGGCTCAAGCTGGACTCAGGCAGCTTGGACTCAAGTTTACCATATCATCTACAAGACCAAAACAAATTTGACCTCTCTTCCTTTAAGGAAAATATACCGTTATCTCAGTTATCACTTTCCCTCTGTCTCCGATGATGCTGAAGCGTGCTTCAGGGAAACGCGTACCTTAGCATCTGAACCCAGGCCAATTAAATCGAACTTTGAAGAGTAAATGTTTCACTTCCTTGCAGAGTGTAGTAGAAAATAAAACTGTCAGATTACAAAAATTAAAAAGATTCCAGCTAGAAGCCTTGATTCAAACCTCTCGATCAAATTCACACAAACACACTGAAGCTAGCACCTTTAAGAACGAGAGGATACAGATTCAAGCTAAGGAAACAAAGTTGGCGAAAAAACATTGCAAAGTTTTCCTTTGCAAACAGAGTGGTAGACGGATGGAACAAGCTAAGTGAGAAGGTGGTGGAGGCCAAGACCGTCAGTAGTTTCAAAGAGTTATATGACAAAGAGTGCTGGGAAGACGGGACACCACGAGCGCAGCTCTCATCCTGAAACTACACTTAGGTAATTATACACAAAAACACACACACACTGTCCTTGCAGATGAGCAGGCAGCGCTCTGGGACTGTTGTCCCAAGGCCCGAGTTTGTTTTCAGGTTGAGTCAGAAACAAAATTGCAGAGTTTATTTCACCTGATGCCTCGGTTTACCTAGCAGTAAATAGGTAGCTGGTAGTTGCACAGCTGCTACGGACTGCATTTTTTTGTGTGTGTACTCATCTAGTTCCAGTCACCTAGTTGTGCTTGCGGGGATTGAGCTGTTGCTCTTTGGTCCCACCTCTTAACTGTTAATCAACTGGTGAACAGATTTCTGAGCCTACTGGGCTCTATCATATCTACATTTGAAACTGTGTATGGAGTCAGCCTCCAACACATCACTGCTTAATGCTTCCACCTGTTAACTACTGACACTGAAAAAGTTCTTTCAAACGTTCTAGTGGCACATTTGGTTACTTAGTTTCCATCTGTGTCCCCTTGTTCGCGTACCATTCGTGCTAAACAGTTAATCTTTATCAACCCTGTCAATTCCTCTGAGAACTTTACAAGTAGTGATCATGATTCTCCTAACTCTTCTGACTTCCAGTCTCGTGAAGCTTAGTTCCAATAATCTCTCCTCGTAGCTCATGCCTCTTAGCTCTGGGACTAGCCTGATGGCATACATGTGAACCTTTTCTAACATCGTTTTGTGTTTGACTAGATGTGGACTCCAGGCTGGAGCCGCATATTGGTCTGATAGATGAGGTACATAAGGTTGTGAATGATTGCTTACACAAAATGTGTGTGTGTGGGTGTATGGAATACGTAGTACATATTGTATAGGAAAAATAGGTAGGACTCAGAATATTAGAAAATCGATAATTAGAAAGGTGGGGTCCAAGAGCTGGCAACTCTATCCTACAGACACAGATAGTAAGCACTCGGGCAATACAATTACACGTCTCAACATTCTCCTATATCTGTTTAGACATTGAAAACAGGGACAATCAGTAATCTCGTAAATAATAACTCGCCCTTCTATGTTGACTATAATTACGACTCTATCATAATATAACCTTCTAATCCATCAATTCGCTTCAACCGAACGCTGTTACCAGTCTCATAAACAACCTACAATCGCAGCTACAATCACAACTGCTTCCGCAGCACCCAGCTCTGATGCATGCTCATAACACAACAACAATTATCATAACCAGTATCACAACTCACTCCCGAAATCCTACTTAATGCCCTGTGTATTCCGGTAAATAGGAGCAGTGAATCACTCCCGGATACTAATGTCCTGGATCGTAAGTGTACCATATGTTTGCGATAGAGTTGCAGATATGCTGGGCGTGTGTGTGTGTTTGTGTGTGTGTGTGTGTGTGTGTGTGTGTGTGTGTGTGTGTGTGTGCGCGCGCGCGCGTGTGCGTGAGGGCGCCTGTGCACTGGCGTAGGGATGCGAAGCACAGCACCTGGGTACAAAGGAATGTGGTCTGTGATGTTGGGAATTTGATCAGAGACGAAGGGGTGAATAATGAATAATGGATGAGAGGGAGAGAGAGGGAGAGAGAAGGAGAGAGGGAGGGAGACAGAGATGGAGAGAGGAGACAGGAATTGAGTGGGGGGTAGAGTGTCAGAGGGAGAGAGATGGAGAGGGAGTGGAGGAGAGAGGGAGAGAAAAGAAGAGGGAGGGAGGGAGGGAGGGAGAGAGAGAGTCATTCAAAGAGAAAGACACCAAATCTCCAAAAAATGTAATATGAAAAAGGTAACAAAAATAGCACCTAAATATATAGATTTTGTACCCCCCGGCACCAAGAGTGGCTCATCTCTAGCTAAAAGCCACATGTTAGGCTCAGGTCAACATCTGTGCAGCTTCTACAGAGAACACTGATACACTGTAAATATGATTGCAAGGGCAATTTTTGAGGATGAGGGGAGGGAATTATCAAGGAAAAGCGCCAGGCCATTACGACTATATTGAACTTGGAAGGGGGTCATGCTAGGGATTTGGGATGGGATTGAGGGAATGGAATGGTGCCCAACCATTTGGACGGTCGGGGGGGGGGACTGATCTACGACCCGCATGAAGCGAGACCGTCGCTTTACCGTCCAGCCCAAGTTGTTGGGCTTTCTAGGATGAGTGAATTCCTTCCGTCAAAAAGCTTTAATACCGAACCAAATCATTGTCGGTTTGAACTCGGTATCGTTGGTAAAGCTGGATCAGGTTGTTAGAGTGGCTTTCTAACATTGTTCGATTTCAGAAGATATGCAGAACTAAGCAGAGCCGAATTAACAAAATCGCCTCCTGGCACTGCTAATTAGGGGAAATATTTAGATATACTTTTAGCCCATAATTAATAATTGTAGCATGAAGTTTTTTCATTATTATTAACATGCTTAGGAACATCCGCACTGTTTTACTTTTTATCATCATTCTTAAGCAAAAACATTCGCATTNCTCCCCAGCACTCTGTCATATAATGCTTTGAAATTAATGACGGCTTGACCTCCACCACCTTCTCACTTAACTTGTGCCAACCGTCTACCACTCTGTTTACAAAAGTGATTTTTCGTATATTCTCCGCAGCTTTGCTTCGTTAGTTTAAATCTATGACCTCTTGATCTTGAAAGTTCGGGTCTCAGGAATTCTTCCCTATCAATTTTATCAATTCCTGTTACTATTTGAACGTAGGATCATATCGCCTCTTTTCATCTATCTAGTTTTTGCATATTTTAGTGCCTCTAACCTCTCCTCGTAGCTCTTTTCCTTCAGTTCTGGGAGCCACTTAGTGGTATGTCGTTGCACCTTTTCCAGTTTGTGATGTGCTTCTTAAGATATGGGCACCATACAACCGCTACATATTCCAGCGAGGTGTGTGGTGTGTAATACCCAAGTGCAATACAGGGTGAGAGCTATGCTCATGGTGTCCCATCTTCCTGGTACTCTTTATCATATGACTATGAAACTAATGAGGGTTTTGGCATCCACCACCTTCTCACTTATCTTGTTCCAACCATCTACCATTCTGTTTGCAAACGTGAATTTTCTAAATTTTTGTTGGCAGCTTTGTTTCCTTAGCTTAAATCTATGACCAATGTTCATGAAGTTCCAGGTTTCAAGAATTCTTCTTTGTCAATTTTGTAGATTCCTGTTTCGATTTTGTATGTACAGGACAGACAGAACAAATACAAAAGCAAATGGCCCCTGCAGTACAAAAACAAAGTCCAAGATGGCCAAACCTTATTGATAACAGTGGGACCTAAAGAACACTCAGATGGGAAGAGGAGCATAACAGAAAACGTCATGGGGTGTAAACGCTAGGCAAAATAGCTAAAGCTCATAGCTAAGGGATGAGGAAGAAGGTGCACATTCCTCTTACGGTGCCAATTTTCCTTGCGGTGTGCATGAGAAACTAACGAGAGAACTTCTTCTTGGACCGGGCGATACATCCATTTTGTGGCTTTTATCTTTCATTTCAATGACTTGTTTACCTTGCACTTTGTATGTTTGGAGGTTTCCCCCCACCTTTTTAGTGGCATCTGGTGAGGGTAATCTTAGATCCTTACTTCTTACACCTCTTTAAAGGGGGGGCCAGGTTTGGCCTCTGATCCTAGTAGGCTTACAATGACTTGCAAGGGCTTGGCATGGACTAAACAGGGTGGTGCTGCTAGGTAGCAAGCACCGAGGAGCCCTCCCAGAAATAATTGGTAATTCTTTATCCAAATTTATGAAAATTACATCAATATCAAAATGTAATTAATATGAAATTCTGTATATCTAAGGACATTTGACAAGCTACTGGCTTCCTGTCCCCATTCAGGTCACCAGGGATATGTGGCTTTGAGGTAAATTTATGTCCCGTATAAAGATTTATATTTTTTAACTAATCTGCAAAGAGGAAATTTAAGTATTTTTGGTACCTTGTGACCTTGTGATGATTCAGGGTTCAATGGCCCCCACAGCAGGGTCCTCGATGCACACTATTTGGTATATGATACTTTTCAGAGTTGCACACACATGGTTGTGTCCAGTTGGACTATTATGCACTCCACTGGTTAAGAATTATCTCACATGTATCATCTACAGCAAAAAAAAACATTTAACTAAAAACCAGTTAATTAAAATTTTCCAAAAATGCTTCACATGATTAGTGATTTTATGAAAAAATATAAAAACCGTACATACAGCTTACACTATAATTATACCACCATGTATTTTTAAATAAATAATTATCATCACTTATTATACTTCACTCAAACTGATAGAAACAATAAATAAGGAGAATAGAGTCGTTAACATGCATAACATCAAAACGGATGCACAAATTTCTTTAAATAGAGCAAAGCCTTTGTAATGCTGTCCCTTCCTAACTAAGCAAATCACTACCAAAAGGCTTAACCCATGACATAACAGACAAACTTTAAGCAATACAAAAACATGAGTATATGGTATAAATAGAGCTTTCAGCATAGATGAAAATCTCCTTACTGTTAAGTCACTAAGTTGATCTTTGAGCAATTTTACACTCATAAAATGGAATCAAACACAGTCAAACACTACATTAATAAACTGGAAAGGGTGAAAAGACATACTAAATGCTTCCGAAATAAAAACAATAACTATAAGGAGAGGTTAGAGGCGTTAAATATGCCTAAGCTGGAAGATAGAAAGAAGAGAGGCAATATGATCACTACAGTATGTAAAAAATAGTGACAGGAATTGGCACAATTAACAATGGGGAATTTTCTAAACCAGTAATTTCAAGAACAAGAAGCCATAATTTAAGAAAAGGAAACAAAGATGACAAAAATCTATGAAAGTTTCCTTTTTGTGAACAGAGTTGTAGAGTTGGAACAATTTAAGTGCGAATGGTGGTAGATGCCAAACCATCAGTATATTATATTCAAAGCATTAAATGTCAAAAGATTATAGGAAAGATAAGAGACACCACAAGCGCAGATGTCAAGCTGTAGCTACAACACTTAGGTAATTGCTACAATTACTACCCCCTCATGACAAATGCTTCCAAACAACTCCGCCAAGTGATGTTGCGGGGGGAACGAGGGGTAGGGAGGAGGGAAAGACACACCTTAGATCACTAAATTCAACCCAAAAAGACAACCAAAAGGCTAGTGCATCAAAACTCAAAAACCCTCCAAGCAGTATTTAATGACAAAAGAGATCGTCGATGAAGATATAAGTGGTTAGCAGTCATCACTGTTAACTACTGGTTGGGTGCCACCAAGTACCAGCACCCTACATGTAACAGTCCCAGTTAGTCATTATTCACACACTGGGTCTGATAAAGTCCTAGAAGTCCTAGAGAAGACCAGGGAAGTGTGTAAAGTATAGAAGCAACCAAATGACCTACTCAGAAAGGTGCTTTCATCAATGCTCAAAACCCTGTTTTTGAGCTAGGCCACTCAGTTGCTCCCTTAGGCAAAACTTCCCTTGAAAGACAAAATGACTCATAGGAAGTACAAAACAACAAAATTAGGAGGTGTTGTACTTACCTGATCTACAGAAGTAAGCATCATAGCCAGTTGGAGGCTATGATAAGTGCAGATTTCTCATCATAACCGATCACATTGAGAACATATACAAATCACGACCAAATATGTAAGCAATCAACTGATGATGTATATTTCATATACAGAATATGAACCATAAGTATGTAAAGATATATGTGTGCACACTACATGCATATTATATATATGGTTCACTTTATGGGTTCCCATAGTTGGGGACAGGAAGCCTATATAAAGGTCTATAGGCCACCCATAATAGCTGCCAAACTCCTGGGTACCTATTTACTGCAAAATGAACAAAGACATGAGGTGTAAAGAAAACATACCCAATGTTCTATCCCCCAAGAGATCAACGGGATCTTCAGTCGTGTGATATTTGTAATCACACTCATTAGATAGTATTTGTTCTTGTTTATAAGATTTATTATGTTAATTTGTAATTTCCTATTGAGTTATTGAAAATACATTTACTTTGTATTATTTCAGATGGGTATGTAGCGAAGAGAGAGAGCCATCTTTCAATATATCCTGATTAGTTTCAAGTAGTGAACCAAGGGCACTAAACCACTGCGCTACAAAACCATACAAATTTAAGCCTAGTAACTGCACATCACACACATTTTACTTTGCCTTTGAAACCTTCAAGGGTGCACAGTGCAACACCATGCACACTCCTATGACATGTCATCACCAGTATGCTTTTCTGACCCCCTAACATGCTGTCTTGCACACAGATAGTGTATCCCTTTGAGACTTGGCAACACAGGTAGGTAGTCAATGGTTGTGTCATAAAAACAATACTCACTGCCAGAGAGATTGCTAAACAGATAGTGTCTAATGCATGGTACTAGTGCTGGCTTTTGGGCTGGCAGGCAGATATGATGTTGGTTCGGCATATTTTGCTGATAACTGAACAGCGCAAGATCACTAATAAGTTTGTACATTGATGTTTTCACTTCAGTTTTTCAACATGTACATTTTAGATGCATTCAGCAGTGATATCAACCAGGTGGAAAAATATTTCCTTGTACCTGCAATAACCAGTACTTCCACCATCACCCTCAGCATATTTGTACCACTGATACCACCACCAGTAAATAAATTTTAAACACTGAACCCACCACCGATGGACATTCCAAGTTAGGTCGATTCCAGAAGGAAGATGCACCCTCTGGCTGAGACAAGCATAAAAAAGTCAATGGCTTCACGTCTAAGTTGACCTGCTGCTCTAGGTATTGCGAGTTGATAGCTATTTACAAGAAGTGATTGACTGGTAACTTTGATACTGAGTCAGTGTAGTTGCCACTGGATTTATGGAGGATCGACAGTATCCCAGCATGCAGACATGTTTATCAGGAAGATGATCTAGAGACAAAAGCCAAAAGAAGAGGCGAGGAAGCAAGACCAGGCAAATCTGCAGGGCTACAAAGACAAGTATAATGTACATGAAAAAGAACTTCAGCTGAATTGAAGCTCAAATAGAAGGATGTACCAACAAGGGAAGCAATCAATCAATCTTTATCAATCTTCTGCGTGGTCATTTGTTGACATGGTAGATATGTTGTGCACTGTTATGCTCTATATGCAATGTCATGCATTTTCAGTATTGAATAGCATTTGTCAATTTTGCTTTCCTCTTACTACATAACTTTGTGGTATCTACAAATCTGTGATTTCCTCATCTATGTCACTGATGTACATTACAAAAAGAGTTGGCTCCAAGATGAAACCATACAATACTCTAATCTTAAGCTTTTGCCAGTCATATTTTATTTTCATTAGAATGACCCTTTACTTTTTTTAACCATTGTTTTATCCATTTTACTATTTCATGCTTGCAGTTTCTGTGCTAGTCTTTCATGTGGTATTTTAAGAAAAGCTTTAGAAAAGTTCATGTACACTATATGTAATGGAAGTCCTTTGTATTTGGTTACCATTCCAAAATTGTGAGCAGGTTAGGCAAGATTTTTTTTTTTTGTAATAAAACTATGCTGTGCTGATTTACAATATTGTGTACTGTGAGATGGTTAATGATTTCCTCTCATAATATTCCCTCCATTAGTTTGCAAATAAGTTAGAAAGATTAGTCAGTAATATTCTGCTGAACACTTTTTGTCTTCTTAAAATTGGGTGACATTTTGCAGATTTACAGTCTAAAAAGATTTTCCTTGGTCTAGAGAATTTCTGAATAGAAGTTATAGTGGTAGACACAGTTCATTGCCCAGCACCTTTATGATTTAGGGATGTACTGGATTGTACCTGAATGAGGTTCTGGGGGTTCTACTCCGCAAGCCCAGTATGGGGCCAGGCTTGACTTGTTAGAGCTTGCTCCAACAGGCTGTTGCTTGGAGCAGCCCGCAGGTCCACACATCCACTTCATTCCAGTTGGTTCAGCACTTATTGCAGAAAACTATCCAGCTTTTTCTTGAAGACTTTCAATTTTGTTCTTGCAAGAATTCTTATAATTGCTGGGTGGATACTGAACAACCGTGGACTTCTGATGTTCAAACAGTGTTCTCCGATTGTGCCCATGGCACCTCTACTCTTCATTGGTTCTATTCTGCATTTCTTTTCATATTGTTCACTTCAGTATGTTGTTATTTTACTACTGTATGCAAATTAAGGACCTGGCTCTCTGGTATTTTTCATGTGCAGTACATATAATTTGGTACCTTTCTTGTCTCATTTCTAGAGAGTACATTTTGACAGCTTTGAGATGATCCCAATAGTTTAGGTGCTTAACCACTGAACTGTGCAATGCGCCTGCAGGCGCTTAACGAGAGGTGGTTAACGTGCCTCTGGGTATTTTTATTTTTCACGTTCCATTCAAAACTGGCACTCTGTGACGCGGGTACGAAATGGATGCCTGGGGGCCCCAGCAATCGTCCGCCATCTTGAAAAAAAATCCCAGCATGCCCCGCGGTCGTGGGGAGCCTCAGCTTCAAAGCAGCAACCATGTCTGACCGTCTATGAGCTCCCGCTCCACGGACACCCGGGGTCATGGAAAACGACTCTCTGAGGAGGAGATACGCAACATTTTGTATGATGACGGTGCTATGGATGATGACTTACACTATGATCCAGAGAAAGACCTCACATAGAGGTCTGATACGAGTGAAGGAGACACACAGGTGGATGATGTCATGAGTGCGTACGATACACGTGCACCGCCCAGCCTGCCTCGCCGCCCTGCGTCAACACCGTTATCATCACCACCACCTTGTATGTCTCCTGACGCAACTTTATTCAGTAATAGTACTTGCGATGAATCTTTCTCGGGCTTCAGTGACATAGGCTCCGATACAAGTAGTGTGGACGACCCGAGTACGAGCAGGGAGGGTGTTACCAGGCAGGGTTTTGCTGCCTCAGCAACACATCACGGCAGGAAGCAGCGTGTCTCGCAGCAACAGGACAATGATGACAGTGGCCCCTCTACATCAGGTGTTCGTGGTAGGCCTATGATACGTAGATCAGCCTCATCTCCTACCATACCCTCATGCAGCTCCAGCACCAGACGACGTAGCCGTGTTTTTGGTGCTCATGGTGGTGTTGGCTGTGATGTTGGTGTGAAAACCAAACCCCCGGGTGTACTTGTGTGGGAGGATTATCCCACATTTGTTCCACAAATACCAACGTTTGATGCTACCGATGTTGGTATTACACCATTATTTCCCTATACAGGTGAGGATATGGCAGAAATAGACTATTTCCTGGCGCATTTCGACAACGAATTCACGACTCATCTTGTGACCGAGACAAACCAATATGTTCACAGCCTCATAGACGTCGGCATTTTACCTGCCTAATGCCTCACGCGATGGAAGGACGCCACAGATGATGAATTGTACGTGTTTCTTGCCCCAAGCATGATGATGAAGCACTCTGAGAAACATGTCATCCAGGATTATTGGAGCAAAGACAGCCTTGTTCTATCGTCCGTGATCAACTGGTATATGTCATGTAATAGGTTCCTGCTGATTCTCAGTTTCTGCATTTTGAGAATAATGCAAATGAGGACACAGACAGACTGTGGAAGGTACGGAAGGTGTTCAGTGACATGAGAGGCACGTTCTGCGAATATTTTGTACCTGCACAGAATGTGGTAATCGGCGAATCGCTTGTACTGTTCAAGGGGCACCTGGCATTCAAGCAGTACATCCCATCAAAGCGCCATTGATTTGGACTCAAGTTTTCAAGTTTCAATGGACTCAACACCAATCCCTAAATGCTAGGTCATCAGACATCATTACACCCAGATCCTTTGCATGTGCTTTCTTACTATGAGCAGATTTGATTGGGTCTTGTACCCTGTATTTTGGGATGTTGTTTTATCTTTCTAGTGTGAATGCTTATGTACCAGTAAATTATTCAGAGTATTGGCTTCTTTTTATTAGCAGTTACAGCTTGGTTGGTCTCCTCTTTCAAGGATCCTGAGACTTTTGTCTTGGTTTTGCATCTTATATAAGCATGTAACAAGTATATTATGTCAGTAATATACTTGCTTCATACTCTCATTAGCTTATGTGCAGATAATGAGATGGGTCTTTTAAATCTACTTAGTCCACTAATGACAATTAATATCTCTTCCAAAACATTCTAGAGGATGGTCAGGTGAAGTGTGGACTGGTATATAACCAGTCTATAGTGAATCTTCACCAGTCTAGTCCAAGAATGGTTCAGTACAGATGCTTGAGAGATACCCCACATCATCCATATTCATAAAAAATAGTGTAACATTCGATGTGTCCAGTTCCTACCCCTCACAGGATGTTTCAGCCTCGACACAGCAGACAGCCAGACCCCGGCCGCTTCGAGCTTCCATGCTCTCGTCCCACACTGAGCTCTTCAATTCTGCTCACATCCAGAGTGCCACGCACTACACACTCACCCCACATCCAAGCTCTGTACCCCATGGTACTCAGCTCTCTGCCCTGCTCCAGGCTTCATCTCAACTACTACGACACTTCACTACATTGCCAACAAACCGACTGCTGTAACCAAGACTATACTAAATTAATATAAAAAACACTAAACTCTTTGTGTCCAACTAAATATGTACATGTAATTATACGTTACAACCATAAATGTACTTGGGATCTTTCATGATATATTGAGCAAGTGGTTTTTTTTATAGCATTTGCACTAAAATCAGACCATAATAACTACAATTAGCAAATGATGATAACCACATTAGCCCAGGAATACCGGCTCAAATTACTGTCTGCTATTATCTTCTTGGCTCGAAATGCCAAATTCAATTTATTTTAGGATTACAAATACTTTTTTTCATGCATACCATGATGTAGGAATTTTAATTAGCTGAGCTGGTTATCGATTTATAAGAGTTACTTGCCTGAGGTGAGGGATCACTTTAAAATTGTTGACCTTGCAGAAAACAGTACAGTTGCATCTAGAGAATAGCCCAACACATCTACTATAGCAGCAGCTCATTAATGGCATATCATTGGCACATTCTTGCAACCTAATACTTCACTGATCCACTCCATAGATCAATGTATAGTTAAGAACCTCAAGTATGATGATAGAAGCAATTTTGCCAGACATCGTAATAGACAGCAAGATACAATCAAGGATTTTGATAGTAAATACAATTCAGTTATCTGAACTCTTGCTGGATCAAGGAAATGTTACTATAGAACTAACAACACTGAAAAATTATTGGAAAAAAACTTTGGCCAACCTCTGGTTTGCTCCTGAAGAGGTAACAAGACCATTTGGAAAGATGTGTATCAGGCTAGGAGGAGGAGGAGGAGGTCACAAGAGCCTAACACAGTGACATGTCCCAGAGCTCCCAATGCTTTCTGGCTCAGGAAGCATTCGAAGGACCACTCAGGAAGCATTCAAAGGACCGCTCAGGAAGCATTCGAAGGACTGCTCAGGAAGCATTTAAAGGACCGCTCAGAAAGTTGTCTTTCACTATGCTCAACACCCTATTTTGTTAAATACCATAACCTCCTTTTTCCCCACACACAGATGAACATATGATGCTACCCAGATACCTGGTAGGAACTGCATGTATGTGATAACTAAGAAATCCTGCTTAAATATTAAGCAAAGAATAAAAATTTGCTTTTGTATCTTTTGGCACACACTTCAGCAAACAAAATGCTTGGGAAAATTTCTCCATATGCCACATGATCCAACAAACAAGGTATCGGTGATGATACAGATAGATAGGCATTCTGGTAAAAGGTACAGGGGTATATAGTAAATATTAACTATGTGCAAATATGAACAATAAGAATGAGCACCCTTTTTTGGCACTAAATTTACCATTATTTTCAGCTTTTTATTAAAAAGACCAGCCTATGCCAAAAGCTTCCCAAACATCATTGCATATGTGTACTGTACAGTATTTGAAAAATTTTCAAATATTTTTTTATGAAAAGCAATATTATTTTACATTAGTAAATATTAAATGTAATATTAAGGTTGATGTTAAAAATTTTGATGTAAAAAAAAAAAAAAATCTGGGGGAAAGGGGAAGCTCCTTGTGGCTCTGAAACTATACACTGATATGGTTCCCATCTACCAGGATGCATCAGCCAAGGAGTTCTAAAGACCCTTTGTGGGACCAGAACCTAGCCCACAGAAATGCAGGGAGCGGTGACATTTTGCCACCTCACCAGGAAATGCAACCAGAAAGTCAGTGTTTTGAAGCCTCAAAACACATCCAATGAATTCCCCAACAATGTAAACAAATGATCTGATTCTCTCGAAACTGGTGCGAGCCATTTAAGTGCCACACTTTCCCCAACCACTCGTTTCAGGGGAGGGAGAAAAGTGGCTCACCACCTGCCAGGATCTGAGCAATCAGTTCTGTCGCTGACGTAGTGGTCCCTAAGTCGCCTCTCCTCTGGGTGGGCTCCTCTCTTCATCTAAGTGATATGGTGTTTGCCCTTGGTGGCTTGTTCTGTACACTGCGGATAGCATGAGCATGGCTTTCAGTGTGCTTGGAGCTGCATGTATTTAGGGTTACCTTCCCAGTGTGCTCCCTAGTGTTGCCCTTGCATTGGCAAAGTTCTCTTCTCTGCAGTGTTTGGGAGTTGTTTCCTTAGAGGTCCTCCTCACTTGTGGTGGTCCTTGCCAAGGGTGAGGTGGTCCTTGCCTTTCCCGGTGAAATGGCAAAATGGCACCGCTCCCTGTGTTTCTGTGAGGTTGGGGGGGGGGGGACCAGGCTCTGGTGCTGGTCCCTGGTAGGCCTATAGAACTCCACAGCTGATGCAACCTAGTAGATGGGAGTCACCTCAGTGTATAGCTTCAGGGAGCCACTGGAAAAGTAACCAGCATTTCATTACATTCAATGCTGTTTTTTTACAAGTACATTTTGCAAGGATCTGTTTAATTTTTTGGACACTGTACAGTATTACACAAAACCTCAAATTCTTAAATACATACATACATTATCATTATCCCATTTCCCACTTTCATGGGGGGGTTGGGAGGCATCAAAAAGGAGTAAAAAGGGAACAATATAGTGAAAGAATGTTACAGTTACATATTAAGAAACTACCACTTGTCCATTTAGTACATCATTCACATTACATCAGGGATAAACAAGCAGCATGACACACCAGCAGCTGTGCCCTGCAGCACATCACTATTTCTTAAGACAACACCTACACCTTCTTACACCTTCTTAAGACAAAGTGTACAGAGCTCCTCATATATTGCCATAAATCTGTGCATTACAAACAAGTATATTTACTCACTAATGGTACAGTACTTTCACACACTCCTTCCACCCAGTCTTCTCTTGTACTATATCTTTTGCACTGTGTTCCTTTTTCATGCAAACTTGAGTACATGCTCACCTTGTATGGACATCGTCTTACTGGCCTTCCTCGCCTCCTCCTATCATCAAAGCAATGAAGTAGACTCTCTTCCCCAAGTCTACCATCACTCATTTGTCAAACATGCCCACGCCATCTCAGTATGCTTTACTCACTCTTGCAGCTTATCAACTTTTACATGCCATATCTCTTCATTACATTTTCATTCCTTATTCTATTCTATTCTCCTAACATGCACATGCTTTTCAAATTATTCATTTCCATCTGTTTTAACTTTTTATATTTTTTTATACCAAACCATCTTACACTTGTATATTTGGATTGGCATAACAACTCATTAATGGAGCCCTTTCTCTGAATATTATTCTATCTTATTTTTTTTTTAGCCAAGGCTATCATTACATCAGATGTTTTTCTTCTCTGACCTGCCCTACTCTCCACTTTGATTTCACAAAATCCTCACTAAATGATCCCAGATATTAAAGCTGACTATAAACATTTATAGTATCTCACCATTCACATATAAATTCTTATCTGCATCTCACACACACACTCACTCACTCACTTTCCTTCCTCTCTATGACCATAACTTTACTCTTGGCCACATTAACTTTCAAGTCTTCTCTACTGCACACCAATAAAATTGTCAACTACTCTACATATATTTCTATCATTCTTTGCAAAGGGAACTGTATCATCTGCATTATTTTTAAGACACATGCATGAACCTCAATATTATTGACTGGCATAGAAATAAATCTCCTTATTATAGTTGAACTTCCCTGTGTCATGCAGTATTTCAGTGATTAAGAAATCTGAAATTGCTATACGGGTGACTGACCTGGGCGTATGCCTTGGAGGGAACTATACGAGGGTCTCCTGGATGAGGAAGCAGATTTGGTTGAGGAACGAAGAGAGTGGTTTCTACCCCTTGCCGGACTGCTGCTCGTCGACGCATTGGCAGCCAAGGCAAAGGCAGCATATGTTTCTGGTGGAGAGACATTCACTGTATTCTTCCTAAATTTTATAATACAAAGTTCTATGGAATGTGTGTCAAAAACCTACCCCTTTTACTTTATGCAATTAACAATGAGATCAGACATCATAATGAAAGATATATTATCAAGCTAAATAAGTGACAACAAAATTTGAAGCGTATCAGAGATGTTTCTTTATTGATTGGCTAAACTTTAAAATTTTATGACATTAGTACAGTATACTTAATATAAAAATAAATTATGCATACAAATGTTGGATAGGAAATAATAAGTGAAGCACACAAACCCAAAATTAACAATTCCAGCATTATCTTAATAACACTTTCATACTTTCAAAATGAGTCTTTGTTTAAGTAAGCTTTAGTTTATTTAAAATCTTAGTCAGGTTTATTATGAGCATTATAGTGTGTACTTGGAACAGAAGATACAAAATAAAAGTAAATGCTTCCATTAACTGAGGGAAAAGGCACTCACAGGATATTTAATGTGTGTATATCGTGAAAGTTACTATTACTTAGGGTGAAAAGTAAGCTATTTAACAATTGCTAACGTGCCCTCATATACTCTAAAAAGTATAACTACATGAGTTAAACTTTGTGCTTCAAGCAACAATATTATTTACACAAGGGAGCTACAAATGAGTCTCTTATCATACTCTATAATTAGCTCTAAATATGGTTCTACAGCAATGATACAGGTGATTTTAAACTAGGAATTGCTGCTAAACCTAAATCTCCTTTAGTTAGCTCATTGAAACCCTAAACTATAATGTTTCAACAGGACAAACTACCTATTGATAACTAGACAATCTAGTGGATTAATATATTAATGCATTCAACTTTTACTCTAGCATTACCGAAAAAACAGTAGGTTTACTAATTATTATGGAAAATCTAGCAGTCAAAAGGACACGTTAGACCACATGTCGAGGGGGGACTAACAGTGAAAACGTGAAGGAGATCGAAAATCCGCAAATTATCGAAAATGTGAAAATCTAAGAAGACCAAAAACAGCCTTCAGGTGTCAAAATATATTTGGGTAGAGCATGGCATAATGCAGCATCAGCAGCAGCAGCAGCAGACGCATGCGGGCGGGAGGGCATGTGTACCGCGAGGGTTCTGCTGGAGGGAGGGTGTAGATCTGACCCCTCGGCCAGGAATGCTTCGGGGTGACCCAGGGTGCTCAGGAATCACCCTCAGGGGTTGGAGGGAGGACCTCTGCTGGGGGGAACTGCAGTGGGGGGGCTGCAGAACTAAGGCGGAGGCACGACGCTGGGGTAACTCTGGCGGCGGGCGTACACTTTGTGCCCATGTGCGTGTGTACTCACACGACGCTCACCTTCCCGGCTTAGCTGACCTGAGACCCAACTTTACTTGTTGTGGCACACAACCATCGACTCGTTATTGTACAGTGAGGGTGTAGATGATCTGAAGGTGACCTTAAAGTTGCATCAATCTAGTATGCCATTAAAGATTTACACTTCTTTGGGTATTTAGTACAGTAATGTATATTATCAATGGCAATTTTGAGGAAATTTTTAAGCTCAGCAAAAGATAGTTCCATCTAGATCTCTACATACCGTATTCCCAGTCCTGTGAAAGATTTTGTGGGAAGCGTCTTCAATCAATGAAGTGGTCAAAATTTTGCCATGTACCAAAAATCAGGCCTTGAATATATATAATCTAATATAATATATATTATTAATTATATCTATTATATATATTATTATTAATCATATCATATATAATAATATATATAATATAATAGTAATGATGTCGTACTAGTAGGCCAGAAACGTCATTCTCAGCCTAATGCAAGGCCGATTTGCCTAATAAGCCAAGTTTTCCGAATTAATATTTTTCACTAATTTTTTCTTATGAAATGATAAAGCTACCCATTTCATTACGTATGAGGTAAAAAATTTTTTTTATTGAGTTAAATTAAGTAGATATATGACCGAACCTAACCAACCTACCTAACTAACTAACCTATCTATAGGTTAGGTTAGGTGTTAGGTAGCGAAAAAGTATCGGGTTCTAGTAGTTAGGGTAGGTTAGGTTGTCGAAAAAATAATTCATGAAAACTGCTTATTAGGCAAATCGGCCTTGCAGTAGGCTGAGAAGTGCGCTTCTGGCTACTAGGTACATATATACATATATATAAAATCTATATATGATGTGTACCTAGTAGCCAGAAACTACTCGGCCTACTATGCAAGGCCCCGATTTGCCTAATAAGCCAAGTTTTCTGAATTAATATATTTTTCTATGTTTTTTCTTATAAAGATAAAGCTACCATTTTTTATGTATGAGGGTATTTATTTAGAGTTAAATAACGTAGATATATGACCGAACCAACCAACCTACCTAACCTAACCTAACTCCTCTTTATAGGCATAACTTAGTAAGGTAGCACAGAAAAGCAAATTAGTTCTACGGTTATGAGTAGTGTATAATGGTTAACGGTAAGTGCGTAAAACAATTAAGTCATGAAAACTTGGCCTATTA
>WNGS01004946.1:12927015-12955877 GCA_020271785.1 Procambarus virginalis
GGCAAATCGGGCCTTGCATAGTAGGCTGACAAGTGCGTTCTGGCTACTAGGTACGACATATATATATATATATATATATATATATATATATATATATATATATATATATATATATATATATATATATATATATATATATATATATGTATGTTGTACCTAGTAGCCAGAACGCAGTACTCGGCCTGCTATGCAAGGCCCGATTTGCCTAATAAGCCAAGTTTTTCTGAATTATATATTTTCAATTGTTTTTCTTATGAAATGATAAAGCTATCCATTTCATTATGTATGAGTTAGTGAGTTTAAATTTGAGTTAAAACTAACGTAGATATATGCCCGAACCTAACCAACCCACCTAACCTAACCTATCTTAACCTAACTTAAACTAACACAACTAAGTCAATAATTTATGTTCCTAATATAATATAATAGTAATAATTCAAATAAACTAATTGGAAACAATTTATTGAAAATAAAGAAAATCACTCGGCCTATTAGGCAAATCGGGCTTTGAATAGTTGGCCAAGAAGTGCATTCTGGCTACTAGGTACGACATTATAAATATATATATATATATATATATATATATATATATATATATATATATATATATATATATAATATATATATATATATATATATATACTGTATATATATAATGTGTGTGTGTGTGTAATTACCTAAGTGTAGTTACAGGATGAGAGCTACGCTCGTGGTGTCCCGTCTCCCCAGCACTCTGTCATATAATGCTTTGAAATTACTGACGGCTTTGACCTCCACCACCTTCTCACTTAACTTGTGCCAACCGTCTACCACTCTGTTTACAAAAGTGAATTTTCGTATATTTCTCCGGCAGCTTTGCTTCGTTAGTTTAAATCTATGACCTCTTGATCTTGAAGTTCCGGGTCTCAGGAATTCTTCCCTATCAATTTTATCAATTCCTGTTACTATTTTGAACGTAGTGATCATATCGCCTCTTTTTCATCTATCTAGTTTTTGCATATTTAGTGCCTCTAACCTCTCCTCGTAGCTCTTTTCCTTCAGTTCTGGGAGCCACTTAGTGGTATGTCGTTGCACCTTTTCCAGTTTGTTGATGTGCTTCTTAAGATATGGGCACCATACAACCGCTACATATTCCAGCGAGTGTGTGTGTGTGTAATTACCCAAGTGCAATTACAGGATGAGAGCTATGCTCATGGTGTCCCATCTTCCTGGTACTCTTTATCATATGACTATGAAACTAATGAGGGTTTTGGCATCCACCACCTTCTCACTTATCTTGTTCCAACCATCTACCATTCTGTTTGCAAACGTGAATTTTCTAAATTTTTGTTGGCAGCTTTGTTTCCTTAGCTTAAATCTATGACCAATTGTTCATGAAGTTCCAGGTTTCAAGAATTCTTCTTTGTCAATTTTGTAGATTCCTGTTTCGATTTTGTATGTACAGGACAGAACAAATACAAAAGCAAATGGCCCCTGCAGTACAAAAACAAAGTCCAAGATGGCCAAACCTTATCTGATAACAGTGGGACCTAAAGAACACTCAGATGGGAAGAGGAGCATAACAGAAAACGTCATGGGTGTAAACGCTAGGCAAAATAGCTAAAGCTCATAGCTAAGGGATGGAGGAAGAAGGTGCACATTCCTCTTATGGTGCCAATTTTCCTTGCGGTGTGCATGAGAAACTAACGAGAGAACTTCTTCTTGACCGGGCGATACATCCATTTTGTGGCTTTTATCTTTCATTTCCAATGACTTGTTTACCTTGCACTTTGTATGTTTGGAGGTTTCCCCCCACCTTTTTAGTGGCATCTGGTGAGGGTAATCTTAGATTCCTTACTTCTTACACCTCTTTAAAGGGGGGGCCAGGTTTTGGCCTCTGATCCCTAGTAGGCTTACAATGACTTGCAAGGGCTTGGCATGGACTAAACAGGGTGGTGCTTGCTAGGTAGCAAGCACCGAGGAGCCCTCCCAGAAATAATTGGTAATTCTTTATCCAAATTTATGAAAATTACATCAATATCAAAATGTAATTAATATGAAATTCTGTATATCTAAGGACATTTGACAAGCTACTGGCTTCCTGTCCCCATTCAGGTCACCAGGGATATGGTGGCTTTGAGGTAAATTTATGTCCCGTATAAAGATTTATATTTTTTAACTAATCTGCAAAGAGGAAATTTAAGTATTTTTGGTACCTTGTGACCTTGTGATGATTTCAGGGTTCAATGGCCCCCACAGCAGGGTCCTCGATGTACACTATTTGGTATATGATACTTTTCAGAGTTGCACACACATGGTTGTGTCCAGTTGGACTATTATGCACTCCACTGGTTAAGAATTATCCTCACATGTATCATCTACAGCAAAAAAAAACATTTAACTAAAAACCAGTTAATTAAAATTTTCCAAAAATGCTTCACATGATTAGTGATTTTATGAAAAATATAAAAACCCGTACATACAGCTTACACTATAATTATACCACCATGTATTTTAAATAAATAATTATCATCACTATTATTATACTTCACTCAAACTGATAGAAACAATAAATAAGGAGAATAGAGTCGTTAACATGCATAACATCAAAACGGATGCACAAATTTCTTTAAATAGAGCAAAGCCTTTGTAATGCTGTCCCTTCCTAACTAAGCAAATCACTACCAAAAGGCTTAACCCATGACATAACAGACAAACTTTAAGCAATACAAAAACATGAGTATGGTATAAATAGAGCTTTCAGCATAGATGAAAATCTCCTTACTGTTAAGTCACTAAGTTGATCCTTTGAGCAATTTTACACTCATAAAATGGAATCAAACACAGTCAAACACTACATTAATAAACTGGAAAGGGTGAAAAGACATACTAAATGCTTCCGAAACTAAAAACAATAACTATAAGGAGAGGTTAGAGGCGTTAAATATGCCTAAGCTGGAAGATAGAAAGAAGAGAGGCAATATGATCACTACAGTATGTAAAAAATAGTGACAGGAATTGGCACAATTAACAATGGGGAATTTTCTAAACCAGTAATTTCAAGAACAAGAAGCCATAATTTAAGAAAAGGAAACAAAGATGACAAAAATCTATGAAAGTTTCCTTTTTGTGAACAGAGTTGTAGAGTTGGAACAATTTAAGTGCGAATGGTGGTAGATGCCAAAACCATCAGTATATTATATTCAAAGCATTAAATGTCAAAAGATTATAGGAAAGATAAGAGACACCACAAGCGCAGATGTCAAGCTGTAGCTACAACACTTAGGTAATTGCTACAATTACTACCCCCTCATGACAAATGCTTCCAAACAACTCCGCCAAGTGATGTTGCGGGGGGAACGAGGGGTAGGGAGGAGGGAAAGACACACCTTAGATCACTAAATTCAACCCAAAAAGACAACCAAAAGGCTAGTGCATCAAAACTCAAAAACCCTCCAAGCAGTATTTAATGACAAAAGAGATCGTCGATGAAGATATAAGTGGTTAGCAGTCATCACTGTTAACTACTGGTTGGGTTGCCACCAAGTACCAGCACCCTACATGTAACAGTCCCAGTTAGTCATTATTCACACACTGGGTCTGATAAAGTCCTAGAAGTCCTAGAGAAGACCAGGGAAGTATGTAAAGTATAGAAGCAACCAAATGACCTACTCAGAAAGGTGCTTTTCATCAATGCTCAAAACCCTGTTTTTGAGCTAGGCCACTCAGTTGCTCCCTTAGGCAAAACTTCCCTTGAAAGGCAAAATGACTCATAGGAAGTACAAAACAACAAAATTTGGAGGTGTTGTACTTACCTGATCTACAGAAGTAAGCATCATAGCCAATTGGAAGCTATGATAAGTGCAGATTTCTATCATAACCGATCACATTGAGAACATATACAAATCACGACCAAATATGTAAGCAATCAACTGATGATGTATATTTCATATACAGAAATATGAACCATAAGTATGTAAAGATATATGTGCATCACTACATGCATATTATTTATATATGGTTCACTTTATGGGTTCCCATAGTTGGGGACAGGAAGCCTATATAAAGGTCTACTTAGGCCAACCCATAATAGCTGCCAAACTCCTGGGTACCTATTTACTGCAAAATGAACAAAGACATGAGGTGTAAAGAAACATACCCAATTGTTTCTATCCCCCCAAGAGATCAAACCTGGGATCTTCAGTCGTGTGATATTTGTAATCACACTCATTAGATAGTATTTGTTCTTGTTTATAAGATTTATTATGTTAATTTGTAATTTCCTATTGAGTTATTGAAAATACATTTACTTTGTATTATTTCAGATGGTATGTAGCGAAGAGAGCCATCTTTCAATATATCCTGATTAGTTCAAGGAGTGAACCAAGGGCACTAAACCACTGCGCTACAAAACCCATACAAATTTAAGCCTAGTAACTGCACATCACACACATTTTACTTTGCCTTTGAAACCTTCAAGGGTGCACAGTGCAACACCATGCACACTCCTATGACATGTCATCACCAGTATGCTTTTCTGACCCCCTAACATGCTGTCTTGCACACAGATAGTGTATTCCCTTTGAGACTTGGCAACACAGAGTAGGTAGTCAATGGTGTGTCATAAAACAATACTCACTGCCAGAGAGATTGCTAAACAGATAGTGTCTAATGCATGGTACTAGTGCTGGCTTTTGGGTCTGGCAGGCAGATATGATGTTGGTTCGGCATATTTTGCTGATAACTGAACAGCGCAAGATCACTAATAAGTTTGTACATTGATGTTTTCACTTCAGTTTTTCAACATGTACATTTTAGATGCATTCAGCAGTGATATCAACCAGGTGGAAAAATATTTCCTTGTACCTGCAATAACCAGTACTTCCACCATCACCCTCAGCATATTTGTACCACTGATACCACCACCAGTAATAAATTTTAACACTGAACCCACCACCGATGGACATTCCAAGTTAGGTCGATTCCAGAAGGAAGATGCACCCTCTGGCTGAGACAAGCATAAAAAAGTCAATGGCTTCACGTCTAAGGTTGACCTGCTGCTCTAGGTATTGCGAGTTTGATAGCTTATTTACAAGAAGTGATTTGACTGGTAACTTTGATACTGAGTCAGTGTAGTTGCCACTGGATTTATGGAGGATCGACAGGTATCCCAGCATGCAGACATGTTTATCAGGAAGATTATCTAGAGACAAAAGCCAAAAGAAGAGGCGAGGAAGCAAGACCAGGCAAATCTGCAGGGCTACAAAGACAAGTATAATGTACATGAAAAAGAACTTCAGCTGAATTGAAGCTCAAATAGAAGGATGTACCAACAAGGGAAGCAATCAATCAATCTTTATCAATCTTCTGCGTGGTCATTTGTTGACATGGTAGATATGTTGTGCACTGTTATGCTCTATATGCAATGTCATGCATTTTCAGTATTGAATAGCATTTGTCAATTTTGCTTTCCTCTCTACTACATAACTTTGTGGTATCTACAAATCTGTGATTTCCTCATCTATGTCACTGATGTACATTACAAAAAGAGTTGGCTCCAAGATGAAACCATACAATACTCTAATCTTAAGCTTTTGCCAGTCATATTTATTTTCATTAGAATGACCCTTTACTTTTTTTAACCATTGTTTTATCCATTTTACTATTTCATGCTTGCAGTTTCTGTGCTAGTCTTTCATGTGGTATTTTAAGAAAAGCTTTAGAAAAGTTCATGTACACTATATGTAATGGAAGTCCTTTGTATTTGGTTACCATTTCCAAAATTGTGAGCAGGTTAGGCAAGATTTTTTTTTTTGTAATAAAACTATGCTGTGCTGATTTACAATATTGTGTACTGTGAGATGGTTAATGATTTCCTCTCATAATATTCCCTCCATTAGTTTGCAAATAAGTTAGAAAGATTAGTCAGTAATATTCTGCTGAACACTTTTTGTCTTCTTAAAAATTGGGTGACATTTTTGCAGATTTACAGTCTAAAAAGATTTTTCCTTGGTCTAGAGAATTTCTGAATAGAAGTTATAGTGGTAGACACAGTTCATTGCCCAGCACCTTTATGATTTAGGGATGTACTGGATTGTACCTGAATGAGGTTCTGGGGGTTCTACTCCGCAAGCCCAGTATGGGGCCAGGCTTGACTTGTTAGAGCTTGCTCCAACAGGCTGTTGCTTGGAGCAGCCCGCAGGTCCACACATCCACTTCATTCCAGTTGGTTCAGCACTTATTGCAGAAAACTATCCAGCTTTTTCTTGAAGACTTTCAATTTTGTTCTTGCAAGAATTCTTATAATTGCTGGGTGGATACTGAACAACCGTGGACTTCTGATGTTCAAACAGTGTTCTCCGATTGTGCCCATGGCACCTCTACTCTTCATTGGTTCTATTCTGCATTTCTTTTCATATTGTTCACTTCAGTATGTTGTTATTTTACTACTGTATGCAAATTAAGGACCTGGCTCTCTCTTTTTTTCGCACAGAGTACTTTGCTTTAGGAGGTCAGACCCCACCCTGATCCGGTGCATTATACCGGTAAGAGACGGGAGACCTCTTAAAGAAAGTGCAACCCTCTAGTTCAGGCTCTCCTGCACCCAGCACTGCCGGGTGGATAAATATAGGGCAGCAACGATTAGAGCCTCCTGAACATGCTGTTCAGAGTGAAGGTGCGGTTCCGAGGAACCGACACCACATACAGCAAGATCGAGATAATGAATCTACTATCATCAACCTCTGGGGTAGCACCCATCGACGTCGTTATGGACGTGAATGGGCCCCAAATTCTTTTCAGTAGTGCAGCAGCACTAGAAAGCCTATTCACCACGACAACGACCACTGCACTCGAAGCACAGGGGCTAACACTCGTGCCTCCCTACCAGTTCCTGGCAGTAAGGACTATATTCATTCACAGAGTGAGTGACATCATCGCTGAACGACCAGCTTCTGAGATTGTGAAGAGCATAAACACCCAAAACAGATCCCTCACGGCCATATCGGCCCACCTCATTCAGCAGGATGTAAACAGAAAGCCAACCCTCAAGGTCACCCTCAAGACTCCGGCAGAGGCTACTCTCGCGGCCGACAACGGCCTCAGATGCTGTGGAGTGGCCTGCACACCCCACCAGATCTCCAGGCAGCGATATTTCCACCTGCGTCAGTGCTTTCGGTGTTATCAATACACCCACTATTCACAAAAGTGCCCAAATCTGAAGCAGAAATGCAGCATCTGTGCTGGGGAACATCATCACAAGACCTGCACAGCTGCCACCAAACGTTGTCTACTCTGCGACGGTGACCACACAGCCGTCTCTCAAGACTGCCCCAAGCGACAAGAGGAAATCAAGCAAATGACAGAAGCCAGACCAAGAAACTCTACTCCAAGATTTAACATTCAAGAACATGCCTTCCCAGCTCTCCCGACGGGTGGCGCCGCGAGCGGCGAGCAACCCAACTACTGGACCAGCAACTCCCGAGCCAGCCAATCACAGCATCAGACGACACCTCTGCACCAATCCTCACTCACACCGCCTCCAGCCACCTCTGACAGCACTGTAGCAGCTTTGATACACTTCGCTACTGAACTCTCAGGAGGTGATCTCAGACAACGGTACAGAATACTAAATGAACTATACAAGGCAAACAATTCCCACGTTCGTAATTCCAGAGGCCATGTTTACTGCTGGCTCCTCTCCACCAGAGCCCGACCCCGTTCCAGAGACGCCTGAACCCGACCCCAACTCCAGAGACGCCTGTCAACCTGGACCATACCCAGACACACCAGCAACTCAGATACACCAGCAACTCCAGATACACCAGCAACTACATCTGATACGTGGCTTCTGATACCACGTCTTCTGATGACGACTCGAACGCCTATGTGAAATTGAAACACCAACATCACCCCCAGCACCAGAGACCACTGCAGCACACTCACCAGTTTGCAATCTCCAATAATCACCAACTCTACGAGGAACGTGAAAAGCAGATTTATGGATCTCCTGAATACAGGCGCCTCACCAGTAAATACTTCAACGCGAAGTTTGCAGAAAGCCTTGCTGAACAACCCAAAACAAATTATAATGTATCGAAGAAGAAATCTTCTGCAGTGCGATGAAGCAACATTGTTTAAGGATCTCTTCCCACCTGACTACCCCAGTACAAGGAACATCAAATGACTACTAGAAGTAAGAAAAAATAGAAGATTCTAAGAAGAAACCAACTGAGAGCAGCCGCTCTCTTCCCCCTCTTTAGGGGATGGGGACCTAATTCTGCTCGTTTTGAGATGGTGGTACCCGACGTAGACACACTCCACACACCAAGAAGAAAGAAAACCTCCACTGCCGCCTTCCAGACCCGTCTCCCAGCCTAGCCAGATATGGATTGATACAGCATCTACACTCGGACAAGCAGCTGGGTCTAGCCCTGGCACTTTTTCTTCAACTTCAGCATTTCCTCTCACCGACTTCTCTTCAGCTGTCCCCACTTCAAGGCTCGCCCAATGGGCATTCTCTCTGTTTATCGGATCGGATCGGATGGCTCTCGGATTTTTCATGTGCAGTACATATAATTTGGTACCTTTTTGTCTCATTTCTAGAGAGTACATTTGACAGCTTGAGATGATCCCAATAGTTTAGGTGCTTAACCACTGAACTGTGCAATGCGCCTGCAGGCGCTTAACGAGAGGTGGTTAACGTGCCTCTGGGTATTTTTATTTTTCACGTTCCATTCAAAACTGGCACTCTGTGACGCGGGTACGAAATGGATGCCTGGGGGCCCCAGCAATCGTCCGCCATCTTGAAAAAAAATCCCAGCATGCCCCGCGGTCGTGGGGAGCCTCAGCTTCAAAGCAGCAACCATGTCTGACCGTCTATGAGCTCCCGCTCCACGGACACCGGGGTCATGGAAACGACTCTGAGGAGGAGATACGCAACATTTTGTATGATGACGGTGCTATGGATGATGACTTACACTATGATCCAGAGAAAGACCTCACATAGAGGTCTGATACGAGTGAAGGAGAGACACAGGTGGATGATGTCATGAGTGCGTACGATACACGTGCACCGCCCAGCCTGCCTCGCCGCCCTGCGTCAACACCGTTATCATCACCACCACCTTGTATGTCTCCTGACGCAACTTTATTCAGTAATAGTACTTGCGATGAATCTTTCTCGGGCTTCAGTGACATAGGCTCCGATACAAGTAGTGTGGACGACCGAGTACGAGCAGGGAGGGTGTTACCAGGCAGGGTTTTGCTGCCTCAGCAACACATCACGGCAGGAGGCAGCGTGTCTCGCAGCAACAGGACAATGACAGAAGTGGCCCCTCTACATCAGGTGTTCGTGGTAGGCCTATGATACGTAGATCAGCCTCATCTCCTACCATACCCTCATGCAGCTCCAGCACCAGACGACGTAGCGTGTTTTTGGTGCTCATGGTGGTGTTGGCTGTGATGTTGGTGTGAAAACCAAACCCCCAGGTGTACTTGTGTGGGAGGATTATCCCACATTTGTTCCACAAATACCAACGTTTGATGCTACCGATGTTGGTATTACACCATTATTTCCCTATACAGGTGAGGATATGGCAGAAATAGACTATTTCCTGGCGCATTTCGACAACGAATTCACGACATCTTGTGACCGAGACAAACCAATATGTTCACAGCCTCATAGACGTCGGCATTTTACCTGCCTAATGCCTCACGCGATGGAAGGACGCCACAGATGATGAATTGTACGTGTTTCTTGCCCTAAGCATGATGATGAAGCACTCTGAGAAACATGTCATCCAGGATTATTGGAGCAAAGACAGCCTTGTTCTATCGTCCGTGATCAACTGGTATATGTCATGTAATAGGTTCCTGCTGATTCTCAGTTTCTGCATTTTGAGAATAATGCAAATGAGGACACAGACAGACTGTGGAAGGTACGGAAGGTGTTCAGTGACATGAGAGGCACGTTCTGCGAATATTTTGTACCTGCACAGAATGTGGTAATCGGCGAATCGCTTGTACTGTTCAAGGGGCACCTGGCATTCAAGCAGTACATCCCATCAAAGCGCCATTGATTTGGACTCAAGTTTTCAAGTTTCAATGGACTCAACACCAATCCCTAAATGCTAGGTCATCAGACATCATTACTCCCAGATCCTTTGCATGTTGCTTTCTTACTATGAGCAGATTTGATTGGGTCTTGTACCCTGTATTTTGGGATGTTGTTTTATCTTTCTAGTGTGAATGCTTATGTACCAGTAAATTATTCAGAGTATTGGCTTCTTTTTATTAGCAGTTACAGCTTGGTTGGTCTCCTCTTTCAAGGATCCTGAGACTTTTGTCTTGGTTTTGCATCTTATATAAGCATGTAACAAGTATATTATGTCAGTAATATACTTGCTTCATACTCTCATTAGCTTATGTGCAGATAATGAGATGGGTCTTTTAAATCTACTTAGTCCACTAATGACAATTAATATCTCTTCCAAAACATTCTAGAGGATGGTCAGGTGAAGTGTGGACTGGTTATATAACCAGTCAATAGTGAATCTTCACCAGTCTAGTCCAAGAATGGTTCAGTATAGATGCTTGAGAGATACCCCACATCATCCATATTCATAAAAAATAGTGTAACATTCGATGTGTCCAGTTCCTACCCCTCACAGGATGTTTCAGCCTCGACACAGCAGACAGCCAGACCCCGGCCGCTTCGAGCTTCCATGCTCTCATCCCACACTGAGCTCTTTAATTCTGCTCACATCCAGAGTGCCACGCACTACACACTCACCCCACATCCAAGCTCTGTACCCCATGGTACTCAGCTCTCTGCCCTGCTCCAGGCTTCATCTCAACTACTACGACACTTCACTACATTGCCAACAAACCGACTGCTGTAACCAAGACTATACTAAATTAATATAAAAAACACTAAACTCTTTGTGTCCAACTAAATATGTACATGTAATTATACGTTACAACCATAAATGTACTTGGGATCTTTCATGATATATTGAGCAAGTGGTTTTTTTATAGCATTTGCACTAAAATCAGACCATAATAACTACAATTAGCAAATGATGATAACCACATTAGCCCAGGAATACCGGCTCAAATTACTGTCTGCTATTATCTTCTTGGCTCGAAATGCCAAATTCAATTTATTTTAGGATTACAAATACTTTTTTTCATGCATACCATGATGTAGGAATTTTAATTAGCTGAGCTGGTTATCGATTTATAAGAGTTACTTGCCTGAGGTGAGGGATCACTTTAAAATTGTTGACCTTGCAGAAAACAGTACAGTTGCATCTAGAGAATAGCCCAACACATCTACTATAGCAGCAGCTCATTAATGGCAATATCATTGGCACATTCTTGCAACCTAATACTTCACTGATCCACTCCACAGATTAATGTATAGTTAAGAACCTCAAGTATGATGATAGAAGCAATTTTGCCAGACATCGTAATAGACAGCAAGATACAATCAAGGATTTTGATAGTAAATACAATTCAGTTATCTGAACTCTTGCTGGATCAAGGAAATGTTACTATAGAACTAACAACACTGAAAAATTATTGGAAAAAACTTTGGCCAACCTCTGGTTTGCTCCCTGAAGAGGTAACAAGACCATTTGGAAAGATGTGTATCAGGCTAGGAGGAGGAGGAGGAAGTCACAAGAGCCTAACACAGTGACATGTCCCAGAGCTCCCAATGCTTTCTGGCTCAGGAAGCATTCGAAGGACCGCTCAGGAAGCATTCAAAGGACCGCTCAGGAAGCATTCGAAGGACTGCTCAGGAAGCATTTAAAGGACCACTCAGAAAGTTGTCTTTCACTATGCTCAACACCCTATTTTGTTAAATACCATAACCTCCTTTTTCCCCACACACAGATGAACATATGATGCTACCCAGATACCTGGTAGGAACTGCATGTATGTGATAACTAAGAAATCCTGCTTAAATATTAAGCAAAGAATAAAAATTTGCTTTTGTATCTTTTGGCACGCACTTCAGCAAACAAAATGCTTGGGAAAATTTCTCCATATGCCACATGATCCAACAAACAAGGTATCGGTGATGATACAGATAGATAGGCATTCTGGTAAAAGGTACAGGGGTATAAATATTAACTATGTAAATATTAACTATGTGCAAATATGAACAATAAGAATGAGCACCCTTTTTTGGCACTAAATTTACCATTATTTTCAGCTTTTTATTAAAAAGACCAGCCTATGCCAAAAGCTTCCCAAACATCATTGCATATGTGTACTGTACAGTATTTGAAAAATTTTCAAATATTTTTTTATGAAAAGCAATATTATTTTACATTAGTAAATATTAAATGTAATATTAAGGTTGATGTTAAAAATTTTGATGTAAAAAAAAAAAAAAATCTGGGGGAAAGGGGAAGCTCCTTGTGGCTCTGAAACTATACACTGATATGGTTCCCATCTACCAGGATGCATCAGCCAAGGAGTTCTAAAGACCCTTTGTGGGACCAGAACCTAGCCCACAGAAATGCAGGGAGCGGTGACATTTTGCCACCTCACCAGGAAATGCAACCAGAAAGTCAGTGTTTTGAAGCCTCAAAACACATCCAATGAATTCCCCAACAATGTAAACAAATGATCTGATTCTCTCGAAACTGGTGCGAGCCATTTAAGTGCCACACTTTCCCCAACCACTCGTTTCAGGGGAGGGAGAAAAGTGGCTCACCACCTGCCAGGATCTGAGCAATCAGTTCTGTCGCTGACGTAGTGGTCCCTAAGTCGCCTCTCCTCTGGGTGGGCTCCTCTCTTCATCTAAGTGATATGGTGTTTGCCCTTGGTGGCTTGTTCTGTACACTGCGGATAGCATGAGCATGGCTTTCAGTGTGCTTGGAGCTGCATGTATTTAGGGTTACCTTCCCAGTGTGCTCCCTAGTGTTGCCCTTGCATTGGCAAAGTTCTCTTCTCTGCAGTGTTTGGGAGTTGTTTCCTTAGAGGTCCTCCTCACTTGTGGTGGTCCTTGCCAAGGGTGAGGTGGTCCTTGCCTTTCCCGGTGAAATGGCAAAATGGCACCGCTCCCTGCGTTTCTGTGAGGTTGGGGGGGGGGGGGACCAGGTTCTGGTGCTGGTCCCTGGTAGGCCTATAGAACTCCACAGCTGATGCAACCTAGTAGATGGGAGTCACCTCAGTGTATAGCTTCAGGGAGCCACTGGAAAAGTAACCAGCATTTCATTACATTCAATGCTGTTTTTTTACAAGTACATTTTGCAAGGATCTGTTTAATTTTTTGGACACTGTACAGTATTACACAAAACCTCAAATTCTTAAATACATACATACATTATCATTATCCCATTTCCCACTTTCATGGGGGGGTTGGGAGGCATCAAAAAGGAGTAAAAAGGGAACAATATAGTGAAAGAATGTTACAGTTACATATTAAGAAACTACCACTTGTCCATTTAGTACATCATTCACATTACATCAGGGATAAACAAGCAGCATGACACACCAGCAGCTATGCCCTGCAGCACATCACTATTTCTTAAGACAACACCTACACCTTCTTACACCTTCTTAAGACAAAGTGTACAGAGCTCCTCATATATTGCCATAAATCTGTGCATTACAAACAAGTATATTTACTCACTAATGGTACAGTACTTTCACACACTCCTTCCACCCAGTCTTCTCTTGTACTATATCTTTTGCACTGTGTTCCTTTTTCATGCAAACTTGAGTACATGCTCACCTTGTATGGACATCGTCTTACTGGCCTTCCTCGCCTCCTCCTATCATCAAAGCAATGAAGTAGACTCTCTTCCCCAAGTCTACCATCACTCATTTGTCAAACATGCCCACACCATCTCAGTATGCTTTACTCACTCTTGCAGCTTATCAACTTTTACATGCCATATCTCTTCATTACATTTTCATTCCTTATTCTATTCTATTCTCCTAACATGCACATGCTTTTCAAATTATTCATTTCCATCTGTTTTAACTTTTTTATTTTTTTATACCAAACCATCTTACACTTGTATATTTGGATTGGCATAACAACTCATTAATGGAGCCCTTTCTCTGAATATTATTCTATCTTTTTTTTTTTTTAGCCAAGGCTATCATTACATCAGATGTTTTCCTTCTCTGACCTACCCTACTCTCCACTTTGATTTCACAAAATCCTCACTAAATGATCCCAGATATTAAAGCTGACTATAAACATTTCTAGTATCTCACCATTCACATATACATTCTTATCTGCATCTCTCACACACATACACACACACACACTCACTCACTCACTTTCCTTCCTCTCTATGACCATAACTTTACTCTTGGCCACATTAACTTTCAAGTCTTCTCTACTGCACACCAATAAAATTGTCAACTACTCTACATATATTTCTATCATTCTTTGCAAAGGGAACTGTATCATCTGCATTATTTTTAAGACACATGCATGAACCTCAATATTATTGACTGGCATAGAAATAAATCTCCTTATTATAGTTGAACTTCCCTGTGTCATGCAGTATTTCAGTGATTAAGAAATCTGAAATTGCTATACGGGTGACTGACCTGGGCGTATGCCTTGGAGGGAACTATACGAGGGTCTCCTGGATGAGGAAGCAGATTTGGTTGAGGAACGAAGAGAGTGGTTTCTACCCCTTGCCGGACTGCTGCTCGTCGACGCATTGGCAGCCAAGGCAAAGGCAGCATATGTTTCTGGTGGAGAGACATTCACTGTATTCTTCCTAAATTTTATAATACAAAGTTCTATGGAATGTGTGTCAAAAACCTACCCCTTTTACTTTATGCAATTAACAATGAGATCAGACATCATAATGAAAGATATATTATCAAGCTAAATAAGTGACAACAAAATTTGAAGCGTATCAGAGATGTTTCTTTATTGATTGGCTAAACTTTAAAATTTTATGACATTAGTACAGTATACTTAATATAAAAATAAATTATGCATACAAATGTTGGATAGGAAATAATAAGTGAAGCACACAAACCCAAAATTAACAATTCCAGCATTATCTTAATAACACTTTCATACTTTCAAAATGAGTCTTTGTTTAAGTAAGCTTTAGTTTATTTAAAATCTTAGTCAGGTTTATTATGAGCATTATAGTGTGTACTTGGAACAGAAGATACAAAATAAAAGTAAATGCTTCCATTAACTGAGGGAAAAGGCACTCACAGGATATTTAATGTGTGTATATTGTGAAAGTTACTATTACTTAGGGTGAAAAGTAAGCTATTTAACAATTGCTAACGTGCCCTCATATACTCTAAAAAGTATAACTACATGAGTTAAACTTTGTGCTTCAAGCAACAATATTATTTACACAAGGGAGCTACAAATGAGTCTCTTATCATACTCTATAATTAGCTCTAAATATGGTTCTACAGCAATGATACAGGTGATTTTAAACTAGGAATTGCTGCTAAACCTAAATCTCCTTTAGTTAGCTCATTGAAACCCTAAACTATAATGTTTCAACAGGACAAACTACCTATTGATAACTAGACAATCTAGTGGATTAATATATTAATGCATTCAACTTTTACTCTAGCATTACCGAAAAAACAGTAGGTTTACTAATTATTATGGAAAATCTAGCAGTCAAAAGGACACGTTAGACCACATGTCGAGGGGGGACTAACAGTGAAAACGTGAAGGAGATCGAAAATCCGCAAATTATCGAAAATGTGAAAATCTAAGAAGACCAAAAACAGCCTTCGGGTGTCAAAATATATTTGGGTAGAGCATGGCATAATGCAGCATCAGCAGCAGCAGCAGCAGACGCATGCGGGCGGGAGGGCATGTGTACCGCGAGGGTTCTGCTGGAGGGAGGGTGTAGATCTGACCCCTCGGCCAGGAATGCTTCGGGGTGACCCAGGGTGCTCAGGAATCACCCTCAGGGGTTGGAGGGAGGACCTCTGCTGGGGGGAACTGCAGTGGGGGGGCTGCAGAACTAAGGCGGAGGCACGACGCTGGGGGTAACTCTGGCGGCGGGCGTACACTTTGTGCCCATGTGCGTGTGTACTCACACGACGCTCACCTTCCCGGCTTAGCTGACCTGAGACCCAACTTTACTTGTTGTGGCACACAACCATCGACTCGTTATTGTACAGTGAGGGTGTAGATGATCTGAAGGTGACCTTAAAGTTGCATCAATCTAGTATGCCATTAAAGATTTACACTTCTTTGGGTATTTAGTACAGTAATGTATATTATCAATGGCAATTTTGAGGAAATTTTTAAGCTCAGCAAAAGATAGTTCCATCTAGATCTCTACATACCGTATTCCCAGTCCTGTGAAAGATTTTGTGGGAAGCGTCTTCAATCAATGAAGTGGTCAAAATTTTGCCATGTACCAAAAATCAGGCCTTGAGTGGATATGAAAAGCTTTTCATCTGTACACTCTGATGCTCCTAAAGGTGCCATAGGAGTGGATCATAACAGTCATGGCAAAATCTTTTCAAATTCCTTGTTAGGTCATACTGGTGCCTGAATGGCACTAGAGAAAAGTTCAGTCTAACCCAGAGTGATACAGAAAGCCCACTCAAATGCACTCAAAGCCTTTCCAAACCCTACTTGACTACTTGACAGTATAAGGAACATCAATTAGTGTTCTGGCAGTCAGTTTGCTCATTTGGCTGCCACGAGATGGCAACACCCAAATCAGCACCCAGGTCCCTCCTGTCTTGAACCAATCACATTCGAACTAATGCAAAGAAAAGTATCTGAGCACAACAGATTCAAGGACTTAATGGAGGGGAAGGAATCAAACAAGTGTCTTACTTAAAAAGAAGCTTTTCATATTCACTTAAAACCTGGTTTCTTGGAACTTTCACCTGGAGGCTCCCTAAGCAAAGAGTAATGGAGGTGAGAAACAAATAAAAACACTGGGAAATACTAACCTGACCTGCAGAGTGGGTTACAGAAATTGCAAAACAGACAGTAGAAAGAGAGCTAAAATAATTTGATGTAGGGCACCCTGGCCCCATCAAGAGGAAAGCCATCCAGATGCAACACACTGATGGCACAGCAGTGGATCCTGACAACATAGTAAGGAACAGCCAAAGTGTGAAATGAATTCCCAAAAGTTTTAAGTGTCGCAAACTTCTAAAGGGAATGGCAAAAGCAGATACAGTGAAACTGCTTGAACACCGATTTTATTGATCTCTGGATAGATTGTTCTTGAAATCCAGTGCAACAGTAAAAAAGGAATAGGATCTGGCTGAACAAGGCTAGCTGAGACACTGCATCAGGAATGACATATCAATAGATGTGAAAAAACAGAGCAACCCAAAATCTACCAAAGCACAAGAAATTCAACATACCATATTATCAAGATATCACATAGTAACCAACAGCATATGTGAAAAATTGAGTTTGGAAGGCCTTGTATACTAAGCTTCAGAAGAAATTGGTGCGAGAGATTGAATTTGAAGCCGAGGTAAAGAGGCCATGTCAGAGAACATTACTCAAAGAGCGGCTATTGGAGAAAAATGAACAGAACAAAAATAAATAAAAAAATAAAAATAAAAAAAAATTGCCCTGAATGTACACACTTTACTTTTTCCAATATATATATCATATTTCAAATTTTAAGCTGAATGTTACTCACTTGATGGCAAGCATGCAAAATTTTATTTAGACTGATGTACGCTTGTTTTGTTCAGTCATTATTGTAACGATTTGTACAAGTTGTTACCAAAATAGTTTCCGATTCTGAATTTGACAACTAATGATCTTAAAATCATTCATAAATGTAGCTTCCAAATTTAAATCTTTAGTATACAGTTCATAATTACAGATATTACATGTTATGTTATTATTATGATTCTTAGGCAAATAATTTACTGTAAATTTATGTAAACTAACCCAACTATAAAAGTATAAACATTTATGAATAAACCATTTCAATTTAATTTCAATAAAATGCCTCTTTCTGGTAGGCCCTTGGTGCCTACTTGGTGTTAGCTACATGATGAGCCCCACCCTGTTCAGTCCATGCCAGGCCCTTGTGAGTCAGTGAAAACTTACTGGGAGGATCATAGACCAAACCTGGCCCCCTCAACAGAAGCACAAGGAGCAGTGGGATCATGGTTCATCCTAACCAAGAAAAGGCCGCCAGAAAAGTGGGAAATCCAAAACATACAAACACCAAGGTAAATAAAGCATAGAAATGAAGACAGTGAAGCCACTAGATTCAGAAACCACCTGGTGGTTAAGTTCTCTTATTACTTCCACCTGCACACAACCAGAGGATTGTGCATCTTTGTCCTCGATCCATCAACCTCCCAAGGACACTTGTCTCCAGCTGGAGGCAAGCATCCCAGCAGAGCAACAATGAAAGCTGAAGGGAGAGGGGAAGCAGAACGAGAATCTCAAACTAGATCCAACCAAATCCGAACCTGTGATAAAACCAAATGGAACTTTCACCAATTCACAAGAAACCTGAACCTGGCAAGCTGGGAAAGACCCAGATCCCAGGCTTGCAGACACGCAGACTTGCTGTGAGCCTAAGCCAGCCAGTCATCATCAAGGTAGGTTAAGGCATGAACCACTAACCCCAAAGGCCACAATATACTACACATGTAAACCTTGGTGAATGCCCAGGGAGCCAGATTCAAGATGAATGAAAGAACCCAGACACAGTAAGCCTAATGCCCCCACCACAAAACGAAGAGTCCCTGAACTATGGATGAAAGGAGCATGCTAATAGTATTCCAGTAGGTCGAGGGACACCATTCAGGAATCTGCTGCTTGCAACACAGGAGGACCTGAGTTAAGGTGGTCATGTATAAAGTTTGATAGGGAATGAAGTAAATTTAAAATTTTAAGAATGCAAAGGAATCCCAGCAAGTCCTGTCTGGGGGTCCGGGAACAACCAGAACACCCACCACAAAGCAGAGGTTAACTTGGCCATTCAAGTATCTAAATGTGCCACTAAGACCTAGAAAAGTTGTGACATATACTGCTGGCTCCAGGACTCAGCACTAAAGGAGGGGTTCAGGACCACCTCCAATGTATGCCTTGGGACACTACCTGGAAGGCCCATATATATCATGGGACCAAGAGTTGGTCATCAATGGGGGACAGCGCAAAAAACCCAAGCCAACCAAGAACAGCCAAGGACTGCCCTGAAACAATTTCCCTCAAGCAATGAGGGCAGAACCCCATTGCAAAAACAGATAACTGAGTAGCCAAAGAGCCACTGGTGCAGTTGAAAAACTGAAGAAAAGACAGGTAAAAAGGGGGAGGAGGACAAAAGGGAAAAGAACCCAAATCTAATGCAAGAACTAAGTTGAATCTAAGGCAAGGATCAGCACTGACTGACAGTCTGAAATCACCTCATTCCACTCAAGCATTCAGGCATGGAAAAACTATGTTAGGCCTCCAAGGAAAAGAGGGACAGGGTGCCCGCAAGCCAAATCAAATCAAGAACCTTGCACTACAATTAATAAGAAACAGCTGACCAAAATTCAAAAGAAAATGAGTCCATCAAAGATATCAGATCCTAATCTAAAAGCCTCATGCACAAAAGTGAAAGCTGGGAGCTCAGAAACCTCTATATGCCTCCAAAAACTTGACTCAAACCCAAAAGTGTACACAGGAGGGAGGGGGTAGAGAAAAGGGAAATACTTGTGGGAGTCATTGAGGAATCCATCTCAAATAATGATTGGTAGTGAAAAAGCATCCATCTACTGAACTCTGGGTCCCACCACCCCTGGAAAACCCCAGGAATGGAGAATACCAGGGACAGAGTCGAGATTATTAACATATGTAGAATACAGAAAAACATCTTCCCACAGGAAGAGAGAATGTCCAAACCACACCGAAAGTATTGTCATTCCTAGACTCCAAAATCTTCAAAACTTTTCAGCACTAGGAGCAAAGGGAAAGGCTGCTGGGCCCATTGAACAACACCAACTGGACCCTGCTTGATACCTGCTTGATGAGGTTCTAGGAGTTCTTCTACTTCCCAAGCCTGGCCTGAGGCCAGGCTTGACTTGTGAGAATGGAAGACCCAGGGAAGAAGATGGAGGAGTTAACTTAGAGCAAGTATTAAACACCAACTGCTCCAAGATCAGATCCTGAAAAAACTTAGGGGCTAACCCTGGGACAACCATATTGACATTAAACAGCATCCTGGCCTATAAGCAGCAGCTGCCTGATGAGTCGAATCCCTAGAATGAGTCTCAGCTAAAATAGACCTAACAACCACATGCATTGCAGACTTCAAGGCGAAATATATCCCCCGCCCAATGAGCATGATAGAAGCAGTAAGAGTGCCCATCGAAATACATAAAATCCGAGGCACATCCTTCAAACTCTCATTCTGTGAGAGTAGAATCAGAAGGCTGTAATAAAAATAAAGTCTGCAAAAAAATGCAAAGGCCTTGCCAGGTTTAAAGTGTAGATCAAGCAGGAACACTGGCCATGGGTGCTGAAAGCTGAATATTACTAATGCCAAAAACAACCTAGGGAAAATGTGGCTGTTAAGGGTTTGAGCAGCATGCCATACGAGTACAAAAACAACCTGTGCAACTCTTTAACTGGAAGTCCATTCATAACATCTCACAGAGGAGTAAAAAATCTGTGCACTGATAAGGGACGGTACCTTCCAACCAAAACTCAGCCTTTCAGATAGAACCACTTGAAACCCCCCAAAGAAAGCAACTCTGACCAGACAGGGGCAACACCAGCGAACACCTTGAGATGATCGATTTAGGTACCGCTTTTCAGGGTAAACAGAGTTTACACAAGAACTGATACATAAATATACATGCATCGTGAAGCCAATGCCAATATAAAGAACAAATACACAAGCAAAAGAAAAAAGGCCATGACAGGACAAAAACAGAATCCAGGATGGCCATCATTTACTGTATCTGAAAACTGGGACCTGAAGAGCACTAGAGCAGGAAGAGGAGCATAACAGTGAACGCCATAGATCCACGCACCAGGCTCATGACTGAGATGTCAAAGTTGGTTGATCAAGGAGGAAGGTGCACAGTCCCCTGGTGACAAGCAGGTGGAACTAACGAGTAAACTGCTTCACCACTATGTGGTTCATGAATCTTGGCGCCTCACTGTCCTGTTTTCTATTACTTCTTTATCTTGCTGTTTGTATGTTTAGGGTTTCTCACCTTTTTGGTGGCCTTTTATTTTAGTTAAGGTAATCTACGTTCCCCTGCTCCAAAACCATGCTCCTTCCAGAGCCAGGTTTTAGCCTCTGGTCCCAAGTAGGCTTATACAACTTACAAGGGCCTGGTGCACATTAAATTGGGTGTAGTATTAAGCTCCAAGGAGACATTAATAGGAACCCTCCCAGAAAACCAAAGTATCTATCATTTTTGGTTTTATGCACAGCAGGATGGAGATGGGTGGGGGGAATCATTGGGTCTCTTGACAAATTACAGTACATGGTTAGTGTTGACTTGTGGTATAGGGGCAAGGGCTCTCATGGTCAAGTTAAATGTTGGAATGTTTTTATGTTATTCCACACAATATGTGGAATAACTTTATTTATATAATTGACAAAATCACTCTGTACTGTATATAGGACCTACCAGAAAAAGTAAATCATTGTTTATTTATTTATTTATTTATTTATTTATATTTTTACAAGAAGGTACAATGAGTTGTGAGAATACATATGTTAGTGATTAAGTGATATATTCTTGCATAGCCACTAATACATATAGCATTATATTCAATGTCTGATTTTCCATTATGTTATTTTTTAACCATACAATAAAAGAGAATTTTTAATTTTTGTTATTGGTAAAATATTAAAATACGACAATAAAAAGCCAATCAAATTTATTGTACAGTAATGTACTATACAGAAATCATTTGCATTTAGCGCCTCATCTTCTAGCAGTTTAATTATTGCAATAACATGCATTTTCATTTCTTTTATACCAATCGATAAATCAATCATATGAAAACATTGACATAAAAATTATAAACATACAGGACAACAATAAAAAGTCACACAAGCTTAATATTACAAACATTCACATTCAAGACACCACCAGCTGCTATTAAAGGAGCAGATGAGGCAAGCAATGGGAAATGTGGGTTGTGCAGCTACTGTATACAACTAAGAACAAAAGCCGTAAGATGTGAGGCTTGCCAAATGATGTACCACAGTAAATGTCCATCACATCTCAGATGTATTAGGTGATGCATACAACAGTGATGAAACTCAGGGTAATGGTCTTTTTCACTTTTACTGCACTACATGCAACAAAAAACCAGCATTGAATGTAATGAAACACCATTTTCTAGGTGAGCCTCGGAGGCTCCCTGGAGGTATCGGACTTATATGCAATATATTAGTATAGGGCATTAGTCAATGGATATCAGTCTATCGAGACCACAAGCCAGAACCTGGCGCCCTTCAGAGAGGCACAGGAAGCAATGGCATCTAGAAAACCCCCCTGTGGTTGGGTTATTCCTTGTCTGCCATTGATCGAAGTTAGGCACCCAGAAAGGTAGGCATAACAAAACAAACCCCAGTTGGTAAGAAAATTGCAACCAAAAACTAAACAGGGAGGCAGAACTCCCCCAACTCTCAAGGAAACAAACAAACGTCTTACATTGCCGCTGCACCACTTGTCCGCGCAGCTCTCCCCTTCCCTTGAGGGGGAGGGGTGAGCTTCAGACCCCTGCACCAGCTACTCACCCCAGCTCAGAGGCCGAGCATCAAAAGCAAAACGAAACCGCCAACCAGATGAAGGGAGGGTGCCAGGGAGCCTCCGGGGCTCACCCAGAAAATGATGTTTCATTACATTCAATGCTGGTTTTCTGTGGGGAGCCCCTTCGGCTCCCTGGGGTTACATAACCCAAGATAAGTATAAGAGGGATTTACCTGGGAGGCAGCCACCACGAGCTCCTCAACTCTAAGTCAAGACAACTGGCTGCAACCTGTGACTCAAAGCCACACCCGAACGAGCAGAACCAGGAATGTTGACCAAATAATGGGCAACCATGACCCTGTTCAACCTCCAAAATCCCCATGTCCGAATGTCCGCCCAAGACACTTTACCAAAGACGGCAGCCAAAGCAGCAAACTTATGAACATCATGGACACGAGGATAGACCGGCATGGAAGCATGGACGTGCCAGCAGAAAAGAAAATGGCCACCAGAACAAAAAGAGAAGTGCCTGATGCAAGAGAGCCAAAGTCACACCAGCAAATGTGGGAAACAAAGCAGATGAGAGGAGGGACAAAAAAAATCCCACCCAGAAGGCACAAAGTCCAAGCAGGGGCAAACAGCCCCAGAACTGCTAGCGGGCTCCCCTCACAGCCCCGGGAACCCCCAACAGAGGCCCCGGAGCAAAATTGTCCTCCAAGCCATCTACCCCCTGAAGAAAAGGCAGAGTTAAGGGGAAAGGTAGCAAAGAAGGAAGCAAGGTCCTACCAGCAGACCCCCTCCACCCCACCATCTACTGGTAGGACCCAGAAGCCTCGACAGGAGGAGCAGGCTTGAATGTTTCCATCCCCAACCCGAATTGGGTAGCCCCCAAAGCTGCCCAAATCTCATCACCAACTAAAACACACCCCGACCCTGAAACCTGCAGATGTTCTGAAACCGGGAGCAGGATGGGGGGGCACACAATGCCTAACCAAAATGGGGCAGCCTCTGAGGATTTCGAGTGGGCAACTAACCTAGTGCATTGCAGCAACCTAAACTGAGTAAGCAATGCGGATGCCGCCAGTACCCGGTGGCAGTGACAATAGAATGGGTAAATTGGAGCATGAGCAGAGAACACGTCTCGCAAGACTCCAGGTCAAAGGTGTTGTCGGCCCTACAGGCAACATAAGAGGCAACTGTCACCTGAGACAAGGGGGACAGAGCAACCTTCAAACTCGCACAAGGCGAGCTGGAACTCAGAAGATGTATCCAGTGGTCTACTGAGCCCCGACAAGGTTTTCCAGGGCCTGCAGGCTGACTGCTATGTGAAGCCCAGGCAAAGTGCTACAAAGCCGGTGAAACCCAAGAGCTAACAAAGGAGGACGAGCTAAAAACTAAACCCCTGCAACGTATACATACATGGGGGGTTTGTATACGTTGCCCCCATATACAAACAACCATAAGTGGACCAATAACCAAACAAGGCAGACCCCTCCTGGCTAAGGAAAACAAAAATAAGAAAAAAAAACGCAAAAGTACAACATCTCCAGAAGAAACAGGCACACGGCTGCCGCAAACATTTGCTTGTTTCGAGAAATGGGGGAGTTTTGCCTCCTGTTCAGTCTTTGGTGGCAATTTTCTTACCAATTTGGGTTTGTTTTATTATGCCTACCTTTCTGGGTGCCTAATCATGGTCAATAGAAGACAAGGAATACCCCAACTACAGGGGGTTTTCCAGAAGCCATTGCTCCCTGTACTTCTCTGAGGGAGCCAGGTTCTGGTTCGTGGTTCCTGGTAGGCTGAACTCCACTGACTAATGCCCTAGACTAATATATGGCATATCAGTCTAACGGCTCCAGGGAGCCGAAGAGGCTCCCCACAGAAAAGTGAATAAACCTATCACTACCATAGAAAATAGGACCAAATTGATGAGAAAATAAAAGAACTACAACATATTCAAAAGAACCTGGTGATACAGTTTTAGGTTGTTCAACAATCAATAAAAAGTGATCCTGGGGTGAGACAACTGCAGAAAAACAGGAGAATTCAACAAACAGGGTAAACATTGAAACTGCAAGCAAAGTTGTTGAAAAGGATTCAGAACTTTTGGAGAGAAGCAACACAAATAATTTCATTACATGAAACCTTATAAAAGAAGGAGATATAACGGATAAGCAAAAAATTGAGGAAATGATAAAAAAATTGATAGGCAAGCAGGAAGATCTAAGCATTTCCCAGGAAGAGAGGTTCGGTAAGCCTGTAGCAAACTTGGTACACATAACTATCACAAATCTTGACTTCGGAAGGAATATATTGTACACGGAAAGGCACAACATCTAAAACGACCGGATGAGTATAGCAATATTTACCTATCGCAAACCTCACAATAAAACAGAAAAGCCCAGTGTCAAATGTAATGAAATGCCACTTTTTTGGAGGAACCCCAGTGACTTTCCAAAGCCATTTTGCCAACATTGACCCATACTTAGATGTCAGAGACCCAAGAGAGTGGGTGACAATCCACCACCCAAATGGAAACACCTCCAGAAAATCAGCAAAGCTTTACAGATGACTCTAGTAGTTACAAAAAACAAAGCCCTGAACCTGGCAAAAAGCTCTGCAGATGATTCACACAAAATGAGGGAGTCACTCAAATTTGCTTGAAACTTGTTAGTATCAATAACCACTACTGTACCAGGCAGCTTAACCCCAACACTCAGTCGACTTCCCAACTCAGTTCTGGAGCTGATGAACACTAACAACAAACCGACAAACTTACAGGGAAGGGAAAATTGGGGAGCCACTGGAGCTCCTCCAGAGGGTGGTGTTCATTTCATTTAACACAGCTTTTCTGAAGTGAGCCTCCCCAGTGGCTCCCTAATGCTAACTAATCAGAGAAAAGTGGGACATATCAGGGAGGAGGAGAATCAGAGAAAGCAAGCCTGGGTCACCAGCCAGTTACACCATGGGACACACAAAAGTGTATCTAGAAACATACTAAAAGTGTTCTATTTTGTATAAATACAGTATAGCTGTAGAAAGTACAATGCATGAGTCAACTGTACAGTGAAAACTAAGTTTCTAAGGATGAAAACAAGTCACTTTAAATAAATCTATTCTCAAACCTATCAAACATCATGGGAAATAGTCAGGAAGTGTGATTGGGCTTGAGGCATGAGATATGATTTTGACATGTGGGTGCTGCCAGAGATAAGATGTGACAGTCAGATGGGCAAAATGACAGTTTGCCAGAGCTACTTGGTGGTCCTTTTTGTGCCAAGTAGGGTTTGGAAAGGCATAGAGTGTTTATGAGTGAACTTTCTTTGGTCACTCTGGGTTTGACTGAGCCTTTCTCCAGTGCCTTCCAAGTACCAGTATAGTCCGATAGGGATTTGAGAAAAGTTGTTACTGCACCAGTGTAGTTTCACCCTAAGCAGATGGTCATGATTCACTCCTATGAGCCCACAGGTGACCCTGCTATAGAGAGCATCTGTGTGAAATATCCCAGAAGTAAAAACAAAACAATAAAACTGTAACACAAAGAATAGATGAAAAAAATTGAAAAGAATACCTTAGAGAGAATTGCCACTACGATTATTAACTTGTCAAAAAATCTAAAAAACTCATAACACGGTGTAAAATTGTAGAAAATTATCTCTTCTGTTCTGAGCAAGTTTTCTGGAATAAAACTATGCATACTGTACTAAAGTGAAATAAGACACTGCAATATATATCAGCCAATATCCCAATGCATTACAATATTAATTCATTAAGGATTCACAACTAATAAAATGACACAGAGGTGCTCCATCAACACAGCTGTAGTTCAAAGTTTGCTCAGCAGTGAGTGTACATTAATATGATATAAGTATATGAGTGCATTTTGTAGCAAATTATTACTATAATAAAAACATTGACATCAGCAGAAAAATAGGATAAAGAAGATGCATGTGGGGTAATGCTTGCAACTCACCAGAGACCGTGAGGGGTGGATTAATATGAGCATCTGCATAACGACGTGGGCGTACAAAACGGGCACGGGCAAAAATCTTGAGCACAAGACAGATGAGTGCGGACAACACGGACATGCCTAGACCCAGACCTAGTAGTGTGGGAACATCTGGCTTCAGGGAGTCTAAATCTGAGAAGATGTAAGGATTACATTACATGAAAGGACAGTAAGACAAAATGCTAAATAGATAATACTGGAAAGTAAAGAGTATGTTTCCCATGAAACAAGAGAAAAAGTTGGATACTTGTACTATGTCCTATTCTTTGTGCTTGCGTAGGGTAAAAGCAGAAAGTCAGCATATATTACAAGACAAATCCTCAACAACTGTATAATACAGTACATTATAATAATCTTTAGCCACATAAAAAATGGAACTAATGTACATTATTAGCTTTTATGCTAATACAGTATGCATTATTTTGCCCACTTCTCTCTGGAAAACTCTTGTAAGCTGTATTTCTAATATCTATTAATATAGATGTGTTTTACAATAATTAGCACCAATATGATCCAATCTGATGTACTGTATGTCTCAATGGTTTCATTGTTATTGTCACTTTCTCACTTTTTTACACGAGTCCATTTACAGGATCTTGGCTCTCCTTTCTCTCAGATCAACTGATACCTTATCCTGCTAGAATTCCCTAAAACTAAGCACTACTTAATTAACTCCATGTAACCTACCTTACCCCCTAAATGTCAACCATGTCTTGCTATTTTAAATAATGCTGTTTGATGACCAACTTGTACAATTGCTGATTTCTGCCATGTCCTCCTTCCTTTTTTTATTTCTTTTTTTCAACATAATTATACTTTGATCTCATTTACTATTAAGTTTAGTCTAAGTGTCTTTTCTCCCCCCCCCCCCACACACCTTGCCCAAATGCTACACGTATTAGTGGCTTTAAGTATTGTATGTACTAGCTCTATCTATAAATCCAATAATGTTTGTAGCTCTTCATCTATGTATGTACTCTTACCTGAATAAACATTTGAATTTTAAGGTAGTACAGTACTGTCAATTTGGTAGTTGTGTCGTGGATTGTTGTGCCCCACATGTAAGGTCTTACATGTATCGACATTAAAAAGCATGTACATTACAATACTGATATATTACTGTATATTACTGATAAGGATGAAATTTCTTATCTGAAGAACAAATGAGAACAATAATAATAGAAAAATGCCAACATGAAATCAGTATTGGAGTTCTGCAAGAATCTATACCGACCCAAATAATTACTATACAGTACCAGTATATGAATAAATATTTTGTATTTTTAACTTTCCACCAATATTTTCTGCAGTCTAAAAATAACAAATAAAATGTTTGAAAAAAAAACTTACACTGGACTTAAGACACCTTAAGGAAATTGAGCCATAAGTGGATGATGGAGTTCAATGTACACAAGTTACATGCAATATGACTGTGAAAGTTACAATGTGTCCACATGAAAACTATATATAACAAATATTTCCTATATTTGTATATAGGAAAACTATATATATACAAATTCTGACACACAAAGAGACCTAGGAGTAATATAAAGAAAATGTAGGGAAATAAGCAAAAGTCGGAGAGCCTATAGAATTTGAGCAAGTTTTAGGATAGCCTACAACTGCCGAGGTCTGATTAAGATTGTGTTTTCTGTAATGGACAAGTATGAGGTGCACAGTAAACTAGCTGATGCTGTTGGCAACAATGGAAAAGAGACCTCAATGGAGTTACGCTCAAAACAAGTAAAAATGCACAACAGTGTATGTTAAATCTACACTGAAATATGCAGCTGTGGTACTGGTTTCACCTAAAGAAACACCCATGGAATGTAAAATAAGAATAGAATAAACACATGCAATACAATAGATAAGAATAAGAGCTACGAGGAAAGATTTGTGTTTGCCCAAACACGAAGACAATACTGTACAATTATTAGATGTGATAACCACAAATAAGTTTGAAAAGGGATACAAGACAGACAGATAATACAGAGTTTTTAAAAACAAAGAAAACAGAACAGGCCATAATTGTAAATATAAGAAATAGTGTAATATAGAAGAGGTAAAATTATATATATTTTTCACAAATAGTAGCAGATGGCTTAAACTCAAGGTGGTGGTATTATGTCACAAAACCACTGAAATGTTAAGAAAGTTGAAATACATATATTGAAATACATATAGATGGGACACCTTG
>WNGS01004946.1:12983306-13046835 GCA_020271785.1 Procambarus virginalis
TAGCTAATTTGGAAAGAAATATTGAAAGTAATGAAAATTACATTGCCTGTTAGGCAAAATGAGATTTGCATACTAAGCTAACTAGTGTAATTCTGGCTATTAGGTATGACATATATACACGCACACAGTATATACCTTATATGCAAAAAATCAGTGTAATAAAAGTATTGCTGAACATCTTCATGCTCTTCAGCTCATCACCAGAGACTCTTGATGATGTGCTGAGGAACTCAAAAGAAGACAGATACATTTTCTTCATTTCTCTGTAATTCTTTGTATATTATACATTTAGTAATTTTTTGTATATATACAGTACAGTATATATTTTTTACAAGTATACACAAACACATGCATAAACAAACACATATACAGTGCTCCCTTGAAAATCTAGACCCCTCGTATAATGTATCTATCTAAACGATGAGCCAAATTCATCAACCAGATCTCTTCTTCAAATTTGTTATTTATCTTAATAAAAAAAAAGACAGGATTCTGGAGGCAGTCATAGTGTTCGAACTCATTAGGGTAAAGTAATATCCTGCAAATAATTGTTTATACAGTATTTATGCTTTTTTGTTATTCAGTGGTCAGAATTGATTTAAGTCAGTGGAAACATCAGAAATCTTATTCTGAAAATGGTTATAAAACCATATATTCTAAATTATTAATGCAAACAGGTTCCAAAGATATTTCATGAAGGAAAGTGGATGATCTTGGTTTTAAAAAAATTGTATGCCTAGTTTTAGTTTTGAGTGAAGACTTCTGAATATCGACCTATATCTCTTTAATTAAATACTGTACTGTACTGTGTTTATAAGGTTATTGAAAAAATTATCGAAAATATTTTAGTGATAAGAAATATTTTGAGGTATGGAGTAGTCATTTTGGAAGAAATTTAATTGCTGGTTTTCATTTTGGAAATGGAGAGGTTCAATAAGTTTCATTCATGGGAGGTTTGAATTTGGCTCAATGGAGTTGCTTGAAATGTTATTCCAAAAGATGGTTATAAAACTCTATCTTCTTGATTTTTTATTGGAGCAAGTTCTCAAGATATTTTATTGAAAATGTTGAGCTAAAAAAAAATTTTGGCATGGAAATTTTTTTAGGCCTGCAGGTTCATATATACCATATGAGGATCGTAGTCATACCTTTGAAAAAAAGGCTTAGGGGCTGGAGCTTGAGAAATACTGAAGATAAGGGTGAAATTTTTTTACAGTCAGGTTCTCTTGATAGATGTCTACCATATGATCGAAATCAAAATTAAACTGGTAAAATTTGCCAATAGTAAGTGGGAAATATTAGGGTATGAATAGTTAATTTGCTAAAATTGCTGTGATTACACTTTTTTATTTTTTATTTTTGTAGATAAATGCAATAGTTAAGGGAATAGTTGGTGCCTTGAAAAAACTATTGAATATATTTCAAACAAAATTCTATGGTTCATTTTCACCGAGAGTTGACTAGGTTTCCCTTCGCCCAGGTATTGGCTCAGCTACCTTTGAACATAAGGTTTTGAGGCTGGGGTGAGTGAAATAAATCAAATAAGGTGAAATCTCTTTATAAACAAGTACTCTTGGAGCATGTCCATAACATAGGCTGCAATTTAACCCTTGAAAGTAGTTTATCATCATAATGTACGTTGATATCCAGGCTAATACTGTTATTATTATTTGTCAGTTACTGCATAGTTATTATCACCCAGTTTTTATACATATGCTGTAAATATGGAATACATTTGTATGAATGTAACGGATTCATAACAAAACCCATTAAAACATTCTGCTGTTTAAATTGTTTACTGTGCGTTGAGGTAAGCATGTACTAGTGGCCAGCGATTTATCATCAGTATTTGGCCTTTCTCGCCAGTGTTTAAATCTACTGTATTTCTAGACAGTGTTCCCAGGCAGATTATCAAAAAAGGAATGGGTTACAAGACATTCCTACGAGCAATGAAGGGGCAGTTTTACATGTTTTATGTATGTATATGTTACTTTGTAGGCATATGTACAGTATTCAGTCACCCTTTTTGTCAATCTTATATAAATTAATTTATAAACTTTTAAATTAGACCATAACCATAAAAATGCTTCAAGTAGATCATTTGAGCCCTCTCGCACTTGCACCACAAGTCAACAAGCTGTGTGTCTAGTGCTGTGGCACGCAGTAATCACTCCACCCAGTTACTGTGTACACTTCACATAATCAGAAAAGAAGTAATACTTGTTTGCCTACAGGCTGAGTGGCACTCTTGATAATGGCCACTCTTTGAGGGGATAAATTTGACTTGGTGAAATTCACAAATTAGGAAAAATAACTTGTGTTACGGGAACCTATTAAGCATAACTAAAATGAATTTCTATGACTCGATTCCTTTTAAATTTTACATGAAAAAATATGTAAAATTTGGGTAATAAGTTTCCTAAAAAGTTTCATGTTTTGGAAATTAGGATTTCATGCTGTTGGATCAGGTCTGGAACACTGTGATCTGGTTTTTGAGGGAGCACTCTATACATTACACCTATTTCTGTCTCTCTCTGACTACTCTTATATGCTACTGTATTAACTTTTTTCCATGTGATTTTATAATATGCAAATAAAAGCCTTCATACCATGCATGGTTTGCATAAATGACTAAAGCTTATTAAAAAGAATAATTATAGCATTAATTTGCCTATATTTTAGTTTTTATTTCTTATTACAGTATATTTCTATAACTGAAGCATTTGTAGAGTCTACAGTAAGAAAGTACTTGAGTAAGTTGGTAATTTTGCACTGCTGAATTTTGATGTACAGTATACCAAATATTTTCTGTCATACAATATCTGTGAAATTTTATATATTTAGTTTTAACTTTAAGTGAACTTTCTTCAAGCAGTATTTATTGATACGCTTTCTGCACATTTAAAACCATATTATTTTTATGAATAGTTAGCTAATGGGAACTTTGCTTGTGGGTGGATTACAATGAGCCATCATCAGAGTTAGACAACCTTATTCATCATCCACTATGGTAATGCCATCAGGTGACCAGGTTGTTCTTTTAATTTTATTTTATATTTTGTTTATATAAAATTGAGAGAAAAGAATGATAAGCGTTCATGTTGCTAAACTTTAGTCATTCAGTTTTGTCAGCCATAAATTTAGATACAAATGTGAATAAAAAGAACAATCTGGCCAGCAGCTGGTGCTGCTAAACTGCTGGGTCAGGATTCATCACACATTAAAGTGTCCACTTGTGAAACCTTTATATCTCTCAGTGATCACGACAGCTTAGTCTTTATTTGTTAACTGTTTATGAACTTCAAAAGTTTGCAACTCAAGAGTGTTGTGTTGTTATGTAAAACTCCATAGTGCTTCAGAGCTCATAAACTGGTTTAATAAATACAGACTAAGTGGCCATGATTGAGGAAAGATGTACAGGTTTTGAAAGGACATGTAAGTACTGGATGAATCCTAGTTCAGCTGGAGTGTGAATATGGCTGTTTACTTTTTGTTACAGTACATTGTGCTCTGATACTTTCATTAGGGTGAACATAAGTAACAACCGGGTATTTATAATAATAGGTTGCCACATTAATTTACTGTATATAATTTCTTGAACAGTTCGTGAAGTTTCTAGCAATATGAACAGAAGTGATGTAGAAATGTTGAATGCTGAAAATAAGTGAGAAGATACTCTAATTGTTGGCATTTGTGAAGGATATAAAGGCAATTGGAGAGTTAGAGTATTACAGGCAAAGATAAAGAAGTTCTGGAGTATACGTAAGTACACAAAAATTAATATTGTATATACTATACTTACCTAACTTACGAGGTGCAAGACCTAGCTATTGAGGCCAACTTCATAGCTATTAGTACCTGGTGTATTTATACCCCATGATGTTCTAGTATTGTATACAAAGTACTCCTGAACCTGAATGTAGAAGGCTTCCACCACCACTGCTGCTCATTCCACTTGCAGCTTACACTGCATATGAGCACTTTCTTACATCTATGTGACTCATTTGTGTTTCCAGTTTCTACATTTCTTCTGTTTTCTCTCATCTCAAAATAATTGACCACTTCATCCATTCCTCTCAATATGTTGTATGTTTTTATTATATCTCCTCTGGTCCTGCTTTCCCTCTAGTGCCATAAGTTTGAGTTCCCCTACCCTGTCTCCATTACTCAGGTATGCAGGTGTACATGATACACATACATATGTTTATGTATATATGTATGTTAAAAGTAATGTGGCTGGAAAGAAATAACCCACACACACATGCAATGAAATGAAATAAGTGATCACATTTCAAACCAATCTGGACCCTTATCAAGTCATAATTAAAGCACAAGTGGGAAAGGGAACTAACTGTATGTATATATATTGGTTAGTCTTGGAGCTTATGAACTAAGCTCCATGATTAACTAATTCCCAGCCACTTTCACGGTGCATTTGGGCACAGTTCTTCGCCAGATCCTATTGCATGCCGAGGACACACTGAACCTACAAATATGAAAGAAACTTTAAATAGACCCCATGCCATGAATCATTAAAAACCCTCTGACCCAATGCCTCAAGACTGAGACTGAACAAATAACCTGTTGTGTTTGGATATGTGGCTAATCATCCAGAAAATCTAAGGGAATAAAATCAACAATTTGATGGGAAAATGCTCCTTTATTTTATGTTGTACTAACGAATATAAGAAGTTCTACATGATAGTGTAGAACTTCTATCTGTAGAACTTTGTACATCAGTGTGTGGGTGTTGAAATTTTGTGTGTGTTGGAAGGGCGGGGGGGGTTGGGAGCAGATGTTGTGTCACTGGAAGAGTGGACAGGACTGGCTCACGTTAACCCTAGCTGGGGAGGGGTGTAGGGGTGGGGGGATTGTTTATGGGTCAGAGGTGGTGCAGTAGTTGCCTAATCATTTTTTTATTTTGCCATAGAATGTTAGTTACAAATTTTAAATAACAGAACATAATATTTGTACAGTATTTGGTTGGGTATTTTTTCATAAATACTGTATTCACAAGAAATAAAATGTTTCGACATAATTTAAGGCATATATGATGTTACATCATCCTACGGCTGGTGATTTCCCCTTCCACAACTCACTCATATGGGGTGAGTTGTGGAAGGGAATTGGTGGTGTCAGGGTTCACCCCCTTCCAACTTGTGGTTGGGGTTGCTCCCACGGGTCTTAACCCCTTAGTTCCTGGTGCCACTGTCCGCCCCGGGGCTCCCCCAGTCGGCCAAGGGCTAGCCTTATACACCCCTAGCGAGTGGGGAGGTTCAAGCCTCCTATAACTCACCTGAACCTGCCTGTCCTGACACTGGGAGGTTCTCTCTCTCTCTCTCTCTCTGATATCTGGTCTGCTCTGAGGTCGCCAGCTGGGTGTTTAGACTCGTGTCAAAGCAACACGTCAGTGGTCTTATTGGTTATCTTAATTAAGGATGCAATGTCACGTGCAGTGCAAGGTGTCATAAAATTATATCACTCAATATATATATATAATGCCCTAGAGAATGGAGGCTCACTTAAACTCATCAGTTAGTTTAAAAGTTTACTGAAGAAAAGAAATATTTATATACATATAGACATTTCCTTATGCAATTTATAAGTGGAATCGTCTGCTGGTGGCAACACTCCTCTTGACACGTATCTGGCAACACGGTCAGCTGACTGGGAACACACCTTGAGCTGCGGGCACACACCTCGCACCTCTGGCAGCACGATCAGCTGACGGCTCCAACTGTCAGAAACGTTGTGACTCTCCCACGCCTCTAGCAATGCGATCAGCTGGGCGTTTCAGAGTTCGTTGCTGGCTCCTTGCACACCAGCTACCACCTCCAGGATCACTAACATCACCGCATTAATGCTCACATGCACTAGCTCATACCTAAATGAGCTCTTGGCTCCTAGCCTAACATCCTGTCACTTAGACAATAAAATGATAAGTAGAAATGTTCACAACATATAAAATACCCTAGCTTGCCTAGACCAAAGGAGAAAAGGAAGGGACAATTATCTACCTTAATTCATTCCAACCATGAAGCCGACTCGTCCTCTGTTGGGGATGTTGAGGTTCCTGGTCCTGGCTTCTGGTCTCCTAATGAACAGTTCCCATACACACAGGTTCCTCCGTCGTCCTCGTGGTAACGCATCCTCGCCGTACTCACTCTCAACAGGTACTGCCTTCCACCTCCTCTTGTCCGGGGTACTGGAGACAGGTACCTCCGTCGTCCTCCTCCACTCTCACTGGCACTGTCGGCACCTCGCAGTCCAGCACAGCTTCCCCTCGCCTCACTGCCAGTAGATTTGGCCCGGCCGTAGCTTGATGTGTAATACGTGGTCCTCTGGGCGTCCCAGACGTCACCAGCCCAACGTTCCCTCTGCTGCAGACTTTTGATAGAGCTCTTGGCTCTCTAATCCGGCCTGTCCTTGCTTCTGGGCACTCCACGGAACTTGAATGGCCTCTCAGACTGTCTGCAGAATCGAAGTGAAGTTTAAATCTACTGGTAAGGGCTCTCTAAGTTCGGAGCTCACTTGAGCGTGTCCTCACTCTATGGCGGCACGTGACGTACTCTCCCGCCCAGGCTCCAACCGCCCCGAGAGCCCTCCGCCTCGTGACGTCACACCGCCCGAGGGCTCTTCTTGTTTGAATAAATTATTCAAATAATTTGAATAATTTATAATAATTTGTGGGGTAGGAGGGTATGACAATACTGTGTGCCACCCAAACAGGGGTCTTGTAGTAGAGCTGACTTTATTCTTGACTCACAGTTGGATATTCCAGGTTCGATTCTCAGGAGGGACAAAAATGGTTGGGCACACTTCCTTTCACCTAATGGCTCTGTTCACTTAGCAGTCAATAGCTACCCGAGAGTTGGTCAACTGTTGTAGGGTTGAATTCTGGGGAGGGTCTGTAGGTCGATCTTGGGAGAACCTTGATCACTCTTTTGATCCTGGAGATTGTTTCCTTCATTTACAACCCCTCTCCTTTCTTTCTGGCTAAGAATGAGATGGTTGGTTTTCAGAGGGGTCCTTTGATGATTGATGCATGGTTAGTTCAGCCAGGGTACACTATTTATTCTGTCTGGTTGTGGTCATTCGACGTTACCTCTGTGCCACTTGTGATGTAATTACCCAAGCGTAATTATCTAAGTGTAGTAAAAGGACAATAGCTATGCTTGTGGAGCCCTGTCTTCCCAGTACTTTTTGTGGTATAATGCTTTGAAACTACTGAAGATTTTGGCCTCCACACCTTCTCACTTAACTTGTTCTTACTGTCTACCACTCTGCAAAAGAAAACTTTCTGATATTTTTTTGCACCTTCGTTTTGTTAGCTTGAATATGTGACCTGTTATTCATGAATTTGCAGCCATGTGACATGCGCTATAGATAGCTTGGATCTGTCTAGCTTCGTAGTTTGGCTTTATTCACATTGTCTCCCCCGTAGTTCATTGTCTCAACTGGCAGAGGGTTCTCTTCTGTCCCTGTCTCTTGTAGCTGAAATCTACTTGAAGTTCATCTTCTGGCTTCTTGGAGTTTGGCTCTTTGTGCCTTCATGTCTAGGGTGTGTCTAATGTCCTGGCCGACTGTTTTTCTGATTCTGTTCCTTCTCTGTGGTGTGGTCCGTCGACGCTGAATCCTGGGCTTTACTGGATGTTCGGGTGCCCGGACGTGGACCTCTTCACATTGGCGTGGTCGCAGCACTTTCCTCTTTATGCAATGTCCTTCCCCTACTGCAAGCCTCTCACGGTAGACGCCTTTCAACTGCACTGGTTAGAGTGAGGGTTTCTGTACCTCATACTCTCGGTCCAGCTCTTGCTCCGGGTCCTTTTGAAATTAAGAGTCCTACAGGGAAAGGGGTAACTTTCTGGCTCCCATCCCAGCCTTGGTTTCAGGCGTTTCTTATACAGTGTCCGAACCTGGTCATTTTCCCATGACTCTGCTTCTTTCGGAAAATCAGTCCAGTGACATACCTTGATAACCAGCATTGAATGTAATAAATTGCCAATTTCTGAGTGAGCCCCAGTGGTTCCTAACACCCTCCCTTCCCTAGAAAGTCAGGAGTGGTTTTTCATCATCATAGAATTGAGGGTTGAGCAGCCAACTGATTCAGTCTGTCCCCCCCCCCCCCCAAAAAAAAATAGTGTGAGAGGTGGGGCAAATGATCTTGCACTAATTTCATGAATAATCGATCATTTGTTTACATTGTTGGGGGAGTTCTTTTGGCAATTTTGAGGTGCTAATCTTTCCTTATAACCAGCAGTTTTTTTTTTTTTTTACTTTGTGCATGCTTTCCTGGTGTTGGCAGAAATTATTAAAATTCACTGACAATTTTATTACAGTACCACTGCTCTCTGCAGCTCTTTAGAGGGGGTCAGGTTCTGGCTTGTGGTCCCTAGTAAGCTGAAATGAACTCCACAATTAATGACACTTTGGTACTTTGGCACTGTATCAGCATTGTAGCTTCAGGGAGCCACCTTCAGAAATTGGCATCTCATTACATTCAATTCTGTTTTTTTCTGTGGCTTTTTCTCCACCCATGTTGAATACCCCCTTTTGTTTTGTTTTTAATGGTGCCATAGCACTAAGATACCACCAGAGGAGACTTCCAAGGAAACTAGTAGTAAAGGTTGTGAAATGCCTCTTTCTGGTAGTTCCTTGGTGGCTCCGTAGAACCTTTTCTTCCCTAGGTCAGGGGGATTTGGTTTTTTCATCTTCCTGGCTATATGACCAACCTGTCTTCTCAATACATCACATATTGATGCCAAAATTCCCAATGGACAATAATGTACCACATTATTTGTCCACAGCATCTCCAGAACAATTACATTTCCTGTGCATGGGTCGGTAGGTTAGTCAGTTACGTTAGGGGTCACAGTACATTGTTTAAAGCCTGTTGTGGCAACGCTAGAAGACAGACTGATATGACTGAAGCGGTAAGGTTGGGGAAACAAGTAGGAAAGTGCGCAGTAGTTTCGTTGTGTGCAGGTGCATACCTATTGGTGAATACAGGGAGAGAGATCTAGCTCTTTTGGCCCCCCTTTCCCACCCACTTAGCTGTTTATACCTGACGTGCTCTCGTACCTGATGTACCTGACATACCTCTCTCAGCATCAATGTTTTCATCAGATTTTTTCTGTGTTGATAGAATTAGCTTCAACAACCTCTTCCTTCAATGCATTCCACCTGCTACCAAAGTGTATTCTTCTATTTACTCGCCTATTGTGCTTGTGGGGGTTGAGCTTTGGCTCTTTGGTCCTGCCTCTCAACTGTCAATCAACTGGTGTACAGATTCCTGAGCCTACTGGGCTCCATCATATCTACATTTAAAACTGTGTATGGAGTCACCTCCACCACATCACTGCCTAATGCATTCCATTCGTTAACTACTCTGACACTGAAAAAGTTCCTTCTAACGTCCCTGTGGCTCATGTGGGTACTCAGTTTCCACCTGTGTCCCCTTGTTCGCGTCCCACCAGTGTTGAATAGTTTATCCTGTTTACCCAGTCGATTCCCCTGAGGATTTTGTAGTTGTGATCATGTCTCCTTTACTCTTTTGTAGGTTGTGATCATGTCTCCCTTTACTCTTTTGTAGGTTGTGATCATGTCTCCCTTACTCTTCTGTCTTCCAGTGTCGTAAGGTGCATTTCCCGCAGCCTTTCCTCGTACTCATGCCTCTTAGTTCTGGGACTAGTCTAGTGGCATACCTTGGACTTTTTCCAGCTTCGTCTTGTGCTTGACAAGGTACGGGCTCTGTGCTGGGGCCACATACTCCAGGATTGGTCTTACATATGTGGTGTACATGATTCTGGAAAGTGTGTTCTTGTTCTTGTACAGGGAACAAGAACTTCCTTACACAAGAACTCTCTTCGACTCAATTGTGTGTCTAACTTCCACTGATGTCCTACCTTTTTTAATTTAAATAGATTCTTTTGTCCACTTTTATTTCCCCTTAGAATGTTGTATGTAGTGGTCATATTCCCGTTTCCTCTCATCTAAGATTGTGACGATGAGTTCCTTAACCTGCCCTCAAAGCTGAGGTCTCTCAGTCTCGTACTAATCTAGTTGCAAACCTCTGAAATTCTCAAAAACCTGCATATGATTCATAAGGTGTGGATTCCATGCTAGTACTGCATACTCAAGTAATGGTCTCACATAGGCAGTGTGTATAGACTTTAAGGCCTCCTTGTTCAGATTCTTAAGTGATGTTCTTGTGTTTGCTAACTTCCCATACGGTGCTGATGTTATCCTGCTCACATAAGCTCCTTGTGTTAATGTTAGGATTATGCCTACTCCAAGGTCTTTTCTCTTACAGTTTCTTGTAATTGCCTTTCCCCTGATGTGAGAATTACTTCACCACTAAGTCCCTCATGAATCTCAGGGCTTCATTGTCCCATTTTTTATGGTTTGTTTACCTTGCTGTTATCTATTTCAATTTGTCCACTTTCTGGTGGACTTTTCTTGGTTAGTGATTTACAATCCCCTGCGCCTTGCACTTCTCTTGAGGGGCCAGGTTTTGGCCTCCGGTTCCCATAGGCTTTCATATGTCTTACAAGAATCTGGCATGGATTGAATTGGGTGGAGCTTGCTAGGTAGTAAGCATCAAGGAGCCATCAAAGACCCATCAGAAAGAGACGTTTCACTAAATTCGATGCCGACTCTTTTCACTCGGTTGGGATGGAGCTCAACAAATAGTGTCACAGAAAAGAGTTAAAAGATACGGAGGTAGATGCTAAAATTATTGAAAGCTTCAAAATGTCATATGACTGATTATAAGAAAAACATGACATAATGAACATAACTCTACAGTAATACTGAAACTACACTTAAGTAATTACACAGACTTATACTATGCTTTTCACACACACTCACATTTGCTATATACTTTCATTCATTTTTACTCAAGCATGATTACTCACACAAATCCCACTGAACATACTTTTACATAATTATCTATTAAAACACTATTAGTTCCTGTGTTAGTGATCATTTGCATCTGCTCTCAGCTAGGCCAGTTGGTCATTGGCTATACAGTACAGTAGTAAGAACGCATTTCTTGGAAAGCATTTACGAACAAACCTGTAGTTTCTGGAGGCTTTAGGTAATACACTACACATCTAAGATGAGTATGAAGGATGCATATATTTCTGAAACTTTACCCATTATAACATTACTGTATGAATTATATGATCTTGGTTATGTATGTTTGCTTATAGCCATACTAATAATACTGTATATACGGTACTTTATTGCTTGTTCTGTAGATCAATTATTTTTTCATCCTGTAATGTGAAACCATTTATGGTGGAATAAATTTATTTTAATTATTATGTTTTTTTGTTTCCATTTATTCATATAGGATAGTACAGTATATGTGTATACTGTTACTGTGAGAAATCACATTAACGTGATTTCTTGTGTGACTGATTAACCTAGTCTTGTGGGTGCAGTAGTACACCAGGTGTCAATTCTTTTCCATGTCATGGTGCAGTCGACTAGTGTGTGCCTGGGAACACCCAGCACATAGGTTCGAACTCTCAAGGCATTAGGGGAGCCGGTTGGCCGAGCGGACAGCACGCGGGACTTGTGATCCTGTGGTCCTGGGTTCGATCCCAGGCGCCGGCGAGAAATAATGAGCAGAGTTTCTTTCACCCTATGCCCCTGTTACCTATCAGTAAAATAGGTACCTGGGTGTTAGTCAGCTGTCACGGGCTGCTTCCTGGGGGTGGAGGCCTGGCCGAGGACCGGGCCGCGGGGACACTAAAGCCCCGAAATCATCTCAAGATAACCTCAAGAAGGCTCCTGTTGGATTTGTTCATTGATATATCACGTTAATGTGATTTCTCTGTGTATTGGGCGTCAGATATTTGACGCCCAAATCATAAATGATTTGTTTATGTCAGAGGTAGAATTACTGGTTGACAGAGCCCGAGGGCATGGGAGAATTGTGTGAAACCTCGATTAGGCTTCAGTGGAAGCCTCGGGATCCTCATGGGGGCAGTAGCACGCCAGGTTGCAATTCTTATCCGTGTCGGTGTACAGTTGACTAGAGCGCGCCTGGGATCACCCAGTGTATAGGTTAGAACCCTCATCATGGCTCCTGTTGGATTTGTTAAATAATAATAATAATAATACTATATTATTCATACAGAAGACAATATAATGGACAAGTTACAATGGTTATATATATTGGTTAAAGTAATTGTTTATTATATAAAGTCACTAGTTATACACATTATGCTCTAATCTCTCGTAGCATCTCCTCTTTGGAGAAGAAATGTATGCAGAGTTCTTAATGGAAGCACCAATATAATTGTAGGTCTGGCTTTTGTTAAATGCGGGCCCATCTGTGTAATAAGTGGGTTGCAGTATAGCACGAGGAATGAAAGCAAAGGTTTTCCCTGACCATGGATAATAAGTCCTTATTCTTCAGCTCTAGTAGCAAAGGCATTAAGCAAACCTTGCAGTCTAGGTTCAATGGCAACCTGTAAGTAAATATCTTGAACTTAACAAATGACTATGTCTTCATCAGGATGTTGAATAGCAAAGGGCTGAGGATATCTCCTTGTAGAGTTCCCAGTTCAAAGTTTTTATTCTCTATGCTTTTAGCATCATTAAAAAGTGCATATGCTGTTTGATTAGACATAAAAAAATTTATCTATTTCACTAGTTTTCCTTGTATACTGAGGTCAATGAGCTATTCTAGTATGATTTTCATGTTTGTAGTATCAGAGGCTGCTGCTTTTATCAAGAAGAATGCTTAAGTGAAAGATTGAATATAAACAAAATATTCAGTAAGACTGTTGTGTACCAAGTCCAGGCATAAATTAATATAGTTGGGGTGACAGTTATCCTTGCATACAAAACATTACACTGTTAAGGACAATGCATTCAACAACTTTACAAAGACAAGACATTAAAGATATGGATCTATAGTTATCTAAATGTGGTTTGGAAATGGGAACAATGACACTTTGTCCAAACATTAGGTGGTAGCCCTTCAGTTAGAATTTATTCTTTATAATGCTGTAAGTGGCTTAAGAAATACCATCCTTAGCCAGGAGCAGTTGCTCTGCTTTTCTTTAGGCCATGATTGAATTCCTTTCAGTTACTGTATATCATTACTATCTAATATGTCAATTGCTGCTAGTTGGAATGCATATAATTAAGTTTGTTATGTATGTTGTTTGGGGGTGATGGAAAGCTTGCTGTTAATGCACTTTGATCCAGTAGATTCTTTACTTGTTCTAGAGAACTAAGGTATAATAATTTGCTTTGGCTGTTTATAAGAGTGTACGTAACTTTTCTCAGACATAAACAAGTGGTCGATGTTCATTTATACCTTGTAGGAATTCATCATAATTGCTCATATTTATATAGCCCTGAGCTTATATTTAGATTACTGTACATTGTTCACTACATTGAATACAAAAAGATTCAAATTTATTTCAATAATAGATTTTGTATAGCAATTTTCTGATAATTAATCTAGTCATTTGGATAGTTTGAATCTCTCAAATATATAAACATTGTACAGAGGAACCTCGGGTGATGAGCAGCCCCATCTACAAGCATTTCAGGTAACGAGAGAGCCACTCGAGGAAAATTTGTCTCGATTGACGAGCTTCCGCTCGGTTAACGAGATAACCACGTGGTGTGGTTCTCGCAAATTCTCGAACAAATTCAATTGAAAACAGTAAAACAAAAAAAATTATAATAATTACATGTATTATAATTACATTATAAAATGTCATATTGATGTTTTTCGGGGATGGAACGGACTAATTTTATTTCCATTATTTTAAATGAGGAAATTTGTTTCACAAGATGAGCGTTTCACATAATGAGCTCGGTGCCAGAACGGATTTAAATTTGTTAACTGAGGCCCCTCTGTATTTGAATCCTGTTCTGTCCTAATGCTATAGTTACATTCTTTTATTCTCTAATCAGGGTGGTTATCTTGAGATGATTTCGGGGCTTTAGTGTCCCCGCGGCCCGGTCCTCGACCAGGCCTCCACCCCCAGGAAGCAGCTCGTGACAGCTGACTAACACCCAGGTACCTATTTTACTGCTAGGTAACAGGGGCATAGGGTGAAAGAAACTCCGCCCATTGTTTCTCGCCGGCGCCTGGGATCGAACCCAGGACCACAGGATCACAAGTCCAGCGTGCTGTCCGCTCGGCCGACCGGCTCCCAAACCGGTAAACCGGTGTTTACCAATTGTCCAAAATATAATTTATTACAAGCTTTACAGGGGATTCAGTACACACACATCCATTACAGTTATCAAGTGAGTTTTCAGTAAAATATTCTTTCTTAATTATGATTACTAAATGCCACATTGATAATATAAACGTTTAGTTGTTTATGAATGCCATTAACATTTTCAGAGGGGGTTTCATATCATCATCTTCACTCAGCATTGAACAACTTCATTTCTTTGTCAATATTCTTTCTCGAACAAATTGACCATAACTGCATAAATACTGTATAGAAACTTGCATTTGCATAGACTGAGGATGAATTTCTTAGCTCAAAACTTAAAATATCTCCCAGCAAAGCTTAATATTCCGTTATTTCATTTTACAGCTTAAATACTGTATACCGCTTATTTGGCTAAGATCATTAGCTACTATCCTCCCAGGTCGCTTTAAGTATTTACTTTGATTAACTCTATGGTGTTCCTCCTGTAACAGCCTTTAATTTTTTTTTCCAATATGTACAGTATATCTTTATATTTCTCGGCATAAAAACTCATCTGCAACTTATCATTTTGGTTAACTAAGGTGTTTAAGTCAACTTGACACCTGTCACTCTAGCAGTGTTGTAATTTTGCTCCCTAGTTTAGTGTCATCAGCTAAATTTATGTAATAAAAAAAAATTGTCCTATGAATGACTCCTGTGGCCCTCCTTGTTATGTCACATCATATACACTCATTTCTTTTTAAGACTACACATTGTTCACATTCAGATAACCTATTTTCTGACCATCGTAGTATGAAGCCTTAGTACACAGTGCACTTTTACCTTGAAAGAGTTCTATGGTAAAGAATTTTATCAAATATTTTTGGAAAATGTAAATGCCAATATATATTACCTCTACCAGCTTGCTTTATCGAATATATCAAAATTGTCATAATAATACCGTATTTACCTTTTCCACAGTAAATATAGGAGCAATTATCAGGTATGAGATTCTTTCATTGTTTTATCAAGAGTCTTGTAGCACAGTGGTAAAAGCAGTTAGAACATAGTTGACCTGTCCTGTGATGAGACAGAAGCATTTGGGCAATATTTCCCTTTACTGATACATCTGCTTATCTAGCGGTAAATAAATACCTGAGAGTTAGGTAACTTAGTCAGTAGATGGTAAAGGGGTTTTTAATAAATTAAACAGGCTTTCTGTCCCCAACTATGAGAAACCATAAGGTCAACTGCATGTAACTGTAAAGTTTCTTTGAGTTTGCTTTGTAATTTTCAGTGATAGATGATTCAGAAATATGTTTACAAAGTCAAGCGAGTTTCTAAATTGTTGGCATAAAAGAACATATTCTACTGTTTTGTTCTAGTATCTGATAATTCATATTTATGTTATATTGGAAATATTTTGTTAGATAAGTCCACCATGTTGGTTTGATAGATATACGTGACTGTTTCAAAATGGTAAGGAACAGATGGTGTGGTTCACATAGCTTAATTAGATGATGCAGAAACCATCAGTAATTTCAAAGCATCATATGACAAAGATTATAAGGAAGATGAGACACCACAGGAGTAGCTCTCATCCTGTAATTACACTTAAGTAATTACCTTCTGTTACATTGACTCTTGGATAACTCAGAGATCATGTATGATAAAACAAGTGCCAACCTGCACAACTGATGGAAAGGACCAACTTTGTAATGAAAGAGAAGCATGGTTTTAGATAGGAAAAGTCGTGCTTGACACACATGATTGAGTTCTATGACAGAGTTACTAAAATAAGACAGGAAAAAAGGCTGGAGAATCTGTCTTTCCTTAAATTGTCAAAAAGCATTGAACACTCTTCTCATGAAAGACTGGTATACAAGATGGGGAAGCAGGTTGGGATAACTGGGAAAACATGGAGCTGGATAAGAGTATCTGAAGAACAGAAAGCAAAGAGTCGCTTCAGAGGGGTGGTTTCGATCTGGAGAAATGTAACAAGTGGGGTCCCACAAAGCTTGGTCCTGGGACCACTAATGTTTCTGATTTATGTGAATGACCTACCCAAAGGAGTGAGCTTGTAACATAACGGTGCAAAGCTGATGCAGAATGTAAAAACAGATGAGGACTGCAAAGAGTTGCAGGAGGATCTTGACCAACTTCAGGAATGGCAAGGAGTGCAGGAATTCAATCCAAACAAAGATAAGGTAATGAAGATGGGTAAGGGGAAAATACCAGAAGGTATCTACACCAAAAAGAAGGCAACTATTGTGCAGGAATCAAAATGAGAGAAAGAATTGAGTGAATATAATTCCAACACTTAACACCGGAGGCACACACAAATAGGATAACATCTGCATCATATGGGATTCTAGCAAACATTAGAACATAATTTAAAAACCTAAATCAGGACATTTTCAAGACAATTTACAGTTTTTGTTAGACCAATACTAGAATATGCAGCATGGACCTGGAATCCAAACCTAGTGGAATTTTGAACTAAATATGTGAAATGAAAATACCAAATGAAAAACCCAAATTGAAAAAATATAGAGATTTGAAGCAAGATCGCCAGAGCTACTAGCGTTCAGCCATGAAGATAGGTTAATGGAACTATATATCACAATCCTAGAAGACAGAAGAAATAGTGGAGATATGATCACAACATACAAGATACTGAGTGGGAATAGAAAAGATGGACTAGAACAGCCTCTCTGTAAATTGAGAAGTTGGAAATGCAAATCAGTCGAGCAAATGTAAAGATATACCTTGAACTGGCAATTAACAAGTGGAATGCACTGAAAGAAGAAGTGGAAACCAACCTTATCCACAACTTTGAGGCCAAAGTCAACAAAGAATTGAATGTCAATAATAGTCAAACTATAATGCAACAGTTACAACAAGATTAGTAAGCAGGGCATAAAGCTCTAGACCTTACTCCCTCATTAACATTAATAGGTAAGTACATTACTTGATATCACCCACGCACCCAGCAGTCACTCCCCCCCCATACTCACCCCTCACCCATCACTCAACCCTCACCCACATACCCAGCACTACTCACTCCCACACACCCCAACCTGTCCTCTTATAAATTACAGTATGTCTGAATTTAGCCTTTTGCACGTATGGCCGAAAACTGACGTAATTTGAAAATGAAAAAAATTGAAAATACATTTCGGATTTTTTTTCCAAAACAGTAAGTTAAGAGTCCTCTAGTAGGTTAGGAGGGCAGGAAATTCTCCTAAAGTTTCAAAACGTCATGAAAAACACTAATTGAAAGTGTCCTCTCCTAACATACTAAGCTGGAGGACCCAAACAGAAAACGGGACAGTACATCACTTTCATGAGCCGATTTCATTTCATATTACGTCAGTTTTTGGCCATAGCGCACATACGAGTGAAAAGCGACATTATTTTGAGAGGACGGGATGCACACCCAACACTCATTCCAAACACCCAGCACTCACTCCCACCCACACACCCAGCAGTTACTTCCACCCCCACACTTAGCACTCACTCCCATCCAGCGCTCAGTCACACCCAGCATTCACTCCCACCCACACACCCAGAACACACTCCCACCCCTACTCCCAGCATTTGCTCCCACCCAAATATCCAGCACACACTCCCACCCACACACCCAGCACTCACTCCCACCCATACACCCAGCATTTGCTCCCACCCAAATATCCAGCACACATTCCCACCCACACACCCAGCACTCACTCCCATTTACACACCCGGCATACATTCCCACATTAGCACAGCAATGGACTTTCATTCATTTATTTAATAAAATTATTCTGAGAACAATGAACACTTAATAAATTTGCACTGAACTGGGTAGTGCTAAACTAAATATGCCCATATATGCTGCTGCTGTTGTTGTTTTAGATTCAGCTACTCGGAACAAAAAGTTCCAAGTAGCAGGGGCTATGGTGAGCCCGTAGTGGACTTGAACATATATGAGCCCATATATGCTTTAAGCTCTATTTAAATATCGTGACTCCATCACCAAAAACAGAAACCTTAAGACTATCAAGCAGTGTATTTTACCAAGAACACACTTGCATACAGTGCAAGTGTATTCTTGATTACATAAGGTAATTACCTAAGTGTAGTTACAGGATGAGAGCTACGCTCGTGGTGTCCCGTCTTCCCAGCGCTCTTTGTCATATAATGCTTTGAAATTACTGACGGTTTTGGCCTCCACCAAAACCGTTGGTAATTTCAAAGCATTATATGACAGTGCTCGGAAGACAGGACACCACGAGCGTAGCTCTCATCCTGTAACTACACTTAGGTAATTACCTTATTTGATCAAGAATACACTTGCACTGTATGCAAGTGTGTTCTTGATAAAATACACTGCTTGATAGTCTTAAGGTTTTTGTTTTATGATTTTTTGTACCTTTATCATAACTTCCTCAAGAATAAGGTCCTTGAGAGTTGAGACCTTTTTCGTAAACTGTATATTTCATGCATTTACGTAAAACTTTTAATATGTGAGCCTTTTAATTCCTTTGTGGTTTTATGTACTTTTATTGATAATTACATCTTGCTAATTTTTTCAATGGACAGCAAAGTTTACAAAGGTTGTATAGGCTGTCCTAGATGTAGTTTTTTTTTTTTTTTTTTCAAAAATATCTTCACAGACTCATTTGTAGTCCTGCATGCACACAGTTATCATTAAAATACAGTACCATTAATTATTATTAGTATTCTTAAAGCAAACATATGTATATATATATATATATATATATATATATATATATATATATATATATATATATATATATATATATATATATATATATATATATATATATTTAATGATGTTACAGTACTTGTAATTGTGTAGAATAAAGATTTGGAAATATATGCATATTCCATACTCATCACAGATTTGTAATTTATTATTAAATGCCTCTAGGAACTACAGATTAGTTTGGAAACACTTCCCAGCAAACACCTTATTAAACAGCCAATTACACTTAGGTAATTACCTTTCTGACTACTATTTAGCCCAGCAAACAATTGGCCTGCGAGCAGTTAGAAATGCACATGAACTCTTTAACATAGAGCCGAAGAGTCTTTGAATAATTAAAGAGAATGCAGTTTTTATATATTGTTACATTGTCCTTAATTTTGTTGTATACAGTACTTAGCAAACAGGAAACTTCAATATTTCTCATATAAGTTAATGACTGACTGTCAGCCTTAGATGGTGATTTATTCTCTCTCATTTCTTCCATAAATGTATGCATTCAATATTCGTAATTTTAATTTCATACAAGGATATACAGTACATGTTGGATTACAGAACAAAGGGGCATTGGTGAAAGTTAGAAACAAGAATACACTATACATTATACAAGAATACATTATTAGTCATAATGATGTAATATAATACTTGCATGTAATGAGAGTGGCAAACAAGTGGAATGAAACTAATGCAGAAGTGGTGAACGCAACCTCTATTCATACGCAGCATCAAGAGTAAGTATAACAGAGTACTGGAACATCAGGAGGTATAAATGTACCAGGTACAATATCTGTGAGGCAGGGCTTAATAACTAGAACTCACTCTACATAGGTAAGTTCATACAAGTGCACGCACAAGGTTAGCTCAATACAATACGGTACTGTGTATGTCTGAGTCAGAATCCTGTTAAGTAATCTATGATCCTTGATACAACCTCTTCACTGACCTACATAATACATGTACTGTATGTACATTCTTAAAACATATATATGCATGTATGTACTCATACACTGTAGGCCATTGTAGGTCTTCAGAAGCTGCTCCAGCAGGACCTCCAAGATATAACTTGTTGCCTAGTTATCGTAGAACAGTTTGATGACTTTGTGAGTAGTGTCCCAGGAAATGTGAATGCAAAGAGAATTTTAATTATAACTTGGATGAAATAAATATTTAAAATGGAGTAAAATATTTGGATAAGTGAAATTGTTGGTTACTGACTGTCAAAACCTTGTTTCAAGTCTGAGAGAAAAATCATTCTGAGAATAGTGTTGACCAACTGGCCAAAGTATAAGGGCCATATAAGGTATAAGGGTCAAGTCCTTGAAAATTTTTGAAAATATGAAAAGATTGGAAGAAAATAAAGAAAGGGAAAAGTCTTTACAAGCAGGGTGTATATAAAGTTGCTATTCAAAACAATATCAGATATATAACAACAAACATGGGCACTGCCATGGGCAAAGAAAATATTAGAAGAGAGATGGATGTTGTCGACTTTGGATGAAGAAAATATTAACCCCGTGGGCACCGTTGGTTGAAAGCAACTGATGTTACATACTGTTTTCTATGTAACTTTGGTCACTTTCAATCAGTGGTGCCCACTGGTAAGTGCTTTTCATAACAGGTTTGTAAAATTAGAGAATATTGTACAATTTTATTAAGAAATTATTATAAATCCTAATTAAGGAGGATTAATACAAATTTGGGTAGTAAGCACTAGACAGGGACAGTCAAGCTTTAAGTGAGAATTCAGCTAGTCTGAACAGCAAATTGGCTAAACTGGAAAGCCAGATAAACAAATTAATGAAGGGACAGAAGCTCTGAAGCTCTGATAATAGAGGAAAAATGCTGGAGGAGGAAAACAACATTTTTAGTCAAGTCAAATTTAGATGCTAGTGCTTATGGTAAGTTAGGAAAGAATATTCAACAGGATTTTTTTGTTATAATTTGCCTCCCTCCATCATTCCCTTCATTCTAGAGCTACCAATGCAAAACTCACCACCCTATGGAAGAAAGGGACAGGGTAGGACAGGGAGCTAGCTACTGGTGACCCACCTGAGAAAGGTGTTTCATTACATTCAGTACTCGATTTTGGGAAGGGACCTCATGGTAGCTTCCTGAGCTTACAACAAAGCCTCCATAGAGAAGGCTGGCTTTTGTAAAAAACAGAGAAGGTTGACTAGATTTATTCAGGCAAAAAAATGGGAGGAGAGGAGGGGCCAAGCAAACCAGCAGCAGCCAAATGCCTCAACCACAGGGAAGCTGAAGAATGTCCAACAAAGAATGATAAGCCAACATCAGAAAGACTGCCAGCAGCTCTAACCTCCAATATGTGGTCAAAATGAAAAAGAAATCTGTCAAAGCAGCACACAACCTATTCTTTTGCACTACACTAAAGAATCTGTTCATGACTTTTGTGAGACCAAAATTGGAATGTGCAGCAGTTGTATGGTGTATATCTCAAGTCGCACATCAGTAAACTGGAAAAGGTGCAAGGGCATGTTACAAAACGGCTTCCAGAACTACAAAACAAGAATTACAAGGAGAGACTAGAGGTGTTAAATATGCTAAAACTAAAAGAAGAAAAAGAGGGGAGATGATCACCACTTAAAAAATAATAACAAGAATCGACCAAATTGACAAAGAGGAATTTCTGAAGCCAGCAACTTCAACAGCAAGAGGACACAGAGTAAAGCTAAGGAAACAAAGATGCCAAAAACATATTTTTTTTTCTAAACAGAGTGGTAAATGGCTGGAACAAGTTTAGTGAGAAGGTGATGGAGGCTAAAACCGTTAGTAGTTTCAAAGCATTATATGAGAGATTACTAGGAAAATGGGACACCACAAGCGTAGCTCTCATCCTGTAACTGCACTTAGGTAATTACACTTTGGTAATAATATCCTCAAAATGGAGACAAACTGCTGGCTGGCTAGACCAAATCATTATGCAAAGGACCTTGGAAAAAGGAAAGGGAAAAACAGACAACAAACAGAGCTTTGACCTCAATGTCACAAAAACCCCTGCAATGCAACACCAAAACGTCTACCATTCAACTTAAACACCAGAGACAGGATACAAGGCCAAGAAACCAAATGTATGAGCTTCATACTCACATTGTATCTTGTGCTACCCACTCCCCCAATGTTAGTACTGTACTTAAGACATGGAACTTCTCCATTGTAATAATTTCCATAAATTTATATGTAGTGATAAATTCATTTTTGCTACAGTGTACATCTGCATAAACTTGTCTGTTAGATTAAGGACCTGCCCAAAATGGTACGCATGTTAGTGGCTTTGCAAGAATGTAAGAACACCAATGTTATGTGCTCACACAAACCTATAGTACCTTCTTGTATATACAATATATAAATAAATTAAAAAATAAAATATAAATAAATAAATACAGGAAGATCAGCAAAGAGCCATGAATAATTAAAGCTGGGCACACCATTGAAGCTTAATGAGAGGCAAAGTCCTTGGAAGTGAAGATGGGAAAAATTGGACAATAAAGTTTGGGAACTAGGGCTAAATTTGCCCCATAGGAACCTGTAGAAGGCTGCAAAGGTCCCCAACCCAGTCAACATGGGAAGATAAATCTACTTCATATAGTCAAGCAAAATGCACCTTCTTAGTGATAAATGTCATGGAATCTGAAATGGCATCCGATAGATTGGCCCAAAAAGCCAGAAGAGGGCTGCATTCACCATCAATTCTGTTGAAAGAGAAGCTAAACACAAGATTGGTTGTCGTGCCCCTAATGGGAACAGCATTGAGAACCAAAGCCCAAGAAGCCAGAAGCAAGGCTACCCACAGAAACCAGCTATCCTTACCCTCTCCCTTCCCAGAGAAGGTGCCAGAATGACAGGGTCATAATCAGAAACAAGAAGGAAGCCAAGCCCTATGAGAAATGGTCACCTTAAAAAGATTATCATCAAGGCTGCCACAAACTCCTGCATTGAAACAACAAAGATGGAATCTAAACAAAGATAGAGTAAATCCACATAGAAGATGGGTGCACTTAAGCACAATTGAGACCATACAAACTTCTGCACTGGAAAAGGGCAGTCACCACAAGTCACGAGGCCATGGACGCTGACTGGCTTGGAAGAAACTGGAGATGAACCTCCCAGTTAAGGACTGAACTGTGAACAGGCCAAACTGCAGAACCTGAAAGTGGTAAGAGATATATCCCACACCAAACTTGTATGGTAAGAAGGACATTTCCAGCCCAGTCAGAGCAGGGTAGAAGTCCCAATTAGAACAGGTCCAGCCTGGGCTGAGCTGGGTGCAAAGTCCAGGAACAGCAGGATGCACACCCCAAAAACAACTGGACATAGAACCCAGAAACAAAAAGGCATACAGATGAGGAACATCCAAGCACACATAATGGGAACAATTGGAAGCACAGCTTGGGGAAAATATGAGCAAGCCTCTAATAAAGAGCTTCCTGATTGCAATGGGACCCTGCTCGAATGGATCGAGGCGGACCAGAACCTTTGGTGGGCCGGAAAAAAATGACTAATAGACAAAATCCAACTCTGGCCCCAGACATCACTCGGTACCCCTACTCAAATCTTAGTGGATTCCAATATGGTTTCCACTTCACCAGGCTGTCTTGGTAGACTGACCCATCTAAATTTAAAAATACATATACAGTACTGGTATATCATATTTTTTTTTTAAATTTTGCTATTCTCTTAGTTTTAGTATTAAATATAGTACTGCTGTAATACAATTTTTTGTGTAAGGTATTTCCTTACTTGAACATTTGATAAAATTTGTGTAATAGAGTACATTTATGTGTCTATGTCTATGGTGAACATAGCCCTATTGTAGCCAGAAGTGTCTTGGCCAACCTTCTTTATCTCCAATCATGTGACAGGACCTCTCAATACTGTGCTCAGTGATTTTTATCCATTTTTCTTTAGGTGTACAATATTTTTATTTGTGAGGTGAAAAGATGCTTACCAACAGGAGTAATCAAGCTAAGCCAGGCTGGGAAACTGGTTTATTTTAACATGGAAGAAAAGGCTGAATAGATTAAGAATAATGAGCAAGCCTGGGAAATGCCAAGTAAGAGAGAACTGGTGGCAGTGGTTCAAAGTGAAAAATGCTCAGGAAATCAAAGCATAAAGTTAGATGAGAATGCTTATAAGTGAGTTATACAGCAGAATAGTGGGCGAGTTTTGTTGTGGTTGTGTTATATTTCATACAGTAAATACTGGTATATATCCTAGTTCTGTATACCCACAATCTGCCTGCACAGAATAATAAGAATTAATCAGCTATTCTTTCTTCAAGGTACATAAAAGATAGGTTTTTCAATTTTTCTTTAACTTTTTGCCTATTCTTATCATATTTTTACACCTTTAACTATATTTAAATAGAGAAAAAAGTTGTAACTCTCAGTGAATCGCATTCCTTGGTAAAATGAAATAGGTTCAGTCCGAATTAATCCATTCGAGCAAGGTGCCACCATGTATAAATAGAAAAGGGTAATTTAATGTGCAAAATCAGGATCTACAATAACCTTTAGGGTTATGAAACTTTAAAATAACCAGAGAGAACGTGAATAGATTACTGTCGGACATGAATAGGAATACTGTGTAGCAGCATGACCAGATGAAACTTCTTCATGGATACTGAATGTGCTGAGGAATTTAGCTACAGAGATTTAAACTGTATCCAAAGGGGTTTAGCCAAAGTGAAAATGGATAATTGAATTTTGGTTACCATGTATACATCACTGGGAAAAAAGGGAATAAATAATACTTTTACTTACTCTAACAAGTGTTTTTGGGGTCACTTAAGATGATGACATAGCAGTAAATGTAGAAATTAGTGTTTCTGTAAAGCTTCTAAAATGCTAAGTTTATTGGAATCTTAGGATTTACAATTTTACGCGAGCAGTAGCTATCCACACGAAGTAATGTGGCGTGTACTTTGCTGTAAAGTCGTGTTAACATGGTAGAAATACATGTACTCAATTTGAATTATGTTCCAAATATTCCTGCCAAAGGGTAAACTGCCAAACAAAAGGAAATTGGTCAGCATTTAGCCAGAGAAAGATACAAAAAGAAAATGGCTGCACAACTGAGTGTAACAGCATACAGAATAATGAGCAGTTCAGTTTCAGGTAAAGAAAATCCCATGAGCATTTGATCAACTTCTGCAATAGATTTTTTTTTTTTTTTTACAAAATAATGACTCAAGGTGCCGATAAAATGGTGTGTGAAGGATGCTCAAGATAGATTTGAAATTGATGGAACAGGAAGAACACAAGGTTATAAATAACTACTGCTCACCCATTTGTGTTTGTGTTTTTTTTTTCTGATAAAGAAGTGTGTGGCTTGTTATCCAGTTATGAATAGGATAAGCTGTCAGTACCTGAATGATCAAATTCCGGTGCATGGTCATTAGCTATTTTGAATGAAATAAATAACAAATGTGTTTTAAACTGAAAATGTTTTTCCTAATACTTTAGTTCTTGTTAAGCAAATACTGTATATGTCAAATGAATCCATTTTAATAAGGGTTTAACCTATATGAAAAAATTATGAGAGATACAGAGGACAGTCACTCTGGCGTATATACTGTACTGTGCACTCCTGAAAAAGGTGGTTGGGGGGGGGAGGGGGATGGTTAAATAAAAACAAGTAGGCAGCCAATTTAATTTATACCATGATTACACTGTATCAGAAAATATGTAATTTCTCGCAGGAATTAAATGTCAGAAAATATTCATATACTGCACTAGGTTTTGTAATGTCCTTTGAACTTGATAATCACTTATGTGTAGAAATTGTTCATATAAACAGGCTTTACTGCTTGCCTTTTAAGTATGTTTTGTTAAATAAGTTTCACTGAAACTCAAGATACAGATTTCCTCTTCTTTCAAGCATTTTCAAAACTGAAGAATTATTTGCTCCTGTAGCTATCTTCATTTAGCTTGGCTTCCTATAAATGAGTTAAGCTAGGACAATTTTTATGTAGCTTATATTGGTAGGTTTGTTTATGTAAACATTATTATGCACTATAGTAATAATGATTTTCAGTAGAACCACTAGAAGTATATTCACACTTTTGAAACAATATTTTGCATGAAATTAGAGCATAGTTTTATAGTTATACATAATTTATCAATATCTTTGTACTGCTAGAAACTGCCTTGATATGGACTAAAATTGGTTATAGCATTGACCTACAATTAAATCTCGATGGAGATTTAAATGCATATTATTGTTTAATCTCAGTTATACTGTACAGTATGTAAATAAAAAGTATGTAAAATAGGCAGTTTTTAATAGTCAGAGAAATTATCATGAATCATAAGTTTCTTAAGAGCAAGACTTGTCAGAGTGCTTTTAGCATACAACATAGCTTAGAGCCTAATATTTGCTTTACTGATGCGTGTGGGTGTGCATGCCACAGGGCGCGCCTGGCTCACCACGCAAACCTCAACCCTCTACCTCTCACATCAAGGATGGGCAATAACAGGTGGGCGGGTACTTTCATTTCATCTCTATGTCATGTCATCTGTGTCAGTGTGTTCACTGCTATATTATTGATGTGCCATATCATACCGCAGTCATGCAATCAGTTCCTTTTTATGTCTTACATGCTGTATTATGTGCTTTCCAATACTGTATTTTGTACGTCTTGCACTCCACCCCATCATCAGTCTCTCTTTTGCCATCAGCCTACCACATTCAATTGCATATTTATTTTCCCTCTCATCATTGCATTATACTCTACTTACATTACTAAGCATATTATGTCAGCATGATCTCAATATTAAGTTCCATGTGAGTAAATCAAAACATTTAAATACTGTACTGTATACAGTGGAGGACAGATTTCCATTCCATTCACAGGACAAATTACTCATTTTGTACAGCAGATGAGTAAGAGAGTGGAAATATTCTGCCCAGCAGTTAAAATAGTGTTGTTAATAGGCAAAATTGTCCATTCTGCCCAGTAATTGAGTAATATTTAGAGGCCAAATAGTTCATTCTGCCTAGCAGTTGAATAAAGGAATGTAGTTAACTCATGCTGCCTAATATTTAAATAAGATAATGGAGATGTCAGATTACATATGCTACCTAACAGCTGACTAATGCAGAGGAGATGAGTAACATAGGGAGATGCCAGATCACTAATGCTACCCAGCCATTGAGCAAGTTAATAGAGGCACCAGATTATTCAAACTGCCTAAGAGCCGAGAAGTGGGCTTTCAGGCATGACAACACAATAGACATTTACCTGTGCTAATATAATATCAATATAATTGTTGACTGGACATTTATGCTTTGGCAGTGATCTGCTCCTAATAACATTAAAAGTGTTGGTTATAGGTGTTTGTGTCTTCTGTATCTGTTCCATTTGTCTAGCACAAAAGTGGAGTTTTTTCCCTATACAATACTCGCACTGTGAAAATGGAATGTGTAGGAATGCTTCTGCGATCATATATAAGTGAGCCAATAGAAAGGAAGAAATGAAAAATACAAAAACACAAGTATTGCAGAAGAGAAGGATTTTTAGTTTTTGTCTATCTTAGTTCAAGTGACTATTTTGGGGGGGGGGTGGGGGGGGAAGGCTCTAAATGTTGTTGAATGCCAAGGGGTAATGGTACAGAAAGCGTGTAGTTTAAGAAAAGAATTGTCATCGAGAGTGGGCACCCTACTTACTGTCCCTCAGAAATGCTTATAAACTGGAAAAAATACAGCCAGTCACTAACGTAAGTAAAGCTGTAATGTGCGCAAAGATCTGGGAGAGATTACAAAAAATGTGTGTTGAGCTATATATGTATATATGTCATACCTAGTAGCCAGAACGCACTTCTCGGCCTACTATGCAAGGCCCGAATTGCTTAATACAGTAGGTGGAGTGTTTTTCTTTATTTTCAATAAACTGTTTTAAATTGGTTTATTTGAATTATTATTATTATATCATATTAGGAACATAAATTATTGACTTAGTTATGTTAGTTTAGGTTAGGTTAAGATAGGTTATGTTAGGTTAGGAAGCGTAGGTTAGGTTTGGTCATAAATCTACGTTAGTTTTAACTCGAATTAATACAAATTAATTCATACATAATGAAATGGATAGCTTTATCATTTCGTAAGGCAAAATATTGAAAAATATATAAATTCAGGAAAACTTGGCTTATTAGGCAACTTGGGCCTTGCTTAGTTGGCCGAGTACTGCATTCTGGCTACTAGGTACACTTTATAGTTGGTTCATTTGAAAAAAAAAAGTTTGTCTTTATGAAAAAATAGATTAATAATATTAAGGTGTATAAGTACATGGAAAGATCAGGCTGCAGATATGGAAATGAATTGGTACGTAAAAAAAATAATACTGTATTGCCAATTTCACACCACTGAAGGGCAAATGGTAATTGGAACACAGCTGACTAATAAGAATACTACTACATAAAGATCTGTATCTTTAATAAACAAATTATTGAAACTTTAAAGATAAGTGCTATGGGGGCAGTCTGAAAGGACTAGAAGTTTTGATTTCAAGTATCACAGTGATCAACCTTTTACTTCGTTACAATTTGCTTCTTCTGATACAATCTTGATTTGTCATTTAAAAGTTGTTTCAAATTACAAACCATTCAATTCTACTTGAGCACCTGCCATAACACATTCAACCTTTCACTTTGGACTTGATTATTTAAGTTAGAAAGATTTTTTCAAGTTCTTAATCTTATTTATCATTCCTTTGTCCACTATTACAATTTTGGCAACAATATGCTACATTACATCTTTTTGAAAAAAATATTACATGCATATTGTTTAAGTTTTGGCCAGTTATGCACATCTTTGTTGTGTATAGACTAATTTACTTAACCCAACATGTGACATATCCAGTATACTGTAGTAGCTTATTTTTCAATTAATCAACACTTCCAATCTCAAAGCCCTTCCTTGACATATTCCAATTACAGCAAGTGCACCATCATTGCTCTCGCATTGTTTGTCCCAGTTGCAATATTGTCTTAATGTAGGGACTGAGCTACCTTTTTTTATTTGGCAATTTGTTAGTACAGTACTTGTATCAGCACAGCAACTGCTTTCCTCTATTTTGATATTCTTTATTACCTCTGCTTATACTCCTCCAGCTATTATAAAAAAAATTGCTCTCTCTCGTATTGTATGATTATTACTCAGTCAGAATTATCCTCAACTCTCTCTCATGAGAATGCAACAAAGTCAGGTGATGAATATTTCTGGTACTTTGACATGTGTTGTACAATACTCAAAGTCCTAAAACCAGAGGCATATTTTATTCCTGTAATTATAATTAAGAATAAAGTAGGTGCTCAAACAGATATTCAAAGGAATGGTGGGATTAATGATTTACCAGTTGGTTTTACTATGGTTGCTACAGATTGCAAGCCTCTTGCTCTAGGAACATAAACTGTTTTGCCAGGTTTAGAATTACCCTTGGAGGTGGGAGGTGCATCCACACGAACTTAAATGATAATTAAACAAGGACTATATTTAAAGACTTTATTTTCCATAATAATTATCTTAATGTGAAATAATCTTATTACAGGAATATGGCACCAGGTTCTACTATTGTTACCGAAAAAGTTCTCTTTATCCTCAATTTGTACGGTTAAGATAGGAAGTGCTTATTACATTGCTGCTTGGCATATCTAGTTAATCCAGTTGATGATAAGGAGTTTAATTATGATGACTGTACCCCTAGACAGTATATGTAAAATCTTAACCATAGAGCAAGATCTCTATATTATAAGTACTGTACAGTATCTTTTGCAAACAGAGTGGTAGATGTTTGGAACAAGTTAGGTAAGAAAGTGATGGAGGTCAAAACCATCAGTAATTTCAAAGCGTTAAATGACAAAGTGCTGGGAAGACGGGACACCACAAGTGTAGCTCTCATTCTGTAACTACACTTAGATAATTACAGTATTTAATAGTTAACCCACTCTAGCGATGAATCCTTGTAAGAGAAAGAGGTTAAGTGGAGTTTCTGAACAATTCTTCTACTGTTAAGCAAGTAAAAAATGTGTGAAGATCATTTTACATCAGCAATTATAGCTGTTAAAGATTTATAACTTAGACAACTGTAGCTTGAATAGTGAAGAACATAAAAATTTATGAATTAGATAAATAATATCTATAAGTATTCATGAGATCGACATACTAAATGCAAAACAATTATATTTTCATGTAGAAAGAGTGAAGCTGTGAGAACAAACGTCGGCTAAACTTTTTTCTTAAATTGGAGCTTCATGTTATTAAGAAAAGAAGCCCTTTAGTTGCAGTAATTAAAAGTCAAGTTTTTATTGTACATTGTATGAACAGGTAGTGTGTGAGTAGAACACACTTTTTGCCCTCTAAGACAAGTTCCTACTGGTTCTCTGGATAGGTTCTAGTGCACTTAGAATGGGAAAGAATCAGCCCCACAGCAGGGATCTTTTTAATTACTACCCAAGCCAGGATTTATCAAGCATATCCCTCATCCACTTACAAAACCTGTACATCTTTCCCCAATCATAGTGGATTTGTTTACATTTAATAAACTAGTTTATGACCTCCAAAACACTATGAGGCTATTTACAACAACAATAACTTTGGGTTGTGAACTTTTAAAGCTTGTAAACTGTTTAATAATTGTATCGTAAACAAAGCAGCCTTGTTTGTTAAAAGATGTACAAATCTCTTAAGAGTATGTGTAAATGCTTGATGAATCATGGCACTGGTAAAACGTGTGCTAAGGAGAGATCGATGGAAGCTTATTCTATCCCATAATCGAGGATCCCAGGTTCATCTCTGGGCAGGACAGAAATGATGGGCATGTTTTCTTTCTCCTGATACCTTTGTTCATCTTGCAATAAATAGGTACCTAGGAGTAACTGATGTGAGTTGCATTTGGGAGATCAATATTAACCTAGGAGAACCTTGATAAGCCTAAGTACATGATTCCTGGTCCCCAGCAATGGAAATTGTATTCAAATGAGTCCTTCAAAGCTCTGCTTTGATTCACAGAATCTTCCAGTCAGCAGTCTCGTTACTAGTTGGCCTTCCCTAGTAGAGAATGGGACATTGTATAATGAAGCGGCTTAATTTAACTTAAAAAGCACTAACATCTGTGGCATCTCCCACTTCTCTGTCTTGAATGTTTTCCTCCACTAACTTTACAATACAGAATAAAAGCAATGTTAATAATAAGGAGGATAATGTTAGGATCAATAAATTCAGAGATTAAAGACTTAATTATTATGGACTGTTCTGTATCAGATTAATATTTGAGGGTACAGTATTAACCACAATATAATTTTATCCCATGTTAAAGCCACAGTATTTATTATTTTCAATGCAGTGTTTTTATTTTCTTCATAGTGTTGTGTATATATTTTTTTAAATACTGTATAATTTTGTAACAATTGTCTTAGAAATTATGCAACTTTTGTTCTTTGCAACTTTTGTTCTTTTTCAAGCCCAATGTTTTGCCTCAGCTCATTTGTTTGCATTCTGCTCTCCCTTACTTTTGTATGTTGTTGTAGATATCACATGATCAACTCACATCAATTAATCATAGCATGTACAGTATTACAATCATAACCTGTTCATACAAAATGCTTCCTCATTTAAAAGCTATTGACAGTGTCTAAATTGTACTGTGTTTACCATCTAAGCTAAGGTAACAGACATTTCGGGAAAGAACTGAGGGGCCAGGATTCATCAAAAACTCACACAACCTCTTACGCTACATGTACATCTTTCCTCCATTATGGCAGCTTTGTTTACATTTCTGCCCGAAATGCTATGTGTGCTACAAGAATGTAAAACATCCGTGCTATATACTCTCATAAACCCACTGTACCTCCTTGTATATAAATAAATAAATAAATAAATTTATTAAACCATTTTGTGGTTATTAAACCAAAGTCATGGAATAAGCGCCAGACTAGCAGCTCTTTTAATAATCTGATGGAGGTCTGGTTAGCACACTGGCCAGTGGGCCAATGTGGCTAACATATACATACATACATACATACATACATACATACATACATACATACATACATACATACATATATACATATATACATATATATATATATATATATATATATATATATATATATATATATATATATATATATATATATATATATATGTGTGTGAGAAAGCTGCATGAACGCGCAAGCCATATATCACTAAGAACTCTTTGACCCGGCCAGGATTCGAACCCATGCCGTCCAGGATCACCCCTAAACGTACACAGTACCGTGACCACCGCACCAATGATCGTCTTAGATCATTGATTAGACGATTAGATTGGTGCGGTGGTCACGGTACTGTGTACGTTTAGGGGTGATCCTGGACGGCATGGGTTCGAATCCTGGCCGGGTCAAAGAGTTCTTAGTGATATATATATATATATATATATATATATATATATATATATATATATATATATATATATATATATATATTGGTGTATACTGGCAGCAGATTTTCTTTTAAACATGTCTCATTGAATATGACCGCATATTCTGTATATACTATCTTCTGATTTAGGGCTTCTATCCCTCTAACTATTTTCTTAGCATCAGGGCTTAGCTGAAAGAGGTGTTCTCCAAAACTCATTTTTGTAATTTCAAGGTGAAGAAAAAAGTGAATTACTATAGAATGTATTACACTTATTATACAATTTGCACAATGTTTCAAACCTCTATGGTTCATTCTCAAGTGAAAAGAATTTTCAGAACTGGTTGATTTATACCCGCACTGGGTCAGGTGATAAGACAATAAAGGTAAAAACATGGGGATACATAAGGGATAAATGGGGGATGAAGCACACAGGACATAAGAATAAAGGTAACTGCGGAAGGCCTATCGCCCATACGAGGCAGCTCCTATCTACATACAAAGATTAATCAGTGTAATTGGCTGTTATGTTGAACATTGTCTTCTGTGTTGGCATCGTTATGTTCTGGTCTTGTCCTTACTCTCATGGTGGGTAGAGTAAATAGCTCCGTGATTTGGGTGTTCATGGTAGGTTTTTCTATTCTTATGTGAATTGCTTCAAGAATTTGTAATCTTCTTGCATCTTGGGTTTTGTCTATTATACAGGTATTTTTGTTCAACATTTCTCTTGTTAGGGTGATGTCATGGGCTTGTCTCATGTGATTCCTGGGGGCACCGGATTGAAAATGACATATAAAATGCCTCATCAGCTTAGTCGACGTCATACCTATGTACTTAGATTGAAGGTTACATTCTTCGTTGGGGCAAGTGTACATGTATACAACGCTTGACTGCTGTAGAGGGTTCTCGTCGGCTTCGGGTTATTTTTGATAAGGAGTTCAGAAGTCTTCTTGGTTTTGTAGAATATGATCAGGTCTATGTTTTGGTTAGGAGTAATGCTATTTACTCTACCCACCATGAGAGTAAGGACAAGGCCAGAACATAATGATGCCAACACAGAAGACACTGTTCAACATAATAGGCCAATTACACCTGATTAATCTTTGTATGTTGATAGGAGCTGCTTCGTATGGGCCAATAGGCCTTCCACAGTTACCTTTATTCTTATGTTCTTATGTGCTTCATCCCCCATTTATCCCTTATGTATCCCCCATGTTTTTACCTTTATTGTCTTATCACCTGACCCAGTGCGGGTGTAAATCAACCAGTTTTGAAAATTCTTTTCACTTGAGAATGAACCATGGAGGTTCGAAACGTTGTGCAAATTGTATAAATAAGTGTAATACATTCTATAGTAATTGACTTTTTTCTTCACCTTGAAATTACGAAAATGATTTTGGAGAACTCCTCTTTCAGCTAAGCCCTGATGGTAAGAAAATAGTTACAGGGATAAAAGCCCTAAATCAGAAGATAGTAAATACAGAATATGCGGTATTTTCAGAAGGATTCACTCCTTCTGAAAATGTATTAATATACGAAGTACTTAAGGAAATTCCTGTTTCAATTCTTCCTCCGTGGTCTGACACTCACATTTTTAATCACGTGTTTATTTTTCATGATTTACACACACACACACTATCTATCTATAATATATTATATATATATATATATATATATATATATATATATATATATATATATATATATATATATATATATATATATATATATATATATATATATATTTGTGTATTTAAAGGTTACAAAACATACAAGACAAATGCCTAAAGGTTATGGATCTCTTGAAGCTCCTCCGCTTCCGGACAGGAACCGAGGACGCAGCAAGCATTTCCCCTCTGGATCGCCACACTGAGGCACTGAAACAAAAAACTGCAAGCCCTGGGTCTCTGGTGACGTCGATGAGCTTGGAACCCAATTCCTTGAGAAATCCCAAGGCACTCTTGCCCCAGGGGCCATGCGTCTCAGACGCTATGGGAACAAAGAGGTATTGGCCTGCCAGTCGCCTGTATTTGAGAGATTTTGCTGTTTCCCTGTGGTTGGCCGCCCCACCTGCTTGATCAGCTCCGAAGTGTACGTAGGTGTCAGCCAGGGTGGATACACATGTGTAGTCCCACACAACTGTCACCTACCCGTCCATGTTATATAGATATATATATATATATATATATATATATATATATATATATATATATATATATATATATATATATATATATATATATATATCATATATATATATATATATATATATATATATATCATATATATCATATATATCATATATATCATATATATAGATATATATATATATAGATAGATAGTGTGTGTGTGTGTAAATCATGGAAAATAAACACGTGATTAAAAATGTGAGTGTCAGACCACGGAGGAAGAATTGAAACAGGAATTTCCTTAAGTACTTTCGTATATTAATGCATTTTCAGAAGGAGTGAATCCTTCTGAAGATATATGCCCCTATTTATGAATTTTTCTGGCTATGACCCCAATTTTCATCGGAAAATTTGACTTACGATATTTGCCTTGACTTGCGACTTTGTTGATGCACATATGGTTTAACGGAGCACATGGTTCCTGGTGGCACGGGCGACCCCGTTTCAGTTTACCAGACCACCTGCTTAGGTAACCATCACACTTGAATTCTTTGTAAAGATTTCATTTTTTTTCAGCATTTTTGCTTTCTAAACATAAAAGTAATTATTATATACCATGCCATGGATTCCTCAACAATTAAAAAGTGGTGTGCAGTATGAGAAGCAAAGTTTTGTTGAAACGACTCGCCCAAATCAAGCTGCAGTAGGCCGTTGTCTTAACCATTTTCATTAACACTGTGATGCCTCGCTACAGACAAATGGTAAAATGTAGGGAAAAAAAGTCTCTATGGAAAGGTTCTTAGTGAGAAAAACAAGCAGTGAGCCACAACCAGGTTCTTGTGGTATGCAGGCAAAATGTAGGAGAGTACCCCAGAGAAGTCATCACTGCCTGATGTTATAATGGGAGGGGAGTCCCCTTCCAAACAGTAACACCTCTCTGAGCTATAACTTGTACATACTATAGTACAAATATGTGTGTGTATTATGTATGAAATGTATTTTGAAGTTAATATTTTTGGGAGTGCAAAACGGATTAATTCAATTGACATTATATCGTATGGGAAAATTCACGTTGAGTTACGAATTTTTGAGTTACGACCCATCTCTGGGAACAAATTTAATTTGTAAAAGTAGTTACCACTGTATATACATAATATGACAATGTAAAATAGATTTTTTTTAAATTGTATAAACTTCTGCAAAATAGGAGTTTGAATTTGGGATCACAGGATATGTGAATATCCAGACTATTTGGATGGTACAATAATATCACCTCAGACTGGAAATATAAAAAAAAAACTTGATATAGAACATTGGTAACTTTGGGGCTAAATCCAAAAAGTCATGAATATGATATCTGACCTCACTTTTAAGAATAAAATGCCAAAATTCAGTATTTGAGCCATTAGCCTGCAAATAGCAATCATTTCTTCATTACTTCAACAATATTTTCAGAATTTGATAACCTACACACGCACACACATTAGTGTCTCATTAGGAACAATAAATTTATAGTTAGGTTATTTTGCCATATTTTGTGGTTATGTTATTTTGCCGTATTTTCTCATGCTTCCATCAAGCTATTTGTCTGTCTCTACCTGTGCTTATGTCATCCATTTCTGTGTGTTTAGTTTTTTCTTGTCCATTATATATACCGTAGTTATATTTCCTCTTGTCCATTTTGACTCCTCTGTGAGTAGGCTACCAACTAACTTTGTCTCAGAAAAAATATATTGCTAATCACATATTGTTCAAATTATTCAGTGTACAACACATGAGCATCAAATATTATATGTATTTTTTTTATCCAGAATCCAGAACTTTCCAAATAATATTAAGCTCATGTGTTGTCTCGTTCCCCCAGACCAAAATATAAATGTTGCAGATATACAAGTACTATTTCATGATGTTTCATGAAACTTTCAGATTTTTCTGAGCATTCACATTCAACTGCTTCCTAAGGTAAAATAGCTGTGTTTTAGGATAGTCTTGCACTGTCATTCATGATAACATTTTGGTACTGATGCCATGGGTCTTATTCAGCTGGTTTCTTGCAGGATCATTAAGGTGCTAGGAAGTCACTGGAGAATACTTAATCCAGGCCAAAATGAATTCCATTCATAAATACTCTCTGCCATTCCAAATCCTTCCTTAGTATCATGACTGCCAAAGGTGGGCTCTTGCTAATTACCAATTGGCCTGCCTAATGTTGACCAACACTAGGGGAAATGTGTCACACCAGCCTCTATGTTCCAGGGCCACATTCTTCCCGACTATATTTTATGGCATTTGACAGGCGGAGAGTGAATTTGATCTAATTCTGACCCGGTTTCACTTTTTTTATATACTGTATATATTTTGTGGTTAAGGCTTAATTTTGTGTACTCCATAGAATTGTGAGTGTTTACAGTTTGTGAGTGGACAGGGCTTCATTCTGTAGATATACGAGAACGTTTCCTAAAAATGCACCGTTCCCAATTGTTTATGTAGTTTTTGGCTGTCTCTCAAGATGATATCTTCTGGAACAGTTCTGAAGATTTTACCCACATTTACCTAAGGGTCACCATTTTCAGTGTCCTCAAAAGGGACAGGAATTTGGCAGTGTGTCAAAGGTTCCACCTTTATTCCTGAGGATTTTTTTCCAGATGTTTTTTCCAGTATCATATTTGCATTTAAGGTTTCAGAGGATAAGCAGTTCCATAGATGAAAAAGAATCTCCTGTTTTCTGTTCTACACTGTGGCTTGTTGAGTTTGAAGTTGTTGCCTCTTATGTGCATTTCATTGAACCTTTTAAAGAAGTGGTTTCGATATGTTTCAATGGTCTTGCTTTGACCTCTTTTGTCTGGTCCAGCTACTCCTGTCAGATTGGAGACATTGTGGGCTACAACATTCTTTTGGCTTCTGTATGTCAAGTTCAGCCCTGGTTTCTGGCTCTTCTCTCTCCTTGTCTACATTTCCTTGCCTTTTCTAAGGTTCTGCCTCAATCAGAGGATCAGAAGCAGGGTATCAGGATGGTTCAAGACTGTCTGTCAATCGTAGCAGATGGAGTTTTTAAGACCTTGCACCACATCACATTCATAAGGGATCAGGTCGGGGCATTTTAGTTTTACATTTGTACCATTCCATGACGTGGCAGTATTTAGTTGCTTGGTTGGGCTATTGTCTTCTTCCTCTGTTTGGCATTTGTCTTCAGTTTTTTTTGGTGATAGGTAAGTTTTTTTTTATTTACTTTTTGATTGCCAGTTGGTGCCCAGTATTGTCCCCTAAAAAGAGAGTCTTTGGCAGAGCCTCTCTTGCTTATGTTTCTCCCATTGTTGATAATTCTTTCTTTAAGGCAGTCTTTTTGTTGGTGAACTAAATATTATGTGCCAGAAGTGTGATTGGTTCATATTATGTGCTGGAAGTGTGAATGCTGTCCTTTTAATTTTGAAGGTTATTCTCTTTGCCTTTGATCTTCTTCATTTTTGGCTAATGGCCTTCAGAATCTTCCTTTTTCCAGGGTTGTAGCTGTTGTTGATGCTTGATTTGTCCTGCCAGGAATGCTCCTTATTCTTTGTCCTGTTGTCATTGTATGGCATAATTTATGCTTTACACACACTGCTCAGGTGAATGCTCTGTTTATTACCTGTGTCTCTCAAGTCCCTTATTCCAAGGATCAATTTTCCCTGATCATCCAGAAGGATGATTGGCTCAGTCACATTGCTCTCCTCTCACCCCTTTTGCTGTGAAGAAGCCAATGTTAGCATTACTGACTAGGTCCACAGTTAATTTTTGGGCTCAGGGTTTTGTTGGTGCAATAGGGTGTGGGCCTCTCACTATTTATTGGATGTTTTGCAGCCTCACCCCATCTGTGTGGCACTTGCTGATCTGACATGGAGCTAATGAACCTCTACCCTGAGCCCTTCTCCGGTTCTGTCTTTTCTTATGAGCAAGCCCATCATGTCGTCTTCTGGTTCTGCTACTGTTCTGTAAATTTTTAACAAAGCTGTTTGTCTCTCCAAGGGGCTACTGTAGTCCCCAAGTACCTACTTGTTCCAGCCATATTTTCTTCATGTTGGAATATATGAGGGTTTAGTACTGACATATACAGTACTCTATATGCCAGTCAAGTGTTACATTCTATAACAAATACACTGTGATTTCTGTGTGTAATGAAGTAAGGGCGAAGAGGTAGAATGGCCTATTGACATAGCTCAAGTGCATGGGGAAATTGTGAAAAGTCCTGGTTTGTGTCTCGGAGAGGCTGCAGGATCCAAGTAAGTTCAGCAGAACTTCTGGTTGCAATTCTTTTAACCATGTCATAGCTCAGTCGATTAAGGCAGCGTGTGGGATGCTCTCGGACGTAGGTTCGAATCCTCGTCACGGCCCTTGTGGATTTGTTCACTCTATAACAAATGTTCCAGCGATGTGTAAATATTTCATTCAAAATGATCTGCTACCAGAAATCTTAGCCAAATATCCACAGTTTGCTAATGGTAGGTAGTAACTAAGTGATTGTAACCTGTCCACTGCTGCCACTGGATGGGAGGGGGTGGTGTGCAGGGCAAACATATCAATTGTGACACTAACTCTCCACCTGTCAGTTTCTTGATTTAGAAACTACTTGTGGTCAGTCTGTCGATGATGTGACGATGTGCATTGAATTTTGTAACTAGCTCATCAAGATTGCAACTTGCTTAGCTAAATGAATTGTGAGGTTCAGTCCCTGAGCCCATTATGTGTCTCTGTAACCCTTTCCACTACTGCCCACAAGATGGGTATAGGGTGCATAATAAATGAACTAAACTAAGTACAGTTACTGGCAGCTTCTAGCGTGAGATACGTGGTTGGGTTGAAACTCCCGATGGCCTAGGCTGCCATCTGTTGGCAGTCATGCACCTTTTTATAATTGTTTCTTCCAAGCAGTAGTTTGTTCTGTCTCATCTAACCAAGTCTCATTGGTTCCCTAGTTTTGGGTACATCTCTGATCTCCAGGTTCTTGCCTCATAGAGAGAGAGAGCCCAGATTCTGGTTATAACATTTGGAAGATAGGGTGAGTTTCAGATGCCTAGCAAGATCCTTAAGCTTAACAATATCAATGTGTAAGCACCTGGGAGCTACTGAGGGCCTACCATAAAAAGGCATTTCCATACATTCATTGCTTGATTTTTTTTCAGCTACTGTACCTGAATCCTTGGCAAGTTAAACCATAATCTGCATGGTGAAGGGTTTTGGTATTAGATTTTCCTTTCTACTTTCATGGTTTGATTTTTCAACCCTGATGGTGTCTACATGTACATGGAGGGATTATTAAGTGTTTTATTCCCAGGATTTGTTTTCAGATTCAGGTGGAGGGGATTTCCTTGGAGATTCACATTTTGGATTCAGGTTTATGTTCTGGTGTTGCCACAGCTGAGACTATGCCTAAATTGTTTTATTTCTCCTCCATGATACATTTACAGACTTCTTTGTCACTCATCTATATTTTATGATAATATATATAATTATTTTTATTTAAGCAAAAGTACATATATATGTAGGTTACAAGAAGATTTTATGATTCATGGGTAGGGGAATTACAATGCTTGAAGCTACTAATACACTGAGCATTTCAGGCATAATATGGAAAAACTAAAAGACAAAAATATACGAGATAAAAAAATTATGAATCGAAGTTGAGAAATGGAAATAAAATGGCAATTATTACATGAAGATTGTAACGGCAAAAATTGCAACAGAAGATATTAATTTTTCAGCATAAACAGAAGGAATGTAATTTTGTATTAAATTTGTATATGGTAGATAACAGCAGTAGTACAGGTTAAGTAATTAATTTTCAATAACAACAAAACATAGATTGACATTTAGGAAGTAAGGTAGGTTACATAGAATTTATCAGGTAATTCTTAGTTTCTCTTTAAAACTGGTTGAGAGAAGGACAGTCTTTGACATGATTAGGGAGGTCATTCCACATTTTAGAACCCAGTGGCGGCAAGTAGTTCTGAGTTAGTTTCAAGATGCTCCTTAGACTGAAGTCTTTCTAGTTTCAGTAATACTGTTTCTCAAGGATGAAGTACACAAGTGCTACTGCTTGGTGGCAGTAGCAGGTAGTACAGGTGGCTAGTAACGGTAATGTGACGTGTGTACAGTTACCTACCCACCAAATTCGTAAATACCAAAACATTATTGCAGTTTAAAATCCAGCTGGATCAAATCATCAGGACAAATGGGGGATGGGGGCCTTACCTTACCTTGAGGATACCTTGAGGTGCTTCCGGGGCTTATCGTCCCCGCGGCCCGGTCATCGACCAGGCCTCCTGGTTGCTGGACTGATCAACCAGGCTGTTGGACGCGGCTGCTCGCAGCCTGACGTATGAGTCACAGCCTGGTTGATCAGGTATCCTTTGGAGGTGCTTATCCAGTTCTCTCTTGAACACTGTGAGGGGTTTGCCAGTTATGTCCCTTATGTGTAGTGGAAGCGTGTTGAACAGTCTCGGGCCTCTGATGTTGATAGTTCTCTCTCAGAGTACCAGTTGCACCTCTGCTTTTCAACGGGGGTATTCTGCACATCCTGCCATGTCTTCTGGTCTCATGTGATGTTATTTCTGTGTGCAGGTTTGGGACCAGCCCCTCTAATATTTTCCACGTGTAAATTATTATGTATCTCTCCCGCCTGCGCTCAAGGGAATACAGATTTAGGCTCTTTAGTCGGTCCCAATAGTTTAGATGTTTTACCGAGTGGATTCTAGCAGTAAAGGATCTCTGCACGCTCTCCAGGTCAGCAATTTCACCCGCAGTGAAAGGGGCTGTCATTGTGCAGCAGTACTCCACTCTAGAGAGCACAAGCGTTTTGAAAAGTGTCATCATCGGTATAGCATCTCTAGTGTGAAAAGTTCTTGTTATCCAACCTGTCATTTTTCTTGCAGTTGTGACGGCTACTTTATTGTGTTCTTTAAAGGTAAGGTCTTCCGACATGAGTACACCCAGATCCTTTACATTGCCTTTTCGTTCTATGTTATGATTTGCCTGAGTTTTGTACGTGGTTTTGTTTCTGCCTTTGACAAGCCACCAACTTCTTGTCCTCATAAAGGCCACTAGTGAAATGGTAGCCCCAAGCTAAATTCAAGTGGCAATCAGTACAAGTGACTAGTGGTGGTAGTCAGCACATGTGGCTAGTGGTGGTAGTCACCATATGTGGCTAGTGGTGGTTGTCAGCACATGTGGCTAGTGGTGGTAGTAGTCAGCACATGTAGCTAGTGGTGGTAGTCAGCATATGTGGCTAGTGGTGGTAATCAGCATATGTGGCTAGTGGTGGTAGTCAGCACCTGTGGCTAGTGGTGGTAGTCAGCACATGTGGCTAGTGGTGGTAGTCAGCACATGTGGCTAGTGGTGGTAGTCAGCACATGTGGCTAGTGGTGGTAGTCAACATATGTGGCTAGTGGTGGTAATCAGCACATGTGGCTAGTGGTGGTAGTCAGCACATGTGGCTAGTGGTGGTAGTCAGCACATGTGGCTAGTGGTGGTAGTCAGCACATGTGGCTAGTGGTGGTAGTCAGCACATGTGGCTAGTGGTGGTAGTCAGCACATGTGGCTAGTGGTGGTAGTCAGCACATGTGGCTAGTGGTGGTAGTCAGCACATGTGGCTAGTGGTGGTAGTCAGCACAGGTGATCTGGCGGGCCAACTGGTAGTTAACAAGGCCCCTCCTTTGATGGTCACATTTGATGCCAAGGAAATGTTTGAAATGGCTTTGGAAAACACCTCTATCATTCTGGGATAGACTGACCATACTTCAGTGACTTTCTGGCACCCGTTATGACCCTGCAAAGTTTGCATGAAACATTTCGTGTAGAGTCGGTGCCAAAATGTTGTCCTGCCTGACTATTCGCGATCCTGCCATCAAACACAGCAGATCAAGCCTTAGGGAGGAGCTAAACCATTCTGCTCAGGAAGGTGCTTTTCATATTCACTCAAAGCTTTATTTTTTACTAAAGTATTTTCATTATTAAAATTAATTTTTTATTTAACATATTTAAAATTTGTGCATCACACCATTTAATAGTACAACTTTTATGTTTAAAGTACAGATATTATATATTACAGTATTAAATTTGGGGAAAACCAGTAAAAAATCTTAAGTGTAATGTAAATGAAATTTAAATGATTGTTTATCACCTCCATTAGAAAATATTTCACCATAGCACAGTGCCACTTTCACAGTTTCCATGTAGTATTTTCACCCATATATATTTAAATAGTCATCACATTTTGATCATCAATATGACATTTAACCTTGTCAGATAAGTGTGCAAAAAGCATGGCGAGATATTGCTTATTTTACAGCACTCGGTCCTGGAGCTGGGTGGTGTTGGGTCCTCACACACCACCTCCACCCTTGGGTCTTCCAGTGATGATGTCTTTAAGGAAGAAGATGAAGATGAGGAGGAGGAGGAGGAGGAGGAGGAAGAAGAGCAGCGGCAACAAGAAGAGGCTAAGGCCAGGCTCATTGTATAGCGTGATAGAAGAGGATTACAAACCAGAGGGGACACTAACTGAAGGCAGGCAAGAGAGCAAATGCAGTGATATCAAAAATACTGTCCTAATGTGAAAGTAATAAATATTAAGCAAGCAAAAGATAAACTGTTGTTGTATGCATGTATGGGACAGTTACTATTATGTACAAATTACTTCAAAATTGCTCTTAACAAATAAAGGCATGTGAATTTAACAATTTAAATAAAAGCAATGCTAAACTAATATACATAAAAAATTATCTTATCACATCTTTCAGATATTTAATAATTTTGTTATAAAAAAATACATGAGTCATTCATAAAAAGTATTTATCACAATAGCATTATTGAATGGCAGTACAGTACTGTATTTGCATTTAGGTCCTGGGCATTTCTTGTATGAAATATGAAGCAATAAAATTTATTAAACTGTTTGAATTATTGTTAAATATATCTGTTTATATTCAGTTTTTATTTTCATGATAATAGAGAGTTTATTTAAAACTATTATACGGAAAACTATATAGATATGAGGATTTTGACAATTATATCCTATTACTAAAGGATACCTGGGAAATACTAATCATTTTCTCACGATGGCATTTAGGTCTAACATTTTCAGCAAAAATATGAAGTGTTGGAATTTATGTAAAAGCATATTTACAGTATGCAGAAATATGTGAAATGTCTACAGTAAACTATGAGAGTTACTAGTGTGTAAGTGCCAGAAATGAAGTACCAAACAGTATAAGTGGTGGTTAATTATGGATTAGCACTACATTTTTCAAGTTTTACCCTTTAATTAAGAGTTGAAATAAAATAAAATATATTGAAGTTTTAGGTAGAATTTAAAACTAAACTAATTTGGTATCAGTTATGCACAGAACTTGGTGACAATAACATATTAACGAAAGTAAAATTGTAATTCACCAATTGTCATTTAATATAGAATAGATAGTATAGATGTGCCAAATTTTGTGTGATATTGTAGATCTTCCTAATTTTATCCAGGTAAATGAGGAAAATAATTGCTCTTCCATTCTCAAAATTGTGAAGCCTTTTAGAGGAATGATAGACATGCATCTTTTAGAATATACACTACTGTAAATTGTGTTGAATTAGATTGAGAGATAATACTGTAGACAAGTAAAAGATTTAGAATAAATAGTCATGTGAAAGGCACTTACATAAGGCTTCAATTTTTTTATTGTTTGGGCTACTTAGAATGCAAGGCATTACCTAAGATCAAGGCTGACAAAAATATACCTTAAACATCTTACAAATAATGCAACGATTTAGGGACGAATTGTACGTACCTGCAAAATATTATTGTAATATAGAAAGTGTACAGGCAAGATAGTTAAAATTTCCAACTTTTAAAAAATAATGTTTCTTCTATTTAGACAAAATATATTTAATACAACTACTGTTTTAACTCTTAATATAAACTATCTTGTCGGAACAGCTTTCAGGATATTGAGTTTGATTTTTTTTTATATAAGAACCTAATGACTACAATCCAGAGGTTTTTACAATGGAGTAAGAGTTTCTCGGAGGTACGAAAGGTCAGTACATATCGAGATAACAATACTTTTCTCAATATAGTATTTTAAATAAAAGCAATATCAATTTGCAATTGCTATGTGCAATAGAAATGCATAAATAGTATTGAATTTGCATAGTAACTAATATAATTATAAGAAATAGGATTTTGTTCCTGACATCAAAATTTTCTCCAAAAATATTTTTTTTTTTTGGAGACTGACCAAATATAAAATGTTATAGTTTTTATTGGATCTTGTAAGATTTACAACAGTTCAAGGCTCACAAAGCTCCAAATTCCATCATGTTCGATGGTATCTGAAGGAGGTGGGGCATGGAAGTATGAACAATCAGGCTCTCTACAGTAAAACATTGAGGGGGTTAGCACATATGTGATGACCCACAAAATGTGAATGAATATGTCTGACATACCCCAAATCCTTCATCTAATAATTTTTATTATCTCACGGGTGACCAACTAGATGTTCACTGCAATAAATCTTGACACTTGAGTGTGGGTCTCAAAGCTTTTGTCTTAGATTTATGAAGATTGTTGTTTGCGTTCTGAAGTAGAACTGGGGGTCATATGAAACAAAAAACAAGCACCGCATCAACTAATCACACTACTTGGTGACCCTATAGTTAATCAAATATTAACAAATGCTAGTTGTTCCTAACTTTCCAATTTCCTTTAGCAGCCAACCATAGTACCTGTAGACAATGTAGCAATCATATTACATAAATAGACTGCCTCAAATACATAATCACTTTTTTATTAATCTTTGTAGAACCTATGAATTGAATGTGTTAAGGATGTAGAGCACTCAAGCACCAATTTACCACCAAGGGCTATTTCAGAATTTGTGCTACAGTCTTCTATGAGTATGCTAACAAAAGGACCAGTCAGAAAGTTCCAATACAGACCAAACAATGCCAACAGAGAATAGCTTAAAGCTTTGACCAAACTTCTAGAGCCACACATTTCAATACCATATACTGTATTTAAGTTTTGGTATGAATGATTATTGTATATGTTGATAGAAGTCTCAGTTATTTATAACAGTTTATTATGTGTGGTGAGGAATATATTTCACGATTGTTATGTTGGAGGAAATAAATCAAAACCATGTTTTTCCTTGAGTGAAAAAGAGGATAAGCATTGGTTAAGATTAATCAGACTTCTTTAATACCTGAAAAAGTCACCACAAGCCAGTACTTGCTTGACAAGGAGGAGGATCACCTTATACCCACTTCATTTTCATGTATGAGGGGACCCTTCAACAAGTCAATCTGTGGCTTGCATACAGATAATCTTCCTATGTGAGAAAATTGCATATTTTTTAAACTATGAATAATTTCTCTGAAAGCTTACTTTCCTACTCTTTATCATCTAGGAGAATAGCCTTCTTGAAATATTTTAATTTAATTAAATATGAAGATTTCCTCAAATATCAAAGATTGCAAGCAAATTATTTTAAATCCTCCAGTTAATGATTTATCTGTTTATTTAAGACGAAACCTTGAGTGGCCTCGGTACCATGGGCTCAGCCGGTGCCAGGAATGGGTTTGGTGGTTTTGATAAGTTATATTATAGACATTTTGTTGTTGGTCATCCGTGCCATCAATATTTTACCCAATGATAACCTGCCTTTCACCGGTATAAATGTTCTTTTACAAATATTTCATGCCAATGAAAGGTTTCATGTAACAGTTTTTTTTGGCCTCAAGTTCGGTTCACTTGCCGAATTTCAGGAAAATAGGTACATGATTACAATGTGCATGCAAAATTTTCCATTACAGTTCATTGGGTGAAATGGTGATGAAAGACCACATAACGTATTAGATGTTTAGGGGCAAATACATTCATGTGTAATATATTTCCCTATCTGTAGACAATCCTAATATAGATGTAAAAGCTATGTATTAAGTGTGCCAAAATGTTTAGTTGTCAGTTAATAATGTTACAATGTGCCGATTATCTTGTATACACCCTCGCTTTTTAGTCAGAGTTCACTGTACTTTACGTCACAAGTTCTCGGCGCCCAAGTGTATGTTCCATGTGGCAATATAATGACTATTTGTCTGTTTCATGTAGTATATGTTCTAGACTACAATAATGATTTTAATATTACTCCAATCGTTACCTCAAGATACTGGCAACAGGCTTGTGGTTGATCCATAACAGTAACTAAGGATTGTTGGCAGGATTTTTTCCAATTTTTGGGTATGACCGAAGTGGTTTAAGGTTAGGAGATTTGTGAATATACAAGTTCACGGCCTTCTTCCCCATGCGCTTATAATACAAGTTCAAAGGCCTGAATTTTTAAATATCACTTAGTTAATATAAGACAATGGTACTGGCATTGTTTTAATCCTTTTAATTGCAAAATATTTGCATTATCTGTGTGGGCAGTTGCTCGTGTACTGATTTTGATGCAAGCACTTAAACTTGGTAATGTTTAAGAATTGGGGCCAAAGTCTTCAGCTCATCCTGCTCATGGAGACTCTTCTGCTTCCTGGGAGTTGAGCTTGGGTTGGTTTTCTGAGCTAAGACAAGTGAACTATTCTAGTTTTCTTCAGGATTTTATGAAGTTAACAGGGTTGACGCTTGACAGATGGAACTGTGGCACTCTGCACATAATGGACAAACATTCAACTGTATTGTCAAGTCTTGTATAGTATAGTGACTGATATTTGTTACACTGAGAAGGTTATGCAAGATCATAATATATAATGCAAGGACCATCACAACAATACCACTGGAAATTAATAGACTCTCAATTTTGTCTTGAATGCCGTTGGTCATGGAAGAATTACTCTCCAGTCCTGCATTCTCTCAGGCTGTGCCAGGGCCATGCTATATGCATTGACTGTCCTGTTTGTGTTTGGTTGCCAAAGCAATCTGCTGGTGACAATATATCCAGCTAAACCAAAGGACATTGGACAGTGATGCTTAAAGACTTCCAACCCTTTATGTGGGACATCAAGAAGCACAAAAAGATGTCGAACAGTGGTTGGTAGTCCAAATTATAATTGCCCTATATATATGGGTTATTGAACTCAGTGAATGCATGGATAAAAAGGAATGCCTGTTTATAAAAAAGTGCATTAGAATACGACATCATAGTGGATGAATGGCAAAAACTTTGAGTAAAGAGTATAAGAAAGGTTGAGCTAGACTCCGTTGTACATCAGTGTTGTCGAGTCATGTTGTCCCCCGTACATACAAGTACAATATTCAACCATTTCGTGCTACGGCCTGTTTTATTATCCTCCATGTAATTGATTTCATTACATCATGTTCTAACACCTAAATTTGTAATAAACTTATCACTATCGAGATTCATAATAAAAAAAATCTGATTACCAATGTACAGTATTTCTCTTAAGATTTAACAGTTTTTTACTGTTCTGTACTGTACTATATATAGCTGACCTCTGCAAATGTTCTTCGAACACCAGTGTGATATACCTAACTAATTTTGTTTGTAATATATATATATATATATATATAATATATATATATATATATATATATAATATATATATATATATATATATATATATATATATATATATATATGTCGTACCTAGTAGCCAGAACGCATTCTCAGCCTACTATGCAAGGCCCGATTTGCCTAATAAGCGAAGTTTTCATGAATTAATATATTTTCTCTAATTTTTTTCTTAGGAAATGATAAATTTACCCATTTCATTATGTATGAGGTCAATATTTTATTATTGGAGTTAAAATTAACGTAGTTATATGACCGAACCTAACCAACCCTACCTAACCTAACTTATCTTTATAGGTTAGGTTAGGTTAGGTAGCTAAAAAGTTAGGTTAGGTTAGGTTAGGTAGGTTAGGTAGTCGAAAAACAATTCATGAAAACTTGGCTTATTAGGCAAATCGGGCCTTGCATAGTAGGCTGAGAAGTGCGTTCTGGCTACTAGGTACGACATATATATATATATATATATATATATATATATATATATATATATATATATATATATATATTAATCATATTTAATAACATATGTCTACAGGAAAGACTGCTACCAAAATATACTAATATATATATATATATATATATATATATATATATATATATATATATATATATATATATATATATATATATATATATATATATGCGCGAACAAGCTTGAATGGTCCCCAGGACTATATGCGAATGAAAACTCACACCCCAGAAGTGACTCGAACCCATACTCCCAGGAGCAACACAACTGGTATGTACAGGGAATCCTTAATCCGCTTGACCATCATGACCGGACATAAGGAAGTGATAGCCTGAGCTATATGAACCACTTCCCCGCTGGCACTTGGATGGTTATCTTGGGCATAGCATTTTATCAAATCACCTCATTTTTGGGGGCAACACGTGAGGAACACAAAATGTTGTTCCTCACGTGTCAATGGAAGCGCTAATTATAAAAGAATACATACATAGCATATTTGCAATCTTGTAAAGCCACTATCAAATTACAATTAAATTTAAAATTAAAAAAAAATAACAGATTATATTTACGAGTAAAATTTTCCTATGACACTGAGGTAGATTCTTGCATAAATACTAAATCTGCTGTAATTAGAGAATTATATGATCAAGTGCCATGTATTTATTCAGACGAGAACAGCAGCGAACACAAACCAGCGCATGTACGAACGAAAGGTTATGAATGTATAAAATTCTCAGTGAACGAAGTTGTTATCCGAAACTGCAGTCGACGACTTGACCAGTCCCCCTAGGAAATACACATACAGGTACTGGTTGTAAAAGCGTATCTGGGGTCATGATTGGTAGGAATTTAAGTCAAAATAATGAATGCAAACATTTTCAAAATAAAGCAAATATAATACTGGGATCTATTTCTAGACATGTTAGCCATAAAACACCAGCTATTTCCTGAGGACGAGTGAAAAAAACAGTGGGGGAAAATAATGAACATAAAGTAAACGCACAAATAATAGACGATAAAGTAAACAGAGTGCGGATACAATTAAAAGACCGAGAGTTAAATTTCATTAATCTATACATCTCTGATAGCTCCTGTAACGTACGGTTATGTTACGTTGTTGGGATGATTAGATACACAGTGTTTAGCGAGTTTCATATTTATTTAGTACAGTAGTCCTTAATACAGCAGTGTCGTAGACGTTGAGACGAAGCCTGGAGCAGAGCAGAGAATTGAGTGAGGCCGGCGTCGTGGAGCTCTATGTGGGAGAGCGTGGCGGCTCGATTGAGAATTGTGAGTGTGTGAACTCGGGGAGCGAGAGCGTGGCGGCTCGATGCGGTCGTAGTCTGCTGTCTGCTCTGTGTCGAAGCTGTAGCGTCTTGGGTCGACTAGAACTGCCCAAGCCGAGTACTACATTCTTGACTGGAGACTACTGTCTTGCTGTTGTCACATCGCTGGGTTATATGGTGATTACACCTCAGCTCCCTCCAACAAGGTGAGGAGAGTATTGGGGAAAGGATTGTAGCTTGTGTGATTAGTAATGCATTAAGATAATGAGATAATGGAGCGAGTATAAGGATTACTCGCTACAGGACTCCCCCTGCCAGGGAATGGAAGAAAACAAAAAATACGTGGTCGTTGTGGAACATGTAGTCCGGTACCAAAAGATGCAGGCAGTGTGTGGACAAGCTCAATGTAGCAGGAGAGAAGAATGTGCATGATTGTTGCGTCCTTGGGTCGCTGGTGGAGCATTTAGATCCGGGGCGGATGGGCTCGGGCACCAGGACAATAGGAGGTAATAGGTAATAACAAATAGGAGGTAATAGGTAATGTAGGCACGTAGTTAGGACAACGAGGGAATCACTGCTAGAGCTGAATTGTCCTGGAGGCGACGAAGAGTCGGACACGCAAGCTGTAAGTCCTGTACTGCGCAAGGTGCTTGAGTCGGCAGAGTATCAGAATGTAATGAACGTGTAGATGAATCTGACGAAAGAGCAGCTTTCGTGGGCGTCCCTGTGGGACAAGCAGTGCCCTGGCAGCGACGGAGAGTCGGCAGGACAGGCTGTAGATCCCACATGATGTAGTTGCTGATGAAACTGTCAGATGAGTAAGTAACGCTCGCTGTGCAGGAAGCTGTAGTTGATGAAAATGCAGAGACGATCGCGGTGAAAATCATAGCTGTGGCGAGGGTGTTGGCAGCGTTCCGTGACAAGTGGCAGCGGTCCACAGCAAGCAACAGCAGGAGTGAAGGCCAGTGAGTCCATGTTGTAGTCCATCGTGGCTGGGTATCGTCGAAACTCTCTGGGTCACCAATGTAACGTACGATTATGTTACGTTGTTGGGTTGATTAGATACACAGTGTTTAGTGAGTTTCATATTTATTTAGTAGTCCTGGATACAGCAGTGTCGTAGACGTTGAGACGAAGCCTGGAGCAGAGCAGAGAGTTGAGTGAGGCCGGAGTCGTGGAGCTCTATGTGGGAGAGCGTGGCGGCTCGATTAAGAATTGTGAGTGCTGAACTCGGGGAGCGAGAGCGTGGCGGCTCGATGCGGTCGTAGTCTGCTGTCTGCTCTGTGTCGAAGCTGTAGCGTCTTGGGTCGACTAGAACTGCCCAAGCCGAGTACTACATTCTTGACTGGAGACTGTACTGTCTTGCTGTTGATTGATGAAGATTAAGCCACCCAAAGGTGGCACGGGCATGAATAGCCCGTAAGTGGTGGCCTTTTGAGCCATTACCAGTATCTATAGCTGATACTGGAGATCTGTGGAGGTGCAACTGCACCCTGCGTGACGGGAGATGTCTCCCGTCCTTGCTGTTTGATTGATTGATTGATAAAGATTAAGCCACCCAAGAGGTGGCACGGGCATGAATAGCCCGTAAGTGGTGGCCCTTATGAGCCATTACCAGTATCGAGAGATGATACTGGAGATCTGTGGAGGTGCGACTGCACCCTGCGTGACGGGAGATGTCTCCCGAACCAAATGGTGACCAAATGGTGTCCTTGCTGTTGATTGATTGATGAAGATTAAGCCACCCAAAAGGTGGCACGGGCATGAATAGCCCGTAAGTGGTGGCCCTTTTGAGCCATCACCAGTATCAATAGATGATACTGGAGATCTGTGGAGGTGCAACTGCACCCTACGTGACGGGAGATGTCTCCCATGAATGTGTCCAAGATGAACATTATGCCATCCAAAAGGTGGCACGGGCATGAATAGCCGTAAGTGGTGGCCCTTTTGAGCCATTACCAGTATCAAGAGCTGATGCAGGAGATCTGTGGAGGTGCAACTGCACACTGCTTGACGGGAGATGTCTCCCGTTTTTTTGTCCTTGCTGTTGTCACATCGCTAGGTTATATGGTGATTACACCTCAGCTCCCTCCAACAAGGTGAGGAGAGTATTGGGGAAAGGATGTAGCTTGTGTGATTAGTAATGCATTAAGATAATGAGATAATGGAGCGAGTATAAGGATTACTCGCTACACTCCCTTGATTTAAGATACTTGCCAGATTCCTTCTTTTCTGAAGATACACTCGTGGTAGGGGATTTTAATGCCAGACATCCAGCTTTAGGATCAAGGGGTAAAGCAAATGGGAATGGTTGCAGATGGTACCAGTTTTTGCAGGAACATGAAGATGTTCGACTACTGGGAGAGCCCTCTCCTACTCATTTGAGGGGAGGGAGGTTAGATTATGCTTGTTTGATAAATGCTGAGGGGAATTGTCTTACTGTGGATGAAATGCTAAGTGATCATTTGCATTACAAATCCAGCTTAAACTAAATAAAAAGCATGCCTGCCTTCAGAGGAAAAGGTTAAGTTTAATGAGGGAGAATTAAGGGGTCTTGTTGGCCATATTAAGTCTTGGCATTAGCGAGTATAAGATTAACTCGGATACTTATAAGCCAGAAGTTTCGGCAGAAGCATTTTATGAAGATTTAATTAAGGAGGTAGATGTATTTAATGCAACATTGAACCGGAAAACATCTAGTATAAAAAAGCATCCCCCTAGAAAAGAAAATTATACACATGACAAGATGCTTAAGGGTGGACATTAACAATTAGGAGAGCTCACAGGGATTGGAATAGGAATGGTAGGACTGAGGAAGGACATAATGCTTTACTGGCAGTTGCTAGGCTGTGTGGGGAGAAGAGAAAGGAAATTAGGAGCAAGTATTGGCAGGAGTTTGCAGAGAAAGTTGGGAGTAATAGAAACTTGAAGGAAATCTGGCAAGACGTAAATAAAGTAAGGGGTAAAAAGCATAATTTTGTTGCACATCCTGACCCGCAAGGAATTGCAAATGGTCTCGTAAATAAATGGGCGGAAGCTGCCAAACTTAGTTCATTTCCCGCTGTAACGAGAGAGTCATTAGATTCTGGAAAGATCTAAGAAATGATTTATACTTACAGCAGGTAACAGTGGTGATGTCACTTACACAGGTATTACCAGAGAAGAACTAATAACTGAGATTAAGTTGGGAAATCTACCGCCCATGCAGAGGATGGCCTAACTTATGAAATACTTGATGAACTTGAATGAACTTTATATATATTAATATATATATATATATATATATATATATATATATATATATATATATATATATATATATATATATATATATATATATATATATATCCTCGGTTCCTGTCCGGAAGCGGAGGAGCTTCAAGAGATCCATAACCTTTAGGCATTTGTCTTGTATGTTTTGTAACCTTTAAATACACAAAATAAAGCATAAAAAAAGGGGGTGGTAGGAGAAAAGCACACAGAAACTGTATTGGAGGGGACCTACAGTCCCTCCAATGCGTTATGTGTGATTTCCTCCGAGGCTATGGGTCCCCCCTTCTTCCAGCCAGAGGTGGTACTCCCTTCCATTTTGTTTATATTATATAAATATAATATATATATATATATACTATATATATATATATATATATATATATATATATATATATATATATATATATATATATAAACAATGAACAAATCCACAAGGACCGTGACGAGGATTCGAACCTGCGTCTGGGAGCATCCCAGACAGTGCCTTAATCGACTGAGCTATACAACGGATGCTCCAGACGCAGGTTCGAATCCTCGTCATGGCCCTTGTGGATTTGTTCATTTGATGCATCACGTTAGTGTGATAGTATATATATTATATATATATATAGATATATATATATATATATATATATATATATATAATATATATAATAAGTGCCGCTGGAAGAAAATAAATAAAAACAGTTTAAATGAATGCTATATTGTATTGATGTGCTACACTGAAGCTTAAATGGGGATGTAATGTGTACATGCCAGGGCTTACATTATGGCTGTTGTTACAGTGTTTGATCAGAGCAGATTCTGTCACATTTCGTTCAATTAAACCTTTACTTTTAACAATACATTTCGCCCCTCTGAAGTCATAGAATGATCACATAAACTGGAATGTAAATACAATGCAGGGTTGTACGAATAGCATATGAATGTTGTTTAAAAGTGAGGTTATAAATATAATAATATTATTATTATTATTATTATTTATTTTTGTGATGTTGGCTGGTCTCAAGTGACTAATAGCGTCTGCACTTCTTCTACACTTTGTCTTACAAGTGTAATAGGACATAACTCATTAAATAAAACTACAGTAATATCAGGGAAGAGGATTTATCACTGAAAAAAACTTTCGTATTCTTGGCAAGAAAGAGGCGCTGCTGCTCATGAACTATAGGACGCAAGATGTACTAAGACTTAACAACGGAAAAGGACAAATGCAGTTTTCGCGCATAAATTAATCTTGGCATAAGATACAGTACCTTGGGTGCAAATGTATTGAAAATTATATAATACAATATCAATAAAAGTATACAGTATGTTTTTTAGAATAGATTAGAAGATAAAGAACAAAGCAAGCCATTACTTTCTTCACTAAATGCACCACAAACATATATATGTCGTACCTAGTAGCCAGAACGCACTTGTCAGCCTACTATGCAAGGCCCGATTTGCCTAATAGGCCAAGTTTTCATGAATAATTGTTTTTCGACTACCTAACCTACCTAACCTTACCTAACCTAACTTTTCGGCTACCTAAATTAACCTAACCTATAAAGATAGGTTAGGTTAGGTTAGGTAGGGTTGGTTAGGTTCGGTCATATATCTACGTTAATTTTAACTCCAATAAAAAAATTGACCTCATACATAATGAAATGGGTAGCTTTATCTTTTCATAAGAAAAAATGAGTGAAAATATATTAATTCATGAAAACTTGGCTTATTAGGCAAATCGGGCTTGCATAGTAGGCTGAAAAGTGCATTCTGGCTACTAGGTACGACATATATATATATATATAACTCGATTACTGTAAGCTTAAATTACAAGAGAACTATGTTTGCCTCATTAAATTTCGATATGCTGTAAAGAGAAAATAGGATATTGTGATCCAAGTCTAACCAGGCTTTCCGTTATAATGCTAAAATTATATGGCCAGCCCTTGAAAGGCTTTCTTTGGAGGGTAGGCTAGATTTAACAAGAAAGCTAAATACTGAAAAATTATACGAATTTCATTTCTCAAGCGACAATGTGAATATCTGAACTGTTTTGACCGATTAGTATTATTGTGTTATATCCTCTTCGGCAGATTCACATAACATTGTATATTATACAAAAGCATGATGATATACCGTGACAAGCAATTATATTCCAAATTAGAACAATTGAGATATAAATATTTCGCACATTTCTCTTAATAGTGAAAGGGTCATCTATATACCGCAGAGTATTTTCTTAGGCATCGTGATTCGGAGCTAGACGAAACATGCAGCAGTTTGTGTAACCTGACATAAGTATATTATTTTGTACAGCTTAATCTTATAAATCTCTAAAGCTGGGTGACTCGATAAGCTTTCTCATCCTGTTTATCTGGCCCATGCTCTTGTGTTTGTTGTTGTTCGTCTTGTTCGTGGTAGTCGTCGTTGTTGTCGTCGTCATGATCTTCGGCGTCGCTAATCTTTGAGGGAGAGTCCATCCTCTCCGGCAGGTCTCCCCATGAGACGCGCAAGCTTCGGCGCGAGTCGCGGCTACGATCGCGGCCTGTCTTGAGCACCCCAGCTCGCGGACGCACCTCCACCCCACCATTATGATTCACCTGCGAAATTTCGTCATTTGAGGATGATACATCATTAGAGAACACGTCGGCCTCGTCTGAAAGCGACGCACTTTCACCCATGGTGTCCTGAAGGTCTCTTCTGACCCAGGGATCTCTGCTCCTGAGACAAGCCGACGATGGGTACTCTGGTGAGTAATTTTGCTCACCTTCACTAACTTCAGAAGCTTCTCCTTGAATACTAGGACTGTCTTCACCACCCGAGAGCAACTGTTTTTCTTCAAGGGCGGCAGGGGCTATGAGTCGAAGGAGTGATTGTGAAAAATTATCGCTGGAAGAGGAAGAATCTCTGTAAAAAGGAATTCTTTTCTTCAGTTTCGGTTTTAATTCTGATGCCATCTTACTTCTATAGGTTTGCCTTTCTCTTCCAAAATGGGAATCAACATCAGTTGGCTCGTTTTCTCTTTGTTTTGGGAGAACGGAGACAATGGTGGGGATTGTATTATCTTTACTTGAAGAATCTGTAAGATTCTTGTAGAGTGATGGATTAGTTCTTGTATTGTCCGGAGTGCCAGGAAATTGATCGTTTTCAAATTTATTTTTCTTTCTGTCAAAGAAAAAATTATATGCGGTGCCTTTATTAACTTTTTCTGATTGTACCTTTGAAGACAAATTATCCTGCTTGATATATGCAGCATCACCAGGTTTAGTTTCTTCTTTCTTTTCTTTGGAATAATCCTGTTTTTTCTTCCTTCTTAAACTACCCCAGGTAAATCGCCGTACATCTTTAGTTGTCTCTGTTGGTGCATCAAAGGTTCCGTATGTAAATACTTTTTCATCGCTATGGCGGCATCGCTTGATTTCATCGACATGTCTCATGTGAAGCTGTGTAGAATGCCTGGCCTGAGCACGTCCCCTGATGACAAAGGAATCTTTGTCATCTTCCCAAGCAGTCATGGAATCTGTGCATTCTTTTTCATCACAGCTACGTAGGCTGGCTGTTGAACTTCCACGATGTGAATCATAATCCTCATGTTGAATATCGGATGGAACACTTGGCAGTGTTCTCCTTCGTGTATAACATTTGTGTTTTTTGTTCTCTGTTGCCTGGTATTTGTCTCCACAGTTCTGGTCTTCTGCCACTTCACTCTCATTGGTGTAAAAAGTGAACCCTTGACTCATCCTGCTCCTTCGGTGATCATCTGATGACAAGAAAGAGATAGCTTCCACCGCCTCCTCCACGGATTCTGGGTCAGCTCTGTACTCGTCAGTGGAAACTTCAAAACTTGAGGTGTACTCCATCACTTTTGTGTCATGCTCCAGCACACAGGTCGACGGCTGCTCCGACTCTGAAACCAGAGTCTCGTTGGCAATGCTCGATTTGACATACTTTCGAAATGAAAGTCTGTCTAATCCACCTGTCTTACTGGACTTGAGCGTTGGTATTATGTGAAGTGATTCGTCAGAGTCAATTACGTGTTCCACTGATTTGTTTTGCAATGAGTTGGTGGGTGAATATTCTATATTTTTATCTTCAGAGCCCCTCGGTTCAGTATATGCACTAGAGGAGAAGTTAGATGTGAACGTGTCTTCTGAGATCTTAGAGTTCGTTTGATTCTGGGGCTCGAATTGAGTCAGCTCTTGAGTCACCTGAAGAGCTTTTGTTGGTTCATTGCTACAAGACACGAGGAAATACTCTGAATCGTCCTTTATGTGCTCTATGTCCTCCAGCTCAGTGTAAGGCACATCTTTCGCGTCTTTTGGTCGTGGTTCCCTGTAAAGGCTTTGCACATTAGCAAATTCATCTGTGGCTATTTTCCCTTCGTGTTGAATATCTTTTCTTTTATCTTTCATTGCATTTCTGCGCTCTTCATATTTTTTCTTTTCTAATGATCTTAGATCGTCATCTAAGCTTCTGATCTTCTGTAGAAACTCGTGGCGCAATTCATCGCATACTGAAGGTCTGATCTCTTTCACAGTTCTTTTGGGTATAACACAAATTTGGTTCCCCATTTGAACTGTTGCTTCTACGTCATCATCACTGTCCGATGTTTCTGGCTCGGAGGGTATCTTATTATTTATCTCCAAACTTTTATCTTCCATTTCTTTGTCGTCGTCATCATAAATTTCAAACGTTGTTTCTTCAAAAAAATCTTCACCGATCGGAGATGGGTTTTCTATTGTGTCATCATTCAGTCTAGCGACTTTGGATTGCGTTGTGTATAGTCGCAACATATCTTGCTGAATGAGAGATGCAATAGAGTTGGGGCGTGAAGACGTTGGTGAAGTTGGCAGAGACTGAGCCTGGATTTGCTGATCAAATTGTTCCACCATTTTATTGACAAGATTTGGCGAGGGTTCTTCCACTGATGCGGCCTGCAGACGTAATGACAGCCTAGGGCTTGAAAGAGTTGGTGGGATGTCACTCTCTACATCAGTCTTGGTTTTTAGAGTTTCTTCGTCTTTGCTATCCTCATGTGTGAGCAGACGGGATGGCTCAGGTCTTGATTCACAAATGTTTTCTTTCGTTCCAGTTTCCAAATTTGTAGTTCCTATTTTTATGTTATCTGGAATTAGCCCATTCGAGCCTTCGGTGCTTTGAGGAGTTAGAGCTTGTTTTGCGTCATGTGAGCCAGAGCACATTTCCTTGGTTTGGTGTAAGAATATACGCCTTATAATATCTCTTTTCGGACTGGGAGGACGCTCCAGCAGTTCTTGTTGCTCCTGGATACGCTGGGCAAAGTGTTCTATCATCCTACACACGGAGGGCGTACGCTGCTCGCTGACGTCCGGTGACTGCCCTCCTGAATCGCTGTCAACGTACTCCAAATCAATATCTTCCTCTGAACTTATTTTACATAATGTGTGATCTGTATCATCTGGCAAAAGTAAGTCTTCTCTAAAATGCTCCTGGATATCTGTCTCATTTCGGGAACTTTCTATTTCAGGATTAATGTTTCCCTCTACGTCTTGGTTAAGGATAAATCCCATGCTTTGGTCATCAGTGTCAGGCGAGAAAGTTTGTATTGGGCAAAATTGTTCGTGGTGTGACAGCAGCTCCAATACCTCCATGTCCGCGTCTGTTAGCGAGGACGACATAGATGTTGATGTCAGTGACATGAGGTCCTCTGGTGATAATATTATATCTGCCAGTACGTCTTCCTCTTTGATGACGGGGGAGGGGGAGATGGGTGTTGTGGAGTCAGACTTACTGGAGGAGGAGATGGGTGTTGTGGAGTCAGACTTACTGGAGGGAGAGATGGGTGTTGTGGAGTCAGACTTACTGGAGGAGGAGATGGGTGTTGTGGAGTCTGACTTACTGGAGGGGGAGATGGTTGTCGTGGAGTCTGACTTACTGGAGGGGGAGATGGGTGTTGTGGAGTCTGACTTACTGGAGGGGAGATGGTTGTCGTGGAGTCTGACTTACTGGAGGGGAGATGGTTGTCGTGGAGTCTGACTTACTGGAGGGAGAGATGGGTGTTGTGGAGTCTGACTTACTGGAGGGGGAGATGGTTGTTGTGGAGTCTGACTTACTGGAGGAGGAGATGGGTGTTGTGGAGTCTGACTTACTGGAGGGGGAGATGGGTGTTGTGGAGTCTGACTTACTGGAGGGAGAGATGGGTGTTGTGGAGTCAGACTTACTGGAGGAGGAGATGGGTGTTGTGGAGTCAGACTTACTGGAGGGAGAGATGGGTGTTGTGGAGTCAGACTTACTGGAGGAGGAGATGGGTGTTGTGGAGTCAGACTTACTGGAGGAGGAGATGGGTGTTGTGGAGTCAGACTTACTGGAGGAGGAGATGGTTGTTGTGGAGTCAGACTTACTGGAGGGGGAGATGGGTGTTGTGGAGTCAGACTTACTGGAGGGAGAGATGGGTGTTGTGGAGTCTGACTTACTGGAGGAGGAGATGGGTGTTGTGGAGTCTGACTTACTGGAGGGGGAGATGGTTGTTGTGGAGTCTGACTTACTGGAGGGGGAGATGGGTGTTGTGGAGTCAGACTTACTGGAGGAGGAGATGGGTGTTGTGAAGTCTGACTTACTGGAGGAGGAGATGGGTGTTGTGGAGTCTGACTTACTGGAGGAGGAGATGGGTGTTGTGAAGTCTGACTTACTGGAGGAGGAGATGGGTGTTGTGGAGTCTGACTTACTGGAGGGAGAGATGGGTGTTGTGGAGTCTGACTTACTGGAGGGAGAGATGGGTGTTGTGGAGTCTGACTTACTGGAGGGGGAGATGGGTGTTGTGGAGTCTGACTTACTGGAGAGGAGATGGGTGTTGTGGAGTCTGACTTACTGGAGGAGGAGATGGGTGTTGTGGAGTCTGACTTACTGGAGGAGGAGATGGGTGTTGTGGAGTCTGACTTACTGGAGGAGGAGATGGGTGTTGTGGAGTCTGACTTACTGGAGGAGAGATGGGTGTTGTGAAGTCTGACTTACTGGAGGAGGAGATGGGTGTTGTGGAGTCTGACTTACTGGAGGAGGAGATGGGTGTTGTGGAGTCTGACTTACTGGAGGAGGAGATGGGTGTTGTGGAGTCAGACTTACTGGAGGGGGAGATGGTTGGTATAGAGTCTGACTTACTGGAGGAGGAGATGGGTGTTGTGGAGTCTGACTTACTGGAGGGGGAGATGGTTGGTATAGAGTCTGACTTACTGGAGGGGAAGATGGGTGTCGTGGAGTCAGACTTACTGGAGGGAGAGATGGGTGTTGTGGAGTCTGACTTATTGGAGGGGGAGATATGTGTCGTGGAGTCAGACTTACTGGAGGGGGAGATACGTGTCGTGGAGTCAGACTTAGTGGAGGGGGAGATATGTGTCGTGGAGTCAGACTTACTGGAAGGGGAGATATGTGTCGTGGAGTCAGACTTACTGGAGGGGAGATGGGTGTTCTGGAGTTTGACTTACTGGAGGAAGAGGTTGTTTTACTTTTGTCGGACTTACTACTAACAGTTGTGCTATTTTCGTCAGCCTTTGACGTTTCTATTTTCATCACAGATCTTTTCTTTCGTACTGACTGCTGACGCCCTTCAGACTGGGGCTGACAAGTACTTCTTATGCCTCTACCTGGGGAGGGTCTGGGGGAAAATATACACTCCGGTAAACTGGTTCTCTGGACGTCTGACAGAGTCGATGGACAATTTGATTCGCTGCTTCCTGGTGTCATAACTTGTACATTTTCATCCTGATCACTGATTGTGGTCCAGGTCTGTGACTTGTGAGAGTGTGACGTTGGTGATTGCCTGGTAGCCGGCTGGGATTTGTTAAGGGAAGGAGCCAGATATTCGGGTTCATGTGGAATCTTTCTGATAGATTTTTTCAATGCCGATTTCCACGGTGGTGGCGTTGGTGACTTCCTCGATTGTGGCTCCTTTTCTATTACAGATTCAAAGGAGCTCCTTCGACGGTAGAAGGTGTTTTTATCCAGCATGTTGCTGCTGCTTGGTCCGGTGGCTGGCGGTTCTAGGCGGTTGGCAGTTTTGATCTCTGAGGAAGGTAAGGGTGACATAGGGCTCGGAAGGCGCTGACTACAGGGCCTGAGGGTGACCTTCCGCAACTCTTCCCGTCTGATGGTGATGATGTCCCGCGGGGAAGTGGTCCCCTGGTGGCCGGCTGCTTGCTGAGATACCGGACTCAAGCTTACTGTGTTCAACCCGGCAATTAAGCTCCTGATTGGGGAGACGTGACCCTTTTTGTTACGTGGGCTGTCAGTTGTGTCGACAGCCGTAGACTTCTTTATGTCATACTTCGTAACTGAACTTGATATTGGGCTGCTTAATTGTTGGTCTTTGTCTGGGCAGCCCTCCAGGTATGAAAACTTGCTGCCTGCGATGGAGTGAGGTCGAGACATACGTGGGAAGGTGCTCATTCCGCACTCCGAGGCCTGGCTCATCGCTCCATTTGTTTGAGTTCTGCTTCTGCTTCGATTGAACCTTAATGAATTGGTAGAACTCATATTCTGAAACTCATTTTGCTCCTCAGGTGTTCGAGAGCTGTCGTGGAGGCTGTTACTCCTCTTAAATCTCTTCCCACGTCCGTTTCTTTATCTTTCAATGCAAACGCTTTGGAGAACATTGACACCAGTTTCTTCACAGGAGTGCTCGGGGTAACAGTTTCTACTGCTTTGCGAGTTTCTGGGAGAGACAAGCGAGCAACAGTACCCCGCTCAAACGCATTCGCCTTTTCTTTTACTGCTTTGGTTTTTCTTGTCAGCTCAGGAGACACTGGAGCACTTTTAGGTGTGATCTTCTCTTGTTTAGTATCGGCTTGCAGAGCTTGCTGAATGCGGCGGCTAATGCCTTCTGGAATTTCACTGTACGCACGAGATGTTGGTGTCTTCTTCTCCTGTATAATGTTGTGATGCTCCCAGAAGTCAAATTCTGGTGACAATAAAGGGCTCTTGCAACGTGTTGACACATAGAGGCTGCGTGGACGCATTCTGTTAGTGGTGCGAGGGCGAGATGGGCGGTCATCTCTGGATGATTGTTCAATCGGGCCTGGCGACAGAGAACCCTCGCGTCCATTTGTACGGCCACGTACTCGACTGTCAGGAGAAGGCGACGACGCAGATGGGTTCTGAGACAAGTATATGAGGTTATCAACATAGCGGCAGGCCGGGTCTGCGTCATGACTCGGTGTAGAGGGCAGGGATTTGGGAGCAGGGTTTGTGGCTGCGGGAGCAGAGGCCCGTCGAGTGCGTCCCAAACGGCGCCACTCTAATGTATGGAGACGAGAGTCAACCATGCTCACCGTCCTCTTGTCTGCCTGGAATCTGAAAGGCACAATGTGGTTCAGTTGCCGCGTGTAATCAGAGAGCACCATATCATAAGCATGACTCACGTTTTTGAATACGAGGACATTTTCTGGCTCCAGGGGTCTTCCATCCAGCACGTGAAGATGATGAAGAAGCTCCGCCTGCAAAAAGTGTCTGAAGGTGGCCCAGCGTCCGGTGATCATGAGGAGTGGATCAGGTGCTCGGTTACACTTAAGGCTCTTGAGGCAGGTTTCACGAGCTTGTTGGTCACTGCGCCAGTCCAAGCACAGCGACCACACGCGGTGGTGGGTCAAGAGCCGCGAGTATATGTTGTCCGTCCGCAGCAAGCTACCGAAATGCTGCAGCACGTAAGGCGTTCCTAGCAGGTCGGCATGGATACCCGTAGCCACTCTGTCAAACTTGCCACTCAGACACTTGCTATCTGATGACAAATCACGAACATCTGCTCGGAGGAAGGTGATCGAGACTTGTTTGGATCGTAGGAGTTTATAACTCGACCTCGAAAACACTTCAGTGAGATATATAGTATACATTTCAACGACATTGCTCTCTTTCTTAACCTTACGAGACAAAGTGAGAAAGTCCCAGTCTTGGAAAATCATGTCGATGCCGTGAGGAGCGTAGATCATGTCATCATCGGCTGTCACTGCCTTGATCCATTCCGTCTCTTCTGACCACTTGGGGCTCACGTCCTCGAACTTGTCCAGGTACTCTCGCTTCAGCGGACTGAAGCACGCCAGTGTGACGTTTGGAAAGTTCCCCCCGCGGCATTTCTTCATGGATCCTCTCTTTATCCAGTCAGTTACTGCTTTTTGGTGATCCTTAGGACAAGACTTGATGTAGCGAGCCAGGACTCCTTAAGCATCTTACCAGACACCTTCAGGGAACGTACTTCTCCAACTTCTGTAGAGCTGATGGGTCGTTAGCGAAGCTCCATCCAGCCATTCCACACTGCCTGTACCAGTGTGTAGGTCCCAGCATCCACCTGAACCTGTGGTGTAAGACTTGGCTAGAATTATATCACACTGTTTTCATATGTGTTCCTACGTGTGATGAATGGACTAGTGGAGGCTGATGTACATTCATGAAACTATGTATATATATATATGAAAATGTATATATGAAGATATATATTTTGTTACTAGGAAG
>WNGS01004946.1:13063410-13082640 GCA_020271785.1 Procambarus virginalis
AAGAAGTAGAATGAATGTAATCAAATACATTGAAGAGATATCTCTAATTTAAAGTTGCCAGAGCATTTACGGTAATTGTAAAGCTTGATATTCTTGGCTTGTCACTTTGGGGGTTCCGACGGGGGGTCCATTTTGAAGGAATCTCATCCCACATTATGAACGATCAAGAGGAATGTCACGTGAATGCACTAAGAGTGATGCGCTATGCACACTTCCAGGACGGGGGAATACCTTCGGACACTGAGACACTGGTGAGTCTTCATCTTCTTTGTGACAGTGTGCAGTTTGTGTGAAAGGTTTTCTCCCCCGGATGTTGGAGAGACACGTCAATGCTTGAGTGTTGTTTCGTAGAGTTAGACTTGATGTGAGCACTTTGCGGTCAATGGTGGTGTTCTTCTTTATGATAAGTGCAATTTGTGTCAAGGTTTTCCCTTAATGCTCGTGCTGGACATCTTTGCTGTGCAGTTTGCAGTTTTGTGGTGTACCTGCGGGGCGGACGGAGCCAGAAGGCGCCGCGCCTGAGCTCCCAAGTACCCCGCTCTACGCGCGCGCGCCCGTAGTCGTTTAGTACAGTGGAGCAGGTAATGCGTATCCTTCCCCACAGAAGTTTCACCCGCTTTTATGATAAAAGCAGTGACTATATATATATATATATATATATACATATATATATATATATTATATATATATATATATTATATATAATATATATATATATATATATATTATATATATATATATATAAAGTAGTTTTCTTGAAACTACGACATTGTGTTATGTCTTACCTTGTGTTGTGACGGCTGCGCCTCCGCCAGAATCTTGGCGCCCTCATTCTCGCTCCAGCTGGGAGGAACGCGCACGCTCACATAAATGTTATTATAAACGCTACATACTGGTGAATAAAATGTATGGTTCTTTGCATTGTTCGATGACAGAAAATGCAGCGTGTGACCTGTGCACAACTCATGTTTTGTTTGAGCTTATAGCAATCTGAAAGGTATAAATCTCCAGGTACGAAACACTATTCAATCCAGGAATGTAAACAAGCTTTAGATTACAAATTGATTTGTTTTTATCATACTCTTTTTGATAACTTACTTGCTATAGTCATATATTTTGTGCATTTACCGGTATATATTTATCACTAGCCTACAGTCTTAACCTAGTACGTACTATATTCAAATATATATATACTGTATTATAAAATTTGTGCTAAACTATCCGGAAAATTTCGCATTTGGTGTATATTTACAAGCTAAGTCATAAGTTGAAGATGTTGTGTAGTGGTGTGGAGGTAGGGAGGACCTACCTGAGGTAGTCGACAGCATGGATGAGTCGCCCCAGATACTGAGGGATGCCCTTGGCTCGACGGTTCCACTCGTCTATCTTCTTGGCAGCCTCCACCACCTGTCCGGGGTTCCTCATTAATGTCTAAACCCACATACAAAATGTTTCTTTCCATGCTACAGTTCACCTACTACATAAGATATTAATACTCCTAACCTAACCTAAACTAACTGACAGAATGAAAATACTCAGAAGTGCACATAAACTAAAGTATTTAGTTTACATCTCCCCAGATCTCACAGTTGAGCAAAATAAAATGACAAAGTACTAAGAAGCAAACTAAAAAAGACTTTAGAAACATGGACCTATACAGAGATTCACAGCTAGGCAACAAGAGAAGGCAGGTGACCGTGACAGTGGAAGGAAGAGAGGACGTAGTCCTTCACGCAGGCAGTAAATTAGCCGTACATTTCTCTTGCGAGAAACAGGCACAAAACCAAAGTGACAATATTGGAAATAATAGTGTGCAAAATGCTAGGACAGTTTCTCAGCCCCCTAGGAACTATGTCAGAACCTTAAATTGCTTCTACACAAACGCCAGAAGCCTAGTAAATAAATTGTATGTGCTGTGTGCATACAATGAGGCTGAGAATCCCGACATCATTGGCATCAGTTAAACTTGAGGGTGAGAAGATATAATTGAAGGGGAATCCCATCTTCCAGGATATCATCCACCTTTCAGTTGAAAAAGGATAGAACAACAAAAATGTAAGAACACCAATGGTATGCACTATCATAATCCTACCGTACATTCTTGTAAATTAAAATAAATAAACAAGAGCAGGGAATGAATGCTGGATGTAAAAGAGGACTTGAATGCAACTAGCAATAAGGAATTAAACACCATGGGATCCTCGTAATCTGCATGGTGCAAAATACTAGCTAAAAATGTAAGCAAATTAACAGTGGGAGTACGCTACATGGCTGACAGCAACAGCAGGGGACGTTACTGATTTGCCTAATGTGATCAATACTGCAGCGAAAACTCAAGCCCTTATGAGTGGGGATTTTAAGCCGTTTTCATATATGTGAATGATATAGATAAAGCAATGACAGTAAATTTACTTAAAAAAGATATTCAATTTCTCAATTTCTTTCTTTATTACGCACCCCATACCCATCCCGTGGACGGTGGTGTAAAGGATTACAGAGGCACATAATTGGTTCAGGAACTTAACCTTCTAGTTCGTTTAGCTAAACAAATAACAATGTTTGACGCTAGTTACAAAATTATTAATGTTGTATACACATGTACACACTCTCATACATACATGTACATACATATATACATACACATACATATCTAATCACCCACACAAATACACACATCAATAATCTTTGTGTCACAAGTGATTAACAAGAGGCTCACAACAGTCACTATACAAGGCATTTTACATCTATAGTGAGTCACGCAGATAGGAATGAATGGTCGACATGATATTAAGAGTCATCATAAGAAATTTGAGTAGTAAGACATCTGACATTATTCTTTATCTTCTTCTTGACCTTATTAGGTATCATTTAAGTTATGAAGTTAACCTTTGGAAACCGTACTATAGAATGGATATCAAATCTTCAGAAACTGTAAAACAATATATTGTATTAAAACATACATAAAAACAGCAATAAGGAATATTACTTGTTCTTATTAATGACAGATACATTCCAGTTACAAACAAGGATATATATATATTGCAGGATTTTGGCAACATTGACTTTAACAAAAGAATCGAGCACCGAGTTTGTTAGCATAGACCACTGTACTACCTCTCACCTTTTGCTTCGCCTGAAGACAGACAGACCTGTGGTTTTTGGCGTCGATCTTCCTACAGGAGTCGGTGCAGTAGGCGGCAACGAGACACTCAGGGCAAGGGACGCCGCCAAGGGCCTCCTCCCTGCCACAGTAGCTACAACACACTCGTCGGCGACTGCTGTTGACACACTCGTCCTGACAACATGGTAACTTTACAGGTGTTGTTTTAGATTCAGCTACTCGGAACAAAAAAATCCAAGTAGCACGGGCTATGGTGATCCCGTAGTGGACTTACCTGGCACAAGAGCGGTGCTGTAACTGTGTGTGTGTGATAACTTACAATCCCTTCACTGTTATATAGGCGTCAAGTGGATTTTGAGTGAAATAGTTTCATGTATCTGAATATCCCTCTTAAGAACACGACTGACCTTTTCCAGGAGGCAACCCACAAAAGTCGATTAATTCCTAGCAAAGGCTAGATGAACACACGCAAGTGAAACTATGGAAAAGTGACCAAATATTTCACTCCCAGCCGGGAATCGAACTGATAAAATCAACTAACAAAAGTAGCCTAATAAATCGACATGACAAAACATTTTTAAAACTTCTAAAATAACTGGTATTGGAATCAGTATGAAAGGACATAACAGCTGTCTTGCATTTCTTGCGAAGAAAACTCATTATAACATGTTAAGCATACGAAGTTGTATTAGAGTCCAAGTAATGAACATCAAATAAATTTCGTCGCAGTAGCGTACCATTTCACTGTTCCTGACGTTAGTTCTCCGCTGGTACATAAACAAATCGTGATTTAAATTAAATATGGGATTAATCATTTATGTATGACAAGACACAGACTATGTATATATATATATAATATATATATATATATATATATTATATATATATATATATATATATATATATATATATATATATATATATATTATATATATATAATATATATATAGATATACATTATATATAATATTATACTAGTATACCTGTAAACAAGTGTATCATTAGAGTTGTACAAGTAAACCTATATACAAGTGATCCAGTAATTATGTGGTTGTGGTGCTGACCAGGTTTAGTTAGTTGTGACCAGGTGCGTTATTGTTTTGGTGCTGACCGTTGGTGACCAGATATCTATGGTGTTGCTGACCAGGTATCTGAGGTGGGTACTGACCAGGTGTCTGAGCCGATCCTTCTTCAGGCAGGCGAGGGAGCAGTAGAGAGCGAAGCGGCAGTTAGAGCACCAGAGACGCCCCGTCGCCTCACACGCCCAGCACAGGCCTGTCCCCGAGTCCATACCTGCACCCGCCACCACTGTAAACATTAGAGGCAATTCAGGTGTGTTTGGGTCATAATATGCATCCCAGGATAGAGTAACTTAGATGTGTTTATGAACCCTCCTTAGAGCCAAATTGCCGTGTTATTGATACTGAGTTCCCAAAGTGATTTGTTGTTGATTAATTCTTGCAGCTAGTTTATTATGCACCCCATATTCATCCTGTGAGCGGTAGCGCAAAAAAAAAAGAATTTGAGAAGGTACAAAAGGTTTTATTCAGACCTCAGCATGTATTTTTATATTGTCAATTACAACTAACCTACACGCTTGTAACAAACTTCTCTCGCTACAATTACTATACATTAACAATATTGCAGTCAGGTTCGTTCTCGACTCTCAATCGGGAATTCCGGGTTCGAATCCCGGGCAGGACAGAAATGGTTGGGCGCTTTTCCAATCACCTAATGCACCTGTTCACCTGGCAATAAATAGGTACCCAGGAGTACCTGTGTTGTAAAGTTGCATCGTAGGGGGTGGTCAGTAATTCAGTCTTGGAGGAGACCTCGATATAAGCCCAACATGTATATATCCACTGGCTGCCTGTCCCCTGACATAATTTATTATTATTATACATTTGAGGTTGGTCTTTTTGTTAATTATAATTATAATTCAAACTCTGGTCTCCACAGGTTAATAGAAGAGTTTTTATTGGTTGTCTTTAGTCTACACAGCTCACACATTCACGTATATGTCATTTACCTGAATTTACCTGAGGGCAACTAACACTATAGTGGCCTCAATGAGGGCAGGAAGCCGGTGGCTTGTTAAAGGCCCCCTTATTAATCCTGATTATTTTTTCTACCTGGATTTAACAATTTCAAGAGAGTTTTGGCATGTCCGGCTTTAGCGGGTAGGCTGTTCCATGGGTTTATAACTCTGTGGGGTGAAAAAGCCTCTCCTGTTTTGAGTCCTACATTGTGGCTTGTTGAGATTGAAGCAGTTGTTCCTTGTTTACATTACATCTGACCTTTTGAAGAAATTGTCTGGATCAACACCCCCTAAATTGTTCAGTATTTTAAACGTTTCAACGAGATCTGCCCTGTCACGCCTGATTTGCAGTGTTAATTGTTGTTAACCGTGTGGCCCTCAACCGTTTCGGGTATGAGAGTTGAATTAGTTCTGGAATGATTTTTGTTGCCCTGTGTTGTACTTTCTCCAAAGCAGCAATGACTTTCTGAAGATGAGGTCTCCATGCTTGAAAACAATAATCCAAGTGGAGGTGCACCGGAGATTTATACAGTTGAATAATAACCTTCTTTGCCTTAAGTCAAAGGTTCGCTTGATTATTCCTAGGATCTGATTAGCTTTTTTTTCCTGCCACTCCCACCTGTTGTACAACTTTCAGTGAATGTGGATTCTGACTCCAGGGGCCTCTTCTTTAATAATCTGCTGCATGGTAATGTTGTTAATTTGGTAGTTGTGACTTAGGTTGTTATGCCCCACATGCTTATCTACTTGGAGCGAAATATGGATAGCATACAAGTATTTCAGATATTTGGTCGTATATAATATAATCATTTAACATTCCATGAAACATAAGTTCAGCTTTTCTCAGAATGGTTTTTTACAGTGTGAGATGTAATGCTCCAATGTGCATCTAAGAGTTCTCGTCTAATGACAGTTTTAGAGCTAGGTTTGATAGCCAAAAATTATGTTCAACGTTGCCTTTAATAATTGCATGCTTGGTAAGGGCATTAACATTATCATGTTCTTGTAACCCAATGTGGGAGGGAAGTCACAACAACTTGACTCTCTTAGTAAGCATGCCGAACCCACCAGCGTTTGTCGGGCACGTTCCCGACAGCAATCTCGGTGGGAAAGATGGGCAAGAGTCTTGGGGTCTGGTTCAGACACTCATTTTTATAGATATAGCTATGTATCATGACACATCATAGCAATACCTGTCTCTATGCTGACCATGATTCATGTTCAAACATACAGATTATTCTTGAGTGTCAAAAAGCTTTCACACTGTGCACAGAAGAGACTCCTTCATAAACTAGAAAAAAACATACTGGTGTATAGTGCATAGTGCCAAGGTGGAAGTAGCTCTCAGGAAGGAAGCAAAGTGTCACGGTGAGAAGAGAGATAGCAGAGTGGAGAAAGGTATGAGTGGAGTGCCGCAAGGGTGGATCAGGGGCCCCTTTGTCCTAATATACGTCAACGTCCTGACCCAAGGTGAAGTTCATTCATATCATGTCTCCTGGTGATACAAACTAATAAAGACTCTGAAGTCAGACTGCGACAGACTCATGGACCCTTATCCTTGGTCCATCCTGGAGCCTTATCCTCGGTCCATCCTGGAGCCTTATCCTCGGTCCATCCTGGAGCCTTATCCTCGGTCTATCCTGAACCCTTATCCTTGGTCCATCCTGGAGCCTTATCCTCGTCCATCCTGGACCTTCCTCGGTCTATCCTGAACCCTTATCCTTGGTCCATCCTGGAGCCTTATCCTCGGTCCATCCTGGAGCCTTATCCTCGTCCATCCTGTACCCCTTATTATCGGTCCATCCTGTACCCTTATCCTCGGTCCATCCTGTACCCTTATCATCGGTCCATCCTGTACCCTTATCCTCGGTTCATTCTGGAACCTTATCAAATCGGCACTGAACAACAGTGGGAGAGGAACCTATATGGACAAATCCTATATTCCTCTATATCTATATCTGGGTTCAAAGACAAGCACGTTAGAATTTGACTATCAAAATGACATTCTAAACCTCTTTAACGATAACTCATTTAACAGAATAAACCGGGAACTTTTGCTTACCAATCTTAATGTGTCTTCGGCCCTCAACCAGGGAGCCCGGGTTTAATTCCCGGGTAGAACAAAACGGTTGGGCATGTTTCCTTTTACCTGATGCAGCTGTTCCCTCAGCAGTATATATTTTCGGAAGTTAGACAACTATGCTGGTGAGGGCCTAGAAAAACTCAGTGGTTGGCCATAGGGGGAAGGGACCTGTACTTTGGCAATAAGCTTAAATGCAGGCTTCCTGTCCCCACACTGGAATTCAAATTACTGTAACGTTTGTTCGCGGTGGGGGGGGGGGAGTAAGGGGGGGCAGGGAAAGGGTTCTAATACGATCTTAACTGTACGCATTTTGTTGTGATAATAATGAATGTCAAGGGTAATAACTTGTTCCGTACATACAGTCCTTCCGTATGTGTGTGTGTAGGTAACTATTGCTTCTCATTATATCAAGGCCCGTGTCTAGGTTGAAGTGAGGATGCCTACTTGATGTGCATTAAACTCACCGATCACAACATTCACTTCTGTCCGACCCCTTACCGGCTGGACGGTCTGCTGGACAGTATGCAGGTCGGTGTTCAATCCCTGACGTCCAAGTGTGTTGGGCACCATTCCTTTCCCCCTCGTCCTATCCCAAATCCTTATCCTGACCCCTTCAAGTGCTATATAGTCGTAATGGTTTGGTGGTTTCCTGTTTTATTTGCCTCGCTCCTGTGCCTGGTAGTTACGGGCTCACCATAGCCCGTGCTACTTGGAACTTGTTCCGAGTAGCTGAATCTATAACAACAACAACAACAACGGTGGTTTCCTCTGATAATTCTCTTCCCCTCTTCATCTGTAATAACAACATTGGCTACACCTTTCAAATTACGAGTTGTAGCTCACATCTGCGCTTACTAGATCTTTAACATTTGGCTAAACTGTACTTTTGGTCGATCTCGAACCCATTGGTGATGTGACGACGTATATAGAATTTTGTAACTAGTTCATCAAGATTGTAACTTGATTAGTTAAATGAACTGTGGGGTTCAGTCCCTGAGCCCATTATGTGCCTCTGTAACCCTTTCCACTACCGTCCACAGGATGGGTATGGGGTGCATAATAAATGAATTAAACTAAACGCTCAATTCAGCACAATACTTTATGAATTAAAGCCAAGGATAATTTTATATGCAATTATATATATAGATAAACAGCATAAATTTCTTAGGTGTCTCACGAGACTGCGAGCATTTCTGTTGACAAGAAACAACTGATTTGATAGTTGAATTGTGCATGTCAAGTTTCAGGCTAACTTATTAAGTGGGACACAGGGTAAAGTTTTTCTGGATAAAATTCTAAGGTTCGTGGATATCCAGGATAAGTATAAAGTTCCTGGCGAATCAGTGTATTCTTCTATGTGAAATTTCAGCAAACAATATCAATAAAAAAGTATACAATTAACATTATTTTATTCAGACATGAGATTATTGTTTCAAGGTGGGAGTCTCTGCAACTGTTTACGAAAGTCCACAGTTGCAGAGACACGCAGAGCAGAATTATGTGCAGGGCAGACTTACCTATAGCCTGTGGAGACGGGAGTCATTACTCGCCACTAAAACTCGTCTGTGTTCCCTGGTTAGCCCGCAGTCTCTCGATCTCAGCGTCTGGTAACTCACTTCCGGGTTATGATACTCTCTCTCTCAGTCGGTTAGTTCACGGAAACTTATGGCAAGTATGTTATTGAAGTTCTCGTCAGTTATTGGTAGTTTATTTCATCAATGGCTATGTATGTCTCTACTCTCAGAGGAAGAGGAGCTTTCGGTAAGTTTGTGTCAGATATTGGTTAGATTTTTGTTCTGTTTACCAGTGTGGATTTGTTGCTGTTTTGGTTATCTTATCCCTGGAAGAAAGGTTCAGCTGGCTGGCATATGGTGTGCAGGCAAGTACGACAAAGGCAAAGTTCTGCCGTCGATTTCTCTGGAATGAATGGAATGTGGACAGTGCACAGAATGCGTCATGGACGGTGGGGAAAGGGCTGGTGGCCGGTGCTTGTGTCGACGATGGAGGTGTCTTCCTCAGCGCAATACACTCGGCTGAGGCAACTCCTCCTCTCTCTCTTTCTCTGGTATCTGAGACACTTCTAGTTATCTAGACTAATTCTGTTCCGGAAGTAACAAAAGTACACTGTCCCGAAGAACAGCACAAAGATGAGAATCAACAACAAATCTACGAGTAGAACCATTGTTACTAATTGTCACGGCGGTGTCAATGGAGAGACGCAGTGAGTCCCAACTGAGTAAATAGTGATTGGGCCACAGCAAGCAGAGTGCCAGCACTGATCACAACTCGTCGAGAAACAACACTTGGTTCCAGCTGAACACTACAGCCAATCATATGCTGGCTGGCAGGGCGATTAGATTCCCGGGTTGCGGTCAGGCCTCCAGCGTCTGCTTGCCGGATCGTCTGTCACGGGGCTCACCTTGGCGGGAACCTTCGACCTTTCTTCGTACTCTTTTTACATCCGCAGTTTTGAAGACACAAGGTTGAGGCTCGCTACTGGCGTCGTCTCCATCACATTGTTGATGGAGATATGTATGGCTGTTAAAAATGTTGAGTGCTTGAGGGGGCGCTTGCAGGTGCTGGCGGTCTACCACACTGGTGAGAGAGGAACTGGCTGGCAAGGCATCGCGTTACACCAGCACCAGCCACCACTTCATCATACTCCATGCACGCGCAGGCGCACACTACACATACACCGACATTATACACATACAAATCCAAAGACGCACATACACTCAAGCCTTTAAAACATTCAGATTGCACGTCTTAAAATTTTGTTTCACGTGAGTACTTTTTTAGAGCACATATTGTAATCGTTGTTGTGATGTAAATACACAGTGAACACAGTATCTGTGTTCACTACTGGGACTGTCTTGCTGCCGTCCACACAACACAATGGTCGCTGATGACAGACAAAACATATTTGATTTTAATATAGTAAAATTGGCGGCATCTGAACATTGGAATGTTTAGAGAACGAGATGAACCCTGCAGGTGTGTGACAAGTACTGGAACTGGATACACCGGTCAGCGCTAGGTACTGGACCTGGATACACCAGTCAGCCCCAGGTACTGGAACTGGATACACCAGTCAGCCCCAGGTACTGGAACTGGATACACCAGCCAGCCCCAGGTACTGGAACTGGATACACCAGTCAGCCCCAGGTACTGGAACTGGATACACCAGTCAGCCCCAGGTACTGGAACTGAATACACCAGTCAGCCCCAGGTACTGGAACTGGATACACCAGTCAGTGCCAGGTACTGGAACTGGATACACCAGTCAGCCCCAGGTACTGGAACTGAATACACCAGTCAGCCCCAGGTACTGGAACTGGACACACCAGCCAGCCCCAGGTACTGGAACTGGATACACCAGTCAGCCCCAGGTACTGGAACTGAATACACCAGTCAGCCCCAGGTACTGGAACTGGATACACCAGTCAGTGCCAGGTACTGGAACTGGATACACCAGTCAGCCCCAGGTACTGGAACTGAATACACCAGTCAGCCCCAGGTACTGGAACTGGACACACCAGCCAGCCCCAGGTACTGGAACTGGACACACCAGCCAGGCCCAGGTACTGGAACTGGACACACCAGCCAGCCCCAGGTACTGGAACTGGACACACCAGCCAGCCCCAGGTACTGGAACTGGACACACCAGCCAGCCCCAGGTACTGGAACTGGACACACCAGCCAGCCCCAGGTACTGGAACTGGACACACACCAGTCAGCGTCAGGTAGCCCAACCATTTCTGTCTCACCCGGGGATCAAACCCGTGTCCCTAGATTATGAGTCGAGAACGTAGACCAATATTCTACCAGACCCCCCCCCCATAGTAGTGTGTAGTCCTACGAAGCTGCGCAAATAAACAAAAACATAAACCCAAAACAAATACAGTGTCTCGGTAAAACCAAAGATGCTTTTAGATACTAAATCAAAATACAAGTAAATACATTTACTTGTATTTATTCTAATAAAAATTTATTTACAATTTGTTTGCAAGAACAAAGCAATTTTTGGCATTGAGATGGCAGGAACTTGAGCTAGAGTGAGACGTGTATAGTTACAATGAGGGAGGCTGTGACAGGTGAGTTACAATGAGGGAGGCTGTGACAGGTGAGGTACAATGAGGGAGGCTGTGACAGGTGAGGTACAATGAGGGAGGCTGTGACAGGTGAGGTACAATGAGGGAGGCTGTGACAGGTGAGGTACAATGAGGGAGGCTGTGACAGGTGAGGTACAATGAGGGAGGCTGTGACAGGTGAGGTACAATGAGGGAGACTGCGACAGGTGAGCTACAATGAGGGAGGCTGTGATAGGTGAGGTACAATGAGGGAGGCTGGAACAGGCGAATTACAATGAGGGAGGCTGTGACAGGTGAGGTACAATGAGGGAGGCTGGAACAGGTGAGTTACAATGAGAGGACTGTGGCAAGTGAGTTACAATGAGGGAGGCTGGAACAAGTGAGTTACAATGAGGGAGGCTGGAACAAGTGAGTTACAGTGAGGGAGGCTGGAACAGACGAGTTACAATGAGGGAGGCTGGAACAGGTGAGTTACAATGAGGGAGGCTGGAACAGACGAGTTACAATGAGGGAGGCTGGAACAGGTGAGTTACAATGAGGGAGGCTGTGACAAGTTAGTTACAATGACGGAGGCTGGAACAGGTGAGTTACAATGAGGGAGGCTGGAACAGGTGAGTTACAATGAGGGGGGCTGTAACAGGTGAGGTACAATGAGGGAGGCTGTGACAGGTGAGGTACAATGAGGGAGGCTGTGACAGGTGAGTTACAATGAGGGAGGCTGGAACAGGTGAGGTACAATGAGGGAGGCTGTGACAGGTGAGTTACAATGAGGGAGGCTGTGACAGGTGAGGTACAATGAGGGAGGCTGTGACAGGTGAGGTACAGTGAGGGAGGCTGCGACAGGTGAGGTACAATGAGGGAGGCTGGAACAGGTGAGGTACAATGAGGGAGGCTGTGACAGGTGAGGTACAATGAGGGAGGCTGTGACAGGTGAGGTACAATGAGGGAGGCTGTGACAGGTGAGGTACAATGAGGGAGACTGCGACAGGTGAGCTACAATGAGGGAGGCTGTGATAGGTGAGGTACAATGAGGGAGGCTGGAACAGGCGAATTACAATGAGGGAGGCTGTGACAGGTGAGGTACAATGAGGGAGGCTGGAACAGGTGAGTTACAATGAGAGGACTGTGACAAGTGAGTTACAATGAGGGAGGCTGGAACAAGTGAGTTACAATGAGGGAGGCTGGAACAAGTGAGTTACAGTGAGGGAGGCTGGAACAGACGAGTTACAATGAGGGAGGCTGGAACAGGTGAGTTACAATGAGGGAGGCTGGAACAGACGAGTTACAATGAGGGAGGCTGGAACAGGTGAGTTACAATGAGGGAGGCTGTGACAAGTTAGTTACAATGACGGAGGCTGGAACAGGTGAGTTACAATGAGGGAGGCTGGAACAGGTGAGTTACAATGAGGGGGGCTGAAACAGGTGAGGTACAATGAGGGAGGCTGTGACAGGTGAGGTACAATGAGGGAGGCTGTGACAGGTGAGTTACAATGAGGGAGGCTGGAACAGGTGAGGTACAATGAGGGAGGCTGTGACAGGTGAGTTACAATGAGGGAGGCTGTGACAGGTGAGGTACAATGAGGGAGGCTGTGACAGGTGAGGTACAGTGAGGGAGGCTGCGACAGGTGAGGTACAATGAGGGAGGCTGGAACAGGTGAGGTACAATGAGGGAGGCTGCGACAGGTGAGGTACAATGAGGGAGGCTGGAACAGGTGAGGTACAATGAGGGAGGCTGCGACAGCTGAGGTACAATGAGGGAGGCTGTGACAGCTGAGGTACAATGAGGGAGGCTGTGACAGGTGAGGTACATGAGGGAGACTGGAACAGGTGAGTTACAATGAGGCAGGCTGCGACAGCTGAGGTACAATGAGGGAGGCTGCGACAGGTGAGGTACAATGAGGGAGACTGGAACAGGTGAGTTACAATGAGGCAGGCTGCGACAGCTGAGGTACAATGAGTGAGGCTGGAACAGGTGAGTTACAATGAGGGAGGCTGGAACAGGTGAGTTACAATGAGGGAGGCTGGAACAGTGAGTTACAATGAGAGAGGCTGGAACAAATGAGTTACAATGAGGGAGGCTGGAACAGGTGAGTTACAATGAGGAAGGCTGGAACAGGTGAGTTACAATGAGGAAGGCTGGAACAGGTGAGTTACAATGAGGGAGGCTGACAAATGAGTTACAATGAGGGAGGCTGGAACAGGTGAGAGATAATGAGAGAGGTTGGAACAGGTGAGTTCAGGTATGTTTATTGAAACAATAAAATACATCTCAGAGGGATAGAGTACCCTAGGCTATTTCTACAGGTGTGTTGACCTACACATGGGCAGGACACACCTGAAACAGTGTTGCAATTTATGCTGTTCCATTCAGCACGTAATTATTGTCATTCTTTATGTTCTACTTCAGTTCAGTTTCATGCTTCTGATCTCAATTAGTTTGAGTCTTAATTTTTAAGATTTTTTCTTACGTCTTAGCCCGAAACGTTGTCTCTGAGTATTAGTGGCTTAGGCATAGTATATACTAGGCTTAGGCATAGTATATACTAGGCTTAGGCATAGTATATACTAGGCTTTAGGCATAGTATATACTAGGCTCAGGCATAGTATATACTAGGCTTAGGCATAGTATATACTAGCTTAGGCATAGTATATACTAGGCTTTAGGCATAGTATATACTAGGCTTTAGGCATAGTATATACTAGGCTTTAGGCATAGTATATACTAACTCTATCTAGAAATTCAACATTCTGCTTGTAACTCATTTCGTATGTATGTACGTTTACCTAATGAAGAATTATTATTATTATTAAGTATTAGTATTATTGTTGCAGCGAGAAGCTTGCGAGGTTCCAACATTATACCACTATATTCACAACAGCGCACACTGTATTCACAGCAGCGTACATTCTATTCACAGTAGCTTTCACTGTATTCCCAACAGCGTACACTGCATTCACAATAACGTACACTGTATTCATAGCAGCGTACATTATATTCACAGCATCATACACTGTATTCCAAGCAGTATACACTATATTCACAGTAGCGTACACTATTCACAGCAGCATACACTGTATTCCAAGCAGCATACACTGTATTCCATTAGCATACACTATATTCATAGCAGCATACACTATATTAACATCAGTGTACACTGTATTCACAACAACGTACACCATATTCACAGCAGCGTACACTGTATCAACACACTATACTCAGCAAACAAATTCACTGTGGCAAGTTACCGGTTTGTATTTTTACTATTATATATATATTTTGTTGAAAATGTTAAATTTGTTAGTGTTGTTGGTGGCGGTAAGAGTGTTAATGTGGTTGTAGGTGTTCCAGGTTAGCCTATTCCCACTGAGTAAAACATGTTCCAGTGACGTTTACTCGACGTAGAATCAACGTCGTTTGCCAACATGTACCCACTGGGTTTAGATTCTCTCTTGGCGTTGCAAGAGCTGGATTAGATAATGCAAGAGCTGTTGATATTGCTAGAAGCTGAGGGGGCGCCACCACACACCGCTATTGTCGCTGGGTAACTAGCCCCACCCATGTAGTCTGACTCCGTCCCACGCTCTGTTCTGGTTCGAAACTTGATCCTATCTTTCATTCATCATCTTACTGGGTTCCGGGAAATTTGAATTTACTACGTTGTTTATGTAGGATTAGATTTCATATTCATCTTGATGAGGTTGGCAGCGCTTATACTCTGTAGGTATAAGAGTGTTTGCATGATACCTGGTTACCTGGTTGATACCTGCTTGATGGGGTTCTGGGAGGTCTTCTACTCCCCAAGCCCGGCCCGAGGCCAGACTTGACTTGTAAGAGTTTCGTCCACCAGGCTGTTGCTTGGAGCGACCCGCAGGCCTACATACCCACCACAGCCCGGTTGGTCCGGCACTCCTCGAAGGAAACAATCTAGTTTCCTCTTGAAGATGTCCACGGTTGTTCCTGTAATATTTGTGATGCTTGCTGGTAGGACGTTGAACAACCGTGGACCTCTGATGTTCATGCAGTGTTCTCTGATTGTGCCCATGGCACCTCTGCTCTTCACTGGTTCTATTCTGCATTTTCTTCCTTATAAATTTAGTCCAGTCAATTTGACTCTGAACTGGTACTGGTGAGGTTGATTCTATCGTGACCTTTGCACAGATGGTCTTCCATAGCTGCACAATTTGTTCACATATGCTGGGGTGTATTTGTTCTTTGTGGACGGATCTAGTGTTTTGTCTCATGCTGGTATATCGCCTCGAAGTATAGGCTTATAAGTATAAACGTCTGCTTTCTGGAGTTCGTGTAATGCCTTGGTTTCATTTTTGCTTCAAGTTAGTCTAGGGACAGGTCTTGATCGTCTTGTTCTTGAGATGTGGGTGTTAGATCTTGCGCTGTTGATGCGGTGGATGTGGTGTAATTCACTGGTGTTTCGTCATCAGATGATGTGGAAGAATCTTCTTCATCAGGGACAACAGGTGATGCAGTGTCATCTGATATGTAGTGACTAGGGTACAGACGTTAAAGTTGCGGGATCAGAGGATGTTGCAGGAGCAGGGGTCTTGAGGTTGGACTGCCAGGTTGAAGGAGCCAAAGGCTCTGTAGATGGTCTTGCAGGATCAAAAGGTTCTGCAATTTGAGTTGCAGAAGGTGTTGGCTGGGTTGCAGGAACATGACATGCTGAGGTCGTTGTTGCAGATGCAGTGAGCAAGTCAGCTGGTAGGTGAAGGGACGACGACGTTTCGGTCCGTCCTGGACCATTCTGAAGCCGATTGTGAATCGACTTGACTTGAGAATGGTCCAGGACGGACCGAAACGTCGTCCCTTCACCTTCTAGTGTGTGGTCTGGTCAACATTCTTCAGCCACATTATTGTGACTCATCGCCTGCAAGTCAGCCGGGATATTGACATTCGGCAAACCATTTGCAGTAAGTAGTTTGTTGATTGTTGTAACAAACAACCTGTGGTCCGACCCGACAAATGTGTCGGTCATGTGTAATAGTAACATAACTGCAAAATTGTTTCACATATGCTGGAGTGTTTTCTGATGTGGTTGATGATTGGGTCAGTGGTTCAGTATTTCCTATCATTGATGATAGGATAAATTATTCGAATTCAACCCAGATAAATGCAAGGCAATTTGAATTGGAGGAGAGAGTAAGAAGACCAACTGAACAAAACGAAATAATTGGAGACGACTACATAATGGAAGAGAATGATTAAGGAGATTATATAATCCCTAGCCTAGCCTAGCCTAGCCTAGCACTAGAGGCTCGCACAAACATGACATGGTTAAAATACGAAAAATATTTTAAGAACCTAGGAACGGAGGCCCTAAGAGCATTGTACATATGCTTCATGTTACCCTCGAGGCCACTTAAGAGATAGTGGTCATCAGGTAAATTCAGGTAAAAATCAAGCTTCATAAAGCTAAGAGATATAATTTCCGGTAACGGGGACAGCAAGCCTGTACTGAGGCTTATCGAGGTCCCCTCCCCCCCTAGACCAACTACTGACCTTCACCAGGAACCAACCCACAATAGTTGCCTATCTCCAGGGTACCTGTTTTATCACCAGGTGAATAATAGCATTAGGTGAAAGGAAAGGTCCCCAACCGTTTCTGTACCACACAGAGATTGAACCTGGATTTCTCGGTTGTGAATCGAGGACTTAGATTGCTGTGCCACGAGACTCGTGAAGGAACTGTGAGTATTAAATGTGAGGTAAGGTTAAACCTGAACTGACGGAATCATAGAGACATGATCATGACATGAATGATTCTTATATTTTTTTTTACTTTAGGTCATTTATTATGCACCCCATACCTATCCTGAGGGCGGCATTGGAAAATATTACGGCATATAATGGGCTAAGAAACTAAACCTCAAAAATTAATTTAGCAAAGCAAATTAGTCTTGATAAGCAAGCTACACAGTTTTACTATATATTATTAAATTAACAATGGGTTTGAGAACTACTACAAGTACGGTCTAAGCCGAACAACTTACATGTGGCGACTTTCATAATTTGATTTGCCTATCGTGCACATTACCTACAGTTAGTAAACTGGGGGATATACGGCTAAAATTTCTAGTAGTAGATAATTTTGAAAGAATATATCGACATACTTCTTCAACATTTATTATAGAGCTGTCTCTAAATTCACGTATCTTTTCGCACTCCATCACATAGTGACGGAGGGTATGCGAATAATTTAGTTGGCACAGTTCACATTTGGTTAGGTTTACAACAGAAGAAAAGGCAAATTCCTAGTAATACTTATAACCCGAGCAGTAGCAACACCTAAGAATCTGCTAGTTTTATTGGATGATCCATAGATGGGTGGGCTCTTCTTTCATGGCAGTATGATGATAGATGGAATTTCTAGTGTAGATTTCACTTTGCCTCTGATTTGAGTTAATAAAGTTGATAAGGTCGACACGCTCATTGTAAGGAAGGATTGAACAAGAAGACACGTACCTGATTTTACATGATGGCCATCATCTCTCTAGTAGCCTCAACTAGGACAGTCTAGTAGCCTCAACTAGGACAGTCTAGTAGCCTCAACTAGGACAGTCTAGTAGCCTAAACTAGGACAATCTAGTAGCCTCAACTAGGACAGTCTAGTAGCCTAAACTAGGACAATCTAGTAGCCTCAACTAGGACAGTCTAGTAGCCTAAACTATGACAGTCTAGTAGCCTAAACTAGGACAATCTAGTAGCCTCAACTAGGACAGTCTAGTAGCCTAAACTAGGACAATCTAGTAGCCTAAACTATGACAGTCTAGTAGCCTAAACTATGACAGTCTAGTAGCCTAAACTAGGACAGTTTAGTAGCCTCAACTAGGACAGTCTAGTAGCCTCAACTAGGACAGTCTAGTAGCCTAAACTAGGACAATCTAGTAGCCTCAACTAGGACAGTCTAGTAGCCTAAACTAGGACAATCTAGTAGCCTAAACTATGACAGTCTAGTAGCCTAAACTATGACAGTCTAGTAGCCTAAACTAGGACAGTCTAGTAGCCTAAACTAGGACAATCTAGTAGCCTAAACTATGACAGTCTAGTAGCCTAAACTAGGACAGTCTAGTAGCCTAAACTATGACAGTCTAGTAGCCTAAACTAGGACAATCTAGTAGCCTAAACTAGGACAATCTAGTAGCCTAAACTATGACAGTCTAGTAGCCTCAACTAGGACAGTCTAGTAGCCTCAACTAGGACAGTCTAGTAGCCTCAACTAGGACAATCTAGTAGCCTCAACTAGGACAACACGCCTGCAGCGTGTTTAAAGTCTCTCCTCCCCCCCCCCCCCGCGATTCTTCCTGCTGTCACAAGGGTGCTAGCAAGAACTTCAGTGTAAGTCTAGTGAGCAAATAAAGAAACTAGAGGGCTGGACAGTAAAAGCTAATAAAATATATAGTTTAAAATGTACATAGGACAAGAAATTTTTTCAGATTTTAATAATTTTCAGATTTATAATATATATATAATATATATATATATATATATATATATATATATATATATATATATATATATATATATATATATATATATATATTAGGTAAGGCAAGGTAATAATCGAGACACAGCGTTTAACCTTAATGACTATAACACATGGAAAAGGTGTGAGGACAAGAAGCTGGAATATGTGCAAAGAGTGAAGAAACTCTACCCAACCAATTGGACCATTGGGGATCGAGTGCCAACCCTGCAAGAAGCGGGACCGCCAGTATACTGAACTAGTCTAAATGAATGGATCACATGCAGGTGAGTTAATACATAAATACACACACACGAGCATAGCACAATACAAGACATAAACAGTACGTACCAGGAATGTCAGACTTCAGCTTCCTAAAATGCCTTCACAATTCGATAATTGCCGCTGCTGGGGTGGTT
>WNGS01004946.1:13091604-13159444 GCA_020271785.1 Procambarus virginalis
GAACACCCACCAAATTTTCCATAAATGTAGGATACAGTGTCTTGTAGTCATTCTTGAAATCTGGAGAACATGAAAAAGAGAAATTGTTAGTTAATATTTCCTTTCTGACATCAAAAGTAATTTAGTAGTTATTTCTGGTAAAAGTACACAAGCACATCACTACTATTCCATATTGCTTTTGGAAAACAAGTCATTTGTGAAAAGTATAGATAGAATTGTTTTCACACACTTGCATAAATCAAAACTTGGATAATTTTACAGTGTAAATTTATTTCATCATTGACTTATAATTATGCATGTTCTTAAAACCCTACAAGGACAGCCTCAATAAATCCAAACAGAGAAAGATACTGTTGACCAGACCACACACTAGAAGGTGAAGGAACGACGATGTTTCGGTCCGTCCTGAGACTATTCTCACAATCAACTTGAGAATGGTCAAGGATGGACCGAAACGTCGTCGTCCCTTCACCTTCTAGTGTGTGGTCTGGTCAACATACTTCAGCCACGTTATTGTGACTCATCGCCTGCAGAGAAAGACACCATCTTCACATCCCCAGGTTTCATATCTCTACCTCCCTCATTATTTCACATTACACTTTTATATTCAGGTTCCATTCCTAAAAAGACTAAGAACATTAGATTTTTGACTGAATACACTGCATATAAAATAACAATGGGTATTAATAAATAAACAGTATGCGAGTACTGACAAGTTACGGGTCCTGTTGAAAATTTACGGGTTCTTCCTCGGGTTCAACACTAACTTAGACAAGTGTGCTCTGCTTTCTTTAGAAAAAGTATTTCCTTTACAGTGCCATATCTTAGTAAAGTACGTATAATAATGCTACAAGGTACTTCGTTCCCGTGAGACTTGACACTGCATCCATCCAGATAAAAGCTTGCATGCCAGGTCCCGAGTGATTTGTGCTTCATCGAGATAAGCTGTAAAACCTTGCAAATACAGTACAGAAGTCTTGTTCTAGGGAAGAAAATCACCGAGCATACTGAACCTCAATCCACCACAAAGACAAATTTCTATTACACCAAAGAACATTTCAAATCCACACAACACTTCCTCCAAATATTCTTTGAAGCCTCCAAGATAGCCAAGCATAATTTTGAAACTACCTATCAACTACTCACTACTCCAACCATCACCACATGACAGAACCAGCTTGACTACAGGATCTGACAAAGTGGTATCCTTACTGTGCTTGACACCCACTTGTTCATACATTGCTCCACACAAAGATCATTAACTTTTTACAAGATTTTCTGGAAGGAGTTAAAAATTACCTCACTGAAGAAAAGAGTATCATCCACATTTGGCAGGGTCGACACCTCTGAAGCAACTAGGTTTTCATAACATTTAGTGAGGATCTAGTTACAAAATGACAATTACCCTAAACCTAATTAGAAACCAACTAGTGGAGAATCTAGACACAGACCCTTTGACTGCCAGCCTAATAACAATAACCTCTTGCCATTGCTAACACTTTGAGAACTCAAACTAATTCAGTGTCAAAAATATTTCAATGGCTCTTTAAAATTATGACAATTATAATTAATGTAACATTAATTTACCTAAATATGGTTCTTACTTACCAATCCACCGTCCTAAACGAGAGATTATGTTTTCCCAGTCACTGGCATATCTCATGACAATGCCACGACACAGCTCGTTATACTTTTTAATCCCCATCTTCTCAACATCTTCTGGACCATTTATTCCATGAGTTTTGTCAATTTCATATTCCTATGAAAGCAGTAGTTAATTAGATTTTTTTTTTAATAATTTTTATCAATGAATATATCAAGTAATTTCCAGTGGATATAAATACAATGGCAAAATAATGCTGAAAAGTACTGATTTTGAGACTCATACATACCACTGGCAGACCATGGGTGTCCCAGCCAAAGCGACGTTCTACATGAAAGCCAGTCTGGTGAGCCCATCGAGTTACCACATCTTTTATGGTTCCAGCTAAGATGTGACCATAGTGAGGAAGACCAGTGGCAAATGGTGGTCCATCATAAAACGTGAATCTAATAACATAAAGTACGTTTTTTAAAACAATAATGAAGGCGATTGAAAATCATTTCTAAAATGAAGAAATAAAATAACAAATCTGCAAGGTCTATAGTGTTATAATGTAGAATCGTTGACTTTGAAAACATGAGAAAAAGGGAAGGTAGAAAAAGGGAAGGTAAATGGGATACAGTAAAGTGGAAGGCAAATATAGACATGCGCAATAATTAAACATACTGGTTTAGCATCGTGGCTACACTCCTCATTCCTGCCATCTCTTCGAATCCTCGTTATTCAGACGAGTGTTGGTTGTCCTGGAGACTGTTCTATCCTGTGGGGGCCATTTACTTGTGAATTTGTTCTATAATTTAGTTCTGCTTCACAATGCATGATTTTTATGCCTCGCTGCTTTTGTGTGGCTGATTAAATGTTCACCTTGAACTGTAAATGCCTAGTCATCATTTCTGGGTGTTTGCTAGCGTTGCCCTTGCCCAGTCAGGGTTGCCTTCTCTGGTGGGTTTGGGTCTCTCTCTAAGACACCATCTTCCAGTGGAAGGTGTCTTGCCCTTAGCAGTGACCAAGTTTGACTTCTGCAAAGCTTTGTGATGAGGACAGTCTGGGGATTTTTTGTTTAATGCTTGTAATATGGCACTTTGCTCACACCCTTAGCAGCTGCCTATGCCTATAGGTTGTTTTTGGCGCTTGTACTTGGAGAGCGGCCCCCTGTGCTCTGTGTTTCTTGCTGGGTTTAACCTTCGGGGTCTGGCAAGCCCTTTGCAGTTTTATGAAAAGAGTACAGGTTTCTGTACTATCTAACCTTATTGAAGGTTGGGGTTAGGTTCCCCAAAACTGCGATTAACTGAAATGACACCAAGTGAAACCAAAACCTCATAGGCCAAGTGTTATAAGCAGTTATGTTCCTATGGGAAAGATGATTGGTAATTTTTTGCTCACTCATCCTTGCCATATCCTCCTAGCACTTTTCAGCTTACTTTCTAATGATATTGTCTTCCATAGCCTTTTATTTGGCTGTACAGTTCAGTATTATACTGTACAGTCCAGTATTATATAATTTTTGTACAATACTGCACTTGTGCTATTATTTTCAGTACATTATAAATAGTATTTATTGAAAATACTTAAGTTAGCTCTCACATACCGTACAGTATTTAATTTCTATTAGTACCTTAGGCTTCTACATCTTTTTCTCTATTCTACATTGGGAACTTACAAAAAAAAATGTTTTTCTGATAAATTTGTTTACTGTATTTAATTTTTTTAACAAAAACAAAATTATGTTAATTGGAGTGATGTTAAACTAGGTTCCCCTATATATCTTAGTAAACTTTCCAGCCTCATTCCTTGGTGAACATCCTTGGTCTGCGCTGGGGTTCAAGAGGCTTTGGAACAGTTAACTCGTCACTAATTCCACCTTTAGGGGCTTACTTCCGGTGCCTCTCCTCTGCCTCCTGCAGTTACTTCCTGCGACTCTCCTCCATGCCTGGTGTTACTTCCGATGGCTCTCTCCTGCCTATAGCGTTACTTCTGTAGCTCTTTTGCCCCTGGTGCAATTTTACTTTTTTGTTCAGCCCTCCACAGAGTCATAGCCACCATAGAGAGCCCTCTCAGAAAACCAGCATTGAATGTAATGCAATGCCTCCGAGTCTTTGGTGGCTCCTTTGACCCCTCCCCCCCTCTCTTAAGGGGCTTTATATTTCATCTTCTTGGACAGGCTTTGTTTTGTTTTTTAACCTGGTGGGTACAAGGCAGCTTACTCTTAAACCAATAGGTAAGGAGTAGGGGTATAGTTAATTGTATGCCCTCTTAAGAAGAGTAGCATCACACACTTAATATGCACTATATTATACTTGTCCCACCATGCAAATATGAGTAGGTATATGACCAAGACAATAAGAGAGACCAAGAAAATACAGTATTAGAGAAAGGTCTGAGCTCAGCAAGACGAGAATAAATCGTCAAGCCATGTAGAAAAAAGTTATTTATACAAATGATGCCAAGAGAAGGCAAGAGGAGAGAAAAATAACTAGAGCAATAAAACCCTAGTACAGAAAAATATTAGAAATGATACAGACAGAGGAATGAATAAACATTTTATATGTATAAATATTATATAGCTTATATTAAGGGTTAAACTACCAACTTTTATTGTTAAATATAGATTCTCAAAATATCCTCCACACACACTAAATAATAGCAAATTTGTAATTAAAATTATCCTCACCAAGAAACAAATGCCTTTACACAGGAATTTTGATCCTGTGCACTCGTTCTCATTAAAAGGAAATTTTATACAAATAAGGAGGAATGTTGAAAAATTGATAAACTTGAATATATTCAGTAAAGCCATGCATAAACTATAATGCACATACTAATATTTTTGTTTCCAAACTATACACCACTAATTTTCAAACACTGAGAAAATTCATACAGTAATCTATAGGTAAAAAATAAAAAACTTTGCCACAACAAAATTTAAGGGGGAAAGTTATAAATTTATTTTGCACATTGTTGAGTCAGGTCAGAGACGCCGGGATCTATACATCTATGTATAACAGAGCTCTTGTAAAGTATCCAGTAAGGGTTAATAACCTTATGCCTCATTTCCTATAATACTCAAATGCTTTCCTATCTCAGTCAAGTGCAAATGTGGTTAATAGGCAATTATTTGTAGACATAGGTGTTCAGAGGACTTATAAAATTACCTCAACTCATGCCGTGCAGCTGGAAAAGGTTTCAGATACAAAGCAATACAATACAAGAGTTTTTATCATATAGCAATAGGTATAGTACACTATAATGTTTTATTAGATAAAAGCAACTTGGAACAAACTTTTTGCAAACCATTTGCATGCACAAAATTTTAATTTTAAATTATATTTTCTTAATATTTATCAAGATCCCTATATCAAGTCACTTGTCCTAAATGAAACCAAGTGACAACTGTATTCAAGTGCTATTATCCCTTTCAACCAAGTAATGTATGATACTACACCATTGGCTAATTTCATTTATTGCCAGCTTTACATACAGTAGTAGAAAATCCTTCTACANCCCTCAGTGGGAAACTGGATTAATAAAATGTTAATATTTGTTTTCATGCACTTGACAAATTCATTCCTAGGAGGAAAACATTTTAGAAAACTGTCCTTAAAGGGCCAAGACCTATTATTGTAATACTGTTTACATATGGCAATACAGACTCGCACACATTGCAGAATCAGCAAATATAATGGAAATTGAACCTCAAAAATCCCAACCAAATTTTCAGCAACAAATATATATCAATGGCTTTTCTTTAAAGTGGAAACAAACTAGTGTTAACTTATTAATCTGTAAATGTGCAATTTATAAAACAAACACTTTACATCCATAAAATCTATATGTAACTTTGAATGGTGAATGATTGGATGTTGCAGGTCTTTGGAATTAATAACTTGTTTCCAATTACTACAGTTTATGTTGCAATCAGCCCATCCTCCTAAAATGATACTTATAGTACCTATTTGGTCAAAGGTAAAAAATGGACTTGCAGCCAATATTTACATTTTATACTAATCTTGTAGGGGTCCAGAAAACATTCGTTGGCCTAGTAGAGCACATACGTACTATATTAGGCCTAGGGTTGCTTAATTAGGCCTTGTACAAGTTAGGTTCTAGTTTTCAATTTTTTTTTTAGCATAATACTTAAGACATAATTCAAAACCTTTTTGGGTCAAACAGTCCTTTTTTATACATTTCACTAAATGTTTGTTATATGTACATACTTTCATTAATGGAGGATGGGCCGAGGGCAAACAATATTGTTGCCATCACCTCCCCAGAGAACAACTTCCAGCAATAACAGCCACACCATAAATCTTCTAGCAATGTCAGATTAATAAAAGGGGTTCCAAACCAACACACCATTAGAACCAAACTAGGCTGATATGGAGTTATAAACATGTCACATATGAAAAGGGCTTATCTAACCCAAGTTGAAACATTTTTTATTTTACCACACTATTACTATCCTTGATAATTAATCTACTTATGTTTATCACTTCATAAAGTACAGTAATTCAATACTTAGCCTACAGTGATTCCCCCCCCCATAATTTAAAAAGCATTCCTGTATGTTGAACAATGTTCTAAAACTTATAACTCCTTACCTTGTGCTGATTCAGTCACCATGGCCTAGTCTCTGATTAAGCCTCCTGGTTGGTGGTCTGGTCAACCAGGCTGTTGGATCATACAACAGGCTGCGAGCAGCCTGATGTATGAATCACAGCCGTGTTGATCAGGTATCCTTTGCAGGTGTTTATCGAGTTTTCTCTTCAACACCATGATAGGTGGGCTAGGTAATGCTTCCATAATTTTCTTTGGTAAACGAACCAAATCTTAAATAAAATGAAACATTTGAGAAACGATGCTTATAGAAAGAATCAATAAGGAGAACCTGGTAAAAGATACAAGTTAACCCTTGCACTGCTTTACAGTGACTTTACAGTGTTGTAAAGATGCTCAACCTACCATCTTACACAGCCCCAACTATGTCGCACAATCTCTTGTAGTTTGGATTTTCAGTTTTCTGGCATCCAGGTGAGCCAGTAGGATTTAATGAAACTTCTACACTTTTATATTCCATGGCCACGATAAAACCAGCCAGTATATTAATCATTCCAGTCAAATACACCTTCTCTCTGCTATTTATTACAACATAATACAGAGTAAATATTTTATAATTTAACACCTAAATCACAAAAGATTATACTGAAAATGCTCCTAGCATTCAAGAACAATAAGTACTGGTATCTAAATATTAGATAATGTACAGTGGCTTAAGTGTTAAGGGATGACAACTCATGCCATTGTGAAAAAAATATGGAACATTGGTACCTAAATCATGATACAAAAAATTATTAGATATTTAATTAAATATATTAATTAAAACATTTATTAAATGTTTTCATATATATGCAGTGTAAGTTGCAGAAGAAAAAAGTATTACCCTAACAATTTCCTGTATGATGGGACAATCAAACTAAATCACATCTCGCCAGTGCCGTGTTGTAGGTAGTAAGAATGCAACCATTCCTTTGGCAGATGACATATTCCAAGCAGTGCACCATGAATGTCTTTGAAGACGACGAGTCACAATAACGTGGCTGAAGATATAATATCTAAACGACACACAAGAAAATTAAGAAATGACAATGCTTCGGTCTGTCTTGGACTATTATCAAGTTGTGTAATAGAAAGAGTGGAAGTAATGAACAGTATGAGGGAAGAGTGAAATGAAAGAGAAGATGAATAAAAAAGAAAGATGAAGATAAGAATAAGATGAAAGAGAAGGTAAGAATAAAGTAAAAGGTAAGTAAAGGCTAGAAGTATGTGAAGGAAAAGGAAGAATAGGCAAAAGGATATAAGAACAAAAAAATTGCAAGAAACTTAATGAAGAGAAAAATCTACTAATAAAAGAGAAGAGGGGGGGCCTACATGAGGCTCTTTATACAAATGTGATCTAACTTAGAATTTGGCAAAGTATGGCTGCATTCTTCCAAATGTAATAAAAACATCACACACACAGATCACAGAGATTAAAGTACAGTAGAGTACTGTACTTTAAAATATGAAGCCAAGTATTTGTTTCATTTACTAAAAACAATGGAAATTAGTGATGAAATGCCCATTAGGGACTACATTCAGAGAGACTGTGACATGATACATTTATTCAAGCCCCCACATAACTAAAGAGACAGCTATAATTTACCTATTTTGTATTTATCTTACAAATTGAATTTGTCAATATATTGTATACTGTATTAATACATCTATGTTTCACAAAAAGTAGAGTACTGTACTTCAAAATATGAAGCCAAGTATTCCTGGAAAACCTTACATGCTATAATACAGCACAAGTTCCTCTTGAGTTGACACCATAAATAGCAGTACCATCATGACAGCTTTGTGACAGAACATTTTCATACCACATTCCTATATTTTGTATTTTTTTTAACATTTGACCTCCCCCACCCTATGAAATTAGGAAATAACACAAGGAGATGAGCATCAATCTAACTTGCAAATTCTTCCAAACATCACTCAGACATGCACACTGCATCCACTGAGCTTAGCTAAGCTGTTCCCATTAAGGTAGAGTGGATGCTGCTTCTCTGCATCAGTGAAGATGGCAGGCTTGGAAGTCAAGCCCAAGATCTTCTGCACGACACTTGTGAAAGTCAGCGTCGACATGATGCCATCGCCACAGGGATTCTCTAACACCACACAGCCCTTCTTGCCACAACCTTCAACATTGACAAACCTGGATGTGTGATTAAAAGAAAGTTATCAGTTCCACGGCGAGTGGAAGTGTCGGGGTTTAAGGCTTGGGAAAATGTTGTAGAACTGTACAAAGAAGGAAGGACATGGTAAAAGATTTACCAGCAGTACCCTATCACTTGAGGGGAATGGGAGCAGTTTAAGAGTTAATGACTTATGAAATAGACTGCAGTGTAATTTTCAAGCTACTACTATTAATTCAATTCCATGTTTTCCCAAAAAAACTGTGAATAGGTACTTTGTAATACAAATAACTTGCTAAAGTGACTGATGACCATATACTTGTTAAATTATTTAACAACTGAACACTTACCTGCTATATGGCTTAACTGCAGATGTTGCAACTGGAACTTTGTTTTTTTCATAGGTGATGACAACTGTTCTTCCAGAAAGGGAAGCAATTGGTGCTTTGCTGTCGACTGGCTTTCTTTCTACATGTAACTTGGCATGCTGAAGGGGAAATCCAAAGATTCCATGTGCTTCTTCAAGCATTTGCTGACATGAACTAATTACTGGCTTTCCAACAGGATTCTCCAATAATAATGTGGCACTGCAGCTATTAGTGCCATACCTTGGAGTACCATCAAGAATGATATTGACCCACGGGCAACTTACACCACCTGGAGCAGTGACCTCCTCAGTGCTTGTATTGGTGGACCACCCAGAGCAAAACCCTTGAGTAATCACTAGTTTGAGAGGACTATCTTTAACCTTGGCTACTTCTTCAATAAGCACAGCCGAATTATCTTTCTCCGAGATTGGCTTAAATGGCGTCCTCGTAGAGTTCTCTATGTATTCAGAGTACTTTGTAACAATTGGTGCCAAATCACTATCTTTATCATCCACATGATACCATACTGTTACTTCATCTGTTGGAACTAACTTTGCTTTCTTTCTTAGTTTCTGCACTCTGTTTACAACCTCACGTGCCAATCCCTCGTCTAGCATTTCCTGTGATGGCGTAATATCCAAAAGAATTAAGGCAGTGTCATCTGAATGAGCCTCATATCTGGATGCCAATTCAGCTGCTCTCTCACCACTGAAGCTGTATTTGACATTCAAGTCACAAGCATCAATAGTATGTCCTAAAATAGTAATTGAACCAGAATTAAGCATATGCTGAATCTCTTCATCAGTAAGTTCAGCAACTTTTTGCTGGACCATTTTCACATCCCCTTTCAGTCTTGCCCCCAACACTTTGAAATTCATATCTGCTCTCAATGCCACTCCATACTTCTCCTTATCTGTGGATGTAGTTACACTCTTTACATTTAACTCTTCCTTTATGTAGTTTTCCAGTCTTAGAACATCATCAAGAATGGCTTTATCTTTGTGGATGACTACCACCTCTGGCAATGGATACTTCACCGGGATGTTGACCTTGTCTCTAAGATAACGGCCTAGTTCCACAACACTCTGTAGTATATTTACGCATGCTTCGATCTCCGAACAAATCATCTTCTCCACTGGCTGCGGTACCATCAAGTAGTGGACCGAATTTGTGTCACCCTGTCAAATAATAATAATAGTGAGATACAGAACGAAAATTAGAAAAAAAATGCTATCGTATAGTTTAGACCGATAGTAAGTACTGTAGTCTCATCTCGTGCACAAGCAAATTACAGACCTGGATGGCCATGATTTTTGTCAAATAATTAAACAAAATTTGTTCTTATGGGTACTTTCATTTGCTTGTGTTTGTACACATTTCTCAGTCGCTTTCCCCATATTAAATCTTCCCACTCAGAGCATCCAGCCTACACAACATCGCCCGATGCTACAATCATGCACACCATTGCCTCCACACTACAGTCACACACCATACACTTCTTTTTTGTGCTACCTTTATTCCTTTGTAATGCATCTGCATTTTAATACTAAAAGAAGCTTATCTAACATTTACAATCTTCTATTTAAGTCACAATATTATTAACGTGTAAAACAAGCAGGTGTACATAACCTTGCACACAAAACCAGTATTATGGTGGACAATACATGAATTTGTAATGCTTTTACAGTCACATCCCATTCATACAAAGCAGTAGGAACCCCGGGGCTTTACATTATGAAAACTTGAAAAACATCTTCCTAGCAAAGAATGCTTAAGAAAATGCCATTACTTGCACTATTTTGATTGTGAATAACACCCAATTCATCTCATGTTACTTTAACAGTTCCAGAGGAAACCTACACAGAGAGAAAAAGCTGGCACTCACTATTTTGACAAGAACCAGAGATAAAACTTGGACCTAATTACATTATTATAGTTCACCAGAATTAACTGAAAGCCATATAAATGAGGTTCATATAAACTGATTAAAATATATAGGTTTAATTATAACATTTATCTTCTTGCAGCCAGTAAATTCTCTAGAATCTCATGGCTGCAACACTATGCTATATTAAACCCACCTTTCCAAGGGCACCAGGCTTGAGAACTCTCTTCAGGTTTTGGTACATGGTTTCTGTGATGAAAGGTGTGAATGGAGCCATGACTCGCACCATGCAAAACAACACAAAGTACAGGGTCTCCAATGCCTTCAAACAATCTTCTTTACCAGTCTCTCCCTTCAGCCTCTTGCGGTTGAATCTCACATACCAATTAGTCAGATTATCAACAAATTTGACAAGCCTTGGAGTCACAGTGTAGAGACGGTATGCACTCATCTCCTGGTGCACAAAGCGGAGGAGTGACTGAGTGAACGACAGGATCCACCTGTCCATCACGTTGTGGGATTTACCAATTACACTTTCCTCGAACTCAAATTCTTCACCTTCATCTTTCTCGTACCTGCAAAAAAGTGGGATGACGGTTTTTACAACTGACCTGCATTTAATAAGCGAGATGTAAATATTTTTAATATAAATATATAGGTCTGTGGGAGTTATAACAACTGTTGTAGGTTGCATTGTGTGGAAGGTCAACAATTAACCAATGGCGATACCCTAATAAAAAGAGCTATCTGTCCCAACTATGGAAAACTAAAACCATATGAATCACGGTACATTTGTTACAGAATAATTCTAGGAAATCTAATTACAGTATACACAAAATAAAAACCAATTTTTGTTTTAAATCCAAATTTTATGCAAAACTCAGATCCAGTCCAGAGCTATTTGATCCAGATATTAATAAGAGGTTCCACTGTATTAGCGAGTCAATTTACCAACGACAAATAAGTTTGGTCACAGTGTCGTGTGTATTACAAGCTATTCATTCTCACTTGAACAAACAAGTGCAAAATTTAACTTCATTACACAATTCAAAACTGGAAAATCTTACAAATTAATGAATGCATTCTTAATCATCATGCACTTCCTTACCGTTCAACTTGCTGCACAAAGAAACGGTAAGCATTGAGCCATGGGATGAATACTTCCTTTAGCAGATTAAATACATCGGTTTCCTTAAATCGTAGATTTTCTCCACGAACCGCTGGACTGCAATCATAAAAACCCATATTATGTTTACATGTACATAAAGTTGAAATTATATCCAATAATCAAGTACTGTACATAGGCAAAGCAGAGGTTATCTGCTATAAAGTAAACTAATGCCAATGTACAAAATGATCACATCACCAAGTTAAAGTGCCACCCCTCAGTACTTATTTCATTAACTATATTACTGTGATCCACCAGAAACAAACAGAGATAAATATTTAAAAATTTCAATATTACTCTATTAGTTAACTGGTATAGACTAAACAAAGATGAAAGAAAAAGGCAACACGCACACTTATATGTAATTTTTTAAATGGCTATAAATTGTTATTATCCATCATTGCAGAAATTAAAATACTAAAACAAGAAAAAATTAAAGGTAATTAAGTTTATTACACCAAGCAAATATACGAATAGAAATAATGAGAATGAAGAATGAGAAAAACGAATGAAGGCATAACGAAGATCAGAATAATAAGACTGTTGTACACTTAATTACCTGTTTGTAAGATAAAGTCTTAAAGCATCAGCACCATATTTTTTAACTACTCCCATTGGATCTGGATAATTTTGTTTACGTTTGCTCATTTTCTGGCCATCTTCTGCCAGCACCAGTCCATTTGCAATCAGATTCTTAAACGGAGGTTTTCCAAAGAGGGCTGTCGAAACTACCAAGAGTGTGTAGAACCACCCACGTGTTTGGTCGATGCCCTCAGCAATAAAATCAGCAGGAAAACAATCTTCAAATTCTCGTTTGTTCTCGAATGGATAGTGGACCTGCAAAAGTAAAATGATTGTATAAAACAAAAAAAAAAATACCCGACTGGATATATAATAATGAAAAAATTCCCCCACCCCAAAATGCAATCACAGTACAGTACTTTTAAAGTGCCACAGAAGCTACGAAGCTTCTTACATTAGTATTTTCAACATATTCAAACGTTAAATGATATTAATTTATGATTCTAGGCTACAATATCTGGAGATTTGTAACAAAACTCAAGGAAAGCCACACAAATTAGTATAAACCAATGCACACCTGATCAAACACGTCTTTTAATGCTAACATTTGAGCCGAGAGTTTTGGTTTAATGTACATGCAACATTTGAACAGCGTTCAGGTGCCTGTTACCCAAATACTGTACCGTAGCAACCTCTGTTAATCAGATTACTATTTAATGGATTCTACTTCAATTGAAAAAATCAATTTGGTTTAGGAAATCCTGTATGAATTAAAGTTATTCATGGAATGCACCGAGTGGTTTTTAGCATAATGAGTGTCTTGGCAGCTGCTGGCACTGGTTTGAAAAAATAGAAGACAAGCTTAAAAGAAAAGAATATTACCAAACAAAATAAGCATATCCCAGCTATTGTGTCACAGATAAAGTGAAAGATGAAAGAGATACAATGCTTACACTGAGCTTACACAATGCTTACACAGGTTACACCGAGTTGGATCCAAGGGTCAATTCTACAACTAACAACATGCAGTAGTAGTAAAAACAAACACAAAACGTGTATACAAATGTTAGCAATAATGCATCTTACCTGAGCATAAGGCATGGAACCAGATTCAAACCAGCAATCAAACACTTCCGAGATACGTTTTAATGGTGGATTTCCTGGCTTGGCTGACGGGATGGTTATGTGGTCAATGTTATCACGGTGAAGGTCGGTAACTTTCTCTCCAGACAACTTCTCCAACTCGGCAATACTGCCTATACATACAACCTGTGAAGTTTAGCAAAGCCACAGAGAAATTAAGATCTAAACTAAATAGCAAAATCAGATTGCAAGTTGAATACACAAATCTGGTCACAATCGGTGGTTGTACTTTGCACAACTTTCAGTAACCCAAATGGGAAGCGATTAAAGATATTATTGAAACAAAACAACCCTAATATTCCTATTAACAGGGCCATAAATTACAAATAAAGTTCCTGGTAATCTAAAGAGTTCATAAAGCAAAATACAAGCTAGCTATGAATTTTTAAATATTTATAGCAAAAAATTACTACTGTAAATTACATTCTGCAATAACAGCAGTTTACATTTTTGCATCTATTCACACACTATTATCTTATTCCAATTTGTGACAATACTCAAGCAGACTTTAAAATTTGAGGTACCCAGTCTTTAGTCCTCAACTGTCCATCTATATAAACAATACCGACAGTGATCACCTAACATCGATTTACCAAATATTCCTTCTCTGCCGCCCACAATTCAAATACCAAATAACAGCCCCCCCCCCCTCCACAAAAAATTGCCAATTTGACAAGTGTTATCAATGAGGTATTGCTGAACTGTTTACATTGTACCAGTAATCTGCTTTATGGCAAATATATATTAAACAAAAATGGCCCTGGCACTGGGAGTGTGTTCTTTAATAAAAGCCATTGGTATTACTGTATAATCATTCCCAAGAGTTTATATCTTGCCGCTATACCATTTTTCAAATTTCGTCATTCATAACTGCTGTACAGTGCTCATGAAAAACTTGGTAAATAATTACATACCTCAGAAAGGTCTTCAGATGCCCATAGAGGAATTGGTGTACCCCAATACCTATTACGGCTCACTGCCCAATCTCGAGCATCACGCAACCAATTTGCAAATCTGCCATAATAATTAGTTATTACTATGCTGTAATCTATTATTACTCTGTAAAACCACTTAACGCGTTAATATTTTACACATGTTGCTAGAAAAAATATCCCTTACAGAAGCATAATTATTATGCACAAATTTTGTAGCACAAATCTAATTTATAAGGCACCTCTGTACATAATATTAAGAACTCATTGGAAACAATAAAACATTATAATCCATGCCAAGATATGCACTTACAAAATTGTTATGGCTAGCTAATGACAAGGAAATAGTTAAAGTGCTTAAATTACATGGAAAAAGTCTAAAATATGCAAATACAGAATACTCAAATGCATACCTTTTATCTTTAACAAAGCCAGGTACCCAGTAGGTTTTCTCATTAGAAGCTAAAAGTTTGTCTTGCATATGTTCTACCCTGATGAACCACGATGGGACAGCTCGATAGATCAGAGGAGTGTCGGACCTCCAACAGAACGGGTAACTGTGGTTGATACGATCTGCTTGAACCAACCTTCCCTGTGATCTCAAAAGCTTAATGATTTCCGGATCGGCTTCTTTGACATGAATGCCGTTAAAGTCAACCACAGGGAGGACAAAGCGACCAACATCATCAACAGGGCACACTGGTTTTTCATCACGCTTGATAATACCGTAACCCAAACACACTCTAAAATCATCTTCACCAAAGTAGGGTGCCTGGTGAACCACTCCAGTGCCTGATTCACTTGTAACATATCCATCACAAAGGACCTTGAATGCTCCATCTGCTTTTTTCTGTAATTCAGGAATAATACTTTAGAATACATAACACATAAGTTCTGTGCCTTAAAAATTTGATAAATTTGTCTAGGAATAAATACCAAAAGACAGACCAAGATGCTTTTTTTTCCAATGATAGTGTTATCAGTAAAGAGAAGAGTGGCAAACAATTAAGGAATGACATTTGAACACCCAGTGTAGTGGTCAGCTGAAAGATCCCAGGTTTAATTTCCAAGGCAGGACAGAAGCATTAGGTAAACACATTATACCAAAACAGAGAAGCAGAACTAGGAAACAGGATTGGTTCAACAGAAAGTGCGAGAGGGCCAGAGACCAAAAGTCACAAAAATGGAATCAATACAGGAAGAGGCCAAACCCCCAAACATACCAGCGATACAAAGATGCGAGAAACAACTACACGGCAGTGAGGAGAGGGGCAGAAAGAAATTTTGAAAAAGGGATTGCAGACAAATGTAATACAGAACCAGGTCTATTCTATAAATTCATAAACAACAAATTGCAGGTAAAGGATAATATTCAGAGGTTGAAAATGGGAAATAGATTCACGGAAAATGAAAAGGAAATGTGTGAAACATTAAACGAAAAGTTCCAAAGTGTGTTTGTACAAAATGAAATCTTCAGGGAACCAGATACAATAAGAATTCCAGAGAACAACATAGAGCACATAGAGGTGTCTAGAGACGAAGTGGAAAAAATGCTCAAGGAGCTAAATAAGAACAAAGCAGTTGGTCCAGATGGAGTTTCGCCATGGGTTCTGAGAGAATGTGCACCTGAGCTCAGCATTCCTCTTCAACTGATTTTTCAGGCATCCCTGTTTACAGGAGTTGTAGCTGATGTGTGGAAAAAGGCTAACATAGTTCCAATCTACAAAAGTGGAAGCAGGGAAGACCCCCTTAACTATAGACCGGTATCATTGACAAGTGTAATAGTCAAAATATTGGAAAAAATATTAAAACTAAATGGGTAGAACACCTGGAGAGAAATGATATAATATCAGACAGACAGTATGGTTTTCGATCTGGAAGATCCTGTGTATCGAATTTACTCAGTTTCTATGATCGAGCAACAGAGATATTACAGGAAAGAGATGGTTGGGTTGACTGCATCTATCTGGACCTAAAAAAGGCTTTCGACAGAGTTCCACATAAGAGGTTGTTCTGGAAACTGGAAAATATTGGAGGGGTGACAGGTAAGCTTCTAACATGGATGAAAAATTTTCTGACTGATAGAAAAATGAGGGCAGTGATCAGAGGCAATGTATCGGACTGGAGAAATGTCACAAGCGGAGTACCACAGGGTTCAGTTCTTGCACCAGTGATGTTTATTGTCTACATAAATGATCTACCAGTTGGTATACAGAATTATATGAACATGTTTGCTGATGATGCTAAGATAATAGGAAGGATAAGAAACTTAGATGATTGTCATGCCCTTCAAGATGACCTGGACAAAATAAGTACATGGAGCGCCACTTGGCAAATGGAATTTAATGTTAATAAATGCCATGTTATGGAATGTGGAATAGGAGAACATAGACCCCACACAACCTATATATTATGTGAGAAATCTTTAAAGAATTCTGATAAAGAAAGATCTAGGGGTGGTTCTAGATAGAAAACTATCACCTGAGGACCACATAAAGAATATTGTGCGAGGAGCCTATGCCACGCTTTCCAACTTCAGAATTGCGTTTAAATACATGGATGGCGATATACTAAAGAAATTGTTCACGACTTTTGTTAGGCCAAAGCTAGAATATGCAGCGGTTGTGTGGTGCCCATATCTTAAGAAGCACATCAACAAACTGGAAAAGGTGCAAAGACATGCTACTAAGTGGCTCCCAGAACTGAAGGGCAAGAGCTACGAGGAGAGGTTAGAGGCATTAAATATGCCAAAACTAGAAGACAGAAGAAAAAGAGGTGATATGATCACTACATACAAAATAGTAACAGGAATTGATAAAATCGATAGGGAAGATTTCCTGAGACCTGGAACTTTAAGAACAAGAGGTCATAGATATAAACTAGCTAAACACAGATGCCGAAGAAATATAAGAAAATTCACTTTCGCAAACTGAGTGGTAGACGGTTGGAACAAGTTAGGGGAGAAGGTGGTGGAGGCCAAGACCGTCAGTAGTTTCAAAGCGTTATATGACAGAGTGCTGGGAAGACGGGACACCACGAGCGTAGCTCTCATCCTGTAACTACACTTAGGTAATTACATCTTTACACCTGGTGCCTATTTACCTACCAGCAAATAGGTACCTGGGATTAGGACACTGCTGAAGGCTATATCCTGAGAAAGGTCAGCAGATGACATAGGAAGGCTCTTGATAACCTAGCAGGCTTCGTCCCCAACTATAGGTTTACACTATATGGTACAACTACAGATTTGTTTTTCTCTTGCATTCTCAAATTCAACCACTATTCCCCTGCCTTCACGCAAGTTCTTAGGACATTACATTTACCAAAGATGACCTTGGCTACTCTTTGAAGTAACATTTTTTGGGTAGCCAGATTTTGTGTTATCCAGTTATTCACTTACATCTTACCTCTTTGAAGTAATCAAACAAAGGTTGGTAATGGATTCCCTCAAGCTCCTTTCCCTTGTACTTGGTTATAACATCATACTCCGTCTCATTCTTGAAGAGCTGACAGAGGCGAGCCTCCATCATGATGTAGATGCCACTTCTCTCTTTTGTCTACGAAGGAAAATAATGAAACGAAAATAAAGTTAATATCTCATTGGACACCCATCTGAGGAAGAGCTTAGGCTTTAGTTAAGGCATCCTATGCAGCATACAAGTGAATGCCCTTGTATAAGGAAGATTCACAAAGTCGTATAATTTGCTTTTACATTTTCATACCTTAAACCCTCAACATTTGGTATGGCAACCCCCCTCTCCCATATGTGAAGAAAAACTACGAAACTATATTCTAACTTGATACAAAAATTTGTAAATCGAGAAGCAAATACAGTATGTTTATCTACCTCCATATTGGTCTAGTGGGGGTGTGTATTTAGAGCAAGGGAGGGGGAGATCTGACCACTGTACCCATCTCCCACAATCTTGCCAACTGTGACAACATTAATGGAGCACCAAGGGTGCCTTTTTTTTAAAAAGAAGCCCCCCTCTCTATGTGTACTGTATATAAATAAATACGTCACTTTAGAAATTTTGATTATTGTGATATAAAGAATTATTGATAATTGATATAAATAGTTGCATCAACGATTGTCAAGTTCAATACAGTACATTTCTAAATCATTACAGAGGTTATTAAAGTCAAATAGTATTTGCATTTAACTGTACAATTTCTTGAAGGTCAATTAACTAACATGTATTTTTTCTATAAGTTGAGATGTTTAGTATTTGTCCTAATATATTGCACTTTCAAAACATACCTATCTTAACTGAAAATAATTATTTTACCCAACATGAAGGTAAGCCATTGAAATACTTCATATAATACACAAACCAACCTAACTATAAACATTTGAACACGAATAAATAACATCGATACACAGCACAGTACTGAAGAGAACAAATTAGTGGCCTACCTTGCCTTGGACTTTGACATAGTCCATCTCTGGGTTGACACACAAGGCCAAATTTGAGGGAAGAGTCCAAGGGGTGGTGGTCCAAGCCACCAGTTTAACTTCAGGGTCATCCAGTAGAGGGAAGTTCACCACAACTATCGGAAAAAATAACAGGTCTCTAACTTCCATTAGCGCAGCTTTCTAAAATAAGCTTAAAACTTTATGAAATAAAATAATTCCTAATAACCAAAACTATAAATCACTAGCACTAATCATTCATATAATATCCAAACTATACTATGTAACATGCTGGATGAACATCCATCACACTCGGGTCTTGTCAATTGTGCGGCAAGTCAAGGAGAAGGAGGACTATAGTTCCAAGATAATTCACCAAGAAGCACGCAGGAGTGAGGTGGTACAATCTTGAAGGATAAAGGATTATCTCTGATTTATTGCACTATTGTCTTAACATCCATCAACAATATCAACAGGGGTGCCATAGGCACAATCAGAGAACACTGTATAAACAGAGGTCCATGGTTGTTCAACATCCTCCCAGCGAGCCTAAGAAATATTGTGGGAACAACCCTGGACAGCTTTAAGAGAAAACTAGATAGTTTTCTTTAAGGAGTGCCGGACCAACCGGGCTGTGGTGGATATGTGGGCCTGCGGGCCGCTTCAAGCAACAGCGTGGTGGACCAAACTCTCACAAGCCAAGCCTGGACTCGGGCCAGGCTTGGGGAGTAGAACTCCCAGAACCCCCATTAAGCGGGTATCAAGCAGATATTAATATCTGCTCAAAACACCAGAAATGTGTTGGTGGAGCTAGACACATTCCCAAGAGGTCACATGTGCTCCCAATTGCTATGAAATGTGAAATTCATAATTCATTAATTTGAAAGTGGCTGCTTGAGAGCTAGTAAACAATACCAAGGCCAACTTTTAATGATATATTAAAGAAAGAGAGATCCAAGTTTAATAAAAGAATTCTAAGGTCATGGCCAAGAGGAAAATATTGAACCAGGCTAAACTAAAGACTTAATGTTGTGGAGGAATGGTGTAGACAGCAAGATTAATCCAACAAAAATTTAAAACCATGGCTTACAAACTGGCAAGGTATCAGATATATTGGGGCTTCAGGCAGTCTGCCGATACTGCTGCTTCACTGCAGTATTGCACCAAATTTCTGGAGATCATGAACAGAGAAAAATTCTCTCCTGAACACATTTACAATGCAGAGGAAACTAGGATAAACTGGCAACTTTTATCTAGTCATGCAGTGGTCCAGTGAAGTAACTGATACTACTGTTGGCTACAAGCAAAATAAGGAAAAGTTTGTCTGTGCAGTTCTAATGCTGCAGAAACCCATGAATACAAGTTGCTAAGGAATGAACAGATCCATGGACATTCAAAGCATCCAAGACTACATACAATTTACTGGGCCCAAACAGGTAATTTGGTAACTTGTGTTCTCCAGTTGTAAACAAACTTTAAAATAAATTGGCCTTCCAGAAAATAGCAGTAGTACTTTTGATAAACCTACCATTGCCTCAATTAGTAAACAAATGCCATTACTGCTGGCACCTAACCCATTACCAAGATGTAATTATAAACCGGAAAACATTACAAACACTACTCCAAGTCGCACTATAGGAAGATGGCAGCAGTATTAAAGAATTTAATCAAACTTTTTATCAAATCAGTCATATGGGTTATGACTAGAGCTTGGAAAGATGTCAAACGTTCAATTTCGAGGAAGGCATAGAAGATACTTTGACTCTTCTTCATTTCCACAACTTTCAAAAATTCTCCCTCGGGGTTCCAGCCAACAAGCATTAAACTGGTCACCATTAACATTCAACTCAAGGTTCACTACTTTGCCAAGACCACAAAATGCTGTTACGTACAAACATTTTTGTATTCCTGGACAACTTGAGTAATTGACAGTTCTTGCTTCTGACACTGTTGGATAGTGTATGAATGCAACAGTATTACTAGGGAAAAATAAGCATGGACAAAATCTATACCAAAATACCTGATGGGTCCTGAATGTCCTTGTAATTCTGTCCAGCCTCAAAGTTTGACAAGGGAGTAGAACACGCTGTGGAGAAAGGCATCACCTTGAAGCCCCGGTACACCAGACCCTTTTGATACAGCTCAGAGAACACCCACCAAATAGTTTCCATAAATGTAGGATACAGTGTCTTGTAGTCATTCTTGAAATCTGGAGAACATGAAAAAGAGAAATTGTTAGTTAATATTTCCTTTCTGACATCAAAAGTAATTTAGTAGTTATTTCTGGTAAAAGTACACAAGCACATCACTACTATTCCATATTGCTTTTGGAAAACAAGTTATTTGTGAAAAGTATAGATAGAATTGTTTTCACACACTTGCATAAATCAAAACTTGGATAATTTTACAAAGTGTAAATTTATTTCATCATTGACTTATAATGATGCATGTTCTTAAAACCCTACAAGGACAGCCTCAATAAATCCAAACAGAGAAAGATACTGTTGACCAGACCACACACTAGAAGGTGAAGGGACGACGATGTTTCGGTCCGTCCTGAGACTATTCTCACAATCAACTTGAGAATGGTCAAGGATGGACCGAAACGTCGTCGTCCCTTCACCTTCTAGTGTGTGGTCTGGTCAACATACTTCAGCCACGTTATTGTGACTCATCGCCTGCAGAGAAAGACACCATCTTCACATCCCCAGGTTTCATATCTCTACCTCCCTCATTATTTCACATTACACTTTTATATTCAGGTTCCATTCCTAAAAAGACTAAGAACATTAGATTTTTGACTGAATATACTGCATATAAAATAACAATGGGTATTAATAAATAAACAGTATGCGAGTACTGACAAGTTACGGGTCCTGTTGAAAATTTACGGGTTCTTCCTCGGGTTCAACACTAAGACAAGTGTGCTCTGCTTTCTTTAGAAAAAAGTATCCACTCAATTTAACAGCCTATATGGGGCTGTACCCGATCGTTATTTCCGGAGCTCCGTTATTTCCGATGTTAAGTCGGGTCGGTAATTTTTCAAGTAACATTCAGGTAGGATATATTTTATACTGTATAACTAAAATTAAATAAAGTTCATTGTGTAATTGAGTTCCAATTTAGTGCCACACCGACAATTAAGCCAGCTGGTGGCTGCTGCATGGATGATGTTTGAACACGGTCTGATCAAGTCCAGATGGGTGGGAAAAAATTGGTTCATTCCTTTGTATTGCAAAATATTTCATGTATCAATCAGTGATTGTTAATATTTTCTCAATAAAATTTTAGAGATGTGTTTTGTTTTACCCTGAACAGTGCAGGTAATGTATTTTTAATGTTATGACACAGGCTGTGGCGGCCAGGCCATAACAATGGCGATCGAGCCTTGTCACTGAGAGCTAGCCAAGACGAAATATTTTGAGCTCACCTTTTCTCTGCTAACGATAGAATATACATTTGCAGAGACTAATATGTAGCTTTTGTTGAAAAAAAATTAATATCTTGTAATACTATAATAAAATTGGTAAATTGACTTACTTTTATGAAGGTGAAGATTACGTCATCCTCTGCAGCACTTGTTTTATATTGTTCAGTACTATATACAGCGTACATACAGTATGAACACTTATTCTCAGGCATTCACTTCACACACCAGCTAGCCTTACTACTAATTCACACGAGTTCTAATTCATTCTCGAGTTCTAATTGAGTTCTAACTCATTCACAATTGAAAATTATTTCTACTGTATATTTACACTGTACAGTATCTTTTTGTCAAGGCTTAAATAATCATTAACACTTACAATACTGTATTCTATCAACACTTTTTACACTAATTTATATGCCTTTCAATCATATTTTATATAGTTTGTGGAGGCTACACGACTTTTGATGGGAATTCAGCATCAGCGGGTGCAACATGGCTTGCAGAGCATTCGTTGCTGGCGGATGCTCCATGACTTGTCGATGGGTATTCAGCATCGGCAGGTGCAGCATATCTTGCAGAGTATTCGTTGCCGGCGGAGGCTGCACGACATGTTGATGGGAATTCAGCATCGGCGGGTGCAGCATAGCTTGCAGAGCATTCGTTGCCGGCGGAGGCTGCACGACATGTTGATGGGAATTCAGCATCGGCGGGTGCAGCATAGCTTGCAGAGCATTCGTTGCCGGTGGAGGCTGCACAACTTGTCGATGGGAATTCAGCATCGGCGGGTGCAGCATAGCTTGCAGAGCATTCGTTNATATGTTTAAGGAGCCGGTCTAGTTATGTAGAAAAATTTGTTCAATGTCAACCAATATTATTTGACTAGTTGTATATGAAAAGTGCTGAAATTGTCCCAAGTTTCAGTACTGCAGCGTAAATAGAAAAAGATTTTTTATTTTTTTTTTTTTTTTTCAACGTTTTTACACATTTTCAAGTCTACACTTCTTCACACACGTTTCGGATATAATTATTCTGTGACACTTTTCTGACACATTAGCATATAATAAATGATTGTATGATTTAGGATTTCCAAAACATCTTTAGTTTTCCTAATACAAATGTTCAAAGTTCCACCCAAAAATTATGCAAAAATGGCATGTTTATTGCTATTATAAAATCAATAAATGAACTTAGAGAAAAGTGAAATCTTGCACATGTAGAGACATGCCCTCCACATATACTGTGTAAGTTTCATGTAAATTGAATAAAAAATTATTCAGTTTTGTAAACATTTGTGTCAATTGAAAAAAAAACAGAAATTAATGAAGTCTAAGGTTCTAAAATCTGTGGCTGAGGTTGACATCAACCAATTTTCTCCAAAATTGGCATCCTTACAGATAGGTATACGTACAGTAAGGTGTGTAAGTTTGATGCAAATCGTCCGAAAAAAAATTTGAAAAAAAAAAAATGAAAAAAAAAAAAAACTTTTTTTTTTTTTTTCTCAAAATTTTTTCCAATTAAACTAATTATAATATTGTTTAATATATGCTATTGTGATAGCAAAGAGTCATAGCTATGATTTCAGTTGACACTTTTGATTCATAATCGATTTTGACCATTTTGGCATAATTTTCACAACTACTTCATTATTTTTTTCTCCCTTCCTATTTATGCTACGATGCTGAAACTTGGACCAGATGAAACACTTTTCATATAGAACTTGTCAAAAAAGTTTGATTGAAATCGAACGAGTTTTCATTTTTGCATTTTTGGAGCCAAACTGGATTGGACCGCCCCCTTAATTCATCTGTACTCATATCTCTTGTCTTAGGATTTGCTGTCAAGTAGTAGAAAAACCTAACAAAATGGTTATCTGGAAGCTATAAGTATGTTTAGACCTAATTTTAGATAATTATGTTGATACCGTTCTTGATAAGAGATGCAACAGCTGAATTAAAAGCATTCTTCAAAGTCTTGTACATGCTGTGTACATTTACACAAATAAGAGCTGCCTCGTATAGGCTGATAAGCCTTTTACAGCTTCCTTTATTCTTATGATCTTGTAATGATAATACTTAGTAAAGCAAGTAGATCCTGGCCTCAGGCCGGGCTCGGGAGTAGAAGACCTCCCGAATCCCTCTCCAAATATGCTCCAGGTAAGTATAACATGCAAAATATTATCTCCAACAAGAGTCTACTGTACTTTCAACTTTGAGTTTCTTTACCAGCAATGATACATTACTATATTAATAATTATTAATATCACTGAATAACAAATCACAGCTGAACTTAAGGTCAAAAATGAAGTACAGTACTATCACTGGGAAATTAGTTTGGGGGAGAGAAACGTAAGCAGAACAAAAAATAGTGGTGTATAAAATGTTAACTATTAAAAGTTAGTATGAAATACTACATGCAGCATGTACAGATGATGAGTCACAATAACGTGGCTGAAGATATGACGACCAAACCACACACCAGAGGATGGAGAGACGACGACGTTTCGGTCCGTCCTGGACCATTATTAAGTCGATTGTGATGATGACTTAATAATGGTTAAGTTGGAATAGTTACATACAGCATACAAGTAACCAAGGAGAGGTAAAATTGATAGCAGATGTATTGTATTCCATTAGTGTCTCATCGGAAACTAACTTTAAGCGTTTCTTTAGCTTCATGTGAGACACAAGTTTTAAAGCGTCATATGACAAAGGATGGGACACCACAAATGTAGCTCTCATTCTGTAACTACATTTAGGTAATTATTAATGTTTTAACATTTGCATTAGTAAACAGGCTGTGCAAATTTGTTTAATGATCTTGAAAATAGCTAGTTGATCATACACTGAAGAAGTGCTATGTGCCTTTAGATAAAGTTGAATACTGTATTCTACGAACTTTAAATTTGAGAAATTATTAATAATGAGAGCCTATATTTTGCAATATGTACTGATCAGAGGTACAAACTACAGTTACTGTGTCTACTTTTCCAATATTAGTTGTAATCAATAATTCTAAGATATGATGCTGTATGCAGTAGTTGTGTGGAAACATTTGCTGTTTGCTTTATTGTTAAAACATGGCATCAGCATCGTAAACGCTGTGGAAATTGTTGACCAGACCACACACTAGAAGGTGAAGGGATGACATGTTTCGGTCCGTCCTGGACCATTCTCAAGTCGATTGTCTTCATTTTCACAATCGACTTGAGAATGGTCCAGGACAGACCGAAATGTCGTCGTCCCTTCACCTTCTAGTGTGTGGTCTGGTCAACATACTTCAGCCACGTTATTGTGACTCATCGTCTGCTCTGTAGAAATTAAAATCAATGTTAAATGCATATTCAGAGATTATGATGCTATTTCATCATGTGTAACTCATATTTCCAGAAATCCTGTGGTGTCGGGAGAGATGATGCGTGAGAGAATGGAAGGAAGAAAGATGGTTCGTATGTCTACTATCAGTTTACATCTTCGTGGTGGAGACATTGAGGGAGACTGGGTCACCATTGGAGTTATAGTGTCAAAAAGTGATCCAAAGACATCACAGAAAGTAAGTACATAAAGACACCATTCCACTGTTTGGGCACCTTGGGTTCCAAAGCCACCAAACAGGGTGACAAATTCATATGCAGCTTCTTACTTTCCCGCCCTCACAAAATATTTGTTTCATGTCTGAAAATATATCACAGTATATTTTACTAAAACAAAAGAATATATATAGTATAAATGTTCTCACAAACAGAAAAGCACATGATTTTGAAATGATGTCAAGGTGAGGGAGTATGGAGGTGTTGATTAAGAAAGAAGGAAGATTTTGTTCAAGTTTAGACTTCAACAGAGAACTTAGACTAAGATACTGAAGTTACATCAGCTAACAGCCTCTCCCTGTATATGTTTACTTGCTTTGCACAGTACCTCTTAGAGCATCTTATCCACTATTCGTAACTACAAACACAGCTCGGTAATATTCATAAGGAAATCCTTTGCCTTCTCCATGAGCAGCCATCCTGGCAGTTTTTTTTTTCTCCCCATTCTGCTGCCTCTTGTACCACACCCACACTGCTTCATCAACAGTTTTGTCTTTAACCTCACTGACTGATTCTCTCTGCTGCTTTACTGTTTCACTTTCACTTTCTCTGTCTTCAGAATTAAAAAAAAATCTTGCGAGCTTAATAATGCACAAAAAACTATTAGGAATGCCATTCTTTACTTTCTTCATTCAATAAATTTTGTCTCAAAATTCACCACTTAATGTTTCGTCTTGTATATGCTGCTACTAGAGGCTTTCATTAACACATTTCCTGTGTTTTGAGCTGACATGGCAGAATGTTAAGTATTTTCAATGATGCTATCAAGGCTTGTGAGTGGGAGAAAACCGTTTGATATCCATGCCGACAATGTAAACAAAGGGGAGGATGGTGGTGCTTGGAGTGGCGAACCAGAAAAGTGCATCCTCGCCTCATCGAACCAAAAATTAATAGTTGAGTGTACCAAATAGAGGATGGACAGTGGGACAGTCCCTGTAACCATATTTCCTTGTAAATGTGGTTTCCCGGTGTTATATATGTAACCTTATTGTGTTTATATAAGAAACAGCATGCATAAATGTAGATTTGACAATCTTTATTTGGCCAGTTATATAGGTGAATAATGGTGCTTTATTTGTGTTATTCCTAGGGTTCCCAGTACTCCATATGGAAGTTAAGTGACTTAAGTGACTGCACCAAAACAATAGCGCTCTTCCTCTTCTCTGGAGCCCACAAAGCCTTATGGAAGAGCGCTGTGGGCACTGTCATCGGTCTTCTTAATCCTCAAATTATGAAGGACAGGTAAAATATTGTCCTTAAAATTTGTTGGTAATTATGATGTTTGCACCGATTCATTTTCTTCATACATACTGTGTTTCTTAATTAATCCAGAGAAATAAGTCATATAAATAAAAGTATTTTAGTTCTTTTTCTTTGGGAAAAAAACATTTAATGGTATACTTAAGCATTATTCATTTTTATTGATGGCATAAATAATATGCATTGTCCAGTATTAAATGGTAGCTTGTTTCCTCCATCAGTTGGACCACTTTCTCTTACATATCGGTGAGTATTATATACGGTTCACATAATGGATGGTCAAACTCGATAATCTTAAGTCAGGCATTCTGTCCATTTGTTTATCTTTTGTGCCTACATATAGAGCAGAGTAATCTTGTTTCAGGATTTGTGTGATGGGAGCCCCTGGGAGGAATTAAGGTGTTGGGGCTATAGAATCACTGAATGTTAAGATCTGATATGAATGTCGAGTCTTGGAGTATGTTTTGGGGTCTTTTGTATTGATTTACAGTTACTATACTTGAATTTTGATGGCTTCCCACTGTGGGTGTGAGCTACTATTGGCCACTCGTATGTTCAGAGGCATACTTGTTTTGGATCCACTACACATAAGAGGTCATAGATTTAAGCTACAGAAACAAAGGTGCTCCCGCCAAAAAAAAAAAAATTAGAAGGCTCACTTTTGCCAACAGGGTGGTAGATAGTTTGAGCAATGTAAGAAAGAAAGTGGTAGATGCCAAAATTGTCAGTACCTATACTGTAGTTTCAAAGTGTCATGTGACGAGAGTACTGGGAAGACCGGACACCACGAGCATAACTCTCATTCTTTAACTACACTTAGATAATTACACTTGTTCCTAGCCTTCACAGCATGCTGCCCACCCATACCTTGCCCCCCAGTCCCACCCCTTATCATAATTTAACCCTCAAAGAGAGTGAGTGAGTGTGAAAGGGGGTAAGCAAATTTTTCCAATTTTTCATTATTTGTGTCATAAGAATGTTTAAGAATATTTCATATTCTGGGTGAATACACCCTGGTAGATTGGGCAGTGACTGAGGAGCCTCATCAGAAAGAGGTATTACATTCAACACTGATTTTATTTGTATTGTTATATATGCCTAGCAAAAGGGACTGAGGATACATTCTGTAATTGGAAATCAACTGTAGTAGAAAAATATAAAGTTACTGAAAGATTTTCTCCACAGTTCTTTAAAGCTGAACAAGTCATGCAAATGTGACATTTGTTTTATTTCAGGCAAGGTGACAAGACGACGGACATGCTCACACTGTCGATATTTGATCAACAGAAATCAATGGTGATGGGAGGCTCTAAGGATCTTGGGTGGTGTAAAGGCAGGTGTGTAAGATTTGTTGTGATATTTCCCTTGTAGCCAGAGAATATTTCTAAGAATAATACAAAAGTGCCTTGATAATACTGCAGCTCGGCAATAGTGTCTTGCACTGAAGCTAATTGTTATTCAGATCCCAATTAGTTGTGGGTTCTTTCATTTGCAATTTCAATACAGTACTTGAATCACATCCGTGCTAGGAGTCTAGGACTGCTTATCTGAGCAAACCTTGCACATGTGTAAATCTCTACACAGTAAAATTTAGTTTTGTGTTGTATATCGTGTAAATTCCATGCAAGTGATGCATATTCTTGTTTTGGCTTCATGTAGACTGTATAGAGTGACTTAAAAATGTCCTTGTTTGACTAGTGGATTATTGGTCACTTATGATGTTAATGGAGGAGTTGATAGAGCTTTGATATTTTATGAATGGACAACTTTTTAGTAATTTTTGGCTGCATTTAACATTTTCAGTGACTCCCTAGCACCTTTAATACCCTGGCAAGACAGTCCTTGTCTGGATTTGCTACTCCATTAAAAACTGCAACTATCTTTGCCTAATCAGAAAACTGGACCATTTTTCTGATAATACACTCAGTTGTATTTCCACCATCTTAAATTTATTTTCATTAATTTTAATGGTAGATACAGAAGCAGCATTTTTTCTTAATCTGTAACTGTAATGGTTTTAAACTGTAACTGTATACAAAGTGTGTGTGTACTCACCTAGTTGTGCTTGCGGGAGTTGAGCTCTGACTCTTTGGTCCCGCCTCTCAACCGTCAATCAACAGGTGTACAGGTTCCTGAGCCTATTGGGCTCTATCATATCTACACTTGAAACTGTATGGAGTCAGCCTCCACCACATCGCTTCCTAATGCATTCCATTTGTCAACCACTCTGACACTAAAAAAGTTCTTTCTAATATCTCTGTGGCTCATTTGGGCACTCAGTTTCCACCTGTGTCCCCTAGTGCGTGTGCCCCTTGTGTTAAACAGCCTGTCTTTATCAACCCTGTCGATTCCCCTGAGAATCTTGAATGTGGTGATCATATCCCCCCTAACTCTTCTGTCTTCCAACGAAGTGAGGTTTAATTCCCGTAGTCTCTCCTCGTAGTTCATACCTCTCAGCTCGGGAACTAGTCTGGTGGCAAACCTTTGAACCTTTTCCAGTTTAGTCTTATGCATGACTAGATATGGACTCCATGCTGGAGCCGCATACTCCATACCAGACCATGACGACCATATTGGTCTGCCATCGCAGTTCTGCAGATGCACCTATGTTCGGTGAGGATGGGGGTGACAAGGCGAAGGGCAACTCCAATGCGGAGAGCGTCATGACTGAGGCGAGTTCCCAGGGCTGCATTGGGCACAGCAATGGCAAACAGGCCAAATGGGATAGTCCCATAGTGAAGAACATCACCACAGCATTGCTGGAGGCAGCATCTGGGAAGGACAGAGTGCGTCTTCTAGCTGTGCAAGCTCCCCATGCGGGAAACTTTTTGTTGGCAGTCCCTAATTCCACCTTAGACACCCACCTGGATCATCGAGCCCTAAGTATTGGCGTTGCCCTACGCCTTGCTGCCCCTATCTCCACCAAACACCAGTGTATTTGTGGCTATGCACAGGCAGACCAATACGGCAGCCATGGTCTTATCTGTAGTAAGACAGGGAAAGATTGCCAGACATGAAGCAGTCAAAGAGAAGTTTGGCTACAGGTGGGTGTCCAGCACAAAGGGAACCTCAGTTGTGCAGACCTGACAACAGCTAAAAAGCCTTGATGGAGTCACCCTGTAGCCATGGAGGGAAGGTAAACAGGTCATATGGGATTACACGTATGCATCTACATTGGCTGATACCGCTCTACTTTACAGCACAGTAGAGGAAGGCGGGGCAGCCACCTTCAGGGAGACCCAGAAAACTAAAAAGTATTGAGACCTAGAACGTTGTTACAGATTCGTGCCGATAGGCTCCGAGACTGGGCGCCTGGGGTAAATGTGCACTTAAGTTCTTAAAGGAGGTGGGAAAGGATTTCATTGCGAAAACTAAAGACTCGAGAGCAGCCAATTTCCTGTTCCAGTGTCTCAGTGTCGCAGTTCAGAGGGAAAATGTGTGCTGTATCCTGGGTACGCACCCAACCTTCAAGGAGCTGGACGAGGTCTTCGAACACGGATTGTTATATTGTTATGCAGTATATGTGTGTGTTCTCTGTAAACTGTAGCATTGCAAAATAAAAAAAAAAAAAAAGAAATGTCTAAATGTATGTAAGATCTGTGAATGATACATGAAATTATCCAACTCCACCTCAAAGGGAGTATTGACTTATACTTAAATGCAGGATAAATAGTGAAGTGTTGCTCCACAGAACCAAACAAGGATCACAATGCAAGTATTTTGTCAACAAGTCTGCATGCGAGTTCTGTGTGTATCACATCCAGCGAGAGTACCAAAAATCATCAGCTAAGCGTGCTGACATCCAGTCATCATTCACCAGGGTGGACCCTCGACGCAGGCTGCAGGAGAGAGTCCTTGGCAAAGACCAGGTGCCCTTTTATTTTTCAGTCTTATTTACTATGGTTTTGCACTATGGCTGTTATATTAACTATTCTAAAATGTACAATATAAACAAGGTAGTACAAAACATGTGTAAGAATGGAAGGTAGCTTTAACCAATCTGAATTGGAACCTCCCTTTTGTTACTAATTTAAAGCCCTCTTTGTCTCATCTTTTTAGGTATTTTATGGTGGGCAGCTGTACACCTCACCAGCACCAGGGAATGCTCCCAAGCAAGCTAGAGCCAATAAAGCCAAGGATCTATCAACTCTAAATTCCCTCAAACTTAAAATGAAGGCAGAACAGCTGAAGACTGAAGATAAACAAAATTCCTTCGTCTTGAAACACATGAGTGACGGTGAAATTGATGCAGTTAGACAGGTTGCTCAAAAGAATGATAATTTGTAAGTAATGTACAGTACAGTATTATATATTCCAGATCCGTTATCACAGTTGTTATATAAACATAAATTATGAAGTATTGTAATTGGTATCTTCCATTTTCCAGTCTTTCTTCTGTACTTAATTTTTGTTAAAGCCAAATAATACAGTGTTTATAGTTCCTAACTTTACTATATATCAAACCTTCAAAAGTTTACTGGAATATATTGGTTGCTCCTTGCTTTTTCTAGATGCAGGTGTCAGTGAATTTTGACCACGTCTTTACTGATTATTAAATTACAATTGCAAATTTGATAATGTTACTCTGCTTCAGTTCTATTTATATCACATTGCACAAATATTAGCAGTTGTTGGATGCTTACCTGCCAGTGATTATGGTGGTGCAAGGTCTGGTTGATACCTGGTTGATACCTGGTTGATGGGGTTCTGGGAGTTCTTCTACTCCCCAAGCCAGGCCCGAGGCCAGGCTCGACTTGTGAGAGCTTGGTCCACCAGGCTGTTGCTTGGAGCGGCCCGCAGGCCCACATACCCACCACAGCCCGGCTGGTCCGGAACTTCTCTTAGAAAACAGTCCAGTTTTCTCTTGAAGATGTCCACGGTTGTTCCGGCAATATTTCTTATAGTCGCTGGGAGGATGTTGAACAACCGCGGACATCTGATGTTTATACAGTGCTCTCTGATTGTGCCTATGGCACCTCTGCCCTTCACTGGATCAATCTTGCATTTTCTTCCATATCGTTCACTCCAGTCCGTTGTTATTTTACTGTGCGTTGGTCTAGCTCTCTTATGTTCACACTTCCTAACTTTTTATATCTAGAATGTTTATTTCATCTCATTGAGTTTCCATTTCTGTTTTGTATTTTTTTTGGGGGGGGGGGGAAATTATGGATAAAAGGAGGAGCATCTGGGAAGGACAGTGTGTCTTCTAGCTGTGCAAGCCCCCCCCATGCCAGGAACTTCCTGTTGGCAATCCCTAATTCCACCTTCGGCACCTACCTGGACCATCGAGCCCTAAATATTGGTGTTGCCCTATGCCGTGCCGCCCCTATCTCCACCAAACACCAGTGTATTTGCGGCTATGCATGGGTGAAGTTCTTAATAACTTCAGTGTATTCATTTGCCAACCTGTATTGAGTATTAGAATATCCTCGTGTGTCTATGACTGAACTGTGTATTCAACCTCCACTGGTGTCTTCTTCATATTCCCTCTCAAGTTAAATTAGCTTTCCTTGTCCACTTTGACTATTTTCTCCACAGTATATTATATGTTAAGATAAAATTCCCCATTTTTTCTTACCTTTGAGATTGTGCAGACGAGTTCTTAGAGGTGTTGATATTTTGTCAGGGAGACAGGAAATTGTACCTCAGCTTGTCAATGGTAATAAGTAGTACTGTAGTGCAATGATCATGTTTATGATCATTAGTTTAAGTAATGAAAATGACAAGGATAATTGTTCAGAGTTAAGCTATAGTACTGTATAAGGAATACAGCTAGGTTTACTGGAGACAGATGCTTTGTATAGTTTATAATTCACTTGTCTATAATTTTTCTAATGCAAGATTGTATCTGGCTCCCACTGTGTAGTAGTGAGAGGCTTCTGGCACCTACCCCTGGAGCTCGTAATCTTTTACGTCACATGGTCAAGGAAGATTCGCAGAAAAAGACCATCTCGGGAGAGATCCGCAGTGTCACTGCCAGAGACTTGCTTAACATGACGCATAAACAAATTCAGACACATAAAAGACAAGTAAGGAATTTATAATTCATATAGTTTGTTTTGTTTTTGTGTACATTTTCCTCATAAATTTATTTGTCTTAAATTATTTTTCTCCCCAAGAGTAATAAACCGAAGGACCAATCTTTCTACTCAAGCTGACAAAGCAAAACATTGTTTAATTCTGTAATTCACTACAGTTTCAAATAAACAGCAAAACTTATTAAACAAAATGGAGTGACCTTTTACTAGGTAGAGGCTTCCTGTTCCTGACAAGGCCACTAGAAACAGTTCTTGGCCACTATATAATTCCTGTTGAAGGTCATGTTGTTAGAAACAAGAAGCCTGTTCCAACAACATGACCAACAACCAGGCCATGACCAGGAAACAGAAACAGGCTTACCAAGGTTCCCATAGGGGCTAAGGCTGACTACTAATCTCTAGGCTGTAACCCACAACCATTTACTAACTTTTTGTAACTTATTTTACTGCTGGGCAAACATAAGACATCATGTGAAAGAAAACATTCCCAACTGTTTGTTCTACCCAGGGATTGAACCCAGGTCCCTCGATTGTGATCCAAGGATGTAGACCGCTGTATTACGGATCCATTATATACAGTGAGTTATGGCTTATTTTCATTGAAAAGTAACAGCGACAAAGAGTGGCTGGTAAATTGTATGTCCATAATGCTGTGTACATTTGTGTTAAATGGTGATATGTGAGCCATTCTCACTTAGCGAGAAGTGTCACATCCCTCTGGGTTCATCTGGTTGGAAGAGGGAGAATTGTTATTGATTGCCTTAACCTTCCTAGGCTGATGCCTATTAATACTAGAAGTGGACAGTGCCACATCTAACTGCTTATTTGTTTACTTTTGAACATAACATATGAACTTAACTTTTGAACATATTACTAATTCTGTTTAAAGCATCAAAATGGAAACTAAGTCGAGGACAGGTTGGTGTGTGTGTTGCATGTGTTTTGTGTCGTGCAGTGCATGTGTATATGTTTATCATATATGATTGTATTTTGTGTACACACAGTGTGTTCATGTTGTATATGCATCTGATTTACATACAATATCAGCCATTTTATATTTCAGCCAGCAATAACACAGGTAGTCTTAGTTCATGTAGGTTTATGAATATATAGTAGGACAAAAAGATATATGGATAGACTAATAACTGAATCATACACTGTATGCTACAATATGCATGCTAGAGTTTTGAGCCTTTAATCGTAATACAGGCATACCTCAGTTTAAGAGTTTAATTGGTTCCTGGAGACGCCTCGTATTCCGAAAACTCGTATTCTGAAGCTAATTTTCCCATAAGAAATAATGGGAAATGAATTAATCCGTTCCTGACTACCCCAAAAACCCATATCAAACTAAATTTTTATACCTAATTCATCTAAATAAACCTACAAAACTATGTTCAAGTTATTACTTACCTGCTCTTGAATGCTGTAGGCGTATGGAAGATGGTGAGGAGGGGGGAGGAGGAGAGGAGTTACTGTTTGGAAGGGGAGTCCCCTTCCATTATCACATCAGGCAGTGAGGACTTCACTGGTATGCACACACTGGCACATTTTGCCTGCATACCACTAGGATTGCTTGTCTTACTAAGAATTTTCTAAAGACACTTGTTTTTCCCTACATTTTAACACTTAGTAAGTTTTTTAACACTGTAGTAAGACATCACATTATCATTTAAAAGGTCAAGGCAACGGCCTGCTACAGCTTTATCTGGGTGAGTTTTTTCAACAAAACTTGCAGTTCTTCCCATACTTCACACATTTTCTTAATCAAGAAGGGACATCCTCTACTGCCTCTACTCACAGCTATTTTCTTAGGTTGAACCTATCAATGGCTTTCTTGAGACCCATGGTGGATATATAATAACAAATTGTATAGTCAAATGACCAAAAATCCAACAAAACACTTAAAATCCAGGTGAAGAATTGATGTGGGATAGTCACTGGGCTCGAGACAATGGTAAACTGAGCGGCGGAGGAGGGGTGGAGGGGCGACGATCACCGAACCACCACGCGCTAGGTCGGCCTGTACGCGTATCAACAAACTCGCGTCCCGAGGTAACCCTCGCGTTCCGAGACATATTTTCAGAGGAAATCCTGCTCGTCTTCCGAAAAACTCGCATACAGGGACACTCGCATTCCGAGGTACCACTGTATTAGAAAAGCTGCTATTTTGTAAGCATTAGTAATTGCACAATTTTGTTGCTTTATATTCTCGCCTTTCATGTAAGTATAGTAATTTGTTTATCTTTGCTAAAGTTCTATAATCATGTACAGTACCGTATTATTCACCATGCGGCAATTTTTTTTTGTACCCTCCAATAAATTTTGCCACAACTTTTAGTCTGCCTTCTCTTCATTGTTCTCTCAAACATTTCATCAGTTATTCATCTCATCTTTTGTACGAATGTTCCAAAGATTATTATAATTTAACAAATTACTCTTTGTAAATTATCAATTTTTTATTTTTCTTGCAGCAAGAACATTCTTTGTTGCAGTCTTCATTGATGTCTTTGCCAGAGACAAAACTGTCAAGACCTTCATTTTCTCCATCGGCGATCCCAGCCTTGGGTCGTGGTGCCCAGCCCGGAGGTGATATTGACTTGGACATTTCCCCACCTAGAAGAACAGATCCTGCCAAGGTACATAAACATGGAAGAGGTGTGGAGTAATATTTATATTACGGGGTTCTGTGAATACTGTACAGCAAGACAGTTACATAGCTAAAAGTTATTTAACTGTTCTTGTATGAGCTTGCCAATGTCATGAGGCAAGATTATTATAATATATTGACTTAATTTTAGTTGTTGTGAATAAAGTTTATGTGGTTAGACTGAAAAAGATGTACGGTAGTGTAAATCAAACTTACATTTTTTTACATGAATTGAATAACATTAACAGTGATATTTAGAAATATGCCAGTTGAACAAATCCACGAGGGCCATGGTGAGGGTTTGAACCTACGTCCGAGATGATCCCAGATACGCCTTAGTCCTAAGGCGCAGACTAAGGTGTGTTTGGGATCATCCCGGATGTAGGTTCGAACCCTCATTACGGCCCTTGTGGATTTGTTCATTTGAAGTATCACGCTATTGTGATTTCTGTGTATATATGCTAGTTGAGTACTATTTTGGGAGGAGGGGATGATAGTATTCCTGGCAGGGGCATTTACATACCTTGGGAGAAAGTATGAAATTGATTTTCCAAAGGAAGGAGTGAGACTTTGTGCCACTATTTGATATAACACTGAAATTACAATATTGTTGACTAATACAAATTAATTAATATAATAGCTACTGGTATAGGGGCTTTGACCCTTAAAATTGTTGCTCAACTACAGTATGCAGATTTAATATTAAATCAGTTTTCTTTAAATGTAGTACATATTCAACAGGCACGGGCAATGGCCACATTGCTGAAGAAAGGTGGAATCCAAGCCAAAAATCCAAATGCAGAAAAAAATACAAAAAAAGCAGCTGATCCTGACTTTCAGGAGAAAGTCAGAAAGAGGTTAAGCACGCCCTCTGATTCCGACAGTAAGTCTTGCATGTATACACCACTATGCAGAGAATAGGCCACAATAACATGGCAGAAACAAATAACACAACCCACACTAACAAAAGGAAATGAAAGTGATGATATTTTGGCCCATCTTGAAGGACACTTATCAAGTCATGACGTTTAAAAAGGATGCCGAACGGACCGAGACGTCATCACTTTTCATTTCATGCATGTGGGTTGGTTTTTACAGTATAATTTTGATTGTGGTTTAGCTTATTTAATAATAAGCTAAACTATAATGCTATAGTTTGTAATAAGGTATAATGTAATAAAATTTGTGCCTCCTTTTCATCTTCTGTCTATTTTGGCAGCATTTTGCAATCCTCAGGGGAAATCTGCAAGGTCTTCTCTGAATACCCTTTATTCTCCTGAGACTATTGGTCTTTACACTTGCACTGGTGGTGGTGACAAGAATGAATCCACTCCATCATTGCTTTTAGGCCCAAAACCTAAACCCAGGCATTGGGGCCAGGTATTGGAATGGCTAGATTATTCAGTACCATGTTTTCCTCAAAAAATTATTATATATATAGTCAGCTCCTTAATTTTTGTTGGGTGCACAGGAGTGAAGAAATAGGGGTCAGTCCTACCTACCTGCCCAGGGTTTTGAACTTGGGTCATACTTATGAGGAGTGGGTGAGGATGCTGCAGAACTGACCATCATGAAGGCTTACTTGTCACCTCTCCATTCCAACTTGACCATTCACTACTGTGTACCTACTCTGATTTCAGATTTGCATAGGGGTGCTACTCAAATGGCAGAGTCATACTAAAGTCTTTTCACTGCAGTTGGAATCTTGTTGCATCCAAAGTTTGCCCCCTTTTTCAAAATTGTTTGTTTATTATTTAAAACAATAGAACAAGATTTTGCACATGTCAAAATCACTTTAAAAATTTTAGATTTTTATCTTATGATTCTTGACACAATTCAGTCATTACATGGGCTTGTTCCACTAGAGGCCTCCCCTTTTTATGAGGGGTGGGTGGTCAAACACTCCTAACTCCACCATGAAGTCAAGATGACTGCCACAGGGGGTGGGGCAAGTGAGAGAAAGAGCCAAGCCATCACAACTATATAGCACTTAGAAGGTATCAGGAAAAGGATTTGGAATGGAATTGTGCCCAACCACCAACCACTTAATGGTTTGGGATTAAATGCCAACCTGCATGAAGCTTCTAACCATCCAGCCCAGGTTGTTGAACAAGAGAAGAGGAAAGGAAGATAAAGACGATAGGCCTTTTGTGGTGAATGTAGAAGTGGGGCATTGAGTGTAATTATTAAATAAAAATTGGTAGGGAACAAGGGTAAGTAATAGCAGTTTGTAAATAGGGAGTAAATGTTTGAATGTGACAGTGGTGGTATGCTACTGTGAATGATTTTCTGAAGTGGTCTTAGTTCTCTGATGTTCTATAATGTGCGAGTTGTTGGATGGATAGGCTATTTATTAATATCATTTGCCATTTTTTCCTTATATTGTAATACTCACTATCTTCTCCAGACTGGTGTCTTGCCATAAAAGTGTTAAGTAGGAAATAATAGAAGCAATTAATTATCAAAAAAGGCACCAAGCCAGGGAGCACTGTCAAAGGTGCAGGATATTCAAAAAGGTGCTACATATCACTAAGGATGCCAATACAAGAACACAAGCATATAAGGCGAACGATGTCAAATAATAATAAAGAAAAAATGTGCCAAATTGGTTCATTTTATGTGGTTCTAATAGTTATTGTTTTACAGGTGGGACACGACTAGCAGAGGCCATTCTAACAGATTCTTCTAGATCAAAATTGGATTCTATTGATGTCAACTCAGACAAATTTAAAGCTATGATGGAACAGAAATCGCGTCATACCAATTTAATAGATGTAAGTAGTGTATATTGTTTGCATTTAAATATCACTTCCATCAGTCACTTGCTGTTTACTGAGGGTCTATAGTGTGATGCTACTCAAATGTAATCCAATTTTTGTAGATCTCTGCATGCATCTTTCATGGTCGTTCTGCTCAAGAACTCTAGCCTAGTTACAAAAAAAATACAATTCTAACTAAGTGGGATTGTCTAGAATGTGGTGTCAAAGACTTAAAGTGATTAAATGAAATGTTTGAAGACAAACATTTAGTTTAGACCTAATTCAGCAAATCTCTCGTTACAGTGCACATTTTGTATGTTAGATTTACTCACCTGCTTTGCCAAACAGTTGTTCAGTGAAGCTGGTGATGTGTGAATTTGCTGAAAATGCAATGTCTGCATTCACCAACCTGTGGGGAAATATCATGGGCCTCGTCCATTTATACAATTTTGGGATCATGGCCCAACTTACACAATACAGATATTTTTAGCTTTAAGGAGCTGAATCCTGAGAAATGCTGGCAAGAGGGTGAAATCTCTTTACATTTGGTAAAATTTGAACCTGCCATATGAGACAACTACCAAGTGAAATTTGCCCATAAAACATGGGATATATTAGGGTATGAAGGTAACTTAATGTGGTTCTGATCCCATTTTTAAAGATTTTAGTGGGTAACAGTTGGATTTTTGGTGGCCACATTTAAAACAAAATGCCATGGTTCATTTTTGAGTTAATACGATTTTTATTCACTTGGGTATGGGCCTTGCTACCTTTCAAAATGGTTTCATGGGAAATGGGATTCAAAATGGTTGCATGGGAAATATAATCGTTATTGTTGCCCGAGCATGTTAGCTGACATTTTGGTATCAAGAATAACTTGAGATGTGTTTTCTGTATTCCAGGTTGTTGAAAATGAGGCACTTGACAAGTATTATCAAGGCTTGGAGAAGAAAGAAATGCTGGAGGATAAGTTATTATCTGTCATGGAAATTCCTACCACTGCATACGTGTGTCTTCAGGTACCTTATTCTCTTCTGAACACAAATGGTTGTACTGTTTTATGCATAATGTAATTAGCGTGTCAATTTTTCTTACATCTACATGGTTACTGACATTTTAATATTTTGATTTTCCAATAGTGCAAATACATGGCAGAATCGGCATCAGATTTATGCCGTGAAGAGAACCATCCGCTAAAATCTGTGAAACGAAGAAGAGGTTTTTCGAATGCAAGAACTGCAAAAGAAGAACCACATCTTTGGACAAGTTGCCTAGGAAGTCATGTTCAAATTGTGACCACAGCTCTTGGCAGAGAGTTGCTATGGGAAAGGTGAGGTTCATACCCGTTTTAATGGATGCTAGCCATCTTTTGAGTACAGTACTGTTTATCCAACAAGCCAATACAGTACTTTGTTATTTTGAGTATACCATAGGCCTATAACAGTCACATTAGGCAACCAAGAATATAACTGTGGCTTTAAGAAAAGCAATTCTACCCCCCCCCCCTGCAGAAAGCAGCCCGCAACAGCTGTCTAACTCCAAGGTACCTATTTACTACTAGGTGAACATCAGCATCAGGGTGAAAAAAAATACTGCCCATTTGTTTCCACCATTGCTGGGAATCGATCCCGGACTCTAGGATTACGAATCCTGAGTGCTGTCAACTCTGCCACAAGGCCCCCCCCCCCCGTGTGTGTGTGTATAGTGTGGAATTAACTAGGATTGGTTAGCAAAATAACTTGTGCAGGACATTCTTTTTATTACTTCACATTTGTGTTTCAGGCAAAGAATGGACCCAAATTGGATTCGGAGATATTCTCTCTGCGAGGTGACGAACTTAAGCACTACAGTAGCAGCAGTAACCAAATATTTCTTCATATATGAAACTTTTATTCATTAAATCTCCATTTTTAGCCATGAATTATTATTTTGAAAATAGGTCATTCCTTTTGTATCTATTTTTAAAGTATATATTTAATTTAAATTACATTAAAGTGGAAGCCATAAATATATTTACAAACATTTAAATCACTAATTTATAAAATAATCAATCCCGTTTTTGTGTTTTACTTTCTGCAACACTTATTCAGTAGCCGTGTACTAATCATTATTTACCCAGAATTAAGGGATCATATGTTGCAATTTAAACATTAGGAAAAATAAAATTTACTGCAGGAAAGCATATCAAATATCAATGTAACATTTGTCTTGCAATTAACTAGAATGTTTGATGGAAGCAGCCAGAAAACCAAAATTGGAAACAAAAAATCCACATTTGTGAAAGTACAGTATATAAACAGATTAATTACGGTAATATGGTATGTGGGACAACTTATGTATGATAATGAGGTATGCCAGTAGATAGATTTGGCAAGATTTTATTTTTTTTAAATGTCACAGGCAAATTATATTTGTAAACATAAAATTATGTCGAATGCAAAAATATGTACCCATTAACACAGTACAGGTTTTGACTAGTCCCACTTATGATTTCTACTAATGAAAGTAATAAGTAAATACTTTATCAAGAAGTTTTGGCACAAAATGTCTGTATTAAGGTGTTCTAGAATGGATATTTCCTGTGTAATACTTGCCTGCATCTCCACTTTCTCGGGTTAAATCCTACTATAGCATGTAGGTTCTTGGCACCATTAAGTTCATATTTAATCTAAGCCCTGTTTTCACTCTACAACTCTTACCTTCTTTCAATCGTCAGAATACTGGGAGAAAAGTTCCTTTCTCTACATAAGCAATCTTCTCTAATACTTAAACCCAAAGACTTTAGAAGACATCCATGGCCGGTTGGTCCATTCTAATAACAGCTGTAAAAATTAGAATTTATAGTTGTATAATTTTGTTGTACTGTAATGTACACATATTAAACCCTTTGTGGACTGATGTATACTACTTATGTACAGAACATGTATGAGAATCACACAGTACATTAGTGCCATCTCCAACCAAATTGGTGGAATAACTGGCAGATTACTGTACACGTGGATGGCCATTCCCACTCAAATATAAATGTACTTTAATAATTTTTTGCCTAAAACAAACATTTGACAAAAGAGCATACTTTTGGTAGATATATCCCCTTACAGTATTACAACAATCTATTCATTTTTATGTCAACGTACCAACCAAAAACATTGCCAGAGTGCAATAATCACTTTTGTACTAACCCAGAATCATTACTTACTGTATTGCTGACATAAGTTGAGCAAATTTTTATAATGTAATCTAAAAATGGTATGGTATGAATGAAAAATCAAGGAATAGGAAAAGTAGAAATGATGTTCAAGTGATTATCAAAAGAAGGCACCAAGCCGGGAAGACTATGTAGCAGTCTGAGTAAGAAATAAAAATTTAAAGTTGAATGCACAAGTTAATAAATTGCTAGACTAAGGGAGCATATTGAGATGGTTTGTGAACGTTTCACCAACGGATCATGGTGGACTGGTGAAAGGTGTCCAAATGAATACCGAGGGGGAGTAGAAGTTTGGTCATGGGGATTGTGAATAAAGCACGGGACATTATACAAAAGAAAGCTAGGTCAAGGCAGTTTATAAAGGAGCGAATATAATATATTTGTATACTGTATATAGCTTAACACTGCGGTATTCTTGGTCTTCTGAAGCTGTGGTGATACTACACTATACTGTGACATAATTGGACACATGAAAGTAATATTTAGCTATAACCTTTACTGTAAAATACAGTTTTTTAAGTCTCCACCCCATCAGTGGGAAACTGGATTAATAAAATGTTAATATTTGTTTTCATGCACTTGACAAATTCATTCCTAGGAGGAAAACATTTTAGAAAACTGTCCTTAAAGGGCCAAGACCTATTATTGTAATACTGTTTACATATGGCAATACAGACTCGCACACATTGCAGAATCAGCAAATATAATGGAAATTGAACCTCAAAAATCCCAACCAAATTTTCAGCAACAAATATATATCAATGGCTTTTCTTTAAAGTGGAAACAAACTAGTGTTAACTTATTAATCTGTAAATGTGCAATTTATAAAACAAACACTTTACATCCATAAAATCTATATGTAACTTTGAATGGTGAATGATTGGATGTTGCAGGTCTTTGGAATTAATAACTTGTTTCCAATTACTACAGTTTATGTTGCAATCAGCCCATCCTCCTAAAATGATACTTATAGTACCTATTTGGTCAAAGGTAAAAAATGGACTTGCAGCCAATATTTACATTTTATACTAATCTTGTAGGGGGTCCAGAAAACATTCGTTGGCCTAGTAGAGCACATACGTACTATATTAGGCCTAGGGTTGCTTAATTAGGCCTTGTACAAGTTAGGTTCTAGTTTTCATTTTTTTTTTAGCATAATACTTAAGACATAATTCAAAACCTTTTTGGGTCAAACAGTCCTTTTTTATACATTTCACTAAATGTTTGTTATATGTACATACTTTCATTAATGGAGGATGGGCCGAGGGCAAACAATATTGTTGCCATCACCTCCCCAGAGAACAACTTCCAGCAATAACAGCCACACCATAAATCTTCTAGCAATGTCAGATTAATAAAAGGGGTTCCAAACCAACACACCATTAGAACCAAACTAGGCTGATATGGAGTTATAAACATGTCACATATGAAAAGGGCTTATCTAACCCAAGTTGAAACATTTTTTATTTTACCACACTATTACTATCCTTGATAATTAATCTACTTATGTTTATCACTTCATAAAGTACAGTAATTCAATACTTAGCCTACAGTGATTCCCCCCCCCCCATAATTTAAAAAGCATTCCTGTATGTTGAACAATGTTCTAAAACTTATAACTCCTTACCTTGTGCTGATTCAGTCACCATGGCCTAGTCTCTGATTAAGCCTCCTGGTTGGTGGTCTGGTCAACCAGGCTGTTGGATCATACAACAGGCTGCGAGCAGCCTGATGTATGAATCACAGCCGTGTTGATCAGGTATCCTTTGCAGGTGTTTATCGAGTTTTCTCTTCAACACCATGATAGGTGGGCTAGGTAATGCTTCCATAATTTTCTTTGGTAAACGAACCAAATCTTAAATAAAATGAAACATTTGAGAAACGATGCTTATAGAAAGAATCAATAAGGAGAACCTGGTAAAAGATACAAGTTAACCTTGCACTGCTTTACAGTGACTTTACAGTGTTGTAAAGATGCTCAACCTACCATCTTACACAGCCCCAACTATGTCGCACAATCTCTTGTAGTTTGGATTTTCAGTTTTCTGGCATCCAGGTGAGCCAGTAGGATTTAATGAAACTTCTACACTTTTATATTCCATGGCCACGATAAAACCAGCCAGTATATTAATCATTCCAGTCAAATACACCTTCTCTCTGCTATTTATTACAACATAATACAGAGTAAATATTTTATAATTTAACACCTAAATCACAAAAGATTATACTGAAAATGCTCCTAGCATTCAAGAACAATAAGTACTGGTATCTAAATATTAGATAATGTACAGTGGCTTAAGTGTTAAGGGATGACAACTCATGCCATTGTGAAAAAAATATGGAACATTGGTACCTAAATCATGATACAAAAAATTATTAGATATTTAATTAAATATATTAATTAAAACATTTATTAAATGTTTTCATATATATGCAGTGTAAGTTGCAGAAGAAAAAAGTATTACCCTAACAATTTCCTGTATGATGGGACAATCAAACTAAATCACATCTCGCCAGTGCCGTGTTGTAGGTAGTAAGAATGCAACCATTCCTTTGGCAGATGACATATTCCAAGCAGTGCACCATGAATGTCTTTGAAGACGACGAGTCACAATAACGTGGCTGAAGATATAATATCTAAACGACACACAAGAAAATTAAGAAATGACAATGCTTCGGTCTGTCTTGGACTATTATCAAGTTGTGTAATAGAAAGAGTGGAAGTAATGAACAGTATGAGGGAAGAGTGAAATGAAAGAGAAGATGAATAAAAAAGAAAGATGAAGATAAGAATAAGATGAAAGAGAAGGTAAGAATAAAGTAAAAGGTAAAGTAAAGGCTAGAAGTATGTGAAGGAAAAGGAAGAATAGGCAAAAGGATATAAGAACAAAAAAATTGCAAGAAACTTAATGAAGAGAAAAATCTACTAATAAAAGAGAAGAGAGGGGGCCTACATGAGGCTCTTTATACAAATGTGATCTAACTTAGAATTTGGCAAAGTAATGGCTGCATTCTTCCAAATGTAATAAAAACATCACACACACAGATCACAGAGATTAAAGTACAGTAGAGTACTGTACTTTAAAATATGAAGCCAAGTATTTGTTTCATTTACTAAAAACAATGGAAATTAGTGATGAAATGCCCATTAGGGACTACATTCAGAGAGACTGTGACATGATACATTTATTCAAGCCCCCACATAACTAAAGAGACAGCTATAATTTACCTATTTTGTATTTATCTTACAAATTGAATTTGTCAATATATTGTATACTGTATTAATACATCTATGTTTCACAAAAAGTAGAGTACTGTACTTCAAAATATGAAGCCAAGTATTCCTGGAAAACCTTACATGCTATAATACAGCACAAGTTCCTCTTGAGTTGACACCATAAATAGCAGTACCATCATGACAGCTTTGTGACAGAACATTTTCATACCACATTCCTATATTTTGTAATTTTTTTAACATTTGACCTCCCCCACCCTATGAAATTAGGAAATAACACAAGGAGATGAGCATCAATCTAACTTGCAAATTCTTCCAAACATCACTCAGACATGCACACTGCATCCACTGAGCTTAGCTAAGCTGTTCCCATTAAGGTAGAGTGGATGCTGCTTCTCTGCATCAGTGAAGATGGCAGGCTTGGAAGTCAAGCCCAAGATCTTCTGCACGACACTTGTGAAAGTCAGCGTCGACATGATGCCATCGCCACAGGGATTCTCTAACACCACACAGCCCTTCTTGCCACAACCTTCAACATTGACAAACCTGGATGTGTGATTAAAAGAAAGTTATCAGTTCCACGGCGAGTGGAAGTGTCGGGGTTTAAGGCTTGGGAAAATGTTGTAGAACTGTACAAGAAGGAAGGACATGGTAAAAGATTTACCAGCAGTACCCTATCACTTGAGGGGAATGGGAGCAGTTTAAGAGTTAATGACTTATGAAATAGACTGCAGTGTAATTTTCAAGCTACTACTATTAATTCAATTCCATGTTTTCCCAAAAAAACTGTGAATAGGTACTTTGTAATACAAATAACTTGCTAAAGTGACTGATGACCATATACTTGTTAAATTATTTAACAACTGAACACTTACCTGCTATATGGCTTAACTGCAGATGTTGCAACTGGAACTTTGTTTTTTTCATAGGTGATGACAACTGTTCTTCCAGAAAGGGAAGCAATTGGTGCTTTGCTGTCGACTGGCTTTCTTTCTACATGTAACTTGGCATGCTGAAGGGGAAATCCAAAGATTCCATGTGCTTCTTCAAGCATTTGCTGACATGAACTAATTACTGGCTTTCCAACAGGATTCTCCAATAATAATGTGGCACTGCAGCTATTAGTGCCATACCTTGGAGTACCATCAAGAATGATATTGACCCACGGGCAACTTACACCACCTGGAGCAGTGACCTCCTCAGTGCTTGTATTGGTGGACCACCCAGAGCAAAACCCTTGAGTAATCACTAGTTTGAGAGGACTATCTTTAACCTTGGCTACTTCTTCAATAAGCACAGCCGAATTATCTTTCTCCGAGATTGGCTTAAATGGCGTCCTCGTAGAGTTCTCTATGTATTCAGAGTACTTTGTAACAATTGGTGCCAAATCACTATCTTTATCATCCACATGATACCATACTGTTACTTCATCTGTTGGAACTAACTTTGCTTTCTTTCTTAGTTTCTGCACTCTGTTTACAACCTCACGTGCCAATCCCTCGTCTAGCATTTCCTGTGATGGCGTAATATCCAAAAGAATTAAGGCAGTGTCATCTGAATGAGCCTCGTATCTGGATGCCAATTCAGCTGCTCTCTCACCACTGAAGCTGTATTTAACATTCAAGTCACAAGCATCAATAGTATGTCCTAAAATAGTAATTGAACCAGAATTAAGCATATGCTGAATCTCTTCATCAGTAAGTTCAGCAACTTTTTGCTGGACCATTTTCACATCCCCTTTCAGTCTTGCCCCAACACTTTGAAATTCATATCTGCTCTCAATGCCACTCCATACTTCTCCTTATCTGTGGATGTAGTTACACTCTTTACATTTAACTCTTCCTTTATGTAGTTTTCCAGTCTTAGAACATCATCAAGAATGGCTTTATCTTTGTGGATGACTACCACCTCTGGCAATGGATACTTCACCGGGATGTTGACCTTGTCTCTAAGATAACGGCCTAGTTCCACAACACTCTGTAGTATATTTACGCATGCTTCGATCTCCGAACAAATCATCTTCTCCAGTGGCTGCGGTACCATCAAGTAGTGGACCGAATTTGTGTCACCCTGTCAAATAATAATAATAGTGAGATACAGAACGAAAATTAGAAAAAAAAATGCTATCGTATAGTTTAGACCGATAGTAAGTACTGTAGTCTCATCTCGTGCACAAGCAAATTACAGACCTGGATGGCCATGATTTTTGTCAAATAATTAAACAAAATTTGTTCTTATGGGTACTTTCATTTGCTTGTGTTTGTACACATTTCTCAGTCGCTTTCCCCATATTAAATCTTCCCACTCAGAGCATCCAGCCTACACAACATCGCCCGATGCTACAATCATGCACACCATTGCCTCCACACTACAGTCACACACCATACACTTCTTTTTTGTGCTACCTTTATTCCTTTGTAATGCATCTGCATTTTAATACTAAAAGAAGCTTATCTAACATTTACAATCTTCTATTTAAGTCACAATATTATAACGTGTAAAACAAGCAGGTGTACATAACCTTGAACACAAAACCAGTATTATGGTGGACAATACATGAATTTGTAATGCTTTTACAGTCACATCCCATTCATACAAAGCAGTAGGAACCCCGGGGCTTTACATTATGAAAACTTGAAAAACATCTTCCTAGCAAAGAATGCTTAAGAAAATGCCATTACTTGCACTATTTTGATTGTGAATAACACCCAATTCATCTCATGTTACTTTAACAGTTCCAGAGGAAACCTACACAGAGAGAAAAAGCTGGCACTCACTATTTTGACAAGAACCAGAGATAAAACTGGACCTAATTACATTATTATAGTTCACCAGAATTAACTGAAAGCCATATAAATGAGGTTCATATAAACTGATTAAAATATATAGGTTTAATTATAACATTTATCTTCTTGCAGCCAGTAAATTCTCTAGAATCTCATGGCTGCAACACTATGCTATATTAAACCCACCTTTCCAAGGGCACCAGGCTTGAGCACTCTCTTCAGTTTTGGTACATGGTTTCTGTGATGAAAGGTGTGAATGGAGCCATGACTCGCACCATGCAAAACAACACAAAGTACAGGGTCTCCAATGCCTTCAAACAATCTTCTTTACCAGTCTCTCCCTTCAGCCTCTTGCGGTTGAATCTCACATACCAATTCGTCAGATTATCAACAAATTTGACAAGCCTTGGAGTCACAGTGTAGAGACGGTATGCACTCATCTCCTGGTGCACAAAGCGGAGGAGTGACTGAGTGAACGACAGGATCCACCTGTCCATCACGTTGTGGGATTTACCAATTACACTTTCCTCGAACTCAAATTCTTCACCTTCATCTTTCTCGTACCTGCAAAAATGTGGGATGACGGTTTTTACCTGCATTTAATAAGCGAGATGTAAATATTTTTAATATAAATATATAGGTCTGTGGGAGTTTAACAACTGTTGTAGGTTGCATCGTGTGGAAGGTCAACAATTAACCAATGGTGATACCCTAATAAAGAGAGCTATCTGTCCCAACTATGGAAAATTAAAACCATATGAATCACGGTATATTTGTTACAGAATAATTCTAGGAAATCTAATTACAGTATACACAAAATAAAAGCCAATTTTTGTTTTAAATCCAAATTTTATGCAAAACTCAGATCCAGTCCATAGCTATTTGATCCAGATATTAAGAGGTTCCACTGAATTAGCGAGTCAATTTACCAACGACAAATAAGTTTGGTCACAGTGTCGTGTGTATTACAAGTTATTCATTCTCACTTGAACAAACAAGTGCAAAATTTAACTTCATTACACAATTCAAAACTGGAAAATCTTACAAATTAATGAATGCCTTCTTAATCATCATGCACTTCCTTACCGTTCAACTTGCTGCACAAAGAAACGGTAAGCATTGAGCCATGGGATGAATACTTCCTTTAGCAGATTAAATACATCGGTTTCCTTAAATCGTAGATTTTCTCCACGAACCGCTGGACTGCAATCATAAAAACCCATATTATGTTTACATGTACATAAAGTTGAAATTATATCCAATAATCAAGTACTGTACATAGGCAAAGCAGAAGTTATATGCTATAAAGTAAACTAATGCCAATGTACAAAATGATCACATCACCCAGTTAAAGTGCCACCCTCAGTACAGTGGTACCTCAGTTTAAGAGTTTAATTCGTTCCTGGAGACAGCTCTTATTCCGAAAAACTCGTATTCTGAAGCTAATTTCCCCATAAGAAATAATGGGAAATGAATTAATCCGTTCCTGACTACCCCAAAAACCCCATATCAAACTAAATTTTTATACCTAATTCATCTAAATAAACCTACAAAACCATGTTCAAGTTATTACTTACCTTGCTCTTGAATGCTGTAGGCGTATGGAAGATGGTGAGGAGGGGGGAGGAGGAGAGGAGTTACTGTTTGGAAGGGGAGTCCCTTTCCATTATCACATCAGGCAGTGAGGACTTCACTGGTATGCACACACTGGCACATTTTGCCTGCATACCACTAGGACTTGCTTGTCTTACTAAGAATTTCTCTAAAGACACTTGTTTTTCCCTACATTTTAACACTTGTCTGTAGTAAGACATCACATTATCATTTAAAAGGTCAATGCAACGGCCTGCTACAGCTTTATCTGGGTGAGTTTTTTCAACAAAACTTTGCAGTTCTTCCCATACTTCACACATTTTCTTAATCAAGGAGGGACATCCTCTACTGCCTCTACTCACAGCTATTTTCTTAGGTTGAACCTTATCAATGGCTTTCTTGAGACCCATGGTGAGATATATAATAACAAACTGTATAGTCAAATGACCAAAATCCAACAAAACACTGAAAATCCAGGTGAAGAATTGATGTGGGATAGTCACTGGGCGCGAGACAATGGTAAACTGAGGGGCGAGTGGCGGAGGGGCGACGATCGCCGATCGACCACGCGCTAGGTCGGCCTGTACGCGTATCAACAAACTCGCGTCCCGAGGTAACCCTCGCATTCCGAGACATAATTTTCGAGGAAATCCTGCTCGTCTTCCGAAAAACTCGCATACAGGGACACTCGCATCCGAGGTACCACTGTACTTATTTCATAACTATATTACTGTGAATCCACCAGAACCAAACAANCACACCATCACTGTAGCTAAGTGACTTAGAATATTACATAAGGGATTAGGGAATTTGCATAAGGGCTTAGGATGTTCACGTTAGGTGGTTTACCATGCTCACATCGATAGATTTGTGATGATCGCACTTAAGGAGTAAGGACTTTGACATGAATTATCTAGAATACCCATTGAGGGACTTGTGAACTGATATAATGGATTTGGTTACTTGCATCAACACTGGCTGCTTATGTATGTCAAATACCAAACGAAAATCATTAACAAAGTGATTGGAGACATATTAAAGTGTTACCATTCACATCTAATATTTCCCACGCTCTATGGGCCGATTTAATTGAGCGAAATTATAATTTCAATCTGTTATATGAAGAACAATATCCAAGAGAACCTCTCTGTGAAAGATTTAACCACATCTAGCATATTTCCCATGCACAAGCCTTTTAATCTCATTTTCAAAGAAAAAAGGACCCATGTTTTAATGAGCAAAAACCTCTGCAACTGGAAAAATGGTAAAATTTGGTTTTAAATATGCTCAGTGGCTTTCCCAAACCCAACTATTTCTTGTAATGTAGCCCCCCCCCCCCCCCCCCCCCCCATCTATGAGCTTGGTCCCAACATCCTAAGCAAATCCACACATTCCCTGCTTCGGAAAACTCTTGTTTGTCAAATCAAGAGTGTAAATCTGGCATGGAAAGTGTGTTCCAACTGGAGATTTGCTGAATCGAGGTTTGTTCAATCAAAATTCTATATTAGTGTTTTTGGTGAAAAATTAAAAACATGGAAGGGATGAGTGAAAGAACTGGGATACACAGACATAGTGAATAAGTGGTGCCCAACCACTTGGTCCATTAAGGATGCAAGGAATACTGACCCTGTAGGGTACAAGGCTTCACTGTACGGACCAGTCCAATTGGATGGACAGTTAACCCATATTATGAGATTTTTATCGCTCAATGGTTCTTGAAAAGTGAGCTGCCAATCATTCATAAACCTGACACTTGTCTCCAACAGCCCTGAGGACTAATCACCAGACACCAATGGGGTCAGACACCCAGGAACCAGGTCTGTTATTCTAGGAATGTTGCATAATAGTATGAAAGAAGGGAGTTATAATATAGTCCATAATATGTATTATTATTCTGGTGAAACTCACTTATAAATGAGCAATATATCTCGCAGTCCAGCAGCATTGGATGACCAGAAATTTGGTTCCTTGAGAAAAACCTAGATGTTCAATCTAGTATCACTTATAGAAAATAAGAAGAAAGGAAACTGCAGGAAGGCTACTGGTTTATTTGAAGCTGCTCCTACATTATTTGCATCCAACAAAACTCATTCACAATCAGGGATCCTGGGTTCGATTCCTGGGTGGGACAAATGGTTGGGTATGTTTCCTTATACCTAATGCTTCTGTTCATCTAGCAGTAAATAAGTATCTGGTAGTTAGGCAAATGTTGTGGGGTTGCATCCTGGGAAGGGTCAGTACTTCAACCTTGGAGGGAACTTCAGTACAAACCTTACGTATACAATACATAAATACAGGCTTCCTAGAGTCAACATAAACGAATTACAATACAGTATTTCTATACAGTATTTCCCTTAAAACAATCCAGTTATCCCATTTCTGTTATACAGTATTACCAGGAAATTCTTTTCCATAAATCAAGATATTAAAATTAAATATTTTTAAAACAAAATATTTACCCAGGTCTTTTCTGATTCTAAACTCATCCAATTTGTAACCCTTGTTATGTGTTCCATTTTGTGTTGATATACAGTATTTAAAACCTTATCCATATGCCCTTCATTATACCTTTTATTCATTTGTATATTTAAATAATGTTACCCCGGTCGGCCGAGCGGACAGCACACTGGACTTGTGATCCTGTGCTCCCGGGTTCGATCCTGGGCGCTGGCAAGAAGCAATGAGCAGAGTTTCTTTCACCCTATGCCCCTGTTACCTAGCAGTAAAATAGGTACCTGGGTGTTAGTCAGCTGTCCCGGGCTGCTTCCTGGGTGTGGAGGCCTGGTTGAGGACTGGGCCGCAGGGACACTAAAGCCCCGAAATCATCTCAAGATAACCTCAAGATAACATACTTTGTCTTTTATAAAATGCAAAATCAAGCTATCTTAACCTCTCTTCATAAGATGGATTTTTAGTAGCCAAGATTAACTGTGAGATCATCATCCTCCTCTATACATATTCAAGTGAAATTATGTTATTTCTACAGTATGGTGACCAAAACTGAAATGCATAATTTAAATGAGACCTAACAATTACAAAATAAAGCTGAAGAATAGCATTAGATGTCATTGCTAATGCTAATAGATATACAGTAAATCCTATTATTCTATTTACCTTACTTCAAACATCAATATAAACGATATTTGGGCTGAAGATTTTTACTAATTATAACTATCAGATCTTTTTGGTAAAGATATTTGGCAATTTCAGGATTGTTTAGCTGATACTGTATCTGGTCAGTATGCTATTTTTATCTAGGCTAAACATTACATTTGTCAGCATCACTATACAGTATATCTGCCAATATTTCATCCATTTTGAAAGCCTAAATACATCCAAGTGATCTTGTGTCTGTTTTCAAATGTATTTCCTGCCCAATTCTTGATATGATCAGGAAGTTTGCAAATGTTGCTCTTCAATAATTTGTCTTAAATTGTTTATACATTATACAAAAGCACATTATATCATTTGTACTAATTAAAAGAAAGGCATCAAACATTGTATAAGTGCAGTGTTAAGATGCAATGAAAAGGATCCTGAATGACTTGTTCCATTCCATCAAGACGCTTCTATAATAATGTATAAAATGAGCAATTAATGAGTAACATGTAATCACATCTCATGTGTACACTAAACCAATAATATTAATATTTCAAGTCAATTGCTTTTTCTCTAATACTGTACAAGTATCTAGCAAAGAATCAATAACCATTCATGTGAAGGATGAGATGATCTGTCAGGAAAGTCATGATATATTTACCATAGTTTATATTAGCTATCCATCAAATTCCTATCATCATAATTTTATGCTACATGTTTACCAATTTAAGTCTCATTACAATAATTGTAAGCTGAAAGGTTGTCTATGGCTGTAAAATCTGTTCACTCCAGCCACAATTGTAATGATTTTTTTATTTACCTGAATTTACCTGAGGGCCACTAACACTAGTGGCCTCAACGAGGATCGGAAGCCGGCAGCTTGTCGAAGGTTCCCCATAAATTTATATACCATTGAAAAATAAAACTCCTAAATCTAAATCCAAATTGTACAGTAAATAATGATAATGCTTATGTGAAATGCTGTTATTATGACTTTCTTATATAAAAAGTGCACTGTAATTAGGTGCCTGATCCATTAATTTCTGCACTATAATGAATGTTATGTTTACAATAACATACTATAATGAATGTTTATGTATTTATTTGTGTTCTTTTTTTTTAATTTATATGTACAAGAGTTCGTACAATCTTGTAAAGCCACTAACAGGCATAGCATTTCAGGCAGGTCCGTAATCGTAATTTTTCCCTGGAATGCGACCAGCCAAATCGTTCAACCAGGTACCCATTCACTTCTGGGTGAACAGAGGCTACAGTTAAGGATTGACACCCAGACAATCCTCCCCGGCCAGTATACGAACCCAGGCCAAAGTGTTCACAAAGTGCCAGGCGAGTATTTTACCACTGTGCCAAGGGGACTGAATACATTCCATTCACCAATTTCATGCAGATTTCAAGAATTATAGGTACAAATCTGTACAGTAACTGTCATATACTTATAGTGTACTGTACAGTAAAACATTATTCATAAAGGGCAAAACTTAATGTTTAAATTATTAATTATCTTAAATCAAATTGATGCATCCCTTATACCTCTACACTTGTCTGTGTAAATGCACACATTAATCATCAGTTTCAGTGCACTATATCTTAATTGAAGCTATGAAGCTTAGTTTATTACAAGTGCAAAAATAAATTATTTTTTCTAAAAATGCTGATATTATTGCTTCATAATATAGTAAGTGCATGGTATCGTATGATAAATTATAAAAGAGAAGGGTTTTGGACCGGAACATGACAGGAAGGATGTACCCATGATTTGTTGATTCTTGGGCATATGGACCATTGTAGTCATATTGTACATATTGTAGTATATACTAGTGTACTGACAAATCTCCTGCAGGTAAGATTTATGCTTCAAGACCGTTATAATAATTAATAATTCATTGTGTCAGCGGACAGGAAGCCTGCGTATATATATATATATATATATATACTTTAGGATTGTACCCATTCCCCCCCCTCCCCCCAAAGGTCAAACTACTGACCCATCAAAGGATGTAACCCCTCACAACCCTCATTATCATACTTCTGGGTACCTATTTACAGTTAAGTGAACAGAAGCATTAAATGAAAGGAAACATGCACAACCATTTCTGTCCCGCGTGGGAATTGAACCCAAGAGCCCTGATTGTGAGTCGAGAATGAAGTTAACTGTACTACGAGATGCAAATATTAGTCAATTAGTCTTATAAATATTGCTTATTGTACAGTATAACCTTTATCATACATCAAATTTTAGGAATAAATTTTCTTTTACAGTTCTGATAAGGGTCTGGCAAAAACTTATCCAGAGACTGAGCTGTGAGGACATTGATCCCCAAAACCAATCAACAAAGATGGTTATTAAGTGTTAAATATAATATGGAAAATATATTTATGACAGATTTCTGTATGCACACAAGAATGTTCAATATACTACATATGAAGGCACAAGCTGACAACTTTAATATCTGCTGTTTGACATTTTGGCAATTATTGAGTTTGGAATAATGTTGCTCAAGTTCTATGTAACGACAAAATATATACAGTATTGACCTAAAAATAAAATAAAAGAACAGCATACCAAAAAGATACAGTACAGTACTTTGGTTTGGCCTATGGTTACAGTACATGTACAGTACATGCACTACACATTACAATCGCTGAAGCAAACACTTCACACAAAATTGGAAAGGTTCTATTTTGCATGTAATGCAGATTTTGAATAAATTTAGTTAAGGTGCTTATGCTTTTATTTTCATTGCTTTTTTTTAATAATTATTACAACTTTGAATGGTGCTCAGGTGGACATCGACAGCAGGAACAAGAAGCTGGCAGCTTGTCAAAGGTGCCCTCATTTTTCCTGAGAATTTTTTTCCTAATGATTTTGAACTGCAGTATTGGCTTGGCTTTAGCGGGTAGGCAGTTCCACAGGTCTATAACCCTATTAAGTAATCTTACTTTTAAAATAATTGCCTTAATTTTTCTGTAAGATGTCAAAACATGTGGCGGTCTTCATGGTGCAGTGGTAAGACACTTGCCCTGTGCTTTGCGAGCAATTTATAGAGTACAGTCTCCGTGGTGTAGTGGTAAGACACTCGCCTGGCGTTCCGCGAGCGCTTTGTCATGGGTTCGTATCCTGGCTGGGGAGGATTTACTGGGCACAAATCCTTAACTGTAGCCTCTGTTTAACGCAACAGTAAAATGTGTACTTGGTTGTAACAACGATTCTTCACGGCGGGGATCGTATTCCAAGGACCTGCCCGAAACGCTACGCGTACTAGTGGCTGTACAAGAATGTAACAACTCTTGTATATATCTAAAAAAAAAATTACCCTAGGCTATCATAATATAAATACAGGTTCAATCTAAGAAAGACCACATTGCATGAACAAATACTAACAGACCACATATTTAGGAACAAATAGAAATAGACCACAAATACACGAGCAGACGCTACCATTTGCCAAGAGCAACGCCGACTGCCTGAACACACTCCAGGGGCTTTAAATCATGTCAACCCGTCTCCTAGGTCACGACCACCTGCGTCACAGGAATAAATATATGGATTCCACTTACTCTTTGACCACAAAAAATGGATCCTCCAGCGTCATGTCCTCATACAGATAATAAAGAACTTGATGAGGTCCCACTGATATCACATGCGACACTGAAATGGCAGGTGCTGATAAATGTCCTTTGGTGGGCAGAATGTAAACATTGGTCAGTTCCAGCAATATATATCAGGTATATATCACGCTTAATGAAAGGTTAAAAATAATGGTAGTATCAGACATATTTATTTATTGCTGTAAAAATATTGATTTTTATGAGTTTGTTTGGTATTGATTTAGGAAACTTACTTAAATTTACTTTAAAAGAGGTGTTTCATACGATTTGACATCGATGCTGTCTTCTCGTCTTCTATGACGTCCAATGGAGAGAAAATGGGAAATTTCCCGCGTTAAATGTAAACAGTGGAGGGAGTACAAGTTGCCAGCATCGTTGGGACTAGCCAAGTCCCATTAGCACCGCCAGGACTCGCCAAGTCCCATTAGCACCGCCAAAATACGACAGCACCCATTAACACCCTCTACGACCTGGCACACAACCACCACCACCTGAAACATCACCAGTACCACCACCTGTAACATCACAACCACCACCACCTGAAACATCACCAGTACCACCACCTGAAACATCACCAGTACCACCACCTGTAACATCACCAGTACCACCACCTGTAACATCACCAGTACCACCACCTGAAACATCACTACCACCACCTGAAACATCACCAGTACCACCACCTGAAACATCATCACTACCACCACCTGAAACATCACCAGTACCACCACCTGAAACATCATCACTACCACCACCTGAAACATCACCAGTACCACCACCTGTAACATCACCACCACTACCTGTAACATCACCACCACTACCACCTGAACCATCACCAGTACCCAAACAGCATCTCCAAGTTCTAGCTGCTCGTCACATCTCTGGATTATTCCACCCTCCACCATGGCAGGGGCTGAACCAGGTAATATGCTTTATGGAACATTATTATTGTGTCTGAGTAACTTTCTCCGTCTTCAACGAGGTCGGTATAGGGTGAAGAATTGTAAATCAGATTAAGAATTAAAACCAATTAAATTAAGAATTAACAATACCCAAATTGAGAGGAGAGTAGATGGGAATTTTTTGTTGTTTACAACAACCTGAATTTCATTTGCCATATACAGTACAGAACTATGACAAAAAGGTTTCACAAACATTCACTACATTTCTAAAGTAGTCTCTCTAAAATCTGATTCTACATACCTCACTCTGCCTTGGTATAACCATATATTCACTCGTGTATCCATATCTTACCTACAGTAACTCTACCTTGGGATCTACAGTTCAACCTTAAATTACCTATACAGTAACACATAATTTACTCAATATCTTTAACAATTCATATATGTTACTGTACCTTCATGTTTAGTATTAAGTGTTTACCACATTAAACTTAAAAATGTTAACTAAATAATTTTAAGTTATGCCCAAAATGTGGCTTTATTTAATATACAATCTCTCTACCTACTAATTAATTACTGTTACATGTTCTGATATATTATGAGTAATTTTATTTATTATTATTATTATTATTATTATTATTATTATTATTATTATTATTATTATTAAGGCTTCCCCAAGCTATGATTTGCCCATAATAGCTTACCCACTTCAGGTACCTGTTTACTGCTATGTGAACAGAGACAGCAGATGTAAGGAAATATTGTATGCCCAAATATCTTGTCCTTCCGAGAAATTGAAACAAGTGCTAATCGATTGTGAGCTGACTGCTAACTGAATTAGACTGCCCTGCAGTTTCTTAAAATTATTCTGTACCTCTTCTAATTTGACCCTTCGACTGTTTTGACATAAGATGTCAAATGTACATGTACATGTGTGAAAGAAATTAGAGGATAAGCCTTAACATTGATGTGACATGGCATTATTTGGGATTTCTTTTTAAATGATTATATTACCCATGAGTAATGTCTTTAAAAGAAAATAAGTTTTTGTGCTTTCTGATAATATATGATACACCAGATCCATCACTGAATGTTACAATCATTACAAGTTCTATCTATAGTGTATCTCCATTGCCCCTAAGGAGGTGGCAACATTTTGTGGGCCATATGTTAGTACTAAGGTGTATAAATACCACACCATATACTAAACACCATGAGAAATTAACTTGATTTGGTAAAGTTCAATAAGTTGGATTAGGTTCAGCAGTGTAGGGTATCTGAATGTCTACTGCTGTTTTTCAATCCCTCAACAGAAAACAAGATTTTTGTGTCCAAATAACAGTGACCAAATCATTCAGAATGAGGAAATTCTCCTAAGTTAAAACATACGGAACTCCATTCTGATTACATGTACCTGTATTACCTGTCGATGATTGCAATGATCGATGTTCCTGCAGCCCTGTGTGGTACATTACTAATGCAGTCTGGAGATGTAAATTAATTCAGATCCTATCGTGATGGTTTTGAGACAACCATGGGATAGTTTTCCATATACTGTATTACATAGGCACTTCATATATAAGCTTCACATACTGTATAGATAATCATCTTGTATACAGATACTGTAATTGTTTCATGCAGTGTAGGTTTTGTAAAAGGATAACCATTTTGTATACCCACATCTATTGCTGATGTTCTTTCTTATTTCTGTGAGCCTTCATAGAAATTGCACAATCCTTCAGGGATCTATAGGTATATCCATGAGGAACTGCAAGTTTCATATTTGTTTCTTTTACAGTACACTAATGTATATACTACATGCTGTACTGTATTTAGTAAACTGTACAGATATGAAATATAATATCTGTATCTTGCCATTTTCTGTAATAAAATGATTATACTCTTGAGTTACCTAGTTATTTTACTTGTAGAAGCTGTTGCAATGAAGATTCATTCGTCACCAACACCTCACTTCAGGATATTCATTTAGTTCATACTGTACAGAATGTTTTTGTTCACAGTACATTATCATATTATTATGAAATTATATCAGGAACTATGAAAAGAATTATTACAAGGAAAATACTATTCCTGTACAACCCAGAACATGGATGTATAATTATTATTATATATCCATGGTCTGTATTGTACAGGAACAGTATTTTCCTTGAAATTATACTTTTCATAGTTCCTGATGTAATTTTTCTGATAAAATATTTTAAATTTTTTTTTATACCAGAAAGAATCTTGTGCCACTGAAAGTATTTTACAATCTTGCAGAATATGATTTGGACACACTGGCTGCTTTACTCGATGAAGATGATGAGGAGAAAGAAGTAACAGGAGCAGGGAAGTCAACAGCCGAGTCAGAAGATCTTGATGCTCTCACTGCCTTATTGAATGATGATGGCTTTGAGGAAGATGTAGAGGAATCTAAGCCTGATGCCACAAATGTTAGCATGGCTGATTTAGGGCTTGAATTGTCAGATGATGAAGACCAGCAAGCATCCTCTAGCACAGCTCAGTCAAAATTTAGTTCTGCTTTCTCAGGCTTTTCAAAGAGAAGGGAAAATAAAACCCCTTTGAAGAGTGCTGATGATAAAGATGTTGACCCACTAGAAGCAGAGTTACAGCAAATGGAAGAACGCATGAGGCTTCTTCGGGAACAACTGACTAAGAAAAAGAAAATTGATTTACAAGATAAATCGACAAGCAAAAAATTCACTAAATTAACTAATGTTAACCATGAAGCGAAACGTACAGTAAGAACACTCTCTACTGAGGAAGAATCAAAACTCCGCAAGAGCCTTAAGCGAAAGAGTGAACTGCACAGTGGTGAAACCGATTCTGAAGATGAAGAAGACAATCGAAACCCCTTTGAACAGCGCTATAATAGCTGTGGACGTGAAATTAAAAAGCGTATTTCACATGAGCCAAGTCAAGCACGTAGCGATCGCAAAGAAGAAGTATTGGCAAGAGTTAAAGTAAAATCTCAGCAGAATGTCGGCTGGAAGGAAGTTGGTGGATCTTTGGTATCTCTGAAAGGTGCTGGTATCGCTTCACCAGAAAGTGATAAGAATTGTACTATAGATCAATATTCTGGAATTAGAATTGTGTAAGTAAATTTGTTATTTTTCTAAAGTTAAGCATAGGTTAAGCAGAAAAACAAAGTACAGCTGTACTGGCATTTACATTTTTTTCTTTTGCTGAATTTCATTGGGTACAAAACATTGCTAAATACTGTACAGTATTATTGCAGCAAAGAAGAAATATTGATAACATCAATAACTTCCGCCTTAAACAAAAATTCAATGCAGTACTGTACTCTGTAATTTTCATATGTTTAATTCATCTGTACTCATATCTCTTGTCTTAGGATTTGCTGTCAAGTAGTAGAAAAACCTAACAAAATGGTTATCTGGAAGCTATAAGTATGTTTAGACCTAATTTTAGATAATTATGTTGATACCATTCTTGATAAGAGATGCAACAGCTGAATTAAAAGCATTCTTCAAAGTCTTGTACATGCTGTGTACATTTACACAAATAAGAGCTGCCTCGTATAGGCTGATAAGCCTTTTACAGCTTCCTTTATTCTTATGATCTTGTAATGATAATACTTAGTAAAGCAAGTAGATCCTGGCCTCAGGCCGGGCTCGGGAGTAGAAGACCTCCCGAATCCCTCTCCAAATATGCTCCAGGTAAGTATAACATGCAAAATATTATCTCCAACAAGAGTCTACTGTACTTTCAACTTTGAGTTTCTTTACCAGCAATGATACATTACTATATTAATAATTATTAATATCACTGAATAACAAATCACAGCTGAACTTAAGGTCAAAAATGAAGTACAGTACTATCACTGGGAAATTAGTTTGGGGGAGAGAAACGTAAGCAGAACAAAAAATAGTGGTGTATAAAATGTTAACTATTAAAAGTTAGTATGAAATACTACATGCAGCATGTGCAGACGATGAGTCACAGTAACGTGGCTGAAGATATGACGACCAAACCACACACCAGAGGATGGAGAGACGACGACGTTTCGGTCCATCCTGGACCATTATTAAGTCGATTGTGATGATGACTTAATAATGGTTAAGTTGGAATAGTTACATACAGCATACAAGTAACCAAGGAGAGGTAAAATTGATAGCAGATGTATTGTATTCCATTAGTGTCTCATCGGAAACTAACTTTAAGCGTTTCTTTAGCTTCATGTGAGACACAAGTTTTAAAGCGTCATATGACAAAGGATGGGACACCACAAATGTAGCTCTCATTCTGTAACTACATTTAGGTAATTATTAATGTTTTAACATTTGCATTAGTAAACAGGCTGTGCAAATTTGTTTAATGATCTTGAAAATAGCTAGTTGATCATACACTGAAGAAGTGCTATGTGCCTTTAGATAAAGTTGAATACTGTATTCTACGAACTTTAAATTTGAGAAATTATTAATAATGAGAGCCTATATTTTGCAATATGTACTGATCAGAGGTACAAACTACAGTTACTGTGTCTACTTTTCCAATATTAGTTGTAATCAATAATTCTAAGATATGATGCTGTATGCAGTAGTTGTGTGGAAACATTTGCTGTTTGCTTTATTGTTAAAACATAGCATCAGCATCGTAAACGCTGTGGAAATTGTTGACCAGACCACACACTAGAAGGTGAAGGGACGACACGTTTCGGTCCGTCCTGGACCATTCTCAAGTCGATTGTCTTCATTTTCACAATCGACTTGAGAATGGTCCAGGACAGACCGAAATGTCGTCGTCCCTTCACTTTCTAGTGTGTGGTCTGGTCAACATACTTCAGCCACGTTATTGTGACTCATCGTCTGCTCTATAGAAATTAAAATCAATGTTAAATGCATATTCAGAGATTATGATGCTATTTCATCATGTGTAACTCATATTTCCAGAAATCCTGTGGTGTCGGGAGAGATGATGCGTGAGAGAATGGAAGGAAGAAAGATGGTTCGTATGTCTACTATCAATTTACATCTTCGTGGTGGAGACATTGAGGGAGACTGGGTCACCATTGGAGTTATAGTGTCAAAAAGTGATCCAAAGACATCACAGAAAGTAAGTACATAAAGACACCATTCCACTGTTTGGGCACCTTGGGTTCCAAAGCCACCAAACAGGGTGACAAATTCATATGCAGGTTCTTACTTTCCCGCCCTCACAAAATATTTGTTTCATGTCTGAAAATATATCACAGTATATTTTTACTAAAACAAAAGAATATATATAGTATAAATGTTCTCACAAACAGAAAAGCACATGATTTTGAAATGATGTCAAGGTGAGGGAGTATGGAGGTGTTGATTAAGAAAGAAGGAAGATTTTGTTCAAGTTTGACTTCAACAGAGAACTTAGACTAAGATACTGAAGTTACATCAGCTAACAGCCTCTCCCTGTATATGTTTACTTGCTTTGCACAGTACCTCTTAGAGCATCTTGGCCACTATTCGTAACTACAAACACAGCTCGGTAATATTCATAAGGAAATCCTTTGCCTTCTCCATGAGCAGCCATCCTGGCAGTTTTTTTTTCTCCCCATTCTGCTGCCTCTTGTACCACACCCACACTGCTTCATCAACAGTTTTGACTTAACCTCGCTGACTGATTCTCTCTGCTGCTTTACTGTTTCACTTTCACTTTCTCTGTCTTCAGAATTAAAAAAAATCTTGCGAGCTTAATAATGCACAAAAAACTATTAGGAATGCCATTTTTACTTTCTTCATTCAATAAATTTTGTCTCAAAATTCACCACTTAATGTTTCGTCTTGTATATGCTGCTACTAGAGNCCTGACGCACGAGAGGGTATAGAGCCCAGTACGCGCCCCGTCAACTTGCAAGTCACACTAAGACGCCCGAGAGCTGATCCTCACAATCAGAGTAACTCTTGGCCCCGCCACCGCCGTGCTATTGGCTACACTATCTCCCCCACCACCACCTCCTCCTCCTCCTCACCCCCTCTCCCGCTCACCCAAAAACAAACCCACTCCTGTTGCTTACACCCCCACCTCAACACACCACTACAAACTCTCCTCGGGTTCCTAGACACGAAGAACGCCACATACCCACACGTGGAGCTCCAAGACGGGAGCCCAGACGGCAATATGGAGTGCCGATACAAAAAATGCAGATGACGCCAGTAACAGTGGGTCGGGTTAGCCTTGGCGCCTGGAGAGGAGTCATTACGCGCGGCCTGTTGCATAAGCCGCCATATAAAGAACACCTAAGTACATGTGGCCCTGGTGACGTATGGCAGGAACATCAACCTGCAGCTGCTAACAAACCAAATAGGCCGCTATCACTCACCCAACATGGTATAAACACTTTCCCATCCAGCATTAATAACTTTGTGGGTCTTAGCATCCGCCCTAATCATGTTACCGACTCCACTGTACGATCTATATATTTTCGTATTTTCTATTTACAGAAAATAGCATTTTTTTTAACAAGAACTTTACGGCTACACCCATTAATCTTATTCTGATGAAGTAACAATAGTTTAACGCAAGACTTAAGCTAGTACAAGCAAAGATTCTGTCTAGGAATTAACCAAGACTAAACATGTCGCTCGCTCGCATCTCCCACAGTACCTCCTCCAGCACTATTAATGCACATAAACGCACCAACACATACACGGGCAGGGCATCCTAACGACTTACAAGATTCTAAGAAGAATCGACAAAGAAGATTCTAGGGAGAATCGACAAAGAAGATTCTAAGGAGAATCGACAAAGAAGATTCTAAGGAGAATCGACAAAGAAGATTCTAAGGAGAATCGTAAACTGAAAAAAAAACACCGTTGTGCAGGACCCTCAACTCTATGTCTATAAAAAAAATGAAAGGAAAGTGCTTGGCCTAGCACCGTCTACGTTAAAACGGTCGCTTAAGAAATGACAAAAGTGAAATTTGATCGAACTGAAAATGCGGCAGAATGTGTGTGAAATTGTGCGTTAGAAAAGCAGTAAAGAGACGAGCTACGGCGAGGGTTATATGAAGAGGCTACAAGGATTCACGGCCCTTTGTGGATTTATTCATTTAATATATCACGCTATTGTCATTTCTGTGTGTACTACAAGGGTTGCTTACCTTGCATTAGTCCCGAGGATCAGCGTCCCAGCGGCCCCGTCTTTTTCACCAAGTTACCTGATTGGTGGTCTGATCAACTAGGCTGTAGACGCAGCTATTCGTAGCCTGATGTACGAATTACAGCCCGGTTGATCAGGTATCCTTTGAAGGTGCTTATCAAGATCTATTTTCAACACGGTGAGAGGTCGACTGGTTATGTTTAGAGGTCATGATGGGAAGTCCTGGGGCCTTGATGCTGATAGAATTCTCTGTCATCGTACACTACTACACGGGGGTACGGTGAGACGTGGTCTCCATGTACAATAACCCCCTCCTCTATATGTTTACCTCTAGACTATCTTGCTTACAAAAATAAAAGTTCCCAGTGCGGCGACAGCTGAAGGTAGGCATAGGACGCTACGAGACGTGCTGATAAAGATTAAGCCACCCAAGAGGTGGCACGGGCATGAATAGCCCGTAAGAGACGTGCTGTTATTGTTGTTTTAGATTTAGCTACTCAGAACGAAATGTCCATGTAGCACGGGCTATAGTGAGCCCGTAAAGACGTGCTTGATTGATGAAGATTAAGCCACCCAAGTGGTGGTACGGGCATGAATAGCCCGTAAGTGGTAGATTTCTTTTGGAGTGAATGTGGTCTTTGGTTGTGAAAATACGTGCTGCCCCCTTGCTCATTTATGTACACGCACATTAATCACCCCTCTCCTCCACATGTGTGCTTTCCGCGCGTCCACACCTACTCAGATTCATTGTGTTGCAACGGCGTTTAAAGTTAATATAAGATACACTAAGAAAAAAACAAACTCACAAATGATTGGGAAGAACAGTACTGTTTCGTTTAATTTTTTTTTAAATTTTGCCCCGAGGGGCGAGTTTATTGGGCAGCGCCACTCATCTTGTGAGTGGACACACCGCCATAGCAGCATGTACATCACTCCCCAATAGGAAGAAAACCCGCTGGGTTGTTCATCCTGTCACTTGTATCCGGACACAGCTGGGACTTGCTTAACTGTTTCGTTCTCATAAAGAAAGTTATGAGTGCTCAATGTACAGTGTAGTGTGGCAGCACCCAAGAATCACGAACACCGAAGGAGTTTTTCAAATTAATCACAAAAAACCTTGATACTGATTAGCCAAGCAAATTTCTTACAAAGACAAAACATGCTACGATCACATCTGGCAACACTACTCACGTTTTTGCTAAATAAAACATACAACTTTTAAAATACTGAATTGTTGCAAGTGGCGATGAATATTATCTCCTGCAGACGCGCTTTTTAGCATGTTATGCTATTATAACTTTTTCTAATGCAAATTATGTACTGAAATGTGTATAAACTAACTCAATTATTCATGTACAACCATTTATTTGATTTAAGGTTTCATCAATAAGTCGGCAATTGTGTAGCTGCGTAAAAAAAAAAAACTTGTTAACAATGTCTTGTCTTCTAATAGAGGCAAGAATAACCCGGTACTGGTAGTCAATTTCACAATAATTTTCAGTGGTATTCTTGTGAGGGCCCTTAGCCTCCGGCCCTTAGCCTCTGGCTGGCCCGCTTAGCATTGCTCATTTTAGTCTTACTTAGGCGGTGAACAAGTGTTTAAGTTGATGAATAACCTACACATATAACAGCCAAGCCAATTGCATTAGTAGGATGGTATTCAGTTATAAGCCAAACAACTTAGTTGCTAAACATACTTATTAATTTGTACCGTAAAATGGAAGAGGAAGACAGTTAATTAACAAACTTTCAAGATTTAGCTTCAGAAAAAATAAATCAAAATCCTGTCCAACAACATTTTAAAACACTACACACAGAAATCACAATAGCGTGATGCATCAGATGAACAAATCCTTGTGGATTTTTTCAACATTTAAAAAACTGCGAGACGCCCACAACGGTAGGCTACTGGGATGGTGTAATTGGCTTTTGCAGACGGCAAGAAAGACAGTTTTCCCTGAGTTTATCACACTCCATTGCATTATCTCCCATGAGGCTGTCAAATTTGTTTTACATTTTATCATGGAATAACACTGATAACTAAAACATGCTATTCGTATTATGCTCTCTTGTACATAAAAGACTTATAAAGGAATTTTGTAAGTTGATGCAAAGTATATAGACTCAATACTGTACTATAGAATGAAATTACAGTATATATGGTGGAAACTAAGTGGTTAGTTTGACTGCGCTACCTGTGCAGGATTCTCAAATACTTGCGCTTAAAATATTCCCTCACTGGAATTATGTAACGATAAGACCTTTATCTCACTAACACAAAAATTTGCATAACAAAAAGACAGTTGACTAAACATTGTGCGCGAATTGCAGAGACACTGTTGCAACGTAACCAGACGCGCTGTTGACTACCGCCAGAGCTCACAACCTCTATCATTATGTAAACACTCGCTAAAATACACAAACTGGCCTCTGTAGCCAGGGAATCAGCTGATGGCTCCTCACTACCCAGCTTCACTCCATTAAACCTCACTGCTTAAGATTCCCCTAACCCACAGCTTAAGTTATCCTCACCCCTCCAAACCTCACTGCTGAAGACTCTCCCACCCCCACCAAACTCACTGCTTAAGATTCCCCTAACCCACTGCTTAGGTTATCCCCCCACCCTCCACTAAACCTCACTGCTTAAGATTCCCCTAACCCACTGCTTAAGTTATACCCACCCCCCCAAACCTCACTGCATAGACACTCCCCACCCGACCAAACCTCACTGTATAAGACACTCCCCACCCGACAAACCTACATAGCAACGCACATCCACTTCAGGATTGGGAGTTAGCTACCTGATACACAGATCCTCTACCCAATGGAGGAGATGCTAAGGGAATAGTTAGCTCTAATATAACCCCCAAAGGTCCACACGCACATGTTTAATCCCCCCTGGCCCGCTAGATAGAGACAGCCAATTGTTGACCATCAAGATTGATAACATGTGGAAGAGAGAAAGGAAGTACTGTACTCGAGTCTACTACCCCCCCTCCACGAACACCTACCCACCCGCTCAAACCAACAATCTAAACATACACACACCATCACTGTAGCTAAGTGACTTAGAATATTTACATAAGGATTAGGGAATTTGCATAAGGGATTAGGATGTTCACGTTAGGTGGTTTACCATGCTCACATCGGATAGATTGTGATGATCGCACCTAAAGGAGTTAAGGACTTTGACATGAATTATCTAGAATACCCATTGAGGGACTTGTGACACTGATATAATGGATTTGGGTTACTTGCAGCAACACTGGCTGCTTATGTATGTCAAATACCAAACGAAAATCATTAACAAAGTGATTGGAGACATATAAGGTGTTACCATTCACATCTAATATTTCCCACGCTCTATGGGCCGATTTAATTGAGCGAAATTATAATTTCAATCTTGTATATGAAGAACAATATCCAAGAGAACCTCTCTGTGAAAGATTTAACCACATCTAGCATATTTCCCATGACAAGCCTTTAATCTCATTTTCAAAGAAAAAAGGACCATGTTTAATGAGCAAAAACCTCTGCAACTGGAAAAAAATGGTAAAATTTGGTTTTAAAATGCTCAGTGGCTTTTCCCAGAACCCAACTATTTCTTGTAATGTAGCCCCCCCCCCCCCCCCCATCTATGAGCTTGGTCCCAACATCCTAAGCAAATCCACACATTCCCTGCTTCGGAAAACTCTTGTTTGTCAAATCAAGAGTGTAAATCTGGCATGGAAAGTGTGTTCCAACTGGAGATTTGCTGAATCGAGGTTTGTTCAATCAAA